>OZ004712.1:52274080-52931648 GCA_963924515.1 Vespertilio murinus | reverse complement strand
AAAACCTCCTCCTTCCTGCTCCAGCAGATCGTTCACCGCTACCCGGGGTCCGAACAAGAGCAAGAGGAAACAGAGAGCGTGGCCATGGGCGAGGAAGAGGGGCAAATGGATTCCGAGGAGTCCTCAGAGTCCGAGCTGCTGGATTTGGAGGTGTGCCTTCCCCCCGCCCCCCTCAGCACCTCTCTCCTCTCTCTCTCCAGCCCTGGGGCCCTGCTGCCTCTGGGGCGCCTTCCAGAGCGCCCCTGGTTAGTCCTGACCACTCGGAGGCTTCCCCTGTTTCCCTCTCAAGTCAGTTACCCGGTTTTCTCACACACCGCTTAATGAAACATTTCCAAGTTTCTCCTTTAGTTTCATTAGCGCACTTGGTTTCTTAGGAGTCAAATTATGCAGCGTCGTTATGAAAAATTACTATTTATATGGGACTTAAGGCTTCGACTTTGTTAAAATTACTATACCTTGACAAGATTGTGAATAAGGAGAGTTCGTCCTTGACTCCCCCTGCACCCTTTCCCCTGGGTTTTGTAGTACTCCGTGCTCTCTCCCACTTCTAGTCCCTTCGTCGTCCTTGCTCTAGGAATTTATTTTATTTTATTTTATTTTATTTACTTTTTTGAAATAATTTGAGAAGTGCTTCCTTAAACACGAAGTGACTTACAAGTTTAATATATTACTTCTGCCAGGTGTATCTGACACATTATCAAGCAAAACACACACACACACACACACACACCCTCACTTTGGGAGTGTTTTAGGATGTAGAGACAGTTCTCAACATTCTCATTGACATTGCCTGGGGTGGTGGCAAATTCACATTAATAGATGCCCATTCTAAACACCACTCAAAACCACTCCTTTCTCACGCTTATCATCCTGCTTTCTTCTTAGCCCATTACCTGTCTTCCGTCCCTTTCTACTTCTCATCACACCACTTCCTTCTCTTGGCTTCTCATATTGGCTTCTTTTCAATGAACTGTTATGTTCTCTTTGTCCTGCTGCCAAGAAACTCAAATCAATATTTTTCTTCCTTTCAATCGTTTTTCTTGGTTTTTCTCTCCGCTTTCCTCTTCATTTGTTGTATAAATTGCCTCAAATTCTTTTCAGAAGTTGATACTGGTATGATGCAGAGAGACAGAATGATTCCAATGTCCACATTCTGTCATGTTCTCCTGTCTTGCCCTCTTCGAAACTTTGCACCTTTCCCTGGTCACTTTTCCTCCTTGAAGCCAAACATGCTTCTCTTTGCATGCCTGCCCTGTTTCCCAAACTCTTTTCCTTTTTAGTCTTAACTCTTCTTATTTCCCCCTCAGTAACTTTCATCGTCTTCTGTTGCTCTGAGGCCACCACTCACCACTTACACTTTACCCCGCTGGCTTCCCTTCTCTTGTGATGTCCTTTTGGTCACTCTCAATATTTGGCCCGCTTTTTCCACCTCCATTTTATCTTCCCTGTTCTTCTAGCTCCTTTTTACAGGGGCTAGTTACACATTAGTTTTGCTTAAAATAGATTATAGGGAGTTATTCCTTATTTGTTCATCTTTTTATTTACTCTGCAACCTTTAACAGTGACGATTGCAAAAACAATTGCCGTGTTTTTACAATTTTGAGATGTTTGTATGGTTTCCACCAGCTTCCACCCCAGAGGAATCCACAAATGAATCACCAGTTCACTTTATTATTCTAATTAACACATGCTCTTAAGCTATGAGGCTCATTAGTACCATTGTTAATCCGTCTTCAGTGTGCCATTAACACACTTGAACTAGTTACTCCTTTTTGGCCTATAGGATGTATATGGGAAAAGTTTATTAGTTCTTTCATTTACATTCTAAATGTTAGTATTTATCTTGTGTTTTCACATATTTTAGCTTTTTATAGTGTCTCATAAGTTTTAATATACTGAACTGTCCAGCTTAAAAGGACTTACTTGAACTTTTACGTTTAGTGATTTCTCCTCCATGTCTTAGCCTAGTTAAGATTGGTAATGCCATGCTGGTCACGGTGATTACTGAGTGCCTGTTAATGCAATTAGCCTCAAACCTCTGAAGCCCTCGTGGACTTGAGGGAGATAGTGCAGACCAGCTGCTCAAAAGACTGTCCTTGGTTCCTATAAAGCCTTATGTTAGCTGTGAGATTTTGAGCAAATTACTTTACCTCTCTATGTCTCATCTGGAATATGTGAATCATAATAAAACCCACTTCAAAGGAGAATTGTGAGAATTAAATGAGATTCTACATGTAAATGTAGAACCTACTATATTATTTATACTGTTGCTAATACAAATAATAACTTGCATATTTTTATTTGCTAACTATAGCCCATTAAGTGATTTAATTCATGTAGACTTCATTGAGCGAACATTAATAGGATGATGGCCATGTAAGCAGCACTGTTTGACAATAAGGGGCAAAGAAGAGTCTGGGTCCGTTATGTGTGTCTGATGCATGAAAATCACTCTTTTCCAGTGACCAATGTGGGTAATAATGCCTACTCATGGATTGTTATAAACATCAAATTTAATGAGAAACTATGTTGAAGTCCTTAATATAGTGTCAGAAACAGAGGAGGCTCTCAAAAATTTTAGATGTAATACTACCCCGTTTCCCCGAAAATAAGACAGTGTCTTATATTAATTTTTGCTCCCAAAGATGCGCTAGGTCTTATTTTCGGAGGATGTCTTATTTTCGGGGAAACGTGGTAATAGCAACAGGAGTGATAGAAGATGGTGAGAACATGATTGAGGACCTACATGGTCCCTCTCAACGTGAGGTAAGAAGGTGAGTAAATCATACCTACGCATTATCTGAAGCACTGGCTCTCGGCACGGTGCTCTGTCACTGAAACTATCACCACCTGCATTGGTGTGACTCTGGTGTTCCTCCCACTCGGCACCCAACGCCAGTGACCACCTGAAAAGTCAGCGGCCGTGAAAGCAATGACTTGATAGATAGTGATGTAAACCAATGTAATCTGTGTCTTCCACACAGAATTTTGGGGGGACGGGTAAGGTTTGGAGTGCTCAGCTCCTGGATTTGTCACATTCTGAGTAACTGCCAGAGGAGACGGATGGCTTGTTTCTTTGCGATGGAAGTCCTCTTGGGCCACCTCTGCTGATTTTTTTTTTCAGGGTGAATTTGATGGCGTCCTGAGAGAGGAGGTGGTGGCTGAGGCACTCTACCAGTTGGGACTCTCCGGTCCGGGGACTGAGCAGGTCTTCCTCAACCTAACTTTATCGGTGAGTGTGACAAGATCGCCATTGCCTGGCTCCATCTTGACACGGCTGGGCCATATTCCTATTTTCCCTGATACCCATAGCTTTTGTGGTGGCTCAGTCCCATTTGGTGGAGATTGGTGGTAAGAATTATTTATGTAAATGTTAGACATCAAAGAATCCTGGCCAGTCCAACAAGCAGCTTCTCAAATTCCTTTGTTTCACTCCCTTCGGAGGCTTATTTCTTTCATCTTAAGTAATTATTTTATAGCAATCAATGCCTTCTTTCCAGAAGGTCCAATTTGATTCTGTAAAACTAATCAAGAACTCTCTAAGAATTTTCTCTCTGATCAGGACTACAATTTATATCTGAATCCATGGGAACAAAGGGTTTTGGTATTGACTTCCCGCCCCCCTAGTAAGTCAAGAAATAAGTAGCTGTGAGCAGTCTCTCACTTTCCTAAAGACACCTATTATTAATGAATAAGTGTATTGTTATTCGTCAATTTTCAAGATTTCGATGCTGGTCACAGCGCAGCACGGAATCTGGGCTCTATTTCCTCAGACGAGCAGAATCCCCAGGGGTCTCTGGCGTCTTTCCCTTGTTTTTCTACAGCCCTAGGCAAACAATACATCTTTTTGTTTCCTGGTATTGTAAAGCATTAATATTCCTTGAGTAAATGCAGATACACTGAAATTTTGCTATGGCACCAAAAGTTGACTCAAGTATGTAAATTCATCATAAGGCTGTTCTGTCTTGGGTTTGAATTAGTAAACTATCTGAGAAGCGTTAAGCTCTCTCCTCCACCCACGCTGGCTCCATGGCATGTCCTATGAGAACAGCATATTACGGCTCTCACCTTTTCCTGTTTTCACTTTATGCCATTTTATGGATGACTCAGCCGGCCGGGCAGTCACATACAGGGAGCACCCTGTGTGACTTGCACTGTGTGGGCGCTGGAATGGTAGATGATTCCGGCAGCCAATGCATCCCCACACAAGTCCCCGGTGATCAATATTCCACTTAGGTACGCAGCGCTATGCCTTAAATTGATCTACCAAAAAAAAGCAATTCTTTAAATCTTATTTCAGCCAGATGGACTGAAGCTTAACTTGCTTTGCCACTGACCTCCTTACATGTGAGCTATTACGTCTTGAATTACTTTGCCTTCACAACCTGTCTTTACTAAATACATTGTCTTAGGGTTGTCTGGTTTTGTGACACCCCCGCCCCCCATTATCTTACTAGTAGGTATGTTACACGTTATTTTTTACTTCCTGTTATGACTTGTGTATGTAGGTTCTCTTCTACCAGAGTCATGCTTCTCTTAAGGGCACAATATGGCTGTCTTTCATCATTGTCTTTCTCATCATGGCAAGCACAGTGCCTTCTACACAGCGGGGTTTCAGCAGGTAGCTATTGGTCACTGTTCTGGTGGTCTCTATTGAACACCGCTATTATTGTAGCTGAGAACTTGTGGATGACGACAGGGTAGTGGTCGGCTTTTTCTGACTCTGACGTCACAACACAAGCCATTGACATGAGTCTTTGTCCCAAGGGGCCAAACACCCCTCCCGCCCCTGTCAGGTCACTAGAAGCGGGAAGTCATAAAGGGAATGCTAGCGAAGGTCTCAGGAGACTTGGATCTGCTTCTCTACCACCAACTTGCTGTGGGATGTTAGGCTATTTACACCCCACCCACGTTCCTCATCTCTAAATTGGGAACAGTCTGCCCTGCGGATCCCATCGGTTTTTCCTCTGTTGTGGGAGAGTTGAAAGTGAGCCCAGTGAGAACGTGGGCGTGTGGTGGTTAATGATCTCCTGATTAGGTGTGAACTCTCTTTAAGGTGCCATTTAAATTCCAGGCATCCGCTTTTTCTTCAACCGGATAAAGGCTGCGGCTCTATTACTCGCACATGTTTCTTAATATAAAACTCTGCTCGGAAGGTCTTCGTGGCACTGCCTTAATTTGCCTTTTCATGTTGTATTTGTTCTTGCTAACAACACTAATTTTCTACGCTATTATTTTCTTCAGAGGAACGCATTTTTAAATGGGGCTTGTAGTCTGGTTTGGGATCCAATTAGTAGTAGGCTTCAGATTTTTCCCCCTCTCACTTCTACTCTATTTTATGAAAGGAATTCTGGTTTTTTGTTTTGTTTTTTTTGTTTTTGACAACTGTTATTTCTAGACGTTGGGAGAAAGCGGAGTACTAACTATGAAAGCAACATTAAAGTCTTTTACCTTTTATTTTCTCAGGGTTGTGAGTTGATTGATATTAGCATCCTCTGCGGATATGTCCACCTGCAGAAGCTGGATCTCTCAGTGAATAAAATTAGAGGTATGTAATTATCATTCTACTACATTGATGGGTCACTGGATCGTTTCAGAAGTTGAGCTTTGCAGTAGGTGATGTGGTTTAATACTACAAAACTTGATACAAATGCTGCTGTGGATCAATCTACGCATCCACCCAACGCGCTCCGTGTAAAAAGCCACCAATGGCTGAAGAAAGGGTCAGGATGGGCAAACCTGAGATACTGTGCTGTGGGCGAGGGTATCCAATGGAAGGTTTGCTTTTTCCTTTTAAGAGAGGGATGGTTACTTGTTTAATACTTCCTGAATATCCCGAGATGCCCTTTCTTTCCCTCTTTTAGTTTATTCAGTGTAGATGAATTCGTTTTTATTTTCTTTCTTTAACGAATACTTTATTTTGCATTTGCATCAACAACATTTTAGAACTGGCCATCTAGTTCTTTTCTTGTTTGAGTGCAGAGATTTGCAAATTAATTTTCTCCTCTATTTATGCTGTCTCTATAGTTAATTGACTCTTACACTCTCAACTTTGACATTAGAAAGTCTATATTACCTATTTGTTGTGACACCTTGTTCACATTTAATGAAATCAGTTGCATTTTCTTGGAAGCTTGATCCTTGTTTCTAATTTTCTGATCTTATTTGGAGTTGAAGTATAGAATTATTTTCCTCAGACTTCTAAGGAAAGAAGCAAATCCTCATTTCTGCCCTGCTTTCTTCACCGATAATCTTGCTACTCTCTTCTTTAGTTTGTCTTTCCATCACAATTAAATGTTGCTGATAGGTCTTCTCTGGCTCATTTTAAGTGTTGTTGTTTTTAACCTTATATGACTGCAATAATTAAAATCCACTTTTATTTAAATGGCTAAGAAATAGTCTAGCATATTTTTTCTTAAAATGATACTGTTTTGAAAGACCCCCCCTCCCAGTTTTATAAAACTTTGTTATGAAAAAGTACAAACATGTGAACAAGTAGAGGGACTGTTGTCATGAATAATTGGGTTCAACAATAACCAGCCATGGCCTGTCTCCTTTTTTTAAAAGTATATGGTACTTTAAAATATATGTATATATTGATTTTAGAGAGAAGAAGGCAAAGGAAGAGAGAGAGAAACACCGATGAAAGAGAAACATTGATTGGCTGCCTCCTGCACGGCCCCCCCCTCCCCCCCCCCCCGCCGCCCTCACACACACAGCTGGTGCCTTGACGGGGAATTGAACTGTGACCTCCTGATTCAAGGGCGGATACTCAAACCACTGAGCCACATTGTCTGGGCTCGTGGCCTATCTTGCTTCCTCTACGCCTCCCTGCCCGGCTCCCCAGGATTATTTCAAAGCAAATCTCAGATGCCACGGCATCAGAAAGACTTTTTTAGTGTTACAGGCAGGCGCCCACCACGCGCCCCACACAGTTGGTTTCATTCACTGGGTAAGGAATTGCAGAGCGGTGGGTGGCTTCCAGGTGCGGTCGATTTTTCTTCCTGTGAGGACAGTGTTACCGAAGACTTGAAGCAGACCGATCTCAGTTTGCATCAGAATCACCTGGGGCGTGGAATGGGGGCTGATCGTACACAGGTGGCTGTGTCCACCCTCAGAGCTTGATAAAAAAACAAAAACAAAAAAAAAAAAAACTTGATACAAATATTACTGTGGATCAGTTTACACATCAACCCAATGTCTGGTTCAGATCTGAGGTGGGAACTGAGAACTTGCATTTCTAGTTAGTGGCTCCCCAGTGAAGCTGGTCAGGACCACACTTTGAGAACCAGGGGTGTAGACTCGAGGTGCTCCTGCCATCTGGTGGATGTAGAGGTCACTACACTGAATTAGGAATCCACCGGCCTGAAGAAGTCAAGACACCCAGCAACCCAGACCTTGAACTCTGTCAGTGACTTGAAAGCATTGTCCATCTGCACAGCGTGAAATGTACCTGCCGCCTCTTCATCTCCAGCTAAGTGGTGGCGGCTGCTGTGCTTCAAGACGGAACTCAGCGGCACAGCCCTGACTGGCCACAGAAAGGTCAGCTGCAGGGGCTGAGGGGCGGGTGGAGATGAAGAGTTGAGGCCACTGCTGACCGGCACAGAGCTGAGCTCAGAAGGGACAAGCAGGCCAGGCTTGTAAACCAATGGCCGTTTCCCCTTAGGTGTCTCACCGGTGGCTTTCCTTGATTCCCTCATTAATTCCCACCGAAGAGTTGATGTTCCTGTGGGTGCCCCTCCCAGGACAATTCCATTTCAACAGACAGGCTAGAGCAGTGTTCGGGAACTGGCTCGAGAGCCACATGCAGCTCTTTGGCCCCTTGAGTGTGGCTCTTCTACAAAATACCACGGCTGGGCAAGTCTGTTTTGAAGAAGTGGTGTTAGAAGAAGTTTAAGTTTAAAAACATATGTCTCTCAAAAGAAATTTCAATCATTGTGCTGCCGATATTTGGCTCTGTTGACTAATGAGTTTGCCGACCACCAGGCTAGAGGGAGGGGGTGGTTTTGGCCAGAGAAATGAAGCGGCAGTTGGTGGGGCGCTCCTGGCTTCAGTGGCTGTGCCTGGCCCTGGGATCTAGAAAGAGAAGAGAGGAGACGCCATCACTGCCATTTGCAGGTGGAGAAACAAGTTACTGCCATCACTGCCATTTGCAGGTGTAGAAACAAGTTACTGGCAGAGACGGGCGGCAAGTCCTTATCGTGGGGTTCTTCTGGAGCTGGTTTCTTTCTTTAAAAATGATTTGTATTGATTTTAGAGAAGGAAGGAGAGGGAGAGAAGGATAGAAGCATCCAGGATGGGAGAGAATCTGATCCGCTGCCTCTTGCACGCCCGCTACTAGTGATGGAGCCTGCCACCTGGGCATGTGCCCTCACCAGGAATTGAACCCGACCTCCTGGTTCATGGGTCGATGCTCAACCACTGAGCCATGCTGGCTGGACCTGAGCTGGTTTCTTATTTCTCCTCTCGTTCGGAATCACGCCTGCTGTGAAGCGGCCGCAAAACACAACACAATACTTGATTTCTTATGTTTTACATGGAATTTCATTAGGATGAATATTAGCACTACAGTCCTAATTTACTTGGTACTCAGGCTCAGAATATTTGCTTGGGATAAAAATGCAGAACTCATATACAATTGAGCCAATCCAGAGTCAAAGTAAAATAATAGCAATCTTTTAAATTGCTTAGCATAATTAATTAGATTTGGGATTAAGTCCAAATAAAACAAAATTTGTAGCATAGAAAGTTCTCTAAATGTGGCATTTTGAGTCTTCCTGAAAAGAACGAATTCAGTAATTTAGGGGCCGATTATCAAGAGGATTATCTGGGCTCTACTTCTTGTCCTTTCCTCCCGGGCTGGCAGTTTTTGAAGATGTGACTGTTAGAGGGAGCCGGGACCCCGAGGAGGCCTGTTCATTGTTACGTGGCTTTCCTGGGACAGAGGGGTGGAGGGCGTGGGAGGCCCTGGGAGAGGGTTCAGTGTGTGTGTGTGTGTGTGTGTGTGTGTGTGTGTGTTTCACACATCCTGTTCATTTCACTCATCTGGATATGCTTGTGTCTGGTATAATTAAGATGTGCTTGTTTCTGGTATAATTAAGATGTGCTTGTATGTGATATAATTAAAAAATGTTCTTATGTAACATATGTTGTTTTTAATGACTTTGTCCGATTTTTATTTTATTGGCTTACCTTGTTGTGTATTTCTTTTTCCACCCAGATCTGTCTTGTGTGAGTTGTATGCCGTATCTTCTAGAACTCAATGCTTCTCAAAATAAATTGACTACATTCTTCAATTTCAAGCCACCCAAAAATCTCAAGGTATATTTTACTGACACACCAATTCCATGTGTTCCCTGGTTTGCAAAGTACATTAATAAGAGAATGTCACCAAAACAGGACAGTCAAGAGAATACGGGGTAGGGTAAATAGTGTAAGGATTTGGAATGAAATAAGAGGGAGAGGCCTTATGCATCATTTATTTTGGAAAAGGAAGATGGTTTGTCAATAAATCGTGTTTGCAGGAAGTTTTGCTGAAACCTGGTGTTCACACCGAAGAGCTAGCTTCCTCCTGTTCTAACCCCCTCCTTTCCCGGTAAAAGGAGTGATTGTCTGTCTGCTTTTATTATGGCAGAATAGCTTCAATGTGAAAAGTCTATAAAAATGTCCTGGGGGCTCAGATTTCGCCCTCCTGTGGATCCAGCCAGTAGTTTTAGAGGAAGTGGTGGTTTCAGGCCCGTGTCCTCACCCCTGCAGCTGCCTTGGCATTTGTGGGGCGGATTGGCTCTCTGTGAGCCACGGTTGGCACAGCAGCCTGCTCTGCGCAGGGCCCTGGGTCCCCCCTTCGGTGTGCGCACTGCTCACCCGGCTCCTGTGGGAATGAGATTCTTCCCAGGAGATATGGGTGGAGGTCAGGGGGTGGGGGACACCTGGGAGGGTGGTTTCTAACACCTTCCAGGTGATGTTGTTGCTGCTGGTTGGACCACATTAGGCAGAGAGGCCGGGAGTATTGGTTCTCGAACCTTCCTGCACACTGTAGTCACCTGGGGGTTTTTATTTTTTTATTTTTATTTTTTTTTGTTTTTTTTAAATAAATCTTTATTGTTCATATTATTACAAATGTTCCTCATTCCCCCCCTCCACCAAGTTTCCATTCAACTCTCTGCCCTTTCCCCATCCCCCATTGTTCTCATCCATACGTGCAGTTTATATTCAGTCTCTTCCCGCCCCGCCCCACTCCCCATTTCCCCAAGAATCATCAGTCCACTCCCCTTCCATACCTCTGATTCTATTATATTCACCAGTTAATATTGTTCATCAGGATTTTTACTTCCCTTGGGTTTTAGACTCACTTGTTGATAGTTACGTGTTTGTTCATAATTTTTATCTTTATTTTCTTCCTCTTCCTAAAGAACCCCTTTTAGCAATTCATAAAGTTCTGGCTTGGCAGTGATGAACTCCTTTAGCTTAAATTTATTTGTGAAGCTCTTTATCTGGCCTTCGATTCTGAGTGATAGCTTTGCTGGGTAGAGTATTTTTGGTCGTAGGTTCTCGTTATTCATCACCTTGAATATTTCTTGCCATTCCCGTCTGGCCTGCATGGTTTCTGTTGAGAAATCAGCTGACAGTCTTATGGGTGCCCCTTTATATGTAACTACCTGCTTTTGTCTTGCTGCTTTTAATATTCTCTCTTTGTCTTTAGCTCTTGGAATTTTAATTATGATCTGTCTTGGTGTGGTTCTTTTTGGATTCCTTTTGTTTGGGGTTCTGTGTGCTTCCTGGACGTGTAAGTCTATTTCTTTCACCAGGTGGGGGAAGTTTTCTGTCACTATTTCTTTTAATATGTTTTCGGTATCTTGCTCTCTGTCATCTTCTGGGATGCCCATAATTCTGATGTTGGTTCGCTTGAAGTTTTCCCAGAGGTTTCTTACATTATCTTCAACTTTCTGGATTCTCTTGTCTTCTTGCTTCTGTGGAGGAGTGTCCTCTGGCTCTTTGTGTTCCAAATCTTGGACTTGATTCTTGCAATCTTCCAATCTGTTTTTAGGACTCTGCATAATATTATTTATTTCAGAGAATGTATTCTTCATTTCTTGTTGATCCTTTATCATTTCTTGTTGAACCTTTATCATTTCTTGTTGAACCTTTATTATTTCTTGTTGATCCCTTTTCATATCCTCATAGGTCTCATTTATTTTATCGGCCTTTTCTAAGAGATTGTTGAACATCCTTATAAGCGTGGTTTTGAACTCTATATCCAGTCGCTTTTTGTCCTCCATTTCTTTCGTTTGTGATCTGTTTCCTCGTTTCGACATTTTCGCTGCTTCCCTGGGTTGGTAGGTTGGGAGGATCAGCTGTGTCTATGCCAGGAGACAACCTTATTCCACTAGACTTGGAAACCTGCAAAAGCCTCTCTGTGCTCAGCTTGGATGGGGCGGAGTTTCAGGGTGGAGCCTACAGCCTTGGCTTCCGGTTAGCCCCGCCTCTGAGGTTCCTGAGTCTCAGTGTTCCTCAGTGTCCTTTGGTACTCGCACCTCTGAGAGAAAGGCGCCCTAGAGTTTCACCCACTACCAGACAGTGTAGTCTCTCCCCAAACAAGCCCACAACTGGGGTTCAGAGCAGTTGGAAGTGGGGTTAAGAGCAGTCCGGAGCTTATGTCTCCTTCCCGCCAGGGCAATCTCAACAGTCTGTCCTCTGCACGCAATGTGCGCGACTCAGGGGCTCTGCTTTTTGCCGCTCTCCCTGAGCTTCTGCCTTACAGCCCAGATTCCCCCTGTATGAGGCTGGAGCCCGAGGGTTTTGCCCAGGACTGGGGTTCAGTGCAGTAAGAACTGGGGCTCAGTACATTCCTGAGCTTTTGAGTCCTTCCCGCTGGGGCAATTCAGCAGCTCAGCGAACAGTCCCTCCTCTGCGCGCAATGTGCGCGACTCCGGGGCTCTGCTTTTCGCCACCTCTCAGCTGAGCTTCTGCCTTACAGCCCAGTTTCCCTCTGTATGAGCCTGGACCCCAGGGTCTCGCCCAGAACTGGGGTTCAGTGCAGTCGGAGTTGGGGTTCAGCACGGTCCGGAGCTTTTATCTCCTTCCCGCTAGGAAACGCCAGCCAGGCACTCAGCCGCCCCTCCTCTCCGGCTCCGTCCTCTCCCCGCGCGTACCATGTCTCAGTACCTTAGGCTTTTACAGCTCCTCTGATTGTCCTTCAGGTTTTCTCTTTCCTTCTGGTTGTAGAATTTCCAGTCAGTCAACTTTCCTGTAGTTCTGGATAGTGTCCACTTTATATTTTAGTTGTATTTTTTGAAATTGTTGAGTGCGGCTGCAGCTAGGCGTTTACCTCTGCCGCCATCTTGTTGCAAAATCCAACTGGGGGTTTTTAAAACCTCGGTATGTGGTCCTGCGGCCAGAGGTTCTGATCCAATGGCCCCGGGGAATGCCGGGGCTCTGGGGCTGTGATGTGCTGACAAATTTGGGAACCAGTGCCTCTGAGCTAGGACTAGTGTTCCTCTCTTGGACTCAAATATTTAATTTTAAAGTTATTTTTAGGAATGGACATCACCTACTGCTTTTTATTAGCTACTGTTTTGTTTTATTTACAAACCAAATTAACTTAGACCAGTGGTTCTCAACCTTTCTGATGCCGTGGCCCTTTAATATAGTTCCTCATGCTGTGGTGACCCCCAACCATAAACTTAGTTTTTTAAAATATATTTTATTGACTTTTTTTTTTTTTTTTTTTTTTTTTTTTTTTTACAGAGAGGAAGGGAGAGGAATAGAGAGCTAGAAACATCAATGAGAGAGAAACATCGACCAGCTGCCTCCTGCACACCCCCTACCGGGGATTTGCCCGCAACCAATCTACATACCCTTGACTGGAATCGAACCTGGGACCCTTCAGTCCACAGACCGACACTCTATCCACTGAGCCAAACCAGTTTCGGCCATAAAATTATTTTCGTTGCTATTTCATAACTGTAATTTTGCTACTGTTATGAATCGTAAATATCTGTTTTCCAATGGTCTTAGGTGACCCTGCTAGTGGTTCTCAACCCATTTTCCATAGGAAAACACAGATATTTACATTATGATTCATAACAGTAGCAAAATTACAGTTATGAAATAGCAATGAAAACAAGTTTATGGTTGGGGGTCACCACAACATGAGGAACTGTATTAAAGGGTTGCGGCATTAGGAAGGTTGAGAACCACTGACTTAGACCCAAAGTATTCTGCCAGCGTTTGCCCAAATCTGAGATCAAGAATCTGATGTCGCCGAAACCGATTTGGCTCAGTGGTAGAGCGTCGGTCTGCGGACTAAAAGGTCCCGGGTTCGATTCCGGTCAAGGGCATGTACATTGGCTGCGGGCACATCCCCGGTAGGGGGTGTGCAAGAGGCAGCTGGTCGATGTTTCTCTCTCATCGATGTTTCTAGCTCTCTATCTCTCTCCCTTTCTCTCTGTAAAATATCAATAAAATATATTTTAAAAAAAAGAAAAAGTGCCAATTTGAAGTTAGCTCAGACAATTATAACTTGATTTCTAGTTTATCATGATTACATGGAAGAAATTAACTTAGACCCAAAGTATCCCGCCAGCATTTGCACAAATATGAAATCAATGAAACTCCATTAACATCGTCCCAAACTGACTTCTTATTTCAGTCCTGATATGCATTTTCAGAATTGCAGTTTGTATATGCTTGAAGTTTTGTGTTCTGATTTCTTAATAAATATATTTTTATTAATTTCATAGAGGAAGGGAGAGGGAGAGAGAGAGAAACATCAATGATGAGTGAGAATCATTGATCATCTTCCTCCTGCATGCCCCTTGCCGGAGATGGAGCCCACACCCTGGGCATGTGCCTAGACAGGGAATTGAACCATGACCTCCTGGTTCATAGGTCAATGTTCAACCACTGAGCCACACCTGCTGGGCTGATTTTTTTTTTAATTTAATGCAGTTTAGTTTGCACATTTCTATTCTTCTCATGGTTCCCACACATGCATTTTACTGACTATCAACTTGATCAGTTTTCTACTCTTGCCACTTGAGTTGTTGCCAGTTTTTCTTTTTACAAGTATTCAATATTTAATGTTTTTAGCATTTAAAGTACTTAGTATTTAATGCATTTACAAAGTGACTGTAGTACATTTTTGGTGGTGGGGGACACTGTTTTAAATGGTACAAGAAGATAAAAATAGTGCTCAATATATAATTGCTTCATAGTTTTCCATAAAATGGTTATCAATGAAAATTATCAACGAGTGTTTCAACAAAGTTGGAATTTTTTAAAAAGTCATTTTTATTTATCCTTTGTCAGTAAGTGAACAATTAAATGAAGTTACTTAATGTTATATTTCTGTAATCATATTTTAGAGTAGGAACAACTGCTTGTTGCTGAAAATGCTTTCCTAAAATAGTCCGCTTTGAGAAGGGTGTTACGTTGAAGAGATATGACCTGAGGGATGAATTAGGAAGATTTTTCTGGCATTGAGGGATGACATGGAGAATATACTGAGATAAATATAGAAAAGGCAAAGAAAAGAGAAACAAGATAACGGTTTGCTGGGCATTAGAGAATCTGAAGGAAATGGTGGTAAGAGTGAAGCTGAGGTAAATCCTGAAGAAGGTGGGGAAAGTGTACAATAGACGCTGAAAGGAAGAGAGCAGCTGCAGGAGCCGGGTGTTTGGGTCGTAGGCTTCTGCTCCGCCCACAGGAAGGGGTGGACATAGGGTCCCCAAAGGGACAGATGGGACCCCAGTTAGGCAGTGATGAAACAGGGATAAACATGTTTTCAATGAAGAATTCTAATCCTACACCCAGAAACACCTTCTTATGGTACATTTACTCACTGGTTAGGCTGAATAAAAAAGTATGACATGTTGTTTCTTTTTCTCCCCAGAAGGTGGATTTTTCCTGCAACCAAATTGCTAAAATGGGTGATTTGTCAGCATACCACGCTCTCACTAAACTAATTCTGGACGGTATCCTTTGCTAAGTAAAGGGGGGAAATTTGGTTCATAGACTCATTGATGGCCATGTGCCCGATGGCATGGGACAGTGCCGGATAAGCAGTTTACTGAATAACTAAGGACTAATCATCACAGCACCGGAAAGATGCTTTATGTACAAAGGATTAAGGCTGCAGCACGTCAAAGCTTGCCAAGAGCATTTTCTACCTGAAAAGTTTAAGTTCTGATTAACGGAGGCTTATTTTTAATGCAAGAACCAGATACGAAGTGCTGTTTTAACTGACTCCTTTTCAAATGGACTTAAACTTGCACCCTACTTAGTATAAATTCAGTATCTGAAAATCCAGATATGGCCCCATGGATAATTAGTGACTGTTTCACAAAAGAACCCATACTAAGCTTCCTTTAAATAGCACGCTTCTCTGGTGTATTTTAAGTATGCTTACGTGGAAAAGAACCAACAACGTTTGATTTGCACCCAACGTCAGGGACAGGCCTGTTGCACGGCTCCTACGCCAAAGCCCGGGCTCCAGCCGGAGCCGCAGGGCGTCCCTGGGGACCCTGAGTTTAATGAGCTTGAGCCTCCTCCTCACACAGGAGGCTGGTGTCCTCGGGGTGACCAGGGAGCGGCGCCCCTTTCTCAGTGAGTGTCTGCCGGCCCCCTGAGGCTCTCAGGGCAGAGTGGAGAGTGAATGGACTGCCCAGGGCCCCTGGTTCCCGGATGTCCACTTGTAATGAGGCTGGGAGGTGGGGAGAATGGAAAACCTCTCTTCACTTTTGATGGAACGCTTCGAGCATACTACCACACCCTTTAGCACTTTTGTGGGAAAATGAGCAATTCGTGGACCAAATTTAAGAAATGCAAGAAATGCCCAAAGGTCTGGGAAACATGTAGATCAAAAGGATCTCTCTTTAGGTTGCCTATGAGTGTGAAATTGGTTAACCACTTTGGAAAACAGTTTCATACCATCCTGTCAAGTTAAACACCCAAGTTCCCTATGATCTCATACTTCCATTCCTACCTATGAAAGTGTAGCACGCATGTACCTGGAGGCTTGTATAAGAATTAACAGTTCATTGTAGCATTTCTTAGAGCAGCAACATATTGAAGCAGGCCAGATGCTCGCAGATAAGAGAACGCATAGATTATGGTGTACTCACAAAACAGCATATTCTACAGTAGCGGAAATGAATGAAATATATTTCCATGCAGGAATAGGAGAGGTCTTAAAGTAAATATAGTTTAGGTATAGAAACAATGGGAAAAGGAAAAGGAAATAGACCATTCAGCGTAGTGGTTGTCTCCGAGAGGAGGATCCTTGGATGGGACAGGAGAGGTGTGCAGAGACGGATGTGTCAGTTATTGCTAATGTCCTACCTCTCGGGTTGGCGGTGGGATGATGGTGATGTCAGTGGTTTCAAGAGTGTCCCTTACATTTTTAAAAGTAATAAAAAGCAGGCGATATATATGAGCCAATGGTGTACCTATGTCAGTTAGCAAATTTAAAAGCCTGAAAATTAAAAATTAATGTCTTTGAAAATAATTATTTACCAAGCTTCAGACATCGGCTGAGTCCGAGTCCCCTGGATGGCTTGCTACACACATTGTCGGCCCCGGCCCCAGAGCTGCTCTCTGAGTAGGTCTGGCGTGGCCCCTGAGAGTTCATGTTTCTAAAGTCCCAGGTCATGCTGGCATTGCTGGTCTGAGACCGTACTCTGAGAAGCTCAGCTCTAAACTAACCCACCCTCCCTGGTCTGCTTGGCAAGGCATGCTTTCCTAATCCGATGGCTTCGGAAATCTGACTGCTGTCATTTTTATGATTTTTATATTTGCTCAAGCTTTCCTCAGTGGGCACATACGACTTTTCTAGTTGAGGGGAGGAAAGTACGCTTTTCTTTGAAATAAAGTTAAATAGAAAGTGTATTTATCAATATGACAAACAAGACAATTACTTAAAAACAGCTCAGCTAATAAAGCTAGTACTACTGATAATGTAATTCTGGTAGATTGCATTAATACCTCAGAATGAATTAACTATTAGATAACAACTTTGTAGTTTATTTTATTGTGCTGTTTTATCCTCTCAGATGTGGATAATTGGTGATTAATTGATAGTCATTTTAAATTGCAAGATGATAAACTGTGCCAAGTGTACATAAATTTATTATCCTTGAGAATGGAGGGCAGTTTATTCTTGACCTATAAATCTTGACTGGCTGCTCATTGTAATTTACGATTGTAGGATTGTGAACTTTAGAACTGATTTGTAGAATATTAAAACTGAGATAGGTTTTTAGAAACCATCCAGTGCTAACTGTTATCTTAGGGAGGAGGAGCCGGCCTCTCAGGGAGACTCAGCGAACTGTCCACGATCTTTCGGAAAATGGTTGAACTGAGAGCAGTCTTCTGAATTCCATTGTTTGGCCCATGTTGCAACTCACTGAGTAATTACTACCGTTATCACCTCTCCATTCACACCGTGTGAGTGTTCCATTCCTTAGAGAGTGTCACTTCCCTGGGGAAGAATGTGTTGCCCTGGCAAGGTGACATGGACCTCTCAGGGCTGGTTTTGCTTAAAGCCATCACTGCGGCTCTCCCCACTAAGAGGAGCGTGATGGATTTCCAGTATGTCTAGTGACGGTTTTCTGTCCACCCGGACCGTATATTTTGATCACAGACACATGAATAAGAGCGAATACTGACTAGTGAGTAATTCATGTCAAGCGCTCTGAACAGCTGACAGCATCGCCAAAATGGAAAATAAATGGCTGGGCTTTTCCTGCTGCAGAGTTCTGCCTTTGTGCCCCTGGCTCTCCTGCTCCTTTTCCTCTGGGATCTAAAATTCCGCTGCCAAAGATTTATTCATAGATGAAGCAGCGCTTTAGAGCTGAAATATAATTTGATAATTTGGGGTTCTGTGAGTCTTTCTTCTGATTGTGGCCTTTTAAAATAAAAATATGCCCAAGATGATTAACCCAGTACGCTAATCTACACTAATAAAAGAGAAACATGCTAATTGACCATACCTTCACGACGCCCACCAGCCAATAAGGAGTGAGTATGCAAATTAGCCTAACAAAGATGGCACTGAGCAGCTGCGGGAGGCAACAAGGCAGGCATTCCCCAACACCCCAGCCACTTGGGGCTTACGAGTAGCATGGGAAGATGGGAAGGGAAGGTGGCTCTGGCCAGAGTGTAGGCGGTGCCAGCAGCCAGGGGAAGGAAGGCCTATTCTTGCACAAATCTTTGTGCATCGGGCCTCTAGTTCATCATAATAGCTTAGTGACTTGTCAATATTTCTTCTTACCCAAAAGTTCCAAAACCTAGGAAAGAACATGAAAGAATAATGTTAGAAGAAGGGCAGGTAAAGGCTCCTAAAATAAGAAACTGGGCAATTGGGGAGATAAAGGGATTCCTGAAAGCAGGCTGTGAACTCAGTGCTGCATGGACCACACTGACTGCTGGACCAGCCTGCACATTGACCATTATCATTGCTGGCGGTCACACACGAGGTGACTATGGGGTCACTGGGCAGGAAAGCTGCTTAGCCACTGTAAAAACATGCTTCTTCCTGCCCAGCTGGTGTGACTCAGTGATTGAGCATCAACTCATGAACATGCCTGGATTGCAAGTTCAATCCCCAGTGAAGGATGTACAGGAGGTAGCCAATCCATGCCTCTCTCATTGATGTTTCCTTCTCTCTCTCTCTCTCTCTCTCTCCTCTCTCTCTCTCTCTTTCTTCTTCTCCTTCTTCTTCTTCTTCTTCTTCTTCTTCTTCTTCTTCTTCTTCTTCTTCTTCTTCTTCTTCTTCTTCTTCTTCTCTAAAGTCAGTAAAGAATATATTTTTAAAATGCCCCTTACCCACAAACCTTGTTAATTTATAGTGCCTGAAATTCCTGGAAATCTAAAGGGAAATGAAGAGTTGGGGACTGTTTTTCTGAAATGAACATATTTATCGATAGAGTTGTTCAGTCAGTTCCTCACCCTCGGCCCCAGGGCTGTGAGTGAGGGTGATGGTGGCTGCTGGGCCCAGGGTTACCACTGAAGTGATGCATCTGCATTGCTCCTCCCTTTGGCCTTGCAATACTAATTTCATGCAGCAAGCCTTGCTGCTCTAGTCAGCTAGTCAGCTGGGTGTACCAAGGGAACTGTGCTTACCCTCTAGGGTCCTGGGAAATTACTGTGTACACTGTAAACAAGCTTTCCTTTTCAATTCCCATGACCTCTTCCTAGTTTCAGGATTCCTGTTTTCTAGTGTTCTCATCTTTGCCTGCTTCCCTGGCTCAGCTACCCACAAGCATGTGTTGTGTGTACCCTTTGTCGTAATTTAGAGTATCTTCATTTTGGTGGGAGCACAGCTACCAAGACACTAGTGCTCCTGAAATAGGCCCAAAGGACTAGTGCTCCCTCTACTAAACCGAGACAGATGGTCATCTGAAGGGTTTCTTGCCAAAGATTGCCTACTCCAAAGATACTTTATTTCATCAGGCTGTGTGAGAGTTTAATTTCCCATGTCCTACATTTCACATCCTTTGTTACAACCCTTATCCGCAAAGCTCCGGTCTTTGGTTTAGTAATAGAAGGATTGTTTAAATAGCTAAAGAAAATGGGAGCTAATAGGGGCATAGCCAAAGCCTTGGGGAGCCTCGAGGTCTCTGTGCAGAGCTATTCTGGCAGGAAGCTGCATGCAAGGAGATTTGAAAATGCATATTGGCGACAAGCAGAGCTATGTTTCCACTCAACAATTGAAACCGGTGAAGAAAATCTAGGAATTTCTGGTTCATCTGGCAACATTTTCTCACCGCTGCCTCTAGTTTCCCAATTTTCCTCTTTCTGCAGCCTCGTTCTCTTCAGAATCAGTCCTGGCCTTGAATCTTCCATTCTTGCTGTTGGCGAAGTGGGAGCGGATCAGATTCGTTGGCCTCAAGTGCTCATCATTCAGGAAGGACAGCATGCCTTACGATTATTAAGTGTTTTATGGTTTGTGCATCTCATTCACACCCAGTTTCTAGTTTTTTTTCTGATGATCTAACTTTCCGCCTTTGGGGCAATCTGGCATTATCTTCACTTTGCCAATGAAACCTCTGAGCAGGAAGAAATCACATAAGTCAAGTAGTAGAGCTACCATAACTACAAAATAGTATGAGGCAAATACAGGTTTTTGTGATGCTCACAAACCCTTCCCGCCCCTTTAAAAAATTAATTTCATGATTGGTGATTCTGTGACTCATGGAAGGAGGTAGCTGGGGGTTAGAAATTGAACAGAAAAGGCTTCAAGGAAACGGTGATTTGTCTAGAGTGGATGCCAAGAAGGGGAATTGCTGTGACACATTTACTGCCAAATCATCTCCAAGATGGCTGCATTATAATGAACCTCTTCATTTAGTACGATGAAAGTATCTGTTCTTTGGAACCTTTACACCCTTTAAATCTTTCATATGTTTGCTAGCTGGTGAGTGAAGAATAGCATCTTGTTTTAATTTGTATTCTCTGACTACAGGTGAAGTGTCTTTTCACTTTTATTAGCTGCTTGGATTTGCTCTTCTGAAAACTATCTGGGAATAGCCTGAACATATTCTCCATTCTCAATTGGGTTGTTTTCTCCTTTTTCTCTATTAGTTTGTGGCGTTACTTCATGTACTCTAGATAGTAATCCTTTGCCTAGTCTTTATGTTGTGAATATGTCCTTCCAAACTATCATTTCTACTTACTTATGCAATTAAGAAGTAATACAAAAGAAATAAGAAAATTAGGATATCTACCAAAAAAATACTTAAGATGTTGGTAGAATATGAATGTTTTAAAAAAGGGGCGGGGGAGAGTGGGATTTGATATTGAGCCTGCAGAACAGGCAGGGTTTAGAAAGGAGCTGGAAAGCAGTATGAAGAAACAATAACACAGCCCAGCAGAAACGCTATTGGTACCTCCCAGACCCCATGATAATGTTCACGGGCAGAAGTGGAGACCTCGCATTGGATTGTAATGGGGATGAAATTGCCTAACTGGTTTGCTTAAAGTGAAGAGCCCTAAATGCTGGGTAAGGGATTTGGGATTCATCCTATGAGAATTTTTTAATTGAAGTGTAATACCCAGACAATATTTTTTTGGGAAAAATTAACCTGACTATAGTGTGTGAAGTGACTTGGAGACAGGATGTTGGAGTTACCCATTAGTGCTAAAGCTTAATTAAGTTAGCAGAGGAATGAATGAAAAGAAAAGGAATAATTAAAGAGATGTTTTAAAGTAAAAAACAAACAAACAAACAAACAAATAAATAAATAAGCAAGCTAGGTTTGGTGATGGATTGCATGCCCTGGAGATTACAAGTGGCTGAGAAAATGGTGATGTCTTAGGGAACTTTCAAGGGAAAACTGAACTTTAGTGGGGAAATGGTATCAAATCCAGAAATTTGCCAAAGAGATTAAAGACAGAGAGAGGCTAGAAGACGTGGTGACTTTGAGGTGATGGTTTTAGGTGCTTACATGGATGAAACACAGAAGATAGGTTAAAATTTGAGCAATGGATGGAAACTTAATCAAGGGATGAGGAAATTAAGGCAGAGTTTTGACTTCATTTATTTTAAAGGGACAAGAGAAAGGGCTGCTTCTCTCGATACCAGGGCATTGGCTTTTTCTTACCACTCATTGGCTACAGATGCCACTCATTTTCCAGGCTGTGACCCTGGTTTTGATGAGAGAGCTTGCCGTGTGTTGCCTCTTTAGGGCAGTTCAATTCAGAAATCCATCCTGTGGGAAGCACTGGTGTTTCTCATAGAGAACTGTGAGGAGCCAAGGAAAGCACACCAAGGAGGAAGCAACCGTGAGCCTCTCTGAACTTTCTTTCCTCGCCCATTATGTGAGTTACATGTGAATGCAAATATGACTGTTTCATTTTCACCCTAGCTGGGTGGCTCTGTTGGTTGGAGTGTCATCCAACACTGATTGCCAATCAGGACACATACCTAGGTTTCAGGCTTAATCCCTGGTCAGGGGAACATATGGGAGGCAACCGATTGATGTTTCTCTCTCATCTAATGTCTGTCTGTCTGTCTGTCTGTCTCTCTTTCTTAACATCCTTGCACGAGGATTTTTTTTTAAGTTAATTTTAAGTTGTGCTGGTATTAACTTCTATGTGAAAAATATGTTTTCAAAAATGCTTGACATATAATACTGCTCTGTTTTTGCTACTGCCTTATTTACCAGTGGTTCTTGTTTTCTCTAAAATGTTTTGAACAACATTTTCCTTAAACGTAGCCATGGTATATAGACAACTTGATAGAAGAAATCAGAGGCCTAGAGCTGTGCAGCAGCCTGACTCACCTCAGCCTGGCCAAGAACAAGATCACAACCATCAGCGGCCTGCGCAGGCTGCCCATCAAAATCCTCTGCCTGGTGAGCGTGGCAACATTGGGAGTTCTAGTGAGCATTTTAGTAGAGGCATGACTTAGAATTGTCTAGGGGTTTTCAGCTTTATAAAGAGAGAATTCCTTAATGGTATTGTCTTCAATTGTGTTTATTCTTTGCTGTGTGTGTGTGTGTGTGTGTGTGTGTGTGTGTGTGTGTGTTTCTATCTGTGAGATATCAATATTTCAGGCTAAAGGAAAATGATTTTCCAATTTGGTATCCAAACTCAATTTTTTTCAAAAGATTGATATTTTTGCGTTGAGAAAGAAAGACATACTTTTAACAATTACTTAAAAATACATTTTATAATGTCTGACTTAAGCTTATTTAAGTATTATATTTATTGTTTAAAGTAATATATATATATATATATATATATATATATATATTCCCCCCCCCATAAGCATTATATTTATTGATGTTACCACTCTTGCTTTCAAATGAACCACAAGATGTTCTCTGGGCACTGAAGTTTTGCCGTCTTTTTATATTAATATATGCTAGTCTCTTCTTCTAACAGCCAGAATCAGTACTGAGAATAGATAAATAGTTCCAATCAAAGAGTGAAAACTTGGCTGTTTTCCCACAGAGAGCACTCTTCTTTAGCTTTAGAACATGCTATGTGACTATGGCTCAATGAAAAGGTAATTTACAAAAAATTGGGAGGATCCTAATAGTCCCAAATACACAGTATTGTTGAGAGAACAGCATTGCTCACTAATTTGGGGGCTGATAATATAGTTCTGAATTATCCAGGATTTTTTCTTCTACCTTCCCTCCTCCCTCTTACTTCTTAACCTTGGATGGCTTTGCTGTTCTTTATTATACCTGTCACAAGGTAGGCCTGGAGGATGTTAAGCCACGAGGCTGCTAGCTCAGTAAATTCCTATGTGAACTTTCCCACAGGGGTGCTGACCTGTTGTTTGAAATGACATGTTTGGTTGTCTACAGAATTTTGACATATACAATATACTCTCCCTGTCTCATTTAACCACCGAGAGCTGATGGATGGCTGTGTGTTAATTTTCTCCCCTAGTGTGGTGATGGGGTGTGTTTTTAAGACCCTTCATTCCTTACCGTGTGTCAGGGGAGGATCATGTACTGGTTCCCAGTACTGAGGATGGGTATGAGGCATGGGGAGGTTTGAATCATTTCCCCCGAGGTTTCATGGTTCCTGCCCACAAATGCACATTAGCCAAACATAAATGAAAACGAACTTGGTAAGTTGGATTGCAGATGTAAGAGTTATAAGTAAAATCACGTTTTAAAGTTGTAACAATGTGAAGGGTTATTGGCAGCATGTGCTGTTCTGTTTGTAGCTTGTCCCCTCCTTCCATCTTTTCTGTATTGGCATTCGCATTAACTTTAAGTGGAGCAATGGAAGGAGATCTGGGGGTGTGCTTAAGGGAACAAGAATTGGATTCATTATTAGGAATAACAACACGCAATCCCGGCTGGTGTGGCTCAGTTGGTTGGGCGTCTTCCCATGCATCGGAAGGTTTGAGACCTGGCTGGGGCACGTGCCCAGGTTGCAGGCTCAATGCCCAGGAAGATCATGCAGGAGGTAGCCAGTCAGTGTTTCACTGTCACATCAATGTTCCTCTCGCTCTTCTTCTCTAGAATTCAGTTTTTATCATCTTAATAAAAAGAATAACAACACGTAGCACTTTCATCCTTAAACATTTGTTTCAATGACTAAACGAGTAATCCATGCTGACAATTTTGTGCCATCATTAATTTTCCTTCAAGTTTTTGAGAATATGAAGGTTTTCTTTTCCACTTGTTAATAAAATGCATAAAGTGAAATAATACACATTTGTTTCAACCATTTTTAATGCTTTTATTTTTTTAAGCTGTAGAGTAAGAAATAATGTATTTTACAATTTAGAGAAAAAAGGACAATTCAATATACACACCAATAGTTGTCTACCATCAACGTCTGTGATGAATGTAAGGGGGGAATGTGGTTCACTGGTGGGCTATTGTGGTGGACACCTCCCTTAGCAAGTCAGGACAATGCATTTCAAATTCTAAACTTTGTTTTGTCTTAGTAAAGAACCATTTGTTGTTCCCCTCCACATGGGGAGATGAGTGTTTCTCATTTCACTGATTTAAGGAAATGGCTTCTCTCTAAAGGCTCTCTTTACCTGTTAGTCATGATACAACAAGCAAGAGCTGTTGGTGCAGAGACTGGATGTCCACTGTGTCCTCAGCACTGGAGAAAGGGTTGGACTGGATGACTTTGAACTCGGAAATTGTGTGATTCTGAATACTTCTCAGCTCTGCTTCCCTTTATGACCACAGACTAATTGAACTTCTCTACGCCTTAGTCTATGCTTTTTGTTGTTGTTGTTAATCTTCACCTGGGAATATTTTTTCCATTGCTTTTCAGAGAGAGTGGAAAGGGGGGAGAGAGGAACATCGATGAGAGAGGGGCACATTATCTGGTTGCCTGCCACACATGCCCCAATCCAGGGTGGGGAGTGAACCTGCAACCCAGGTATGTGGCCTTGACAGGGAATCCAACCTGAGACCCTTCAGTGCCTGGAGCCGATGCTCTAACCACCAGAACACAGTCTCAGGCTCACTACTCTTGTATCTACCACTTTGAAAGCTATCGGAGATGCTATAGAGAATTATAGGGGCTATCTTCTACATCTACAGCATGTTAAGGTTCTTTGCAAAGAAGTATAGGGTATATAAACTTGATATGTGGGCATATTTTAAATAGGATATTGAAGTCTTATTTCAATACGTTAAATTAATATGGACATCATGTTAAGTTTAGTATCACTTTTTTTCTTTTCTATTATACTTTCTGAACATTTTTTAACTCTGCACAGTAGGAAACTTGACTTAATTTAGGCAAATGGGGTTATTAGTATTTTTTCCTTCTTCTAATATAATTTTCTCAACATATATAAGAATAAATAAAATGGTTTAATGAGACCCCAGGCTTTATAGATCATCAACATTCTATTAACATGTTTTAAAGAACCATAAATTACACTAATGAACACAAATCTTGCTCATTATTGAAGTGAAATCTTAAGAAAAATAGTATTAAAATGAGTTCTTGCTATTAAATATCCCAGAAAAAATATTAAGAGGAAGAGAATATTATAATTTAGTATTTTTATCCTCACCTAAGGATATGTTTATTGATTTGAGAGAGAGAGAGAAATATTTTTAATATATTTTATTGATTTTTTTACAGAGAGGAAGAGAGAGGGATAAAGAGTTAGAAACATTGATGAGAATCATCAATCAGCTGCCTCTTGCACACCCCCTACTGGGGATGTGCCCGCAACCAAGGTACATGCCCTTGACTGGAATCAAACCTGGGACATTTCAGTCCACAGACCAATGCTCTATCCACCAAGCCAAATTGGTTTCGGCTGAGAGAGAGAACTATTGATATGAAACATCAATCGATTGCCTCTCATACATGCTCCAACAGGGAATCAAACCTGAATACTTTTGGTATATGGGATGATACTCCAACCAACTGATCCACCTGGCCAGGGTAATCATTTTATTTTTAAGTTCCTTCGTGCTTATTAAAAGTTTAAAGATGGGCATAACAGCATTAATTGAAACCTCAAAATTGTCTTTAATATGACTCTCAATTTAAATTAAAAGTTTACTTTTGCTGTGCATTTCATTATACCTCAACATTAAGGAACCATGGAGTTATGAGTATGTTGGAAAATGTGAAGAAAATTCAAATTAATATCACCATAATTGGTTGTGAATGGGTACACGAGGGTTGGGAGAGGGCAGTGTTTGAGTCTTGAATCTTTCTTTGTTTTATGCTCAATGAATGAGAAGATGCTCATGTGTGAATTACTGAAGAACTTACTTCAGTTTTCTATTAGTGTCGCATAATAAGCCACCCCAAGTGTAGTGGCATGGAGAGCTTTTGTTAGCTAGCCATTGTGGTAGCCAGCAATTCTACAGTCTGAGCTGGGGGCAGCTGGGTGGTTCTTCTGCTGGTTTTGCCTTATGCAGCTGGCAGATTGGCTGGGGTCTAAGCCCAGCTGGGATGCTGGAATGGCTGGATTTTTCCCTCTGTATTTAATCTCAGGAGCCTCTCCATGTGGCCTCTCCTTCCCCATGGGACCGCTCCACAAATTCTCTCCAACAGAGCAGCTGGCATTCTTACATTGCACCGCAGGCAGGGCTCCAAGGCGCCACAGGGGGACTGCCAGGCCTTCTCAGTCCTTAGGCTGGGGACTGGCCTGCTTCTGCCATGTCCTGTGGTTAGGACAAGGCCTAGGTCCAGCCCGGGTATGTGAGGCAGGACGCTCACAGGAGCACAAGTCACTGAAGGCTGCGTCAGACGAGCACAGCCCTCACACCTTGAAGGGAGTACATTTAGAATGCTGCTGGAAACAAAGTGTATGTGGAAATTATAACATCCAAGTAATTTATTGTGATGCTGATGAAAGAACTGCATAAATTTTATTCCTAAAGATAAACATGGAGTTATGCTGTCATTAGGCTTTAGATTTATGCAATGTAAAAAGCTGACTACTGATTAGAATATTCATCTTGCTTTTAGTGAAAATATTATGTTCTGCCCAGCTGGTGTAGCTCAGTGGTTGAGTGAGGAACCAGGAGGTCACGGTTCAATTCGAGGTCAGGGCACATGCCTGGGTTGCGGGCTTGATCCCCACTAGGGGGCAATGGTGCAGAAGGCAGCCAATCGATGACTCTCATCTTTGATGTTTTTATCTCTCCTTCCCTCTTCCTTCCTCTCTCTGAAATCAATAAAAACATATTTAAATTATATATATATATATATATATATATATATATATATATATATATATATATATTGGCTTCTGAGATTTCTTTGTGAGCTGTGTGTATATGTGTTTAGGGATGCGAATGATGGAAATGGGAGGTGGGGCAGACAAGAGTGGCTTATTGGTTTTAAGAGATTTGCGATAGTAGTCAGAATGAAAACTTGTCATTACACCTTTTCCTATAGAGGCCTTTAAGACATTGAGTGTCTTTTAACCATTTTAGAGCCATAACCAGCTTGAGAAGATCACGGGTTTGGAGGAGCTAAGATCCCTGAAGATTGTGGATCTATCTCACAATCAGATCAAGAGCCTCCAAGGCTTAGAGAATCATGACTTCCTGGAAGTGATCAACCTAGAAGACAATAAGGTAAGGTTGTGATTCCCACGTGTTGGCTTCTATGTCGACATTAAGAAGACACAGTAGGACCTGTTATTGGTTGCTCAAGGGCTGTCACCTTAAATGCCAGCTCAGAAATGTCATTCTAGAAAACCTCCGGGAACAGTAGTTGAGGGAGGACTTGAAATCCTATATAATAAAGAGATGATATGCACATTGTCCATCACTACAACACACAAGATGGCCGTCTCCACGTGGTCAAAGATGGCCATCCTCATGTGGACACAAGATGGCCACCACACGATGGCCAGGAGGGGAGGGCAGTTGTGGGCAACCAGGCCAGCAGGGGAGGGCAGTAAGAGGTGACCAAGCCTGCAGGAGAGGGCAGTTGCGGGGGACTAGGCTGGTAGGGGAGGGCAGTTAGGAATGACCAGGCCAGCAGGGGAGGGCAGTCAGGGGCAATTGGGCCAGCAGGGGAGCAGTCAGGCATTGATCAGGCTGGCAGGCAGAAGCAGTTAGGGGCAATCAGGCAGGTAGGCAGGCAGGCAGGCAGGCAGGCAGGCGAGCATTTGGGAGCCAGCAGTCTTAGATTGTGAGAGGGCAGTTGAACATCCCTTAAGGAGTCCCAGATTAGAGAGGGTACAGGCTGGGCTGAGGGACAACCCTCCCCCCCACCACCATGCATGAATTTCGTGAACCGAGCCTCTAGTAAATAAGTAAATACTTATGATTCTTAATTTTTGAAAACTTGATGATCCCTTATTACATAGTTTTAAAGGTCAACTACAATCAAGTGTGCATGACCTTCTGAAGTATATGTGTCAGCGTGAAAGTTTGTGTAGAAGGATGGCATTAGGACTTCCTGAAAGCCAGCACCAGAAAACTAGGCAGAAGAATAGCCTCAGGCTGGTGTGGCCCATGCCTGCCCTTTAAAGAAAAGAGGCATGTGAGCCGTGTGTCCCAGTGGGCCGTGTGCCTCGGGTGAGCCGTGTGTCCCAGGTGGCCATGTGCCCCGGGTGAGCCATGTCCCCCAAAGGGGCCGGGTGTCCCGGGTGAGCCGTGTGTCCCAGGGGGCCTAGTGTCCCGGGTGAGCCAAGTGTCCCAGGGGGCCGTGTGCCCCGGGAGAGCCGTGTGTCACAGGGGAAGCAGTGGGACCCAGAGGGAGGTGCGGTGAGAACCAAAGGAGGAGCGGACTCTATTCGTGTGGTCCTGAGATAGTCACCATAAAACAAGCAGACTGCCAAATGAGGAGCAGATTCTATTCATGTGATCCTGAGATAGTCACCATAAAACAAGCAGATTGTCAAATGACAGTGGGGAGGGGAAGGAGACCTGGGGGGAGATAAGAGAACAACCGAAGGACTGGTATGCATGAACATAAGTACAAGCAACGAACACAGAACTCTGGGGAGGGAGGGCATGAATGGGAGGGGGGAGCAATGGTAAGATATGTACACATATAATACCTTAATAAAAAAAATTTTTTTGGAAAAAAGAAAAGAAAAGAGGCATGGGGTGAGGTGAACTCTTACATCCCTTGATACAACAGTGTATGCTCCCTAGTTGTGTGTTGGGGATTGGACTCAAATTTCTGTATCTGGCTTAATGTGCACATTGTATCACAAATTATACAAGTTGACTTACTCTTTTAAATCCACACCCAAGGATGTTTTCTTAAAAAATTGATTTGAGAGAGAGAGAGAGACATTGATCAGTTGCCTCCAGTGCACTCCCCTTTAATCTTTTGGTGTATAGGACAATGCTCCTACCAACCGAGCCACCAGCCAAGGCAATTTTTATTCTTAATTATACTTTACTTTTAATAAATCACTTGTACTTATGACCATGGTATATTAAGTTGGTACCAATAGCTGATTTCTTATGCAGTAAAATCTACATTATGATCTTATTCATATTGCGTACTTCCATCACATGTTTGGAAAGGATTTCATAAGGAAGTTGAATCTTTATTTCTTCTTGAAGATGAAAGTTTGGCTGACCCTGGTGGAGACATTGGTCCTACTTGGGTTGAGATGGGAGGCTTGTGGAGACCTGACTCTGTTCAGCAGTGATGGTGCTCATCTGTGTTGATGACTCTTTCTCCAATGAACGTCCATCTCTGTTAGGTTTTTATTTTTATTGTTTTATTTATTGCTTGTTGAGAGAGAGAGAGAGAGAGAGAGAGAGAGAGAGAGAGAGAGAGAGATTGAGATTTGTTGTTCCACTCTTTTATGCATTCATTGGTTGAACCCGAAACCTTAGCATATCAGGATGATGCTCTATCCAACTGAGCTACCTGGCAAGGGCATCTGTTAGGTTTTTAAAAATTAAGAAAAGGCAATCTTTAGGTCTGGGAAGAAGAGATATTTAATTACAGACAGGACTGTTCATCCTCACTTTCACTTGAATTGTACATTAAATTGTTTTGTCAATTTCTAAAAGTAATTTTAATGGACAACTTTTGCTCCTGCTGTGTGTATTATGAAGACAGCATCATCTCTCTCTCTCATATGGTTTTAGTATCTTTTCTATGAGATTACCATTAGCATGATTGTCACGTATATACAGGGAATGTTGGAAAGATGGAATGCACTCATTTAATCCCAACTCAGTAGCAATAGTAATACTAATAATAACAATTATAGTCATAAAATAACTGTGATATTCATTGAATATAGCACAAGGCACTATTCTAAGCACTTTATGTATATTTCACTTAATCCTTATTATATAACCCTATTATTATTGCTACTGGGATGTAGAGAGGTTAATAACTTGTCTAAGCTGTTTTCCTAGCAAACAGCAGAGCCAGGATGTAAAAGTACACTGGTTGCCTCTCGAGTCAGCGTTCTTAACCCTGCAGGACAGTACAGTAAATGAAACGCTAAGGGCCCCCTTTCAGAAAGGTATACGGTGTAAATGTCCAAGGAGGAGAGTGTTTTCTGATAAAAATATGTGTGTGCAACTTTAAATATTTTAGTAGCCATAATAAAGAGGTAAAAAATAAACGGGTGAAATTAGTTTTAATAATATGTCTTATTTAGTTCAAAACATCCAAAATATTATAATTTCAACATGTAATCTATGTAAAAAATTTATTGATGTGATATTTTATATTCTGTTACTTCACAGTGAGATTTTTGACATCTGATGTGTGTTTTTACACACAGGACATTTGGATTCAGCCTTGCCATATTCCAAGTGCCATTTGTGGTTAGTAACCAGTGAACTGTGTAGTGTTGTCTGGATAGATCTCACAAATCACATATTGTTCTCTTCCTTTTCAAGAGACTATCCAAATTACCTTTGAAAGAGTTTAAAGAAAAAATCGAGTGAAGGAAGGAGTTCATAATTTTCAAATATTAAAGCAACTCCCTTAAAAAAAAAAAGTGGCCACATTTCCCAATGGTAGGGAACCTCTGACAATGATTGGGTTCGTAACAATAACATAATTCCCTGGCTCCCCAATGGGCAGGCTGGGGAGCAATGCACAGTACATTGAAATATTCTTTGAGCCATCCAAAGATTTCCTCAGGGATTTTGCCAGTACTACTGAGAATGCTGTGTATCAGGGGTGGAAAATTTTTCATTTAAAAGAAACATAGCATAGCTGTTGCTTCTCATGTGATTAATTTGATGTTAAGAACGTTGCTTTATCGACAGCACTTTCACTGGTGTTATTCACTTGGCTTTAGCTGTTGAAACACTGCTGTACCTCCCATGATCTTGTAAACATCTAAGTTGCTTTGCAAATGTTTATCATCAGCTGGTGATTCTGGGGCCTTTATCACTCTTTACTCATAGTCCTTCTAGATTTGATGTCATTTTTAGCATTTGCAATACATTCCCCAAATGTTAACTCTATTATAACCTCAGTCCTTTCTTCTAGAAGCAAAATATTGGTCTGGGAGTTACTCAGGGAATGCCATTTTGCTTTTCTGAGACTTAGTATCATTATACCACAAATATGTATTTCCATCTATCTGTCCGTCCATCCATCCATCTATCACAGCCCCTTAGGTCTGGATGGTAAGATATGGTGAGCATGGCCAGAAGGAAAAGGCAAAAAAATGAGTCATGTAGACTGCGCTCCCTACAAAGCCCAGGCCGATAGGCCTCTGGAGCGTGGGGAGGAGCTGACAGGCGGAGGAGGCTCGAGAAGAGAGCCATACTAGAACGGGGGCCAGCTCTGCTGGTGCGACATTCTTGCAGAAGATGGATGATGTTCCTTTAAGAGTATTATCTTTTTGGCAATGTTCACTGTAGGTCATTTGGGGTGCTGTGTCCCCACTCCGTCTATAATCATCAGAAATACACACAGCCATGGGTCTTGGCATTTGAGGAGAGAAGACATGGGGGTGTCTGCTGGGGGGATAGGTCTTCAGGAGAGGGGGGCTCAGGCAGGGCATCCTGGACCTGTGCACGTGGCTAACTCAGCAGCCATGGGAACTCGAAGCCAGGCTACTCCACACCGGCTCCCTTCTGCCCTGATCCTACCTTTGAAAGGACCGGAAGGGAAGCTGGATTCCTCTCATTGGACTCTCAGAAGACCAGTGATCCCAGCGGGCATCTTAGTGTGCATGGTCCATGATCATTCTGTTTGTGCTGTTTGAAACACATTTGAAGACCTTTCCAGGTCAATCACCATAGATGTCACCATCTTCTGGATTGGGTGCATAGATTCCTGTTGTGTAACTGTACTGTGACTCATTTAATCGCATGATGGTGGAGCTTTCAGAGTTTAGAATATTTTAACTTTTACTAAAAAAAACATTAGACAGAGCATTCTTGTATCTAATGTTTGCCTGTCTGAGGATTTCGTCAGGATGAAACTCCTGAAGTGGGATAATGGTGTCATAGCTTATGCATTTTTAACACAGATTGCCCTTTAGAAAGGATGTGCCAATTTCCACTGTTGCCAGCAGTGCTGTGAATGCCTGTGGCCGGGACTTGGTGAGACATGGTGACATTTGCGTTAGGGCCAACCACAGGAGTGGTATTGACAAGGAAGTCAATCCATGGTATGAAAGTTATGACTGAGCCAATGGGAACCAAGTTTACTTTTCTACCACCTGAATAATACAATATAAAATATTGATTCTTGTATCTTGTAGAGAACCTAAAGTCCAAGGGATAAGCTAGTCATCTTGTAAAAAAAGCTGTGTGTTAGCCTAACATTGCTATAACAAGATTAATGTGGGCAAGTTTTATATTGTATGTTGGAATTTGCCTTTCTTGTTGTATCTTGGAAAGTGGCATCCTTCGAACATGGCATGAAGGTTTTTACCCTGATTTAACTTTGGGAATAGTTTACATTTTGCTGCGTTATATGGTTGGATAACTCAGGAATTCCCAGGATTCTGCTGTTGGGGGGCTTTTACAATGCCTGCAGGAATGAGTTGGGTGGGGAAGAAATATAAATGAAAAGTGCTTATTAATTTTTTGCACAAGTTCAGTATCTATATCCTATATAATAAAAGGCTAATATGCAAATTGTCCCCTTGGGATTCAACTGCTCACTATGATGTGCACTGACCACCAGGGGGTGCCATGGAATGAAGGAGGGCCCTGCCAGCCCTGATTGCTGGCCAGACCAGGGACCCTACCCGTGCACAAATTTCATGACTGGGCCTCTAGTTTGAAATAAAATGGTAATTATGCTAACTAGAGGAAATTTAAGGAAAAGTGCTTGTCTTTAGCTTAGTGGGAAATTCAGGTATGCTGCAACCCAATCTCTATTTTTGGTCAAATTAAGGACACCTTTTTCCCCTTACTTTTAAAAGTTGTGAAACTTAACTTACATAGAAGAAAATATAACTGTACATTTAACAAAAAACATTAAGGTAAACACCTCTGTAACACTTGTGTTGAGAACTATATCATACAATTTTTGTTTTTGTTCTTTTCTTTCTTTAAAATAATGATCTTTTATTAAAAACCTAGAGGCCCAGTGCACTGGTGGGGTGAGGGAGGGGGGAGAGGAGGGTGTTCCTCAGCCCAGCCTGCACCCACTTCACTATGGGAGCCCCTCAAGAGATGCTTATCTCACAATCCGGGACTACTGGCTCCTGCCCAACTGTCCCTAAGTACTCTGCCTGCCAGCCTGTTAGCCCCTAACCACTTCCCTGCCAGCCTGATTGACATCTAACTGTTCCCCTGCTGGCCTGATCACCCCCAACTGCCCTCCCCTGCAGGCCTGGCCCCCCTAAACTGCCCTTCCCTGTCGGCCATCTTGTGACAACATGGGGGTGGCCATCTTGTGATGATGTGGGGGCAGCCATCTTGTGGCAGTCATCTTGTGACAACATGGGGGCAGCCATCTTGTGATGTGAGGGCATGAGGGTCCATTTGCATATTACCTTTTTATTATGTAGTATTATAGAGCTGCCTGGCTGGCATGGCTCAGTGGTTGAGCATTGACCTAAGAACCAGGAGGTCACAGTGTGATACCTGGTCAGGGCGCATGCCGGGTCGCAGGCTCCATCCCTAGTAGGGGGCCTGCAGGTGGTTGCCTATCAATAGTTCTCTCTCATCATTGATGTTTCTATCTCTCTCTTCCTCTCTTTTCCTTTTCAAAATCAATAAAACATGTATTTTTAAGAAGTGATAAGAACTACACATGCTGTAAGAAGGCTTCACCGGGCAATGAGCCAGGGCAGAGAAACTGTGCTGAGGGGCAGAGTGGGAACTGGAGGCTCAGGAAGCGGGTGGGGGGGGGGAGAACAGGTAGCCTCCACATGCATTTGTCGTGCTATTTCTCAGATTCCATGTGCCGTTTCATGTCTGTCTTTAAGCATGAGGAGCACCTTACTGTTCTCAAGCCAGAGAGGCTCTATGTGTTTTGTGAAACTTGGTGAAATTCTCGTGAAAGGGCTGGATATTTGACAGAGCAATTTTTAAGATAAGCTGAATGTAAAGGATCCACGGCACCCCCTCGTATACTCTCCTTTCCATTGTTTTTGCGCAGTCAGTCCATTGATACTGTTGTGTCTCTTTGATGAAACAGATTTCTGAGCTGGGTGAAATAGAATACATCGAAAATCTACCTCTCCTTCGAATTCTTAATCTTCTGAAAAATCCAATTCAGGTAAGAGATCATTGACCTCAGGGCAGGGGGTGAAGGCTTTCTTGGAGCTCTTCTTCAAGAAGTACTTTCGATTAAAAAAACTTTAGGATGTGCGTTTCTCTTCATTCTCAGTCTCTTCGGAGGCAATTGGGAGGGTTAAGCAATCAGAAGGGTTAGGCTCCCTGAGCACCCCTGTCAGGGGAAGTGAAGCCTGAATGGGTCACTCTGTGTGGTCCCTGCGAGTCGTCCAGGCGATGGCCAAGATCCCGGGCAAGAACTGCTGAGACGAGGGACCAGCGTCCTCTCACACTAGAAGATGCGCGGTGCTGGGGTGTGGACAGAATGTGGGTCCTGTTTTGTAAGAACAGGGGAAAGAGAGTCTAGGATTAGATACCTAGAGTAATTGTCGGCATGTAGCTGGGAAGCAGGTGCTGTTGAAAAATGATTAAAGAAAAAAGTGTACTTCCCATGGATTCTTCACATCCGGGAATCTGAGACCCACGACTGCTCTGCAGGCTCTGGCTTCACTGATGAATCTTTTTGCCTGGCCCTGGCCCTCCCTCTTTGTGTTTTTGTCCCCATCCCCTCCTGTACCTATACCCTCCACTTACCTTTCTATAGACTCCTGACTTTGTACGTAGGTCTGAGTACCTTTGTTTTTGTGATCAATATCTCTAGAATGGCAAAAAAAAAATTAAAAGTGAAAAATTTAAGAGTAAAAGCAATGTTTGATATAGAAACGGTGACAGGCATTAAAAGCAGCTCTGGAAAGAAAGCAATGGAGCTGACAACAGCCATCACTCCCACCTGCAGATCCATAAGGAGTTTCTGTTCATGCAACATACATTGTCATCTGTAAGATGCATCAATCACTAACATCTTTCCCTTCAAAGAGGCATAGCTTCAGGATACGAAACACGTTGATTGCATTTTTAAAAGACAGATAATCCTAAAATAGCCGATGGTAGGGAGTTATAAAGAATTCATTCCATAAATAAATATCATTTTATTGTTGGGAAATAAATTCATAATACATGATACAAAAACAAAACAAAGTCATAAATAAATAAAAAAGCAATAATAAATGTTTCATTATTTGCAGTACTGAAACTTTTTGGAGTTAGAACAGCAATTTTCACCCAGGGTGCCGCAAGAATTTTTAGAACATGCAATACCTGACTATTTAGTCAGGAGCACTGACCTCTTTTCCCTTAGATTGTCAAATACAAAAAAAAAAAATGACAAAGACCTGGTTGTGTGACTCAGGGATTGAGCATCAGCCTATGATCCAGGAGATCATGGGCATGAGTTTCTATCTCTCTCTCTCCCACTTCCTTTCTGAAATCAATAAAGAAATTTAAAAAGTGAAAACAGCCAAAGCAGCAATAGCTGTCTGGTATGCATGCCCTGTCTTGAACCATAAATATGTAGGTCATAGAGTTGCATCTTATTGGTCATGTCACATAATAAGTTTGCATCTGATTGGTCAATTCTTGGTACCAGCAATCCTTATGTACACATATATAAAAAGTTACTTTTAAAAAATATATATAGTTTTATTAATTTTAGAGAGGATAGGAGAGGGAGAGAGAAAATGAAACATCAGTGATGAGAGAGAATCATTGATCAGCTGCCTCCTACATGCCCCATATCAGGTACAGAGCCAGCAACCTGAGCATGTGCCCTGACCGGGAATGGAACCGTGATCTCCTGGTTCATAGGTCAACACTCAACCACTGAGCCATGCCAGCTGGGCAAAAGTCACTTTTTTTGAAAACTCACTTTGGGAGCAAAAAGGGTAGGTAAATACTGTTATTATTTTTGTAAATTAATCAAAATTATCTCTTTTTTGTCAGATCAGCAAAAAAAAAAAATTTCTTGGTGTGCTACAGAATTTTAGTAATTACCTGATGTGTGCCAGGGGGTGGAAAAGGTTGAAAATGGCTGCATTAGGAGATAGGCTTCACGCTGCTGGCCTTGGGTCCTTAGATGGAATGCTTTGCCTCTGAGGCTCAGTTGGTTTGATCTTTAGAAATGAAGATGCCCACTCCTGTCCCACTTGCCCCACAGGGAGACTAACAAGGTCACAGCTTTGAAGAGCTTTATAAGTTGCAAGGGACAGTGTGCATTTGAGTTGTTAATTTAATGGGGCTGGTAAGTGTGAAAATGTAGAGAACGACTGTGCGTGCGTGCGTGCGTGTGTGTGTGTGTGTGTGTGTGTGAAAGAGAGAGAGAGAGAGAGAAGCAGGTGATATACTAATGCTCATGAAAGTAGAATGCTGCTGCTTGTTAATTTGGCAATTCAATAGTCCTCTTGATATTTCAAATAGGAACACAGTGAATATTGGTTCTTCGTCATTTTTATGCTACCGCGATTAACAGAATTAGATCAGAAGAAGATTAAAGTGGAAGAAAAGGTATGTAATCATATTATTTTACGTATTTCTCAGTTAATCAGCTTAAAAGCTTATACCGCCTGCTGCAGGACCAATAAAATCAATAAATGATACCCATAATTATTTCACAACATGTGAATTAATGGCTTGTTCAAGGAGTGCTTCCTTGTCCTAGGATCAGTCTGTTTAACCCTCTTCAAAGCTGAGCATCAACCCCAATTCAACAGCAGCATTGCATTTCTATAGGCCAACGGCATTCTGGCAGATTATTAATTTAGATAATTATCCTATTTAGAGGTTGTGTCATTCTATGTGCTATTCTAAAATAGCTTTACTAATCATGAAATGTATTTTATTGTCATTCTACCATATACTCAAAGGTACACAAATGAATTCATACTCTGCTATTTTAAATCCTTAATTCTGCTTTTTAAGATAACTAGAGGCCCGGTGCACAAAATTCATGCACTTGGGAGGGGAGGGGGTCCCTCAGTCTGGCCTAAGCCAGCATTCAGACTTCCCTCTCACAGTCTGGGACTCCTCACTCCTTACCACCCACCTGCTCGCTGCTCCTTACCACTCAGTTCACTGCTCCTTCCTTAGTGCTATCACGGAGGCCGGAGAGGATCCTGCCACTGCAGCTGTACTCACCAGCTATGAGCCCGGCTTCTGGCTGAATGAAGCCGGGAGCATACTGACCACCAGGGGCAGCTCCTGCATTGAGCATCAGCCCCCTGGTGGTCAGTACACATCAAAGTGACTGGTTGTTCTGCTGTAACTGTCACTTAGACTTTTGTTATATAGACTAGAGGCCTGGTGCACAGAATTCATGCACGCGGGGGGGGGGGGGGCGGGGAGGGGTGTCCCTAAACCTGACCTGTATCCTCTCCAATCAGGGAGCCCTACTGACAGCTTAGGCCCGCTCCTCATGGTTTTCTGCTCTCTGTGGGACCTGCCTACTCCACACCACAGCAATGGGCAAGCAGGTCCTGCTGGGTGCTGTCTGTGGGCTGAGCTTGCCTGCTCATGGGTCGCTGCAGCAATGGCCAAGCAGGCTCTGCTGGGTGCTACCTATGGGTCACACTTGCCTGCTCTCGGGTTGCCCTGGCGATGGCCAAGAAGGCCCTGATGTCTGGTATCAAGCTGCGTGGCCACCCTCACCTCCTGGCGCCAGCAATGGTCCCGGGAGCCTGCGGGCATGGCTTGGCACAGCCACCCTTGCCTCCCGGGGCTGGTGATGGTCCCAGGAGGCTGCGGGCCTGGTGCCCATCCCCAGGACCCAGGCTGCTTGGCACCTCCCTGCCTTGGGCCACTTGGCGTCTGTGTATGCAAATTAACCCACCATCTTTGTTGGATTGATTTGCATACTCACTCCTCATTGGCTGGTGGTTGTCATGTAGGTACAGTCAATTTGCATCTTTTTTATTAGTGTAGATAGTACATCTGGACACAGTTGCAGAATAAGCAGACCTTGAAAGTTAGCAGCTGCTTTCCTTCTACCATACCTGTGCTAGCCACTTTGTCTTGCTTTAGTGACTGGTGATGAGGGATTTCTTTCTATGCACATTTGAGTGGAATGGAAACAGGCTTAATGTAGAGAGGCAGGTATTTAATTTTATAAATGCCTTTCTGAAATCTTGGTTAAAAATAGTTATAGATGGGAGTCTGTTTTTATTCTCACAACCAAAGGCACTTATTAGATTTCTCTTTCCCTTTAACATTTTGCGAAGAGAATACAATCCAAAGCTATAGGTTAAGAAAAGGTGTGGCACACAGGACAATGCATTTAGAGGGATGGCAAAAACAAGGGGATGGAGAGCCATACCTTATGAGGAAAAGGCCTAGGTCTTTGGACAGAAAAAGTTATGCTAAAAGAGGAGGAGCTTTGGGTAGAATTTGAGATCATCAGAATAGCTCTTGGTTGAGACGGCATAAGAAGAAAATTCAGCAGCATCAACTACCTGGAATCTGCAGATGAATTTTATTTCTCCCTCTTCTACTAACAGTTGGGATGGTGACTGTATTACAAGTATCTTGGACTGTAGAGGGTTTGTTTTGCTTTTCCCCTCCCAAGCCAGGGAGTATAAAGAAGTAGGGGATTGAGGGATTCCAGCTCAATATCTTAAAATAATTATCATTATGTAGGCTTGGAGACTGAGCTCAGAGATTCCTGAGCATGCCTTGCATTCTTGCCTCTACCTGATTGCATGTCTGTGCTGATTCATTAAAGAAAATCTGTATGCTTTTCACAAGTGCAGTCTGTCTCCCTTTGCATTTCTGATTCTGACTCAGGTGTGGGCAATGAATAAGTACAACCCTCCCCCCGAAGTGGTCGCAGCCCATGATCACCTGACCCACGTGGTCCACAGCGTGATGCAGCCGCAGAAGATCTTTGACAGGTATTCGCTAGGGATCCTCGGCGTAGAACTCGGGGCGGCGAGCACGGGGCATCCCATCCTTTTCCTAGGCTTCTATCTTGTGACCCATTCCTTTCTCACCTCATCTGAGGGAAGGGTCCAGGGGTTTAGCTGATCGGCCGAGTTGGCTCGATGACAGTGTCTCATCCATCACATGCTTGAAGATGGGCTCTCTCTCTCGGTGAGAGGGTTCCTCTTCCCTCTCTCACCTGGCCCCTGAATGGTGGCTAGCCTGTGACATGGGACAGTGAAATAATAATAATGAGTAATGAGAGTTTGTTAGGGTTTTTTGTTTTGTTTTTGTTTTGTTTTGTTTTTTTGCTGTAGGATAGAACCTCGGACGATTGTGATCGTTTCTGTCCACGGTGCACGTTTCCTTAGCTGTGAGTGGATGCTAGACCCCCTGCCAGGGAGCATGCCAGGAATGCGGATGGTTAGAGCCGCTGGAGGCAGCCCGCAGGCCTGAGGGAAGCCTGCCAGTCTTGTCTCCTGGGTGCCCTCGGAGCAGGCGCTGGGCTTGCTTGAACACACGAACAGTCTCTCACCTCTAAGTTCGGAGACAGATGACCACAGTTTCTCCTTTCCTTTCTAAACGATCAGGCGGAGCAGATGGCCACTTGTGCTATAAGTATAATGCAGAACGTCTATCGAGACCCAGCGGCGGGCTTAAAATACTTGTAAGATCTCTTGGTTATAAATGGTTTCCCTTCTTCATGTGACATTTGCTCCTGTACGTCACCTGGTTCCCCACAGAGAGCAAAATGCTTTATTTTGCGTCCGGACATGAGTTTTTACATGTAATTTAATAATACAGACATTGACAGTTTTATACATTTATGGTCGCCATCTAGGTGAAATGATTTATCATTTACTTGCCTACATCTGGAAAAGCACATTTGATTTTTTTTCCCCCCCAAAGGAGCATTTATGTCCTCGTTGTATTTCTTTTTTAGTTTATGAAGATTGCTAGTTGTTTCATGCTTTAGGGTACATATATATAAAAATATGTATCAAAGAAATTTACGACAGTGCCTGATAGACACATATTTTGCCATCATTTCTGGCTGTTGAGCAGGTGCGTGCGAATGGCCAAGCAGGCCAGCTGCTCCCGGAGGAGCCGTGTTCACTGTGGAAAACTCAGGGGGGGGATGGGGGGAGTTGGGGGGGGGGGACTGCCCATTTCACTCTGGGCCAGCACACGGCACTCGGGGAGCCCAGAGGAGGAACCCTACACTTGACCTTGGGACTTTTGTGCTGCATTTGCGGGGAACCACTGTCCCGCCCTGCCGTGACTGGGTGAGGAGACAGGATTACAATGAGCCCGCAGAACCTTGCCCCTGGCCTGGTGGTTGCTAATAGCTTCGTGCTCTGGACTGACAGGGTTCTGCAGACTTGTCTTGTCCAAGTCCTGTCCGAACTTTAAAATCTTCCATTTCTCCAAGAAGCTCTGGTTTGATTTAGTGCGAAATGGTATTTTCCAATCACAATCTGAGAGCTGGAGACAGTCATTGCTATAGAGTTGGTCATTGTTTCTAAGGCCTTAGAGTGGACCTAACCAGAAATATATTTATTTATTCCTTCCTTTCTTTCCTCCTTCCTTCTGTCCTTCCATCCATGTATTTAACTATTCTCTCTGTCCTATTTGTACCTATCAATCTACATCTCTCCAAGCTGTTGATAGCTATCTAGTCTATTTTTTAGATCTATCTGTATCAATCTATAAATAGACGATAAAGTACCTCCTCACTTCACATTGATACGTGCAGTTCAGTTTCAAGATTACATTACCCCCTGTCTATTTCATCTCAACCTCCTTTTCTTCCACACCACGGACATAGAGGATGGAGCTAGAATATCCCATAATTACTCTTTTTAAAAAAAAAAATCCCACATTGCACCACAACAGTATCAGAATACCAACACCCCACCAACATGATTACTGGAAGCACTGAATGTATTTTGCCTATATTCTTCCCATTACCCAGCCCCCATTTTTCATTATGGTAATGTGTGTGTGTGTGTGTACACACACACACACACACACGCACGCGCGCACACTATTTTAAAGTATACGGTTTGGTGACATTAATTATATTCACAATGTTGTGCAACTATCATCACCGTCTTTTTGTAAAACTTTTTAATCACCTCAAACAGAAACTCTAGCAATAACACCCAATTCTCAGCTACTCCCGCTTCCAGGTAACTTCTAATCTACTTTCCGTCTCTCTGAATTTGCCTATTGTATATATTTTACGTAAGTGTCAATCACCCCATTTTAAAAATAGTGCGCTGCATTTATATTGTCAGACCATATATCCGTCACAGGCTGCACGCTCTCCTTAGCTGTCACTCAGTCCTGGCTCTGTGGGTAGCTTAGCACTCATTGCTCAATCCCAGCCCCTTATAGCAATGGCTCTTGAGCCATTTTGCTTACACGAGGCTTGTTTTCTAGGAGATTCCTTAGGAAGGTTTATGGGGTCAGTATCCCTTGTTGCTGGTGTTCTCTGCCCTTTATACTGACAGTCCGTTTTGCTCTAGTATATAAAGCCCATGGCCCATTTTTTCCTTGAATAAATTGAAGATGTTACTTCATTTTACTTTATGCAAAATATTGCTGTAAAAAATTCGATGACAATTTGATCTCCTTTTCCTTATAAGACATGTCTTCTCTTTTCCTAGCAGAACATTTTTTCTTTTTTTTTCTAAGTCCAGTAATTTTATTAGACCATGTCTTGGTATTCATCATTCTGGGTTAATATTCTCAGGTATGCTGTGTGTTCTTTCATAAGATATAGTTTTGTTTTATTTATTTTTTATATCAGGAAAGTTTTCTTTCATTACAGCCTTTAATATTTGTTCTGTTCTTTTGCTTTGGTTTTCTTCTTGAGAAAGAGGATATTGCTTGCTTAGTTTCAATATTTGTCACTTTTTCTCAAAGCTTTCTTCTTTTGAATCATTAAAGGATTATTTTGAGATAATTTTAGATCCACATGCAGTTGTAAGAAATGACATAGAAAAATTCTATGTATTTTCACTATTTGCCCAACGGTGACTTCATAGCAGTAGTGGAATATCAAATTCAGAAAACTGACATTGATGCAGTGCCAGCCATATAAGAATTTGCCACTTTCGCATGCCCTCACATGTGCTCTTAGTTCTATGCCATGTTATGATGTGTGTAGATTCATGTGAGCAGCACTGCAGACGAGGTACAGATGCTTTAAATAAATATATATATATATATATATATATATATATATATATATTTGATTTTTTATAGAGAGGAAGGGAGAAAGTTAGAGAGCTAGAAACATCGATGAGAGAGGAACATCGACCAGCTGCCTCCTGCACACCCCCTACTGGGGATGTGCCCGCAACCAATGTACATGCCCTTGAATGGAATCCAACCTGGGACCTCTCAGTCCGCAGGCCGACGTTCTATCCACTGAGCCAAACCGGTTTCGGCGGCTCAGATGCTTTTGTCACAAGGTCCCTGCACTTCCCTGCGATAGCCACAGCCGCCTCCCTCTGAGCTGCCCTGAGCTCCGGCCACCAGGAATCGGTTCCCATCTGTGTAATGTTGTCATCGCAAGAATGTCGTGTAAAGGGAATGATGTAGAATATGCCCTTTGAGGTTGGCTTTTTTTAATTTTAACCCCATTCCCTGGAGATTCATCCCAGTTGGTGTATCCTATGAGTAGCTCATCCCCTGTGCTGGCTGAGTAGCATTCCTGGTGTGGATGCACCAGTCAGTGAGCGATCCATCCGGGCTGGTTCCGGGTTCCGGCCGTCACACCACAGCTGCCGTGAACATTCCCGCACGGGTTTGGTGCACGGGCAGCTCCAGCCTGCCCGCTTCCCAGGGGACCCCATTGGCTGCCCGGGGTTCCCGTGTTCTCAGATCCCTCAGAGGCTGCCCCGTTGCTCCCTCCCTCCTCTTCCTGCACAGATTTGTGGTTCCTGGAGATACCTGTCCCCTGGTTTGTGAGACACTTGCTTTCCGTGGGCCTTTGCCCTCAGCTTTTTCTGTGGGTATTCAGAGAGGCTGAACAATCAGCCATATGTTTATTTAAAGTGTTCTGTTTACTCTGTAATCAGTGTCATGGGTGGAACCCACCCCTCTAGCTCCCGTGTTGAGGAGGTTTTAGTAGTTAACTCATACTTTGGACCAGCAGCCATGCCGACATCCACACATCCGCCCTCACTCACGAGCTGTTCCTGTGAGCGGGCTAGCCGCTCTGTGTTCCCGTCTTCCCGTGCTAATGGGGATAGTGGCAAAAATAGCTCCACTGGCTTCCTGTGATGACTGAAGGAGGTAACACATGTCAGACTTCCTAGCATAGTACCTGGGACACAGTAATTGCGCAGGTGGAGTTTTAGTTGTGACCATTTTTCTTTGCGTATCGGCATTCTAATGCAATAGGTAGGGATGTTAAAGCGAAATTCTCAGAGGGCGGCCTTACTTCTTTCATTTGAAACCCTTGGGGGGAACACTTCATCAAGCAAGAATCACCGTACCTCGCCATCTGTTCTCTGTTTTAAAGAGTTGTTACGTTAGATTTACACAGACTTGGATTCCCGGGGTTATCTGTGCTTTGAATGCGTTTTTGGCAGCGAATGGGGGGGGTAGGGAGGGGACCCCGCCTGCTGAGCGGGCTCCGGGTGGCAGGGGCTCAGTCTGCCAGCCCGGGAGCGGCCGCACTGACCCTGCCTGTGTTGCAGCACCCTGCCCAGCCTGGACGCCCCGTACCCCATGCTGGTCCTGGTGGGGCCTGAAGCCTGTGGGAAGCGAGAACTCGCCCACCGCCTGTGCAGGCAGTTCAGCACTTACTTCCGATACGGGTGAGTTTGCTCCTGGGCTGCGGAGACTGCGGACGGGTGGAGGTTGCTCGTTTTGACTATTGATTTGAAGCAGGTTCAAATGCGTGCAGAGAAGGCTTATCCGCATCTTTGCCATTTATTACCCTGTGATAGGCACTGTTTTTTTTTTTTTTTTTACTTTAATCCTCCAAATGTTTAATTTAATCCAGTGACAGCCGAAGTCACTCTCCAAGGTCAGGAAATACACGTTTTAATTACGCAGAGCGGCATTGGGCCGGGCACCCATCACCATGTTGTGATGTGTGACAGGAGCCTCCCAGTCTCCCACGCCCACAGCACAGCACAGGCTCCTTCCCCCTCCCTCTTCCCCTCCCCCTCCCCCACACCATGGCATGGGCTGCTCATCCCCACACCCCGCTTTCTCCTTTGAGGCAAATTTCAGAAGGAGGTGCAGAGAAGTGGCAGGCAAAGCCTTCCCTTTCCCTTCCCTCCGAGCACTGAGTTCGCTGCTGCTTTTCTGGAGCAGATACATTGCTGTGTAATCCCCTAATGACTTAGATAAAGCGGAGGAAACCTCCAGAAAACTAGAACCTCCAGGAGAAACCTTCAGCTGGATTTCCAGACTTCGAAAGAGTTTCTGAGCACCAGGTTTAGAGAGATCACTGTGGTGTGTTACACCGGTTTCCTCTTTTACTCTTTCTGCGTGGCAAAGAAATTACTTGTAGATTAGTGTTGTCTGTCCGCCAGCTGAGGACGTGACTGTGAAGATGCACAGGACAGCGAGGAAAATAAATGCAAATTACCTGCTAATGCTGCTACCGGAATCTGCCTTCCCATAAGCTGCACATGTTCAAACAGTGCAAATGCTACTTAAGCAGGTCCGTTATTCAGATATCCAAAATTACATTCCTCATCCACACCACCTCAGGACATTAGTACTAAAGAATAATTTACTCACTGATATAGTTTAAGTACCCTGAAGTAACACAAATAAATTAAAACTTAATTTTAGGGGGGAAAAAGTATAGAGTGCCATTATGCTCATCTAGGGGCACTGGACCTATAGTAAAAGATGAGTGAACCCAGAGAGTGGGAGGTGAAACCGGGGAAAAGGGGTGTATCCTGACTACTGTGCTGATACATAAGCCTGGAACCTTCTAGAAAACCAAAGCGAGGAGAGCCAAGATCTCCTCTGATCAGCATTCCTCACACTTCCTGGGAGCCGATTACGTGGCCAGGGGTTGGTGGCCTGCCCCTCAGGTTCGGTTGTGGTTTGCTTCGGAGTCCTGGGTTCCCAGAGGAGGTTCACGCTGTGTCACAAGCCCTGGCAGCTCAGAAGACAAGCTCACTCCTGCCCTCAGGCAGCCGGGGAGGCGGGCCCTGAACAAGCGACTGGGCTGCGGTTGGCGCAGGCGCCAAGGCAATGGGAGTGTAAAGAGGAGGTGCAGAATCCAGCCATAAGGGCTCAAGAAAGGCTTTTTTTGGGGGGGTTGGGGGAGGTGGTGACACTTAAACTGAGACCTGAAATCATGAGGGCAGCCATGTGAAGGGATGAGAGAGGAGCATGGGGAGAGCGCCGTGGATCAGAGACAACATGAAAACGCTTGGGCGGAAAATAGGTGAGCAGAAACGATTGTCCCACTCCCCTAAGTGTTACTATGTGATGGTGGCGGAGGTGGCTCAGTAGGTCACCGGTAACAATGAGTAAAAATATTGTGTCGATAATCCAAACTGTTTCAGCACTGTGGAGTATGATCACTTACGATTTATGGGTCAATTTCAGTTTTTTTCTAATATACCTTATACTGAACTCACTTCCATTTTGGATTTGAAGTTAGGAGACACAGAGAAGATGATCTGTTCTATGTTTCCAGGGCCTGTCACACCTCCAGAACCCCTTACTTTGGGGAAGGGGATCGCGTTGATTACCAATTTGTCTCTGAAGAGGTCTTTAATAAAATGGTAAACATGGTAAGAATGTTCTCCTTTATTTTTATTGTACAAGAAATACATGTGCTCTGGTAGAAACATTGGGAAATAGCAACAAAAAGAACAATTCCACTTTGTGTTTGTTATGAGAGATGCATTCTTATTGGGTTGTTTTCCCTTAATCCACTTCATACATCATTGTCTACTGGCTGCTTTACTTTATGATCTTAGAGGAAGCGTTACCCATTTTCAGTATGACTGACGAGGGGACGGTTTAAGAAAACAGAAGTGAAAGCACTGTGAAAAATGGCTGTGATGTGTGTGTATCAGGTTCCTCTGTTGCTAACCAGATTTTCCCGAAGACAGACAGTGCTCACAGACCTACGACGTGGCGCGCAGAGCCTGTGACCCGGGCATTCCGGGTGGGTTCTGCCCAGAGCCCTCCTTGTTTGCTATCAGTGGGGCTCTGTCATTGCTGTCACCCAGAGCACTATGTCATCACGGTTGTGCCCTGTGCGCCTGTCCTGTCCCTGACCCCTGTGCAGCCTTCGCCGTCCTCTGTAGCATCCCTGACTGGGAGGTTCTGAGCCACGGAGGCCAGCTAGCACACCAGAAGCCTCGCTGTTAGACTGGAGAAGAGTCTTAATTTCTTTAAAGCCCACGTCCTTCCGATGCGAGGGTAGCTGCCCTGCACTAGCCTGCTTCCCGGGCGCTCTGGGCAATCTGACTCCATTTATCTTCCTGAAACCCTAATAATCTAATTGCTCCTAATTTATGACACCCTTGTTGCTGAGTTCATTTTCTTAAAGATAATTTATTTGTTCATTGAATTTATTGGGGTGACATCTATTGCTAATAAAAGGGTAATATGCAAATCAGAGCAAATGTTTTCTGGACATCCCGTCTGGACAAAGCGCAGCGGCTGCCTGAGGCTCAGGCCGGCCACGGTGGGTGGCTGTCCCTCAGGCAAGCTGTGCATGGTGGCTGTCCCTCAGGCAAGCTGTGTGTGGTGGCCGCTGCTGCAAGGGTGGGCCCAAGGCTCAGGCAACCAGGGCTGAGCCGAGGCCTAGGCCAGCCGTGGTGGCTGCGAGGGCCTAGGCTCAGGCAGCAGCAGAGGCGTGATGGGGCGTTGTCTCCTCCAGAGAGAGGCCATTCCCTGAGGGCTCCCGGGCTGTGAGAGAGGGCACGCTGGGACTGAGGGATTCCCCTTCCCCAATGCACATATTTTCGTGCACCGGGCCTCTAGTCAGTTAATGAAACCATATAGGTTTCAATAAAACATAATCTGCATCCTTCATCGTGCACTCACCACCCAAAGCAGTGTCTCTTTCCGTCCCCATGTGTCCCCCCCTTTGCCCACTTCTACCGCCCCGCCCCTCTTTCCCTCTCACTATCACCACACTGTAGCCTATGTTTCATATATATATTTTTTTTTCTTAATCCCTTCACTTTTGTTCTTTTTTGGCCTCCCCCTGCAAAGGGAACCCCACAACCTTTGTTTGTTTTAACTGTCATAAGTGTATGCTCATGTCAATACACATCCACCCGTGACCCCAGTGGAACTAAAGGAATGTCTCGTGTCTCCATCACTGCCAGTGAGTCTGTGAGCCTATTTTCTCTTCACCAGGGGCCTTGATTCTGTTTATATTATCATTCTTTCCGTCGCCAAAGGAATCCTGCACTGCTGTCCCCCCTGAAATTTATGAAAGGGACAGATTTAGGGTGAATCTCTGTTTCTGCTTTTGAAAGACCACCACCCACCAGTGATGCCCTTACAGCTGCATCCTCCCTGCCCCCCCCACTCCCGCCCTCCTTTCTGTGCCCCACCTTCCCCAGTAAGGATCCTGGCTTCTACCTCGGTGTAATCAGCACAGAACGTTCCAGCGCAGGCCCCACAGCAGTTTCTACTACTGACCAGCTGCAGCACGGAGCATGCTTCCTCTGGCATTTGCAGAGAAGCCCAAGTGAGAAGCCCTCCAGTCCCAGGCCCTTCCCCCCTGACCTTGTCAGAGGTACATCTCAGAGATGCTGTGTGTGTTCCCTCCGGGGCCTCGGTGCTGACAGTTCAGTCTAATGTGTCAGGAGTGCTCTGAGACTTCACAGTTCTAAAGCTTTAGGAGGGATCCAAGGAGTTATCTTGTTATTAGCAAGAAGCATTTTCTTAAGACTCTTTGGGTTGAAAGACAACTAGTTCCCAAAATCCATGTTGATTTCTCTTGTTGGATCGGAGGCATTTTGTCTCGGTTTGGTGCATCTGTTCTCAGAACCCACATGCTCCCCTGATGTTCCACACCGTGACGATCACACCCATAATCAAGTCTGCTTCAGTTCCCTGTCAGCGAGATCACTGTCCTCTATGCTGTCTTACTGTTTCATTCCTCTACAGAAATCCTTCTGTGTTTGAGAATCACTCATTTTCACCTCTTCTGCTGGCATATGACTTCGGTATAATGTTAGCTCCTTCAAGTTGAATTTTGCTTCTGACGCCATTCTCTTTCCTTAAAAGTGAGCTTGGCTGTTTTATGAAGAGAGACATTATAAACTACACATTATAAACTCAGGATGCGTTGCCAGCTTTGCTGATCACGGCCACATATTCAGCCTTCTGTGCACAGAACCCCCCTCTTACAGGACACCCCCTCAGACGGCCTGCCCGTCCCCACTTACCATCCTCCCTGGACAGATAACCCTGGCATGCCCCATCTCCACACACTCTCCCCTGGCACACCTCCCAGCAGTCACCCCCCAGCATGTCCATGGACACAGCAGACCTACTTCTTTTGTGCAAATAAGACCACAGATCTGGAGGCTTCTGAAATAGGATTCCTGCTACTTATTAAGAAATTCACTGGCAGGAGAAATGAAAGGAGTATCACTTAATCTTAATTCTTTAAAAAAAAATTTAACATTAACAGGGCCTGTTTTATACATAAGCACAGTGCATGAGTAATTCCCACCAGACATCCTTCCAGAAACACAAAAATCTGTGTATTTGGGATCCACAGAGGGAAGCCCTTGTCCCCAAAGTAAACAAACTCATAGTATACTTGTTAAACCCATTCAAGGTACATTTTGAACACAGGGTGAGTCACAGTAAACAAGAACATACCTTGTATATTATCTATTATCTATCTACCTATCTATCTATTATCTGTCTATCTATCTATCTATCTATCTAGTTGGTTATAATACATGGATTAAAAGAAAAGGAGTCACAGTATTTGTCCCACAGAGCAAAGAGAGTATGACACCAAGAGAGTGAATTATTGAGGATACTTACAGTTGAGTTAACTTCAAGAACCTAAGACATAAGCTTCTTCTGATTTAGAGGGGGTGGATTTTCCTCACCTTTCGCAGCAGATCCATCCCCTGGATGTGCCCATCCTGCCGAGGGGCACCCAGTGTCTCCTGGCCTTCTCCCACTGCCCTGACAGACAGCCCGTCCCACCTCATACATCTCCAGGACGGGGGTTCAGGAGGTGCAGGGTAGCTCGGGCCTCCTAACTGCATGTTCCCCCGGAAGATGCTGCCGTTGGGGGGTCAGCCCTGCAGGTTCACCTCAGAATTTATTTCAAAACTTGCACGTGAGGAGTCAGAGGTGCCCATGTTTCTGTTCCTTCCGCCGTCGGATTTAGATCAGACCTAGTGGTTTCATAACTATAATATTGTCAGAGAAAGAGTCAGATAATTTTAAGAGATGTGTTGTTTTGTTTGTTTGATTTTTGCAAGGGAGTGCAGCTTGGGAAGAGCTGGGCAGCTTATAAGGAAAAGCAGGAAAGGTCTGTTCCTCATGGCCCCTCTCGGCACACAGAGGTTTCAGGACGGCCTGTAATCCTTGGCCTTCCGGCTTACCTGAGGCAGAGGGCAGAGGGCGAACTATATTTTTGTGTCTCTAATGGAGTTCTATGGAGCAGGGTAGGCAGGAGGTGGTCAAGAAAGCAAAATGGCCCATTCTGCATTTCACTCTCTCACCATTTTGTCAGCCTATTATTTCCAAAAGCCCGAATTGTTATTGCCAGCAGAGAATGCTGAGTAAACCTCTCCGTCACAGTCTGACGGTAACGTTCATGGGCCCATTGTTATATTATCGGTAATGTCGGTAAGTTTTGTGGACTCATATAAAAAGTAAGACATCAAATAATTTTTTTTTATGTTATTAAACTTCATCATGGCAGCTGTTACAGGAAAATCTTTGTACTTCTTGAATTCCAGGGGAAGTTCATCCTCACGTATTATTATAATGATCACAATTACGGATTGAGTAGGGACACCATAGAAGGCATTGCCAGAGACGGCTTAGCCAGCTGTGTTCACATGGAAATCGAAGTAAGTGTCTTCCTTTCAATCAACTTATTTTTAATGCGTGTGTTTGTATATTTATCTTGGGGTGGCCCCCTGCTAGGCACAAGAGGAATGCACTCAGAGGCATGAGATTTTTAAGTTTACAATTAGCATGTGGGAGGCAAGACGCATAAAAATTAAATGGCAGGTATTAGATTCCAATACAAGAAGTGCATTACTCATAGTTTCTGCATCTATTATGAGAAAAACTGCAGCTCTGGGTTTGTTTTCTAAGCCATTTTCTCACTAGACTATCCTTTTGCTTTTGAGCCTGAGCTGTGTCTCTGTGAAGTGGTATGGGATGAAGTCTGAGTCTCACAGGGTGTGGACCTGGTCCCCTGCCCCTCAGGGAACCACAGGGGTTGGGGGGCACCGTGCAGGTGACCGTGGGGATGCGGGCTCTGCTGCCATTTGACTCCGCCGGTTCACCGGTTGCCGTATTTTCATTCTCTTAGCTGCTAGCAAGTTAGACTTGCAGGATTCAAGAGTGGGGGGCGTTCTCTCTGCCCCAGTACCCCATCTCCCTGCACTAATCTTCTGTATTAATACATAAGTTTCTCCAAAGTGAAGATTCAAAGGAAAAGCATGAATATTCCACCCATGTGTTTTTAAAAAATATGGCCTTATTAACTGAAAGGCTAAAGTCAGTGGTGTGCGAGCAGGCTAAATAGCCATCCAAGGTGGCAAGTAAAGAAACATTGAATTTATTTAAGGAAAGAAGGTGGGGAATGGTGATATCCAAAGAGAAGGGCTACACAGCACTGAGCCAGAGGGCTCCAGGACCATGGCAGCACAAACCTGCTTAGTGACACAGGAAGGGCACGGAGGAAGCAACAGGAGAGCCAGGCTGGGCGGGCTACCTTGGCTCTGGGGAGAGGTGGACAGGAGCCTCTCTGGTTTTGCTGCTTTTCTAGTCCTGGAGCTGAAATAATGAGGCCTAGAGGTTGTCTTTAGAGAGGCAAGTGCCTAACCAGTGACAGGAAAGATCAGGGGTCCAAACCATGTGACAGTGCTGTGAAACCATGTGACCAGTGCTGTACTGGGGAGGATAGGTTACCCTGGGGACAAGGGGCGTCTCTCCCCAGTTTTGCCCCTTCCTAGGCATCCGGGGCTTTCTGCCCTGGTGAGTTTCTGTACCCGGCCCATTGTCCTTGCTCTGGGGGTCTAACTTTTAAAAAAAATTTTTTATTAAATTATTATCTGTGTACATATCTTACCATTGCCCCCCCCCCCAAACACGCCCTCCCTCCCCAGAGTTTTGTGTCCATTGGTTATACTTATATGCATGTATTCAAGTCCTTCGGTTGATCTCTTATCTCCCCCAGATCTCCCTACCCTCCCCGCTGTAATTTGACAGTATGCTTGTTGCTTTACTGTCACTATATCTATCTTTTGGTTCATTGGTTTATAATGTTCTTTATTAGCCATAAATGAGTGAGGTCATGTGGTGTTTCTCTTTCATTGACTGGCTTAATTCCCTCAGCATGATGTTCTCCAATTCCATCCAGGTTGCTGCGGGGTCTAACATTTTTGTAGTCAGAAAAATATATATAATACTTTTCCCAACTTCAAATCCTGCTCGCCCTGTCGTTCTGCATGGGATTGGGTTTACATTTAAGGAGGTTTTCATTGTTTTTATAAAAGGCTTTTTCCCAGCAGCGTCTTCCTTGGGCAAGGAAGAGGTGAGAGTTAATGCATTTTAAGAACCAAAACTCTCCAGCTCCCTGCGTTCACCTGTTTGCAGCTCAGCGGTTCTGAGTGTAGCTGCTGGTTTCCCCCTTTCCTCCCTGAGAGCGTTTTCCTGCTCATTGCCAAGAGGCTGAGTCCATAAGTCAGGCTTTACTCCCAGTCCTCTCCGGTGAAAGCATTTTCCCAACTGCTCTTGCCATTGACTCTTAGAAATTGTTTTTGAAAAGAGCCTGTATTTCTTCCCCCTGAGTTTTTAAAACAAAGATTTTGAACACTGGGTGAAGCTGCTGGTGAGGGGACCGAGCTGGAAGGAGCTGCCGGGTCCACGAGAGTAACTCTCTCATTTCCCTGATGAGGAGTCGGGCTCAGCTGAGGGTTTGCACGTGGCCCCCGGGAGCTACCACCTCCACCTGGCGGCTTCCCGCTGTGGGCCTGGGTATCCCGTGTCTGGAGCTGGGCCGTCCTGGGCCCTGGGGAGAGGCTGTGACAGGAGCTGGTGGAGGAACAGGAACAGTCCCAGGGAGGTGACAAAGGGGAACAGAGGAGCCTAGCTCTCCGGTAAGAACTCTGTCCTGGCGCTGCCAGGGGCCTTTGGGATGTAGACCTGAAGTCACTCTTCAGTGATAGAGAAGCAGCACTGCCCTGCATGTATCTATGTGTAACAGTCACGTTCATTAGAATGATTAGTTAGAGCAGTGGTTCCCAAACTTGTCTGCACCTTGGAATCAATGGAGCTTTGACAACTACTAATGCCTTTGTTCCACCCTAGAGATTGTGATGCACTAGTAATTGGTCTGGGGCAGCCGTAGGCAAACTACGGCCCGCCGGCCATATCCGGCCCTCGGAGCCGAAAGAGCGGAGGGTTCTCTTGCTCTCCCCTCCGCTCCTTCCCCAGCAGCCCAAGATGAGAGTGCCAGCATAGTCAGGTTGCTTTTGTTCTGGCCCTCCGGTCCAGTTTAAGAACCCATTGTGGGCCTCCAGTCAAAAAGTTTGCCCACCCCTGGTCTGGGGTGTGGCCTGGGACTTTGGAAATTTTAATAGATCCCTAAATTATTCAATTATCTAGCCAAGTTTGGGAACCACTGACTTAGAGGATACCAGGTAGAATGAGTTCTTATATTTCCAGTGGTAATTTAATATTTGATGATGAGGGAGCAGCAATGAATATCCAATCAAGATATTTATAGGGAGATAATAGCTAGTTGTTTCTTATTATAAAAAGCAATTCTTAAATGTAATATTAATTAGTATACTTTACGTTTTCAGACATTTCCAAAATTATTTCTAGATCCTGTCTCTGTGTCTAATTTATTATCTTTTCCCAATATTGCAGGGTGTAAGAAGTTTGAAGCTCACCTATTTTGAACCTCGCTATATCCTGGTGCTGCCCCTGAACAAGAAAAAATACGAGGGACACCTGCGGAGGAAAGGGCTCTTCAGCCGTGTCGAGATTGACTTTGCTGTCTCCAGGGTGGACCACTATGTCGAAATTAATCAGAAGTGTCCAGGATTTTTTGATGCAGTGATCAATGCAGGTTGGTTACTGGCAGCAGAGTTTTTATTTCTGAAGATCCCGGGGGTGGGGGTGGTGGGGAATCTGCTTCAAAGTGTATTGTTATTGTCGGCCGAGTGCAGTTACTTGTGGTTGTAGGACTGTGGCTGCTTCCTTGTTGGCTCCCTGCCAGGAGTCGTCCTCAGTCCCAGGGCTCTTCCCAGGTCCCGTCCACGTCATGGGGCCATCCCAGAACGTTGCCCACCACAATATTCATAAACGTAAATGGAGCTAAAAAAAAAATTGTTACCGTCCACAGTTGCCAATTGACTACGTTGATAGGATTCTGGTGCCTTAAAGTACACTCTCTCGTTTGCCACAGATGATATGGATGCTGCCTACCAACAGCTGAGTCAGCTAGTTCAGGAGTACCTGGGATTGGATGAGGACGCCGCCCCGGGTTTGGCTCCGCCGGCAGGTACAGTGCTAGCCATTTGGTGCCTGCATTTGTGTGTGAGGAGAGGAAAACACATCTTTGAGTAGCTGAATACTTACCAACCAGGCTCAAGCTGCGTGTAAGCCCTCCATCCCCGCACTTCCTCTGGGGCCATCCTCCCCACAGATGGGCCGCCTGGAGTGAGTCCCCTGGGCCTGCACCTCTGCTTGTCTTGGTGGCCACCGGGGAGCCCAGAGGCACTGGCCATCAGGGATGTGTGGGACAGAGCCCGGGAGGCTGGCAGCACCCCAGGCATGGGCAGCCTCACGGGTCAGAAAGCAGCCTTCCCGAGGCTTGGTTCCCATGGGGTCCCTCGAGACGGTGTTCTGCTTGGCAGGCTTGTGTTTACTGCTGTCTTATTCCAAGAGGTTTCTCTGCGTTGCCTTAGCCCTCAAAAAGTTGCCCCGCAGAGTGCAGCGGAAGAGCGCGGTCAGAGCCTGTGAGCCAGCCCTGGCCCTGCCGCTCCTTCGGGCAGGCTGCTCACTGTGCTGAGCTTCCGGTTACTGCCTTAGAAACGGATTTAATGCTCCCCACTGCCTCCGGGTCATGTGTGAGCAGCAGCGATGTCGGGTATGTGAGTGCATCTCCTCATAATCTAGGATTCTAAAGTTAGAATTTTAGAACCTGAGTCGTTTGAAATGTATTTATAAGATTCCCCCAGATCTACCTCAGACCTCTAGAATGACTACTATAAAACACACACACACACACACACACACACACACACGCACACAATGTTGGCATGGATGTAAAGAAATTGGAAATGTAAAAATGGTATAGCTGCTCTGAAAAACAGTATGGTGGTTCCTCAAAAAATTAAAAATAGAATTACCTAAAAATTAAAAATAGGAAAAAAAAAAAGTGGAGAAGGGAAAAAATAGAATTACCTTGTGACCCAGCAATTCCACTTCTGCCCCCAAAGAACTGAAAGCGAGACATGACCAGATATTTGTACGCCTGTGGTCATAGCAGCATTGCTCACAACAGCCAAAATGGGGAAGCTACCCAAAGTCCATGGAAGGATGAGTGGATAAACATGTGGTGTATGCATCCAATGGGACACTATTCTTCCTTAAGAAACAGCAATTCTGACACATGTTCCAACATAGATAAACCTTGAGAACATCATGCTAAGTGAAATAAGCCAGACACAAGCACACAAATACTATATGATTCCACATATAGGAGGCGAACTCCTCAAAGACAAAGTTCAAGAGTGGTGGCCAGGGGCTGGGGGAGCGGGACAGGGTTTCCTTTCCCCAAGAGGAGGGGAGTTCTGCAGAAAGTGGTGGTGATGGTTGCACAACACTGTGAGTGTGCCCAACGCCAATGAACCGTGCTCTCTACATATGGTTAACATGGTGAATTTCCTGTGGCGTGTTGTTTTACCACCATAATAATAAAAACAGAAGGTGCCACCGATGGGCGGAACCACATTCACATGTTGCTCATTGTGAAAAGCCAGCTGGAGACTCGGCTGCTGTGTGGATGCCCACAGCTTGGTGGACACGTGGTTTCTGGCCCCCGTGACTCTGACCAGGTAGGACAGAGCCAGTGCGTCCTGCCAGGCGGGGGCGCAGGCCGGGACCCCGAGTCCACCAGCCACACTGGCGGTGCTGTTCTGTAACTTCATACTCTCCCCCGGTCAGGGGCCCCGGCTGTTCCAGAAGGCAGGCAGGTGAAACTGCTACCACCCCACTGATAATGCTAGATTCCCCGCCTACACGTGTCTCTCAGAGTGAGGGGAGGACCATCCACCCTCTGTAGTGCCCCTGAGGAGAGTGTGTCCTGTGTGAAACAGGCAGGCGCAGAGGAGTGGAGGGGCTCAGTCCACAGTCCCAGGGCTTTGGTGTGTGCGTCAGGCTGCGGCTCTTTAGCACCTGTGCCTGCTTCCCTCCTCCTTCCCCCAAGCACCGCAGTCTGTCTAATGAGGCCTCCGATGCTTAGTGGAAGTTTCTCTTGAGGAAATCTGGCTCCCTTTGCTTTCAATCCTTGCCGACCCAGAAGCCTTCTCCTGGTCTTTAATTTGGTCCCCTGGGCGGGCCTGTCCCCGTGGGGGCTGTCCCTTACGTTAGAACACCCTGCCCCATCCCCAAGCCAGCCCCATCTCCCGCTGTAAATTAATAAGTTGGTGTTCTGGCTTTTAAATCAGCCCCTTGTGGGTTTGGATAAACATGAGTCCGTCTCCTGAGCCTGACCAGTTCTGAGTAACGGGGGAAAGTGTGCTTCTGGGTGCTCTGAGTGACGGAGCCTGTGCAGTGATGGTGCCTGGGCAGCAGGGGAGGGCGGGGAAGGGCCATGAGGGGATGAGGGGGTGTCCATCTCCACTGTTTCTTATTCTGCAACTGCCAGAAACTCTGTTGCGTGCAGTTGCTGTTCAGGAAATTAATAGACCAGACGATGTGTGCATAGGAAAACGGACTCCCATTTTTAAAGGCATAATAAAACTTCATTTTTTTTGCACTAATTAGGTTATCCCTGTCTGACTTAATGAAAAGTATGAATTATAGAATTTGTAAATTCTCAGATCATTTAATAACTGAAATAGGGCCATCCAGTTATTGACTAATAGAATTCCATCTTTCGAAAGCAGATGGGAGTGTTTGTGATTAATATATCAAATCACTAAACCGAACAACTCTTGTTTTTCTGGCCGGTTTAGTATTTTAGAATATAATATGTTTTTCTTAAGGCATCACATACCTTCTTATTTATACAGTTAATTTGTTGGGAAAGTTTTTTTTTTTTTTATTTCTCAGTTGACGGTTTAAGTATGACTTTTGACTTTTTTGTGGAGCCTAAGCATTATTCAAGTGAGGATTAAGAAACTCTCTTTAACATTGTCCACATTCTAAGCTTTTGTAGCGTCTCTAGTGGCCCAAGAGTAGAGCCAGGGGCCTCTGAGATTCACAGCTGGGAAGTATTGCCAAGGCTCACTGGGGGGCGGGGCCAGGTGTTTACAGGCTCACTGAGGGGCGGGGCCAGGTGTTTACAGGCTCACTGAGGGGCGGGGCCAGGTGTTTACAGGCTCACTGAGGGGCGGGGCCAGGTGTTTACAGGCTCACTGAGGGGGCGGGGCCAGGCGGTTACAGGCTCACTGGGGGCGGGGCCAAGTGTTTATAGGCTCACTGAGGGGTGGGGGTCAGGTGGTTACAGGCTCACTGAGGGGGCGGGGCCAAGTGTTTACAGGCTCACTGAGGGGGCGGGGCCAAGTGTTTACAGACTCGCTGGGGGCGGGGCCAGGTGTTTACAGGCTCACTGAGGGGCGGGGCCAGATGTTTACAGGCTCACTGAGGGGCGGGGCCAGGTGTTTACAGGCTCACTGGGGGCGGGGCCATGTGTTTACAGGCTCACTGGGGGGCGGGGCCAGGTGTTTACAGGCTCACTGAGGGGTGGGGCCAGGTGTTTACTGGCTCACTAGAGGCAGGCACACCACAGCTCCAGCCAGGTGGAGGTCAGGACTCCATCAGGGTCACTGCCACAGGCCCTGCAGGCTCTCGCCTGTTTGTCTAGCATGCTGATGTTAATTTCTGTAGTTTAGGTATACCTACATAAATATTTATATTATTTATATAAGTGGGACTCCTAGAAACAAAAGTTGATAATTTCAGTATTGTGGAATATTTTATATATATAACTGAGCTATCAAAGGTAAGGGAGTGAAATAATAAATATAAGATCCTGTGAAAGACAGTTTTGTCTGCGCAATTAGAAACTGGACTAAAAGTAGGAATCCTTATTCTCAATGTCACCAATAATTAATTTAGAGAAATCACTTAAACCCCCATTTTTTACAATATATTTTATTGATTTTCCACAGAGAGGAAGGGAGAGGGATAGAGAGCTAGAAATGTCAATGAGAGAGAAACATCGACCAGCTGCCTCTTGCACACCCCCCACTGGGGATGTGCCCGCAACCAAGGTACATGCCTTTGACCAGAATCGAACCTGGGACCTTCCAGTCCGCAGTCCGACGCTCTATCCACTGAGCCAGACCGGCCTCGGCCCCCCATTTCTTTTTTAAAAAGTCAACTCTATGTAATATTATGGAACACTGTTAGAATCCAGTCTTTGGAGCTGAGGTGTGCCCAGCTGGTTAGATAGAGCATCTATGTTACATGTTAGTGCACATAGGAACCTGCTGGCCAACAGCATTCTTTTCACAGAAACAGGGATCCTGTATCAATGCAAACTGGAAATTATTCCTAAATATTTGATGTTATAGTAGACTAGAGGCCCTGTGCATGGATTCATGCACTGGTGGGGTCCCTTGGCCTGGCCTGCGGAGGGCAGGCCAAAACCAGCAGTCCAACATCCCCGAGGGGTCCCGGAGTGTGAGAGGGCACTCTGCAAAGATGCTGTCACTCAACAGCTCCTGTGCTGAGCATTTGCCCCCTGATGGTCAGTGCATATCATGGCTACCACCTAGTCAGCCTGTTGGCCAATAGCTTAGGCTTTTATATACATAGATGATTTTATTCCTAGTAGTTCTTTGTTTATTTGTAACTGAGAATGTAGTTTTAATTCCTTTCTTAATGAGAGTGGCACAAAGTGGTAAAAATAAGCCCCAGGTTATCAATCCTGAACTGATAGCAGGCCCATCAGCCTGGCCCCAGAAAGCTAAACCTGAAGCATGGGAGAGACTAACTGAATTTTTGTTCCATGCAGGTATAAAATGGTGACTTTAGATACAGAGTAATTATAAACACTTGAGATCTTTAAACCTACCATTAATTAAAAGTATGTATCAATTAAAGTACATAGTTATCTTATTTTTCCCTATTGCAAATGCAGGTAAATATTTCTAAACTAAGAAGGCAAAACAAAAACAAAAACAAAAACACACAAACAAGTAAACAATATAGTTTCTGTAAAATTAGGAAAAACTCACTATATTCACAATTTAGTATAGGGGATATTTTTACCCTCCATGTGTCTCCATACAGCACATTTCTGGAATAGTCAGTGCTTCCATTAAAACTTTTCTTTTCCTTTCTTCATTTTTAATTATTTTAGAGAAAGAGAGGAAGAGAGAGAAAGAGAAACATCAATTTGTTGCTCCATTTTATTTATGCATGCATTGACTGAGTCTTGTATGTGCCCTGACCAGGGATCAAACCCACAACCTTGGTGTATCAGGATGCCAACTGAGCTGGGTAACCAACTGAGTTACCCGGCCAGGCTCTAGCAAAGCTTTTTAAAGAGCCGATCCAACTTCCACCCTGCATTCTCGCTATAGAGATCATAAAATGAAATTATATTTGCAAGTCATTCAGAATTCTGACTAATGATGGAGGAAATTGATGATGGCTTTGAGCAAACAGGGGAAATTGATAAAATTTGCCAGTCCATAAAGTGGTGCCTTTATCTCTAATATTAAAGAGTATGGCATCATTTGGCAAATTTCATGAACAGTTAAGCTGTGGGGAAATCCTGTATGTCTGATTGCAGGAAACCAGGAAGACTTAAAAAACCTCAGCATTGGGTTTCACTCTTCATATGTTTTTCTAGATTTGTATGTAGTAAAAAAATAATAATAATAATAACATAAAATGTGCCATCTTAACCATTTTAAGTATACAACTTAGTATCATTAATTACACTCACAAGGTTGCCTAACCATCACCACTACCTGTTTCCAAAATTTTCCATCACCGCAGACAGAAACTCTGTATCCATTAAGTAATAACTTCTCCCTGGCCTTGGTAATCACTAACCCATTTTTAAATAAATATATCTTATTGATATTTTACAGAGAGGAAGAGAAAGGGATAGAGAGGTAGAAACATCGATGAGAGAGAATCATCAATCAGCTGCCTCTTGCACACCCCCCACTGGGGATGTGCCTGAAACCAAGGTACATGCCCTTGACTGGAATCGAACCTGAGACCTTTCAGTCCACAAGACACTGCTCTATCCACTGAGCCAAACCAGTTGCAGCCCATTTTCTGTCTCTATGAATTTTCCTATTCTAGGTATTTTCACTGTTACTATATTTGGTTTTAGCCTGTTTAACTACATTTGTGTTCTAATGTGTAAGAGATGTAAACTCGGGAGATAAGGATGATAAACCCCCCAGAAACCCTACCAAGAGGCAAGCTCTTCCCTGTCCCCACCCCCTTCCACAGAGACGTGTGGTTTGACAGGATGCAGAGGATGTGCACCTACACTACCTGGAGAAGTCCAAGCTCATCTTTGCGGGAGAGGGGATAGCAGCTAAGAGCCGGCTTCACTCTGGGGATGGCTCATCCTGGGACCACCTCGGGGGCCTGATTTGTTTGGTCTCCCCCAACGTGAGCTGTTTCTTTAGGGCTGTTCTCAGGTGTGCTGCCTCAGAGTGATAGCATGACAGAGCCATGTCCTTAGCTTAAGGTGCTACAGGGACACAAGAGAACAGTAGGGCTTCTATCATAATCAGTGCTTACTGGGGTGATGGTGTCCCTGAGACTGTCCGTGAGACCCAGTCACTCAGAGAACTTGCTGTCACAGTGGACAAAGGAAGCAGTCCCCCTCTGCAGCATTGCCGCTGGCAGTGGCCTCTGTGAGCCTTTATACAAAACATCTCTTTATTGTTGAAAGCATTACACATCTCCCCCACCCTCCTTTTTCCCCATTGGTCCCTCCACCCTGCACCCATGCCCACTCTAGGCCTCCACCACAATCTTATCTGTGTCCATGGACTATGCATATTCTATATAATAAAAGGCTATTATGCAAATCAACCAAACGGTGGGATGAGCAGCCATTATGATATGCACTGACCACCAGGGGACAGATGCTCAATGCAGGAACTGCCCCCTCCCTCAGTGGTCAGTGCACTCCCACAGGGGGAGCACTGCTCAGGCAGAAGCCAGGCTCACCAGCAGGCTCATGGCAGGTGAGCACAGTGGCATGGTGGGAGCCTCTCCCGCCTCCAAGGCAGCACTAAGGAGCAGCGAGCCCGGCTTCTGGCTGAGCAGCACTCCCACTCCCTGCATGGAGAAGCTTATAGCTGGCCTAAGCTGGCAGGCAGACATTCCCCAAGGGGTCCTGGACTGCGAGGGTGCAGGCCAGGCTGAGGAACCGCCCCCTTCTCTCTCCCCCCCCCCCCCCCCAGTGCATGAATGTCATGCACCTGGCCTCTAACACTTATATAAGTTCCCCAGTTAATTTATCCCCACCCACCCATGCCCTCCTTGCCTCTGAGATTTGTCAGTCTGTTCCATGCTTGTGTCTCTGGATCTATTTTGTTCATTGGGTGTTTTTTTTTTTTTCATTAGATTCCAAATATGAGTGAGATCATGTAATACTTGTCTTATTTTGCTTAACATAATACTCTTCAGGTCCCTCGAAGAGACCTGTCTCAAAGGGTATGAGATCTTTCTTTCTTACAGCTGCATAGTATTCTATGGTGTAAATGTATCACAACTTTTTTATCCACTCTGAAGGGCAGTTGGGCTTTTTCCAGATCTTAGCTATTGTGAATTGTGCTGCTATGAACATAGGGTTGCATACACTCCTTTTTATTGGTGTTTCGGGTTTCTTAGAATATATTTCTAAAAGTGGGATCACTGGTTCAAATATTTAATTTTTTGAGGAAACTCCATACCGATTTCCAGTCTGAATTCCCACCAGCAGTGTACTAGGGTTTCCTTTTCTCCACATCCTTGCCAGCACTTGTCATTTGCTGATTTTTCAGTGATAGCCATCTGACAGGTGTGAGGTGAGACCTCATTGTTTTAATTTGCATCGCTGATGATCATTAACTTTGAGCATTTTTTCCATATGTCTCTGGGCCATCTGTATGTCACTTTGGAGAAGTGTCTGTTTAGGTCCTTTGCCCATTTTTTAATTGGATTGTTGTATGAGCTCCTTATATATTTTGGAAATTAAGCCCTTATCAGATATATCATTTGCAAATATGTTCTCTCATACAGTGGGCTTCCTCTTCACTTTGTTGATGCTTTTTTTTACGCAAAAGCTTTTTATTTTAATGTAGTCCCATTTGCTTATTTTCTCTCCTATTTCCCTTGCTCTACGAGATGTATTGGCAAACATATTGCTACAAGAAATGTCTGAGATTTTGCTGCCTAATGTTTCTTCTAAGATTTTATGGCTTCACAACTTTTAAGTTTTTAATCCATTTTGAGTTTATTCTTGTGTATGGTGTAAGTTTATTCTTGGGTATGATCTAGTTTCATTTTATTTTTTCGCATATACTAGTATACAATTTTCCAACACTATTTATTGAAAAGACTGTTTTTACTCCACTGTATGCTCTTGCCTTCTTTGTCAAATATTAATTGAGTGTAATGACTTTGGTTGATTTCTACGGTCTCTATTTTATTCCATATTCTGACCTATATGCCTGTTCTTGTGCCAAATGCTACACTGTTTTGAGTGCAGTGGCTTTGCAGTATAATTTGATATCTGGTGTTGAGATCTGGTGTTGTGATCTCTCAATTTTGTTCTTCTTTCTCAGGATTCCTGCAGCTATTTGGGGTCTTTTATGGTTCCATATAAATTTTTGGAGCATTTGTTCTAGATCTGCCATTGATATTTTAACAGGGATTGAATGGAAAATATAGATTGCTTTGGGTAGTTTGGACATTTTAATGATGTTGATTCTACCAAGTCATAAACATGGTATATTCTTCCAGTTGTTTGTATCTTTATTTCTTTTTTCAATGTCCTGTAATTTTCTGAGTACATGTCTTTTATCCCCTTGGTTAAATTTATTCCTAAGTATTAGCCTTAATTTTTTGTTGGAGTGGTAAATGGTATTGTTTTTTAGTCCCTCTTTCTGAGAGTTCGCTATTGGTATATAAAAATGGCATTGATTTCTGAATATTAATTTTGTATCCTGCTATGTTCCTGAGTTCATTTATTAAGTCTAGTCATTTTTTTTTTTTTTGGTGGGTAGTTTTTGGTGAGTTTTCTATGTACAGTATCATGCCATCTACAAATGAGAGTTCTACTTCCTCCTTTCCAGTTTGGATGCCTTTTATGTTTTCTTCTCGCTTGATTGCTGTGGTGAGGGCTTCCAGTGCTATCTCTCTATATAAAAGCCTAATATGCAAAGTGTCTCCTCGGGAGTTTGATCAAGTGTGAGTTTGATCACTCACTATGATGTGCACTGACCACCGAGGTGCAGCACAGAATGAAGAAAGGCCCAGGCCGGCAGCCCGTAGCCACTAGGGACCATGCCTGTGCACGAATTTTGTGCACTGGGCCCTCTCGTGTTGAATAAGAGTGGTGAAGGCAGACATTTTTCTCTTGCTCCTGTTCTTAGGGGAAATGGTTTAATTTTTGCCCACTGCTGAGCATGATGTTGGTTGTAGGTTTGTCATATATGGCCTTCATCATGTTGAGGTATGATCCTGCTCTTCCCACTTTGCTGAGAGGTTTTTATCACAAAAGGGTGTTGGATTTTGGCGAATACTTTTTCTGTGTCCATTGAAGTGATCATGTGAATTTTTTTTCTTTCATTTTGTTTATGTGATGTATCATGTTTATTGAGAGACATTTTGGATGCCAGGGAAGTCTCAGAGGGAAAAGGGTAGCCCTGGGGGATGAGGTGGGGTAGCAACCTGAATGGGGGATCCTCGGGAGCAGCACCTCGGAGCCACAGTGCCTTGGGGTTCCCCGGGATCTTAGGGTTCTCCCTCCTTCTTCCACCCGGCACTTGTTTCCTGAGTGCTGTGGAGCTCCATGCACCTGCTGGGGTGGTGAGCTGGCGTGCTCCCACAGAGCTCAGTGTCTCTGCGGGGCTGCCAGTAAACAAGAAAATGGGGGGTGGGGGGGAGGATGACTTTGTTCAGCTTAGACACCCACCTCCCAGTCCCTGCCCCTGAGAGCAGCCTGGGCCTGCAAGGTGGGGAAATGTAAATCTCATTCACTTAACAAATGTTCTTGCCACTCTCAGACCTTAGTATCGGTTTTGATTCTGTGAGTAACCTCCTTATGTTCATTCGTTAAAGTGCATGTTTTCAGTCGACTAAGGTTGTTCTAAACTCCATTAACTGAGAGAATTCTGGACACTTAGCACCCCCAGGAGAAGGTATGGTTGTATTCTTCTCTAGGTGCCATCTCATGCTTTCCAAGGGCCTGGGTGCAGCAAAGGGAAAGGTATTTTGTGTGTGTGTGTGTGTGATTAACTTCTGAAGAGTCTTAGCTAACGTCTTTTTATATCAAAGCAGGAGACCCCACACACAAGAAGACGCCCTCCGGGGTCCCAGCACACCTGGTCCCCTCCCCCCGGCGCCTGGCAAAGCTGCAGGCAGACGGCCCGGCAGCAGAGCGTCTCTCTGGGGGGCAGGTGTGCGCACAGGTCACACAGGTCCCTGAACACCAGAACCAGGAGCTGAGTGCGGGGGGAGCCACACCTCAGGGAGCGCCTTCTCCCCGTGGTCACATCGTCAACGCTGAGGCTCCTGCACAGCCCGGCTCCTCGGCCCCGAGCATCCCCCTGGAGACCCAGGCCACATCCCCAAACCAGGAGGAGGGCAACGCGCCCGAGCCAGCTCTTCCTTCAACAAGAACCCCCACCAAGCCCCCTGAAGACGAGGCCGAGGCCGGGGCATCCAAGCCGGTAGCAGAAGAAGCAGGGCAGGGGCCCCCTCGGCTGCCCGACCCACCTCCAGCCCCCAGCCCTCCGCCAGACCAGAACGAGGAGTCCGGGGAGGTCGAGGCGACTCCCGCCAACCCGCCCTCGCCCGAACCTCCACGGGGGCCTGGCCCCACAGCCCCCAGCCCTCAGGGAGGCCAGGCCGAGGACACCGAGTCAGCCCATCTGCCGCCCAGCGGTTCCCACCACGATCCCCCAGGACAGCCGCCCGGCCCCGAGGGGGCTCTGATGCTCCAGCCATCTTCGCCGGGAGATGCTCAACAACCCCTGGAGGAGGGGGCCCCGGAGGCGGAAGTCAGGGTCAGCACTCCTCTCCCGGGACCAGCGCACCCCCAAGATCCAGGGGACGGCAAGCAGCCCCAGGACCGGGGAGACCCGGGGGCTTTGCTTCCCAGAAGCCGGCCGGCCCCCAGCAGGCTGCCCGGGCCGCGGGTCCTCGCCCCCCTCCAGAGCCCGAGGCCCTCCCCCCTCCTCCCCGCACCCCGTCCAGCCGCAGATCAGCCCAGGACGCCCTCCCCGAGGCCTCCGCCACAGGCTCAGGAAGGGGACCCCGGCAAGCTTCCTCTCATCAGCCCCCCAAATTCCAAACCGCCGCCACCACCACACCCGAGCCCCCGTCCGGGCCCCAGTCCTCCGCACGTCCAGGAGGAGAGCGCCAGGGAGGTGAGGCTCCCTCTGATCAGCCCCCCGACCCAGGAGCACACCCCCCAGCCTGCCCCTGACCCGCCCCAGGAAGAGGGGGCCCCGGGGGTTAGGCTCCCCCGCCTTCCCACGCCCCTGCCCCAGAGCCGGGGTGCCCGGCACCAGGCAAGGCCTGCCAAGGAGAGGCAGGCACCCCAAGGTGGCCGCCCCTCCAGCAAGAAGAGTCCGGGGATGCAGGCTGCGGCCCCACGCCGAGAGCCCGGGCAGCAAGCAGCAGCGAGGAAGAAAAAACTTGCCGCCCAGAGAGAGACCACCAGAGGGCCGGCGCACCTGACCACCGCGCCGCCCTGAGGCCGCCACACAGCCTTGCAGCCGGACTCCCGGAGCAGACCCCCCCCCCCCGGCCCAGAGACCGCCGCCCCCCCTTACCCCAGCCCTCCCCTGAGCCCTCCGAGGAGCCAGAAAAGCAGAGCCCACCCCCCAGAGCTTCCGGAGCCCCCCCACGCTGAGCCAGCGCCTGGGGATCCCGGGTTACAGGAACAGGAAAGGGGGGAAGTACAGCATTCCAGGAGAAAAGGCCCACGCCAACCTCCCCCCAAATGACCTGGTTCAGAAGGCAGCTATGTCCAAAAAGGGGCCGTCTTCCGAAAGACAGCATGCTGGAGGGTTATCTCAAGAAAATATCACCCTCAGCCGTGATCAGCCCACCCGGGAGGGTCCGCTGGCCCACAGGAGAGCTCCCCAGCATGCAGAGTCCACTGAGGAGACAAAAGAGGCTCATCACAGGACAAGGTCTTGGAAGGGAGAGCCGGCATCGGACCTCCCCGAGCAGGACGGCTCGGCCCCCTCCCCGCAGCCTGCCCCAGGGACCAGCGAGACCAGAGAGAGCCCTGTCCGAGGGGACGATGCTTCCAGGCAGCACACCAAGGAGAAACACACCCCAAAACATGAAGGGGCACCACACGACAGAACCCCTGCTGCACCCCAGCACCCGGTGTCTGCTGAGGAGCAGGGTGGCCGGCAGGAGAGGCTGCGAGCGAGGGGCAGCCAGAGCACCAGGTTCAGCAGTGCCGGTGCCCCGAAGAAGGGCTGACCCAGCATGGAGAACATGACCGGGGCACTGAGCTCACACTCAATTTCCCTCTGCAGCCCGAGTCATCCGAGGAGGGCCCGCCCGCCCCGCCCAGTCCAGCCACTGGGTTCTTAGCCAGTCTTTGCCCTTCGGTGCCTCTTTTGTGGTTGGTTATTGAAGCCTGGAAGGGCAGCCCATATAAAGAGAGAACCAGCTGGCAATGCGCCCCCCGCCAGCCGACAGCCCTGGGCGTGGAGGAGGTGTCGGCAGGAGCCGTGGTGTCCAGACGCATATGAGCCCAACAGAAGTCAGCGTGGGGGAGGCGGTGCTGTGTTGCCATTAGTTTTGTTGTGTTCCTTAGAGAAACCGCTTTTAGAATGGACCACTCTCCTGCCTCCTACATTATTGAGGGGTCTGGAAGCAGGATCCCCCAGGAACGAAGCCTCTGCAGTGTGGGGGTCTTGGTCTCTCCCACATGCACGGTCGGCGTGTGGGGACCTTCTGAAGGCCAGAGGACACCTCCTCCTGGAGCGTGACGCTGTGACGCAACATTTCAGATCCCGTTGGCACGTACTGCTTTAAACTTCTGTGTGAAGTGTGTTTCAAAATGAATACCTGCCTCCCTCTCTGAAGAGGAGCCTCTTGTCAGTTAGCTCACACCTTCATTGTGCCCAACCATCTGGCTGAATCCGTTAAAAGAATTAGGGAGTGAGGAAGGGATTCAGATGAATTTCATGTATTCAGACCATCAGGATTCTCTTGCTGGCCAGTGACAGGTGTCCAACCCAAGCCAGCTTATGGTACTTTCTTAGACGGGAGTGGAGCATCTCACACAACCAAACGGTGGGGCGGGCAGAGGTGCAGAGATGGGGAACCAGCTGTTGAACATACCCTGGGCTCTTGTCGTCTGCGTGTTTTTGTCGTCTGATGATTGTTATCTCCCGGACTCCCATCACCTCCCGGACTCTCGTCAGTTCTCCTCTCTGTTTTCTCATCCGAGTTTCCTTTATTCTCTTTGATATCAGTGACTGCATTCCAGTTTCTGCACATGGCAGGGAAGTTGGCCACTAACATCTCTCAAGTTTTACATCTCACCTCATCTAACAACGGGCAGCTCCCTCTGCTAGAATGGGATCAGTTCATGTGTTCCTCGATCATCAGATTTTTGTAGAGGTTGATGGGAAGACTCTGGCCCAGCTTGTGTCAGGCTCCTTCTTAATCCAATCTACGCTGTCATATTTAGACCTACCCATGGTGCCCGCTCCTGGCGTGTGGGGAGTCTGCATTCCCAGAAAGAGAATATTGTGAGCAAAGCAGCCAACCCAAGATTCAACTCTTAAAAAGTTACAAGATACTTACTGAATGCTTATTAATACTGAGTATACAGTGGCATGCCAAGTTGTGTTTGGCATTCTGTATGTTAAAGTGTGATTGATGACTAAATACCTGTGTAAATGTGTCTTACACAAAAGGTATGTATCCACAAAATGGAATGTATGTCAAATGGTATTTCAAGGGCAGTAGAGGAAATTGATTTTTTTTTCTAAATATTTTTATTGACTTAAAAAAGAAAGGATAGGAGAGGGAGAAAGAGAAAGAGAGAGAAACATCAACATCAACATCAGTCATCTGTCTCCTATACTCCCCCTGCTGGGGATCAAGCTGGCAACCTGGGCATGTGCCCTGAGCGGGAATTGAACCAGTGACCTCTTGGTTCATCAGTTGATGCTCAACCACTGAGCTACACTGGCCAGGAAAGAAATTGCTGTTTTTAAATTCACGATGCAGCTGTCCTCTTGTAAAACTAAAAGTCTGTGTTATGTTGGTAATTACCCTCTGACTTATCTGGTTTGTCTGAAATGAGAGTAAGAAGGTGAATCTTAAACATATAACTTATTTTTATTATGTTACTTCATTTAATGAGCATTGATTGAGTCCCTCCTATGTGCCAGACACTGTGGTAGTTTCTGCATACAATGAGATGATGAGGACCCTATAGGTGGTGCACGTCAGCAGAGGAGACCGTTAGGGTCCGTTACAGCACCATGTGACTTGGGCAGCCAGAGGCCCCGCAGAATCTAGGCTAAGTTCAGCATCATGTAAGCCAGAAAACTGTTTACCAACTTTTCCAGAATGTCATAGGATACCAAAAAAGGCACTGAATTCCACCTGGGATGTGAAGATTGAATCAGAAAACCTTGCCAAGGGGAAGTGGTCCTTCAGCTAAGGTTGCGGAATTAGCAGACTGATGGAAGTGAGGGGAGGTTTCTCAGAAGAGCCAACAGCATACCCAGGAACAAGCGCAGCATATTCTAACAATCCACATGTCGGGAGAGCCCTAGGCATATGTAAGCTCAAAGGGACTTCTGTGCTATGCCACTGAACGTGGAGCTTGATCATCCAACTGTGGGGTTACGTTTTTATCTTCGAGGCATCTGTGTAGAGACGGTCTAGGGGATGAATTTGAGGAAGGCTATGTAGGAGGCAAGAAAAATGGGTGAAAAGCTCGTGTACTGGTCCTGCTCAGAGAGTAAGAGCTTAAAACAAGGCACTGTGGCAGGAACAGGGAGTCAAGAATTATTTGGGTTGGGTGTATGGGAAGGGCAGATGTGAAAGAGAGGGAAAAAATAAGGATAACCTATTTCTTATGAGCTGTGCCTGGGATGTTTTGGTGGCACCAACACCTCACTTAGGTGAAAAGCTTAAAATTTTCCTTGATTTTCTCTTTGTGCATCTGTTTTGGAGGCTCTTCCATGCATTTGGGTTGCATTTTCATTGGGGTAGTGATGGAGTGAGAAGCCATATTTCTCTCCACTTGATTTGAAGGGAAGCTCGAGCCTCCTTCCTAGGGGGTCCATGTAGCTGTGTAGTGTGTGTTTTAGGGTGTGTGTGTGTGTGTGTGTGTGTGTGTCTGGTGGCATAGTGTCTCAGATTCAGTGCAGCTGGACAACGTTTTGTTTGTGGTCCAAGGAAAGAAGAGAAGATCGCTGGCTCCTCTCTGGTTTTTGAGATGTTTTTGCTGCTATTACTGACTTTCTTGGTGTAAGGAAAACAACTACTTTTTGATGGCAGAATATAAATATTTAAAAATCATCATTTCCCATCTACATTGACAAAATTCACAGCACTTCCATTCACTATGTTTCTCAGCAAAGGCATCTCTATAGGGAAAAATTATGGACTTTAGACATTCTATTAACTAACATAATTTTTAGTGTTTGAAAGGAAGTCTGGCCCCTAGTATCCAAATCAACAGAGATAATAGTGCCACTGGACATATGAGAGCCTTCTTCAAATATTTAAAGAGCTAAGTCAATTATTTTTAAGCTTCAAAATATAATTGGATAAAGGGTATGATTTGTTTATTTGTAGCAGAGGAAATAAAAAGAACCAGTAAATATGTCAAAAAGTATTTAACTCTCTATAAGTTAAAACCAAATAGACATTTTTTGGGGTACCAAACTGGCAAGATAGAAAGCAAATTAATACCTAAGGGAAAGAGCACATTCTGTGTCATCATTCAAAAACAAATTGAGCCCTACCCAGTTTGGCTCAGTGGATAGAGCATCAGCCTGCAGACTGAAGGGTCCCAGGTTCAATTTCAGTTCTAGGGCACATGCCTGGGTTGTGGGCTTGATCCCCATTAGAGGGCATGCAGGAGGCAACTAATCAATGATTTTCATCACTGATGTTTCTATCTCCCTCTCCATTCCTCTCTGAAATCAATAAAAATAAAAAAACAAAGTAAATTGGCACAACTTTTGGGGGGACAGTTTTATAATATCTGTCAAAACCTTAAAAGTTGTTCATATCTTTAACCTCATAATTCCAATCCAAGAATTATCATAAGGAAATAATTTATATACAAGGATGATCATATTAATGTCTTTATTTTAAAAATCTGAAAATAAGCAAGCCATCTAATGGGATTTAAAATTAAGTTTTGGAAACATGTTATGGTTCAGCCCTATGCTAGAATGCTATGTTGCCTTTAGAATCATGCTGCAGAGGACTATGGAGAAGAGGGAAATATTTGGTCCTCCAAATTTCACTTCAGATAATTGCACTGTTTGCATAGGGTCAAGGACAGTGTGTCTAAGTGAATTTAATTAGTTGCTTCATTCCATTTGAAAGACATAATTCTAGAAATCACTTCTTTACTGATCAGGCATTCAGAGAGGAGGGTAAGAAGAGCCTGTTTCTTTGTGTTGATGATAGGTAAACAATGTTAAAAGACCAAATCGTAATCTTAAAGATTATATTGAGAGCGTAGTCATGATTAGGAAAGCTGAAGACGTTTTTTTAAAAAAGTTTTTATTTTATTTTTTAAAAATGTTTTTATTGATTTCAGGGAGGAAAGGATAGGGAAAGAGAACTAGAAAATCAATGATGAGAGAGAATCATTGATTGGCTGCCTCCTGCACACTCCTTACTGGAAATCAAGCCCGCAACCCAGGCATTTGCCCTTGACCAGAATTAAACCTGGGACCTTTCGGTCTGCAGGCCAAGGACACTTTTAAAAATTATTACTAAAGTTTGTAAATTTAGAAGCTCATGAATTCAAATAACACTGAATGTCAAAATAATAATTAGAAACTTCAGTTTCAGTGTGCTCTAGCTGTGTGACCTAGAGTAAGTTACAAAGTTCTCACATATAAAATGGAGGTAATATTAGCTATCTCAAGATTATTGTGAAGATTAAATGAGTGAATATATTGAAAAACACCCAGAACAATGCCTGACACATAGTAATGCTGATATTCGTGTTTGTTAGTATTAACATATAAGCAGCAAAAAAAAAATTTTTTAAAGAACTTAAAATTTTATTTTTCAGTTTCAGTTTCAGTTTACATTCCATATTATTTTGTAGTAGTTTCAGGTGTACAGCATAGTGGTCAGCACTTTACAAAGTGTACCTCTGATATTTCCAGTACCCACCTGGCTACATACATGGTTATTACAATATTATTCCCTATGCTGTGCTTTACATCCTGTGACCTTTGTGTAACCACCTATCTGCACTTCTTAATCTCTTCACCTTTTTTCACACAGTCCCCAGACCCTCTCCCCTCTAGCAACCATCAGTTTGTTCGCTGTATCTATATGTCTGTTTCTATTTTGTATGTTCACTTATTTTATTCTTTAGATTTCACACATACGTGAAATAATATGGAATTTGTCTTTCTCTGACTTACTTATTAGCATAACACCCTGTGGGTACATCCATGCTGTCACAAACGGTAAGATTTTATTCTTTTTATGGCCAAGTAATATTCCATTGTGTATGGGTACCACGACTTTTTTATCTACTCATCTGTTGATGAGCACTTGAGTTGTTTCCATATCTAAAAACAATTTTTTTAAGTAGCATTTTGTCATTAATCAGAGTAGGACAGTAATGGTCAAACTGGGTGTAAATATTTGGCAAATAGGATACTCGTCTCTGCAAATCCTTTTAAAAATATTGACGACCTTGACTGAATTAAGGTGATTACGCATAATTAAAATAACATTAGAAACTGCGGTTCAGCAAAATATTACTTAGCTCAAGAGATTCTTTCATGGGCCTTCACAGGCAGCCTCCTGAAGTAGCTCCTGGCACATAGGACATGCTCAATTAGTGTTACCTATTGTTTTTACTATTATTATTTACTTACTGATCAAATCAAAGGCACTTATATTTTATGTTTCAAGTGGCAGATGCTGTCAGGTTCTCTGACTCAGGAACAAACTACCAGGTAGGGGGCATTTGTTTTCTTTCTGTTATGGGTGAGACAGACTGGCTTCTACATGCTACCAAATCTAAAGACCACTAGTTTCCAGAGAAAAAATTTAAAAAGTGGATAAAGGAGGAAAAAAAGCCTTTGTTAGAGGAATTGACCAGTGAAACGTCTTTGAAAGAATTGTTTTTGAAGACTGAGCCCTTATCAAGCAAAGACCACACTCACCCCAGAAGTGGGAATGTGGGTTGGATGAAAGTCACATCAGAACTTGAGTTATCAAACAATATTGCTCAGAGGAGAAGAAACTTGAGTGTGTATTCAGCTCCCTCCTAGTTACATGTATGTAACTCCCTCATCAAGGTTTCTATCCTTTTTCCTGCCAATCATCGATACCCTTCTCTTTTCCCTTTCCCAAATTCTACACACATCTAGATCTTATGTATCAAGTTTCGCCTCTTGAAATTTACCTGTACTGTATGGTATTGCCTTCAAGATGTCAACGAATTGCTGCATAATAAACTCATCCATTTTAAAGAACTGAAATCCAGGGTACTTTTATTCTGTGTTTTAGTTAGGACATTCTGAATACAGGGTCCAAACATTGAACCCTTAGCTCAACTCTCCTGAAGGCATTCCAGGTCCAAGGCTTCTTCAATGAAGGATGAAGTTCAGAGACAAGAAGCCTTTGTTGTACCTACCCTGTCTGTGTGAGAAGACACATTCACACGCTTTCCCTTGTCCTGATGTAGAGTCTGTCCTCTGTTTAACACTGATTATTCCTTTGATTGGACACCCAAGAATAAAGTACTTTATTGTTGCAATAGTTTAATCAATATATTCATTTTACCATGTGGAACATGAGCATTATTACTGTATTTCCTTGGACTTGTATGGTAGCTTTCTACTCTAAACCTTATTTTACTATGGAAAATTATTACGGATATGATGTAAAATGATTATTTTTCTACTTGCTGTGATTTCTTTCTTATAATCACAGATATGCAAGACCTTGAAGATTTAATTCTGTCCTAAAAAAATAGATTCCTTTGGTGCCTTCAGTTTTGTGGTAACACTTCCTAATGAGCAGCTTTTCCCTTAATTTTCCACTACAAATTATGTAACTGTCCTGCTAAAAATAAACATTTTTAATTGTACAACAGAGTTTTGCTCTTCGTTTGGTCCTTTTTACGGTTACATATTTCACCATTGAGACTCTTTTGCAAGGATTTTATAGGTATTTACATTTTATATAAGTATGCATATTTAATCATGGTATGTATAAATTACTCTTGTTAGTTAAAAAATTGCACACGGTATTTTTTTTTTTTTACCTAATGTTGTTAGTATAGCCTCGCTATTACCAAAATAAATATTTTTTAAAAAGCTCCCTGGGGGGGGGGGGAACGTGAACAATTTGGAAATCATCTGGCTGTCTGAGTAGTTTTGTCTTAAAATTAAGGGCTATTTCCAAGCCATACATTTCCAAGTGTCTTCAAAGAAAAACTAGTGTGGATTCATTTTTTGCAATGCTTTATTTAAATGGTTAAAAATTTGTATTTAGCCCCGCTGGTGTGACTTGATGGTTGAGCGTTGACCCATAAACCAGGAGATTGTGGTTCAATTCCCAGTCAGGGCACATGCCCAGCTTGTGGGCTTGATCTCCTGTGGCGGGCATGCAGGAGACAGCCTATCTATAATTCTCTCTAATTACTGATGTTTCAATCTCTCTCTCCTTTTCCCTTCTTTTCTCTGAAATTAATAAAATGTAAACTTATATTTAAAATTGTTAAGTTTCTTATATTTGGACAAGAGAGTGATATGGTTATTTTGCTGTATATATAATCTCATTAATATAGAAAAATTGGTTTTTAAAATAGTGATTTTTTGTTTGTTTTCAAAATACAGTTGATTCTTAAACAACACATAGGTTAAGGGGCACTGGCTTCCTGTATGGTTGAAAAATATATAACTTCTTATTCCCCAAAAGCTTAGCTACCAAGCCTTCTATAGAACAGAAGCCTTACTGATGACATAAACAGTCGATTAACACATATTTTGTATGTCATATGTATTACATACTGTATTCTAAAGCTAGATAAAAGGAAATGTTATTAAGAAATCATAAGGAAAATAGATTTAGTGTACTTATTGAAAAAAATACACATATAAGTGGACCCATAAGCTCCAATCTGTGTTTTTCTAGGGTCAACTGTATTCACAATCTGACTCCCAGATTCTAATTTTATTACTAGTTGTTGACATGGTTATGGGCCTATAGTATTAGGTCATCAGCATCTTTTATTTTCTACTTTCTTTTATGGAGTAAAAAGCCTTGTTTAGTCTGCATGATGATATGATATCAAACACACATACAAATGTTTTATTCTTAGGAACATGACTTCTGCATTTATTACTCAGGTTGCATTCTATGCTTATTTTTAAATGGTTTAGATAAATATTATTTTCATTCACTTGACTGCAAGAGGATATAATTCTAACTAAAATGTCTAATCTATTTAGAATTAATATGAGATGTAGTTACAGATATTTCATTTATATTTTCCTGCATATGGTAATGGTACAAATCCATAAAATAACTTTAAAATTTGTCATGTGTCATTAAATTCACTTATACTTCTTTGGAGATGTTTAAATTTAGCTAGCCTATATAGGAAGAACTTGGTATTTTTGTGCACTATAAAGTAATTTTTATCTTTTTAATGTTGCCTCAAGGTTGACTTTAATTTAGGTACTTTGAATAAGATCCCATTAAGAAACTTTGTTGTAGGGTATTATAGCATTGGGAATTATGGTGTGTGTTTTTAATTATTTTTTTTAATCCGCCCCTGAGGATATTTTTCCATTGATTTTTGCACCGAGTGGAAGGGAAGGGGAGAGACAGAGAAACATCAATGTGAGAGAGACACATTGATTGGTTCCCTCCCACATGTACCCCAACCGGGGTCTGGAATTGAGTCTACAACCTAGTTATGTGCCCTTGACCAGAATCAAACCCAAGACCCTTCACTCTAACCACTGAGCAAAACTGGCTAGAGATTATGTGTTTTTTTTCAAAATAGAGAAATAGAATCTCTTGTCCATTGATGTATTCAGACTTTAAAAACTAAATTTAGAACTGTATAAAACTGTTTATTATAGGAGTCCAAGTCATTAAAGTGGTGGCATTACAATGCAGTTAATAGTGATCTTTACCCAAAATGTTTTGTTGCTGAGAAACCATTAAAACATTAAATTGTTAGAATTACAAATGCATTGTATCATCAGATAGAATTTGGCTTGTTTACACTATAGTACAAATGACTTATGTCTCAGAAAGGAACAAGGAACCCTGACACAAATGCTATATTTTGAAAAAATTTTGTGTATATATATATGTGTGTGTGTGTGTTTCTTTCCATAGAAATTATTTCAATGAATATAGCTTTTATTTCTTTAAATTTTATCTTTTTTTCAAATTATCTGGGCTTTTTTTTCCCCTTCACAATGTTCTATTCTTATAGTCCCATTAACAGGATGGGCTTTTGCTCTGTCCAAGTGGCTCAGTTGGTGTGTAATCCTGCACACTAGAAGGTTGCGGGTTTGATTCCCAGGCAGGGCACATATCAATAATAAATAACCCTCAGATGAGAATTTTTTAAAAGGAAAAGGTGTTTTTTTTTTTGGGGGGGGGAGGTTGTTTGTTTATTAATTAGCACGGACTCCGGCCTCTCCACCTTATGTTTTCCTTGCTTCGGCCCGCCTGGATTTCTTAATTCAGTGTGTTAAGCTTGCTTCCGGGTGCTTTAGACACACCCTCTCTGTGCCCTCGAAGCTTCTGCCCCAGATACTTAAATGCCCGCCTTCTTCATACCTTAAACCACTGTCCAGACTAAACATGCAGGCTGTTGTGTTTGGACAAATCGAGATATAAGACGTTTCCCTCGCTTCAGAAAGCGCCTTTATCCTATTTTGTGCCTCTTATTTTAAACTTTGGTGTGTGTTTTCTCCCTACCAGATGTTAAGATATCTCCGCGAACAGCTCAGAAATCTCATTTGTGTGATTTTATGGATTCTACAGACAGAAACTTCTTCATGAAATTATGGAACAAATTTTCAACCAAAAAGACGCCAGTGGTAAGGAGGACCAGAGGGGGTGAAGCCACCGCTGGTTACACAGAGCCAGACAAAAGCAGGGCTTGATGTTTGCAGACTAATACATTTCACCAAAATTATTCTCTGACTGGTGTCACATAAAGACGCATATTTTTTTTTCTTTTTTTTGTGCCTCTTTCTGCACCTCTAATAGTAGACATCGCTTCTAAACATAGAATGTTCAGTGTAGAGTTTGTGAGGGCCTCTCCCCTACACTCCTGGTCAAAACCAGCTCTCCTGTTCAGCAAGAACAGGAACGCACAAGAGAACCAAGGTTGTGAAATATGTATTTGCAGGGGAGACTTGCTTTGTTTGCTGTTGGGATGTAATGTTGGCGTTCTTGTGCTGAGTGGTCAGTGTGAGCCCACTCAGAGCGCATGCGTCATTCCAGAGCAGCATCTAAACCGGCCAGGCCACCAAGTGCCAGTCCCATCCTTGGAGAACTCGGAGAAGTCGGCCTATTGAATGCAGGACTGGCGCTGCGCTCCAGTTAGGTGGTGCTCGCTTTCCGTTTGTGATAGTTTGCACGTGATGACCTGGGGACTCGAAGAGACCTCAGTCATTGCAGTGGCAGCTGTGGAAGCGATGGAACTTTCGCTTCGGCTGTCAGCACCTTGGACATGTTTCCGTAGCCCAGCCTGTTCTAAACAACTACCTCGCCTTCTGAAGTCGGGCCCATAGGCAGTGGTCGCAAGAATCAGGCTGGCTCCTGCAGGTGAAAAGTTTCGGGCAGCAGTCTGTACTGTGTACGCATTCTGCTCCGACTTGGCCATAAGAATGGGGTGTTACAGGTGCAAGAAAACAGATACCCATTCAAATCGGCTCCGGTCGGAGGCAGTTCTGTTATAAAGGGCAGGTGAGTGGGTTCGTAGTGCATCGTGGGCAGAGGTGAGGAGCAGACCTCAGAGAAGCGGGCTAGGATTAGAAAGGCTGGGGCATTCCCAGCCTCCCAGCGGCAGCAGGTGCCTTTCACCTCTGCTTTTTGTGTGTTTTGGCGTTCCCCCCCCCCCTCTCCGGCTGGCCTCTTCCGCAGAATTTGCACCCATTCTCATGCACTCCAGCCCCAATTCTTTACGACCTTCTGGCTCTGTGCCCACAATTCCCAGCAAATCCTGTCTCCTTAATACATAGTGCAGAAGGCACGGGAATCTCATTGGCCCAGCTGGACACGGGAGGCCATACCACCCAGATCACCTGAGACTGCGTGTCCAGGCCCAAGGCAGGGCCACCTGTAGACTGTGGCTTCTTAGAAGGAGCAGTGGGTAGACTCTAAACATCTATCAATAATATGAACTCGTTCCCTGATACTTGAGTGCATAGTTATCCAAAGTAAATCTGGAATTGTTCCCCTCCACCTGGGATCTGTGGGAAATCGCATATCAGTCATTAGGAGTGGGGATCACGCCCATCCTTTGGGTTAAGTTCAAGAATCCTGAGGCTCACGCCAGCCTGGGAAATGGGGGAGAGCCTCTATCCCACCCTCCATGGATAGCACAGAGACACCCCTTGTCTAAGACCCCGAGTTCCAATCCGAGCCAGTGGCTCTGGTATTCCCCACGGCCTGTCCTCCTGGTACCTTGGCCTGGTACTGACCCCTGAGGTCTTGGGTCCCAGGGTTCCTCGCTCTGCACAAGGAACCCCTCACTCCTGGGACATCCGGCTCTTTCCAGGTCAGTCCACTGTTTTCTCTCTGCGCTTGGTGCTTCCTGGAGCTTAGATTCTCCCCTTAGGACAGAGCACACCCAGAGTGTAAACTCCGGGGCACAAATCACGGGCCCCCTTCATGCCTCATGATGAGTCTGTGCCCTGCAGCCAGCCCAGCGCCTGTCCCGGTTAGGTTGGGTTTCAGCACCCTGATGAGATTCACACCATTGGCTAGCACCCCCCTGCCAGTCCGTGGGCAGTCATGATTTATTTAGATGTGACCAATCTGAATATTACCTGTAAGAAAGCTTTCAGGCCTAATGACAGATAGCTTTTCTCTGGTCCAGGGCACTCCGATACCCAGGAGTGCGAACAGAGGAATAGAGATTTTTTTTAAGCCCCTCTATATGTTTTTCGCAATAATTCTTCACCTCCAAGATTTCAATATAAAATTAATGACCAGAATGGAGGAACTGGAGAGGGAAGAGTGGTGAAAAGGCAGTGTGAGAAGAGAAGGGCCATCTTGGTGACAGTAGGTAGAGGAGGGAGCAGGTATTGCCTGTTGTCGGAGTCTCATGAACTTTTACCCCCAGGGTCACTCACTCTTTTCCTGCGGGGATCCCCCCTGGGAGACTCTTCAGCCCCATAATCCAGGGCACCCAGACCCGTGTGAGGGCTGGCAGTCGCCTGCCCTCCAAGGCAGCCGCGTTCAGACCCTGGCAGCCTCGAGGCCCTGGCGCCTCTGCCTGTCAGAGCCGGTGGGGAGACTGAACCAGAATCACACCCCCCACGCGGCCCACAGGTTCATTCTTCAGAAACCAGTGCAAATGTAACACTAAATTGCCGCCGTCATATATGGGGTGGATTTGCCTAAGATATTTTTAGTGCCTCATTTTCTTTTTTCTTTTTAAAAAAAAAATATATTTTATTGATATTTTACAGAGAGGAAGGGAGAGAGATAGAGAGCTAGAAACGTCAATGAGAGAGAAACATCGACCAGCTGCCTCTTGCACACCCCCTACCGGGGATGTGCCCACAACCAATGTACATGCCCTTGACCGGAATCGAACCTGGGACCTTTCAGTTCGCAGACCGACGCTCTACCACTGAGCCAAACCGGTTTCGGCATTCTTTTTTCTTTTCTTTTTTTCTTTTTTTTTTTTTTTTTTTTTTAATATTTTGTTACTGATTTTAAAGAGGAAGGGAAAGGAAGAGAGAGAGAGAGAGAGAGAAACATCATTGATGAGAGAGAATCATTGATTGGCTGCCTCCTGCATGACCCCTCCTGGGGATCGAGCCCACAACCCAGGCAGGTGCCCTTGACTGGAATCAAACCTGGAACCCTTTAGTTTGCAGGCCCGTGCTCTATCCACTGAGCCAAACTGGCTAAGGCTAGTGCCTCATTTTCTTGTAAAGATTATGAATACAATGCTATCTTTAAATTTTAAGTATTCAAATTTTGGGGATAGTTCATAATTTATTAACCTTCAGCACTGCTGTTGTAATACTACAAAAGGAGCAACATGGCTGCTTAAAATCACCACCCGGAAGCTTCAGTAAGAGGTTGCCACATTAGGTTAGAGAACAGAAATGGCCTTATATAGCATTTGTAATCTGGAAAGGGCTTTCGTGTAAATTATCTCATGTGTAAATGATCTCATTCCACCCCTCAGGAGAGAACATGTTATTTTCCCAGCATAAATTTCCATGTATTTTTAGAACCTTTTAGTTCCCAATTTCTGGATTAAAGAAAGGAATTATAGCTTTGTCTGTCAAAAACCTGTTTCTTACCTTACACACCCACCACCACCCCTCCCACCCTCCACCCCCCCCCCAAGAGAAGGTAGAAATGCCTGTGCTTTTTGGCATTGTGACTGTAAATGGATCTTTACCTCTGGAAACTATCCAGAGAGCCATTCGGCAGAGAGGACCAGGGCAGAGCTCCCACCAGCAAGCTTTCCTTGGTGGTTTCTCTGAGGCACCCTTCCTGCTTCTGTTGAAGACTGCGTTCTTCCTCTACGCAAGCCTGCCTCAGAACTCACCCATACATGATGTCTTTCAGGCTCACCCCTTCCTTCTAACATTCCACTTTTTCCAAGTGCAGAGGTTGTAGCTACATGTATGTCAGGTGTGATTACAAAACAAGGAGGCTGCTTTTGTCTGTGTCTTAAGGAAACCATTCTATTCCTTGGGAGTCACGTGGATACATGTCATACCTGGTTGGGCAAGTGTACATTTGTGTGTGTGTGTGTGTGTGTGTGTGTGTGTGTGTGTGTGCGCGCGCGCGCGCATTTGTGCATTTTTAGTCTGCCTTGCTTCTGTCTGCATCTACCTACTGGTTCCTCGACCTGGGAGGAAATGCACTGACTAGGTTCATGTGACAGTCTTGCCACCTACGGGGCGGCCTTATAAAAGTCACTCATCTGCCATGGATGCCATGTTCTCTTCTGTGAAGTGAAGCTAGTGATATCTACCTTCCAGAGTTCTTGTGTCCAATGCTTATGGAACTTTTTTTCTAAATTGTTGTCCATAAAACAAATGTTAACTGTTGTTATGGTGACAGTGGTTGGCGGGGAGGGCAGAAGGGGTCAGACCCTCAGCTGTTGTTCACCTGAAACACACACTCTGTTTGTTACATGTCAGTTACTTAAAGAGGTGATTGACGTAAATTTAGGAAATAAGTGCATTTGATGAGGTTATTAGATATGATGTCAATATGCAAAAATACATTAGATTTTTATGTAATTGCAATATGTATTCCCTTCCCCGTTCCTTCCCTTCCTCTACCCTTCTCCTTCCCCTTCTTTTCCTCTCACTCAGTCATCTACTCTGCCCATCCTGAGCGTGTGCAGTTCCTACCAAGTGGGCCAGTCTGGATTAGCATTCAGTACAGCACAGGTACGAGCTGAGCAGGCGCTCTTCTTGACACTAGAACAGGATGGACCTGGTGCCTGTTCTTATGGAAGCTATAGTTTAGCAGTGACACCCTCTGGTCTCTCAACGGTAGGGTGAGACAGTGTATCTATAGCTTTTCTACTACTGCCTTCCTCCTCCTCCTCCTCCTGAGGATATATTTATTGATTTTTAGACAGAGGGGAAGGGGTAAGGAGGAAGGGATGGAAGAAGGGAGGGAGGGAGGGATTAGTTGCCTCCAACCAACAGAGCCTCCCAGCGAGGGCCTGCCTCGGTTTTATAAGTAGAAAATGGGCTAATGGAGCATGAGGAACCTCGGTCTTACTGACTCTTAACTTACTGGCAGCTTTTTTTTGTCCCTTGTATCTAAGATCACTGGGCATTTACTCTAGCACCCAACTAACTCGTCTTTCTTAGAAAGAAACATCCAAGAGTAGTATTCTTTGTTCTTCAAGTCTGAAAACAAAACAAAACAAAACCAAAAACCCTGTTAGCATCATTTTTCTTGTTACTCCAATAGTTTATCAACATACAGTGCTTTCTAGGCATATGACCATAATATAGCATAGATTTAAGTAATTTAATGAAGTCCTCAATTTCCTCATTCCTTGCTTATACAGTCTTCTGTTGCTTTATTTCTTCTTCAAAGCTTAAATGGTATTTACTTTCTGAATGACTCCCAAAGCACATTAATTTGAATATTTCTAAAAGATTCTTTGGAGAACTATAAACATAATTTTCATCAGCCTTATTTCTTACCCAGAATTTTCTTTTTAAGTGTGAGTCAAAAACGCACAGCTCCTTTTCTTACTGCCGCCAACGGCATACAACAAGCATGTACAGTGGGAAGTGCTTTTGTATGACACTCACCTGGGCAGCCACATTCTTGTGTTCTGCTTGTCAGCCCAACCCCCTGGGCAGGGCTGGCTCCCGGAAAGCATCCGTGGGGATTATGATGGCTTAGTGCAGACTTCTTGCTCTGGCATTACCTTGACTAGGTCTTTGCCTTCCGGAAGTAGCTTGATCGTCTGGATTTCAACTGTATCTGTTTCTTCCACAAGTTCCTCTGACCTCCTTAGGGGACACCCTTACTGCGAAGCAGGCCAAGTTACCCCAAGCCAATTCTTTAGGAAAAAAATGCCAAATGACCAATTCATTCAAAGCCAACTTGGCAAGCGCATGTGTGTGGCAGATAAGGTGGCACGGTTTTATAAAGTTCCCAGGGAGAAGTGGGGCTGTGGTGACAAAGTACTGGGCACCTACATCTACTTGGCGCGACTTCCTTTCAAAGCAGCGAGGAGGTCAGCCCAGGGAGCTCATCCAAGATGGCACAGCTCCGGAGAGTCTATTTCAACCCCAAAAGAAAAGCACTTTCTTCTCCTCGGGGGCGTTCTCCGGGGCCATGTTTGTCAGCCGGGATGACATTTAAGGAAATGCTTCTCTGACCTGCCACCTGGTTTGCTAAGTGGGGCGGCTCATACACGATCAGCCGTCCAAGCGCTTTTTTTAAGACAAAAGGTTGGTGACCTATTAACTTTAAAATATCATTTATGACATTAATTTGTGCACATCAGATTGAAGGGTATCCAGCCACTGCATCTTCTATCCCTATGGAAATTTAGCGTGCCTTTGGCCAGCGAGAGCTTCTCCAAGTTGCTCCCGTGTCCTTGTAACGTGACTCCTAATTGGGGTGGTCACTGTTGCTAGGCCTCTTTTGTGGAGAGATGAAATCGTTCATGAGTTCAAGTTACCATTTCCAATCCAGGTTCAAGACTTTAGGATTTTTATCTGTCTTCTTCTCTAGCACATATATTTTTTTTTCTGCCACACTGAGAATCCTGATTCTGAAAGACATAGAAGATGATAAAATTACAATATATCATTACATTTTTTATTTTTATGCCCATTACACACAGAAGAGTCTCAGAATAACAACACTAACATTACCAGCACCCAATATTTTTTATTGTGTTATAGCTGCACTGTTAGAGCATTTAGTCATTCTACACCTGCTCCCCTAAACTTTCATTTTGTCTTAGATCTCCAATCTGTAGATACGTACCTAGTAATACTTGTTATTAGAACTTAGGCAAATGTCTCTCAGGCTGTTCTGTTATCTAAGTTAATTCTGCAGTAGATACAGAAAGGGCTATGGTAACAGCATTTCCTGAACTCTTACCTGTTGTTAACCATCTGTTATACTACTGTACTTTATAGTTAAATTATAAATACAGTGAGGTTTTGATTATCCTATTTCCTTGTTTTGGTTTGCTCTATCAAGGAACTTTATGGCTTATGTGTTGGGTCTTCTTTGTTTATCTTAAATATTTGTCAGTTTTCTCTTGAATCCTTTTGATTGATTTATTTGTTTATTTATTTATTTATTTATTTTTAGTTAAAAACTCCATTTACTTTCTACTTAACACATTATTTGTTGTGCTCATTCCCTCCTATAGCCTTTCTAGTTTAGTTTTTTTCCCTAAGGTGATTTCTCCCCCGCCTCCTTATTTCTAAGTCTTTCCTGAGTTCTGTCACCTCACTTCTGAATTTGTAACGCTGTAATTTATTTGTTCCCCTTATGTGTTGTGTCATTGCCTTATGCCTTTTAATTTATTTTGATATAGTGGAATGTGGACTTTGCCTGTTTTATGAGCAAGCTTTCATTGTGTGTAGAGGCGTTATCCTACTCCTTGCCTCTTTTTTCTCGTAACTTTGGGGGTTGATCAGAAAATTTCTCATTTTTATGTGAAGTTCGTTTTCTCAAGCTTTTAGGTTTCTGCAAAGAGTGATAAAATATAAATGACGTCCTTCCTGAGACTCCCTGCTTCTGCTTCCCTCTCCCACTTTGGTTAGACTTGCTCTTTCCTTTGTCTCTATTCACTCTGTCCCAATAATTTTATTCCATTCCCACAGCTTTCCTTCACCGTGAGGCCCCCTTAGAAGGGGAACCCCAGTGGGTCAGTTTCAAGAACTCACAGTTGACCCAGCTCCTTCGGAACTCACTGTAGACCCCTTTCTCTTGCGGCTACCGGAGTGGAACAACCCCTCCCGTGTTCCAGCGAGGGCTCCCACATTCTCCTCCTGTGCTTTCCCGTGGATACCTTAGAGCTATTTTGGAGGTCCTCCTGTTCTCAGCTCTTTTGGTCACTGTCCTGTCCCTTCCTTCGGCCTCCTCTTGCCTGGAAACCGGTACCATGCTGTCTTGGGGGCTATGACCACTTGTATTTGGAGCTTGAGATGATGCCTTGTCAACTTGTTTTCTTATACATGTCTTAAAACATCTTTTTATTTACTGTATGGTTTCTATATCTTTTTTCATATGGGGATTCTGGAAGATCCAAAACCGTGCCTCCACTACCACTGCCATCATCCCAGTCATGATGTAATGAAAAGAAGCATCAATCTAGGGGGAAACAAGGATGGTATAGAGTGAAATCACAATAGAAGTGTGTGTACAAGTAAAGAAGAATGCATTAACATGAGAGTAGGAAAGCATATTTGGAAAATATGTAGTAAGTTGAAACAATATAGACATATCATGGAGTTGCTTAAATATATAGTTTTTAAATGGTGAAATTTAAACAGTGTGTTCCTTTCTTATCCCACCCGAGACCCCTCCCTCCTGCTTACACCAAACCGCGGAGCTGATGGTCCAGGGAAACACTGAAATGCCCTGGCAATCAAACAGTCGCCCGAGAGCCATGTTCAGGGAGTCCACACGGTAGCTTTCACGTGTCATGGTTTTCAAGGAACAAATCCAAAAGCTTGACCTAGAATTTCTCAAGCTAGCCACAGCTGATTGCAAATTCCAGATTATAGAGAATAGTAAACATTACTTATCCTCCCACATTGACATAATCTCCACTAAAAGTATTTGTTGAGTCCCTGCTTTGTGCTAAGGTGTGTGTGTGAGTGTGTATGTGTGTGTGTGTGTGTGCGCGTGCAAGGAGCACAGGGGACTTCTGGTCTCCGGGTGGAGCTGCTGCCCAGAGATGCTCACCGTGTCAGTTTAGGCGTCCGGCCGAGCAGAGCCACTCCTGCAGATGCGTCTTTGCAATGCCAACATGTCTTTCGAACCACACCAACTTGAAAAAAATTGGATTCTTAAAAATGCCCTCGGAGACGGGCAAACTCTCGAAGCTGTGCCAGCCCCCAAGGCTAAGCAGGCGGGGAGCCTGGCGTTGTGGGCTCATCACCATAGCGATGGCCCGGGTCCTTCCGCTGACGTGCTTGTTTGTGGTTATTTCCTGTACGATTTTAATAGATTATCAATTTATAAAGGAGCCTGGTAAGGGCGCTAAAGTAAAAACAGTCAGGTTTATTTCAGATATTGCAAGCAAATATTAGTGTCATTTAAAAATGCACTTGCTGTTTAAATAAATGTTCATATAAATCCCTTTATCAATGCATAGGTTTTTAAATGTAAAATGAATAAGCATTTGCCAGTTTATATTTCCCTCAGTTAACAATTTTATTTGTTAAGTTTGGCTAAAGTGAAGAGATCCAGTGCGTGGACTGGCCCAGAGGGTGGAGCAGGCCCACCCTCTGTCAGACATCTGTGTGTGAACACATGTGCTGTTCATATGACAGCATGAGCTATCTTTTCCCTTTTTCTCCATCTTTGTAAATAGCCTTTTGCCACCAGGTCATACACCTTCTGAATGCTGAGACTGTGTCTTTATGTCTCTGAATCCCCATCCAGTGCTTACTAAGGATTTAATGATGGCAACAGTGATGTTGGTGAAAAACAGGAGAAAGATGTCCCAATTTGCCCTGCTTCCGGATCACGCGCCAACATTGTTGGATATAGCCAGTCTGTTACTCTGTGTAACACCTGGGAAAACTAAAAGAACAACAATAATCTTTTTAAAAAATATATTTTATTGATATTTTACAGAGAGGAAGGGAGAGAGATAGAGAGCTAGAAACGTCAATAGAGAAATATCGACCAGCTGCCTCTTACACACCCCCTACCGGGGATGTGCCCGCAACCAAGGTACATGCCCTTGACCGGAATCGAACCCGGGACCTCTCAGTCCACAGACCGACGCTCTACCACTGAGCTAAACCGGTTTCGGCTGAACAACAATAATCTTGAGAGATAAACCCATTGGAACGATAAAAGTATAAATATGAAATATTAATAAAATCTCCCCACATTATTGTTCAGATGTCATATATTTATATATTAAGTTGCAGTCTCCATTAAAGTATTCTGATTTTATTTATAAAGTTATCCCCCTCCCTCCACTGAACAAATAGCAATTGTGTTTTAGGCCTATCTGTTCTTCCTTTTTCTTTTCATGTATTTGACAATCTCTAGTAAGAAGAGAATGACTATTGGTCTTTTACTCACTTGACATGATATTAGCATCAGTATAATTTTCTCATCATTTTTCTTGCGTAGGAAGAAAGTTCTACAGAGAGACAGTATGAAACAGCCCGGCAGGCCCTAATGGGGAAGACACCTCCTCATTTTACACTCCTATTTCAAAGGTAGCGATTTATCACGTTTATTGATAGCTGGGCATCGTTAGATTGATTTTCTAGTATCGAAATATAGCAAATGAATCCTAAATGATCAACATAAACTTGGTCCCTCTACGAAAACGAACTCAGGGATTCAGAATGAAAAGGCCATTTAAATTTGTTTTAAATCATAGTTCTTTTTATTGTCAGTAATTTTAAGCTATCTGTTGAAAAAGTTTTAACCAATACAAAAAAAAATAATACATTTCTCTATTTGTCTGCTCTATAAAATGTGATTAATTTTCCCCCACACGGGAAGGCTCTCCACAGGCAGGCTATGGGGTCCGCACCAAGTTCGTCTGGGGGGTAGGAGGGTGGTGGCCAGATGATAGGCAGTGGTCCCCGGAACAGCTGCAACGGGGCCTGAATGGCCTCTGACCAGCAGAGCCCCAAAGGGGTCATGATGGGACACATAGGTGCTCCGGATTTGCATGCATTTGTATGCAGTTGAGCTACTGTGCACACAGCAACTCTATTTAGTAAGTCTGGGGTGAATGGCAAGCTGTAGGATTTATTCCCTAAAAGTGGTTAATGATTCTTTCAAGTCACTCTGGGGAAGCAGGCTAGTATAGAAGAAGAAAAAAAAGGAATATTTTAAACTCAATTGAAGGTGAGAGTACAATACCAGAATTTTAAGAAATACTTTAGTCTGCTATTATTTCAAAGCATTAGATTACAAAAGAATGGAAAATATCGATTTCCATTTTTATGGTCATTGGCCTATTGCTGGGCCTCACATAACTGGTAGACGGGGGTTTATAATAAAATACATACCGATCAGTAGAAAATAATTTGGTTTAGTGGATAAGGAATACTTACAGCAATACAAATTTGCTTAATCTACAAATAAGAACGTAGTACTGCCAGCTCTGAGGCGCATGTTTATGAGTGGGTTTTATTGATATTTGCACTTATGTGGAATGTAATAGTCAGTGTGTAGGCGTTAGACGTTTTGTAATGCTTGGTATCATTACAAAATTCTTTACATTTTTTTGTTGTTATTTCTGATTTCAGGGGCTCAGTACCAACACCCCTCGACAATATACGTTACGCCTCAGTTTCGGAACTGCAGAAAATTTTTGAGATTTGTGAAGAGTCTTTTAAAATTCCCTTTAAACATGGGTGGAGGTGAGTTGAGTTTCACTGGGTGGAAGCGGTTATTTTCTCGTGGTTAGTGAAGCTCATGGCGCTCGTCCTTAAGCTTCCCCTGTATCCTGATTCTGGGGAGCGGGGCCCCACCTGCCGCCATGGAACTTGAAGGAGGAGATACTGGCCCTGTAGGCAGGATACGGGCATGTAAGCTAGGTTCATAGGATGGGAAGCTTCTCTCTGGAACTCTCACTCTTGAGGGGGTGACCAAGTGGTGCAGGGACAGTTAGAGGTGGAAGAATCAGAATCTACTGGGAAGCACAAGCAATGATGTCCACCAGCCTCCTCCTGTATTGTGGCTCAGCTGTGTTTTGGCCCCTACCTTGCCTTGTTGGTTTCTGCCTCATTAAGCCTGGTTCTCTAGTTTTCCACCAAGTCTCTCACCCGACAGCTTTTTTAATAACTCTCTCTGCAATATTCACATTAGCCAAAGTTGGTGTCTGTAATTGTGCTGTCAGCATCTCTTGTTGGTACAATGCTATATGGCAAAATGTTGACTAGTACTAGCTCATGTCCAACACACACAGTGCCATTTCAGGGTTCCAAGGCCAAAGTGTGATTCAAAACCTGACTGTGGAGCCCAGCTGGTATGGCTCAGTGGTTGAATATCAACCTATGAACCAGGAGGTCATGGTGCGATTCCCAGTAAAGACACATTCCCTGGCTGTGGCCTCAGTCCTCAGTAGGGAGTGTGAAGGAGGCAGCCCGATCAGTGATTCTCTCTCATCATTGATGTTTCTATCCTGCTCTCCTCTTCTCCCATTCCTCTCTGAAATCAATAAAAATATGTTGTGAAAAGAAAAGCAAACCTGACCGTGTGTAAGTTGAGGACTCTGTGTAGACCACAGCAGACCCTCCGCTGCTGATTTTAGCGCGTGGTTTTGGTGGGCATGCTCCTGCATTCTGTTTCTTCTTCAGCTGGGCCTCCCACAACTGGCCATCGCTCCGTAGGCCTTGAACCCAAGCTGCCCAGCTAGGATCTGGCTGGCCGAGTCAATCACCATTTATTACGAGGTGCCACTCTTGGGTAGAAGTCTCTAGCCAGGCCCTTGTAGGGAACAGGCTGGCTTAGGAGTGGACTGCCCTCATGTCAAGTGCCCATTCTTATCCAGTCATCTAGAGCCAGAACAGGGACAGAGAACTGCAGAAAGAATTCTCCGGAAGGGGTCTGGGTTTGGCAGTCTCTTTGGCATATTCGAATACGTGGCGACACACTAGACAAAAAATTTGACTGGAAGGAAATACATTTAAACGTTAAGAGTGACTGTTCCTCTAGAATTATGTTCTTTTTATTCTTTATCTCTTTTCTGTAACTTCTAAATTGTCTACACAGGACATATTTTTTATTTTTATATATCCTAAAAGCTATTAAAGTTTCATGAGAATTTGATGAAATATTTAAAAAGATGGTCTTTATATACAATTGAGTTTCTCATAATGTTCTCTATGTTTAAAAAAAATTTAGTTACATATAAATCAGGGCCTATAACATAATGATGTGTTAAAAGTCAAATGCAAATATATATCCAGCATAATGGAGGTCTAAAAATATTTGTATAGTACAGAAAGAGTAACACTGGGAAGAAATATACCCAAATTTCATCAGTTACTATCTCTTAGTAATGGGATTATAGCCAATTTTAATTTTCTTTTCTTCTGTATATTTTTAACAATGAACATTATATAATTTTCAAAACATCATTATAAATTTTTAAAGTTATTTTAAAAGCCTGCCACACAAAGGGATATTTTTATGATGGTGCTGTGTCATAATGAGAATTTTAAAATGAGTAATGCTTTCCTTCGTATCTGAGTTTTATTGTTGTAACACTTCGGGTTTCCTTCACTAATTTGATAATGAGAAATAACTGTCACTTCTAAGTGGTCCGCCCCCATCTGCACTTTTCAGTAGATACTAGAGACTCTGGCATTATGATTAGCTGATTAGCTTTCTGTGACAGTGCTGAAACTGTGGCTCTCTGGGGATTTATTGAAGCTCTGGGTTTTTAGTGCGGTAAGGCAGGTAGAGGGGAATCCAGTGAGAAAGAGAATGTCTCAGTTTAGGCTGCTGTAACAAACTGCTGCAGGCAGACGGCATAACTAACAGACAGTTATTTCTCACAGCCCTGGAGGCTCAGAAGCCTGCGATCAGGGTACCACGGTGGCCAGGTTCTTAGAGGGTCCCCTTCCCGGTTTGCAGGTCACTGAGGTCTCCTTGCTGTGTCCTCACAGGGCGGAAAACAGAGAGAGGAAGCAAGCTGTCTCATGCCCCTTCTTTTGAGGGCACCAATCCCATTCAGAGGGGCTTCACCTCCTGACAGAGTCACCTCCCAAAGGTACCCCCCTTGTGCTGTCACTTTGGGGGTTAGGATTGCAATACACAGGTTTGGGGGAGGGAATGCAACATCCAATCCCTAGCAAAAGGAAAAAACAAAACAAAACACCTAATAGGCGGCAGTGGGCTACGTATACATCATCTGTGCCCCTGGGGAAAGGGACTTATCACTCAAGTCTGACCCTTCGTATATGGTAACACTTATGTGTCTTTCAACTCAACCACATCTATTACTAAAACCCACTGAGATTTTTCTTGCTACTTTCTATGTTCCCTTCAACATACTACATTTATATTTGTAGGAATTTGGCCATAAACTATGGGTTATTGTCTTTCACTAAAGAAGGAAGAACATCATTATGCTTCTGAGGTCTAGCCCATAAGACATAAATGCATTGGAGACTGAACTTAAGGGGCAAACTCGCTCTAGTTATACTTCTAGAGAGAAGATCCAAGCGTGGCTTAATGGCATTTCTCCACTGCCAGAAGGAGAGCTGTTCAGTTCCTGGAAAATCCAGGTGTTGACAGTATTGGTTGCACCAAGGTTATCCTTCTGGACGAGGTGCTTCGTGGACAAGCTCAGTAACTCTGTGTGTGAGCAAGACATTGGGGAGCAAGAGCTGCTGGGAGCTTGGGTGTCTGACCAGAAGGGGCCTAGCATTCTGTGAGGAGGTTCCAAATGCTATTGTCCAGCAAAAGACACAAGAACTCCATCGAAGAGTGATCTCCATTAAGAAAGCAATTCGACTTCGCTATCAGTTGATAACAAGTAATCAAAATGTCTAAGCAGAACCCCTGGGTGCAGGGTGATTGGACTATCTCTGGGTAGGAGTATTGGTGTCACCTAGCCTTTGCTATAATTGATAGGGAGCTCAGTTCCAGCAAAGGCAGATGTCCATACTCAGCTGGATAGGAGCTTTCCAGGAGAGCTGGTGCTGGATTCCAGCCATGAACTACCACCCAGGAACTGCAGCCATTCAGACATCCCACAGGCAGCGAACTTGGACGCACATTGGACGTGTCACCCACTACATTTCCTCCTGGGTCAAGGACAGGCCCAGATAGCTAACTGTGCTTCCAGCAATAGAGCACTGATCTGAAGACACCTCCTCAAGACTTTTTTTTTGTCACAGTATCATCCTGGTTAACATTTAAATGGCAGATTTTATCTTGAATAGACTCAACTTGTGTCAGCTATTGCTACTGCCAGGTATGTATTTAAATGTGGAATGTGAACAACTATTCCTACCCAGAGATAGTCCAACTATTAGAGGTCAAATTGAAATTGATCCTTGAAACGCATTTTTTTTTTTGTAGAGATAGGAATCATTATGTGGGATGATAGAGGAGAAAGAATAATCACAGCCAACTACTGGTCTTTGCAGTAAGCAATTGCCTATTAATTTTCAACATTTTAACTCAACCTTTGGCTAAATCTAAAATTTAACATTCACAGTGAAAAGTGGAACTCTAAGGACAAAGTTTAGGGCATGGAGGTGGAAGGTCAATATACACCATCTATTGTTGTTGGAATAAGAAGTGGAGATTTTAAGTAGAATAAATGAAGGTGACCATCTAACAGATGAAACACCTGAAAATAGTGGTAGAATTGTTCTGGGGAGGAAAAGTCAGGGGAGTGTTGCTTTTTTTATAAGCCTTTCTGTATAACATAACTTAGTTTTAACTATATTCATATGGTGGGTTGATTAAAGAGTTAATGAAATATTTTTTTAGAGAAATGAGGGAAAAATCACAGATGAAAAGATGAATATATATTTTTATGATTTAAACATTTCAAGTTTCTCTAGTTTCAAAATAAAATTAAAAGGAAAACAGCAAGCTCTTTAAAGTACAACAAAAGAGTTGGCATTCAGTATGTAAAGAGTTCACACAAATTGATATGGAAAACACAAAAATCCTCAAGGATAAATGAGGAAAAGAAATAAAGAGTATACAAAGTATGGGAGACACGCTAATTAATCAATATAAGAAATAACGTCCAACCTTGCTGTGGATGAAGCTCGACCACTTGCAGTGCTCTGCTGGATGAGCCACGAAGGGAGGGCTGGCTGCCCTGAGAGATCGCCAAGGAGCAGGTGATTCCCGGAAGGAGAGCAACTGGGTGGGAGGAAGTGCACCACCAGAGGCAGGGACCTCAGGCACCCAGACCACACCCCAACCTCATCCTAAGAGCTGGATGAAATCACAGACGTGCCTCGTGTGTGGTCCAGATCAGGCTGCCTGACATGCTCTCCTTTTCTCTCTCGTTGAAAGGGCAGGACCCACTGTGCATAGTTGCACTTGATTCTGAAGTCCCAGAAATCAGGGCCTGTGCCTGACCAGTTTCATGCTCCCGATGCCGTGCTCTTCGTAGGTACTCGGTTCTGTCTTGCATGATAGATGAGACGTTTATGCTAATATGCATAGAACTTGCTGTCAGCTGCTATCTAGGTCTTGCCACAGATACCAGTGAAACCTTGAGCTCAGCAGAGACTGGTTTGCAGACTTCTGAGAGGACTTGATGACGGTAACCCAATGAAGTCATGGGCATAGGTTGCGTGGCCATTAGTAGTTTTTCATCTAACAGGTATCATTCTTTTTTTCTTTTTTTCCCCAGCAACATAGATACCCGTAGTGGGAAATATTCTGAATTGTTTCAGTCTTGTCCGTGGCTAAAAGAATTGCCTTTTGATCATCCCGGAATAAGTGACATGAAGGATGATAAGTCCCTTAAAGGTAGGAGTCGTTTTACATCTGGTTCTGATACAAATAGTAAAATTATAATTGTATGGATTTCTTACCCTGTTTTCTCACAATTATGGATGTTTTTTAAAAACTAAATGAGTGTTTTAAGTCAGAATCTCTCCTGGTAGGTAGGGTGGGTTATGTGTCTCACATCATTATAGATGAGCAACAAACTTCAGAAAGGTCAGGAACGTGCCCAAGGTCATATAGCTACTTAGAGAGGACGCTGCTGCCCCTCCCCCCTAGACCATACCACTTGCAGTGGTCTTCAAGAGGGCGAGGGGCAGGTGCTCTCTGGGGGAGAAATGCCTTGGGACCCACCTGTGACAAGCTGGGCTCCTCTGAGTGAAGGGAAGAGAAGCAGGGAAGGTTTCAGGTTGCTGGCTGCTCCGGGAGAATCCTGAGGCTGTTAGGTTGGAAGGATCTGGCCCAGTCTGACTGCCCCCCTCACTTCACACACGTTCTGCCCGTCGCTCCCCAACACCCATGTGAACGCATATCTTTGTGTGCAGACACATGGTCATTGCACTTTTGTCTTTGAACGCGGGGCCCAGTGCAGTGTCCATCAGTGTCAGTGAGGAAAGGCCTTGAACAGTGTGAGGACATTGAAGCCCTAGAGATGGAAATGGGCAAATGGGAAAGGAACCCAGTGTCGGGATGGTTTTCTGATCAGTCACATCACACTGCTGGCTGTGGGTCAATTAAACACACACATCTTTTTCACACGAGTTGCCAAACTAGGTTTCTGTTGTACAATATATATGGATTTGATTTTTTTTTTTAAATGTAAGTGAAACTTTTATTTTCTTTTTTATTTTTATTTTACTAGAGGCCCAGTGCACAAAATTTGTGTACTGGGATTGAGGAAGGTGTTCCTCAGCCCAGCCTGTGCCCCCTTGTTATCCAGGAGCCCTCAGGAGATAGGTGGGCCTAAGCTAAATTGAACATCTGTAGTGCTGCCACGGAGGCGGGAAAGGCTCCCCCCACCACCACTGCGCTTGCCAGCTGTGAGCCCGGCTTCTGGCTGAGCGGCGCTCCCCCTGTGGGAGAGCACTGACCACCAGGGGACAGCTCCTGTGTTGAGCATCTGCCTCCTGGTGGTCAGTGCACGTCATAGTAACCGGTCACTCTCCTGTTCAGTTGATTTGCAGATTAGCTTTTTATGACATAGGATTTTTAGCCCCACATTTTAGCTTGATAAGATCATTTTGGGTCTTGGTTCATCTCCCATATTTACTACTTATAGATTTCTATAAAGCCAGCAAGCATGCCACTTATGCCGTTGTCATGGTCACTGTAGCATCCAGTGGTCTTGGCCTGGTGGCTCAGTTGGTTAGAGCATGCATCATCTTGATATGTGAAGGCTGCAGGTTTGATTCCCAGTTAGGGCACATTCAGGAGTCAACCAAGGAATGCATTAATTAAGTGGAACTATAAATCAGTGTCTCTGTCTCTCTTTTTCCCCTCTCTCTAAGGTCAGTAAATAAAAAATAAAAAAATAAAAAATAAAAATAAAAAAACAGGACCCAGGACTTGGCTAAGAAGAGCATCCTGTAACAAATCTCTGGAGACTCAGTTCCAGGGAAAGTTTATGTGGAGTGTGATTCTGTTACCCATGTTGGGATTCTTGGGTTCCCTCAGGTAGAAATTGAGAGGAAACCTCGAAGAAGCTTTCAGACAGGTTTTATTAAGCTTGTGCTTGAGCACAGAGAGGCAGCACAGAGGAAGGGAAGGTCCTCTGAACTGGTTCAGGGGCCTGGCTCTATTTGGCTGCTTTCATAAGCTGGAGACAAAGTAGGCTTGTATGAAATGATGGGCTTTTTGAAAATGGGAGGCAGATTTAGCCAGTGGGATATAGTTTGTTGACCTCTGCCATAGGAAAAGGGAAATTAAGTTCATCAGAAATAATTTCCCTTCACAAATCCTTTTCAACACGTATCTTTCATTACAGTATTTTCTAAATACACAAGCCATCTATATATATATATATATATATATATATATATATATATATATATATATATATATAAAAGCCTAATATGCAAATTGTCCCCTTGGGAGTTCAGGAGGTGGGGAGTTCAATCGCCCACTATGGTGTGCAATGACCACAAAGGGGAGGCAAGGAATGAAGGGAGGTCCCAGTTGGCAGCCAGAAAGTCCTGATCAGCCCTAATCACTAGCCAGGCCTAGGGACCCTGACTGTACATGATTTTGTGCACCAGGCCTCTAGTTTCTTTAATAAACTCGAATTTGGTAAAGTTTAGCATCAGGTATACTGGTTTGTAAATCTTTGTTTACTTTTTTTTTTTTAAGTGGCAGTATTTTTTGTCTCCAGTACTTTTCTCACTGTCATTGATCTTATGACATAGAGATCTTATGATATAGGTACCTCCATGTTCTGACTCCCATTAGAATGCTCTGCCCCTACTTTCTCAGCCCCTACTCCACTGCTTTCTCCCCGGGGAGAATTTGGCTTCTTCTGTGGCCACCATGTATCTGCCTTCAGTCTGTATCATCCAAACTCCTCTTGCTTCATATGTCCTCAAGGGAGCCTAGCTCCATGATTCACCCTTGGAGTCTTCATCCTTGGCAAACAGACAACCTTAGAGGGCAGTAGATGAGGTTTCACTAGGAAGGACTATAAGATGTGTGTGTGTGTGTGTGTGTGTGTGTGTGTGTGTGTGTGTGTGTGTTGTGTGTGTATTTGTGTATGAATGCATGCACACATGCATTTGCTAAGCCTATTTATGCATGATTGTGAAAGGATATGATGCAGATCACTATTACCATGTTTAGAAGCAGCATAGAAGAGCAGCATAGGAATTGTTTGCTATAGCAACCTCCTGGAGGTTGTGCAAGTCTAGACAGCCAAAGGCTTGTCCAGTCACACACGTGATATATTCTGAACCTCACCTTCTGTTTTTCTTGTTCGGATGTCATATATTCTTTAAAGTTTGTTAACATATAATGTTATAAAATGTTTATAAAATATTATTCTGGTGCTTACATCATGCAATGCTTATTTTCTCTGTTTAGTGTAGCAAGGTGTTAACTATATGTACTGTATCTTTCTTCATGTTTTATAGCATCAAACAAGATGTCACTCCTATATGAAAAAGGGTCTTTGCACAGAAGACACACGATATCACTCATGACTCACCCAGGTTCCAACCTCAAACCCATCCTCCCTCCAATCCCTCAGGGCCGGAGGTAAAACAGTTCTTGACATTGTATACTAACATGGAAACCTTGCTCAGATCACGTCCAGTTCCTGATATGGATCCTGGCTGCTTCTTGCAGAGCCAACTACGTACAAAAGAATGTCCTGTATGCCTTAATTCTCTCAATCAATTTCCTTTGTGATTCTCTGAATAGTGTTTTTTTTTTAAATGTAAGTTATTCTTAACTTTTAGAAAAGGAATTTGTTTTTCCCACAGTCATTAATGACTTTTCCAGCTGCTTCCTGCCTGAAAAGATCCGATGGTAGAATCTCCCAGGATCTCTGTGTTGCTATGTGCAATGTGATTTTTGTGTGTGTGTGTGTGTGTGTGTGTGTGTGTGTGTGTGTGTGGTTTCTTTTTGTTGAATGTATTAGGTGACACCGATTTACAGGTTTCAGGTGCCCAATTTCACAACACGCCATCTGAACACTGTACTGTGTGTTCACCACCACAAGCCAGGTCTCCTTCCATCACTATTTATTCCACCCTGTGATTTTTCAATATACCCACCTGGGATTGTGCTCTTGTCCATTTATAACCTTAGTGTATACTCTAGGGCAGCCGTGGGCAAACTACAGGCAAACTACGTTCGGCTGATCTAACCGGCCCAAGGAGCCGAAAGAGCGAAAGGTTCTCTTGCTCTCCCTTCCGCTCCTTCACCAGCAGCCCAAGATGAGAGTGCCAGCATGGTCAGGTTGCTTTTGTTCCGGCCCTCCAGTGCAGTTTAAGAGCCCATTGTGGCCCTCGGGTCAAAAAGTTTGCCCACCCCTGCTCTGGGGAATTGAAATATTTTTATTCTTCTGATGATGACAGGATTATAGAGTTCCACTTAGCTGTGCCAAACATGATATCAACTGCATCTCTCAAAGGGAGTTAATTAACGAAATGTTCGTGGTTCTTGACTAGCTTCAGCAATATGAAGGAATAAAAACTACGAGATATTCTTTATTTCACCCTCTCCTGACTCTGATGGTGTACCGCTTGCCGTTATAAATGTTTTAAGCAACTTTAATAGTCTTTATGGTTTCACTACTTCCTACTAGTATTTGCAGAAAGAAAATATGGAGTAGCTACAGGTAAGGCTGGCATTCAGCTGACACGTGCCAAGAAAGATTATCCTGGTTGTTCAAATATTGCAGCACATCCACTTGGGTTGGTAAATGGCCCCTCTTGGGGGCAGGAGCCTTCAATTGTTAGATATTTTTATCTCACCAACTGTTAGATATTTTAAATAACAAAACCATCTAATGACTCCCCCTTTTAACCTATCCAAACCCCCTTTAATTATCCTCCCCTTCCCGTTGGCTGGGATGTGGATGTACCATGACTTGCCCTCATCTGTCTTCCACAGCCCAGCTCTCAGCAGGAGCTGGACACAGAGGGAATGGGGGTAGGAAGTGGGGAGGAGGAGCAGGCTGAGCAGGAAGAGGGAGGCAGTCCTCTCTGGGAGGGTAGGAAACCAGAGAGTGGGTCTTGTGCCCCAAACATCTTAATGAATAGTTACTTTCACCTGCAACATCTCATCTTCTAAAAAGTTATTGCGAAATATTTCAGATGCGATAGGAGATGTAACAGGTACAATTTCAGACAATGTGGAGGGGGTGCACTTTTCCTTGTTTCCCCTTCTACGTACAGCTCAAGTCCTAGAAATCACATACAAAGCAAACATGAGGAGACTGAGAGGTGAAAGGGAGGCGAGAGACGCCGGGACCTGAGTGACAGCACGGGGCTGGTTTTCCTTTTGCTTCCGTTACCCTGAGCTGGGTGCTGGAAGAGCCGCGGCCTCACACACTGGCCCCGCCATCCACAAAGTCTTCAGCACAAAGCCTGCGCTCTCCGCCTACAAGGCAGGCGGCAGCCTCGCAGGAGAGAGCGCTTATAGGCAGTAACTGGGTTACTTTAGCCTGGCCTTCCATTCCCTGCCTGGTAGTAATGAGGCACCTCCCCCCCTCCCCATCAGTGGCATCAGAGAGGGTCTGAGGAGGCCCAGCACTCCCACCATCTCCTTGCGGTATGAGGGCCCCCCCCCGCCCGTGCGGAGGAGAGAGGGGTGCCCCTTCCCCTCCCAGCCAAGGTGGTCTCAGTGGAGGCCTAGTGGGGACTCTAAACTCCCTCGTTCACCAAACAGTTTGCCGACCCCTGGGATAGGTAATAATTTGAGTCCTATATAATAATAGGCTAATATGCAAATTGACCCACGGTGGAACGACCAGTCAATATGACATGCGCTGACCACCACGGGACAGACACCAGATTACCCCTTCCTATTATTATTCTATTTCTTCTTTTTATTTTATTTCATTTTTTTTCTTTGTGAAAATTGCTCTAGAAAGAAGCTCCAATACAGTGTTGAATAGAAGCAATGATAGTGGGCATCCTTATCCACTTCTGACTTTTAAAGAATATTTCTAAAGCTTCACTATTTAGTGTGAGATTTGCTGTCAATTTTTGGCAGATAAACTTCCTTGGAAAAAGAAGCTTCATTTAATCTCTGGTTTATGTTAAGTTTTACTCTGACTAAGTATACGAAAGAAGGTGTTTTCCTTGTAAGGCACAGAAGTTTGAGGTATGTATGAATTCAATCATATTAATCACATTAATCAAATAATTTATTTTCCTTTTTTTCATCTTACTCATACTGTTATATTTTTTTTAAAAAAAAAAACCTCTTACAGTGATTGAGTTTCTGTTCTTTTTTCTCTAGCCGCTCTCCCTTCTTTCTTCTTTCCCTCCCTGCCTTCCTCCCGATTACTTGCTGACTGTAGAAAAGTTAGCTGTACATAAACAGAAATGCTTCCACACAAATGAACAAGTAGTGATATTTTAGTCAAAGTAAGAGGTCAAGACAAAAAAAAAATCAGTAAATGATACATAAAATACACTTTTACAATAAACCAGGCACATCCCATTACTAACATATAGTAGTCACAAAACCTTATGATTTTTTAATTGGCATTTGTTTTTTTAAACATTTTTTACTTTATTTTTACTGTTGTATCATTGGTTACTAACAGCATATAATTTTCAGATAAAACACATTATAATGGGTTATCTGTATGCATTATGATGGGCTCACCACCAAAGTCTAGTTTTCATTTATCACCATACATGTGACCCCCCTCTGCCCACTTTTGCCTTCCCTTCTGGTAACCACCAATCTGTTGTCGGTATCTATGAGTTTAAACCCTCACGAACTGAGTAACATCAAAGAACATAAAGCAAAAAGTGTTGGAAATGTAAATTACTTTCTGTCCAAAGCAAAGCCTTGTCTATAAAATTAAGATTATAACTGGAATGCCGGTTAGGATCCTTGTGGTAATTAAGCTAGAATAGAGAATGCATGTGTAGTGAGCGAGAACACCCCATGCCACACACACTTAATCTTGAGCTCAAATCCAAAGCGAAAGAAACTTAATCTTATTCTTAATCCACTCAGGACCATCTCACTCCATTCTGTTTCTCCTCCCTTGGTTTTTACCTGAGGTTGTACCCAACTTCCAGAGGAGACACAGAGTTTCAAGACACCAGGGGAGCCAACCGGTTCCTGCACTAACGAGAAGCGCCGTGGCTTTGCCTGCCTGCTCCCTGGGATCCATGCCTGTGGCTGCGGCCACATCCCCACCATTTGGACTGCTGCAGGTATGCCAACCCTCCTTTCATGCAACTCAGGTCCTTTTCATGAAAGCGCATAATGAGCCAGCTGCTCCATGTGCCACTCTGGGGCCAGGGTCTGTCTGAGCCTCTCTCTGCCTGACACGTAGAGTGTTCATTCCTGGACGAGTGCCCACCGTGGGGATGTATTGGGACCGCGGTGAGCAGGCTGCCCGCCCGGCTGTACACGGCAAGCCAAGCTTATGTGCCTGCTCTGAAGGTCCCGCGTCAGGTCAGATTTCTGCTGTTCCTGGACCCTGACGTCGTCTCTAGAGCAGTGGTCGGCAAACTCATTAGTCAACAGAGCCAAATATCAACAGTGCAATGATTGAATTGTATTTTGAGAGCCAAATTTTTTAAACTTCTTCTAACGCCACCTCTTCAAAACAGACTCACCCAGGCCGTGGTATTTTGTGGAAGAGACACATTCAAGTGGCCAAAGAGCCGCGTGTGGCTCGTGGGCCGTGGTTTGCTGACCATGGCTCTGGAGTAAAGGCTGTCAACTTGGTCTGCACATCAGCCTCTCCGTAAACTTGAACAACACCAACGCCCAGGCTCCATCCCAAGCCAATTACAGAAGGACCTGTGGGCTTGGGGGCTCAGGCATTGCATTTTTTTTTAAAGTCCCCAGAGTGATTCCAATGTGTAGTTCAAGTCCACAGCTACTAGATGGTTGAGTGGAAGATTTCTGGAATGAAATTCAAGTTTTTAATATTTGCCTTCAGCAGTTTACAAGTGATCATGTTGCCATGCTCACTGGCATAAAGCAGTGATAATCTCATCATTATCATGCGATGATTAAAAGTGTTATTTTGTTGATTAGGTTTAATATTTTTCATATGCTTTTGTAGAATTAGTATTTCCTTCTTAAGAACTGTTGGTTGCCCTAGCCACCTTGGCTCTGTGATTCACATGTACGCCTGTGGACTGAAGGGTCCAGGGTTTGATTCCAGTCAAAGGTGTGTACCTAGTTTGCAGGCTCCTCCCTGACCCAGGCCCAGCTTGGGGCTCATGCAGGAGGCAACCAGTCCGTTTCTCTCTCACATCGATGTTTCTCTCTGGCTTTTCCTCTCTCTTCTACTCTCTCTAAAAATCAATGGAAAAATATCCTCTGGTGAGGATTTTTTAAAAAAATTGTTGGTTCAGGTCTTTGTTAACTGGTACGTTAGTGTTTTATATTTTTATTGAGAATTATGCATATTGAATATTAACTATTTGGTCCCCACTTGTTATCATGAATTCTGTTTTCTAAAAGCACTGTCCAATAGAGTTTTCTGTGAGGATATAAATGCATAGAAATATCTACATCGTCCAATATGGAAGCCACAGAATAGCCCCAAGTGGCTACTGTGACTGAGGAACTAAATTTTTAGTTTTATTAATTTAGGTGTAAATAACCACATGTGCTAGTGGCTACCATATTGGACAGTGAAAAGCAAAAGGGTCTATCATCATGGTTTGGGGCCACCTGTCACTACTTGAGCCAAGTTAAGCAGAGACAAGGTTGAGTCATATCTGAGCGCTCATTCCAGTAATGCCGGCAGGATGGGAGCACAGCAGGCCATCCTTTAGATCTGCTCTAACCACCCCTCCTAGCCATGTGGGTAAGGAAGAAAGGCTCCATGTGAGGGTGGAGGCAGGAGGCAGGATGAGGGCTACAGGACCCGTGGTCCATGTGTCTCCTTCCAGGATCTTGAAGTCCAATAACAAGGCAGTTAATTTGCTAAGACTTTTAACACAGCTCCCCCGAGTCCTGGGGCCAAGCGTGGTCAGCGTTTCTGAGGCAAACTCCCGGGAGGGTTCCGGGTCCAGGCACAGCAGCCAAATCCAAGTATCTCCTGTCCTTTGTCCTCAACATGTATTTTCTTTCTGAGTAATGGACCCATCCGGGCTCTGAGGCACCTCTGATCTTTTTACAGCCTGTGTTTCTCCTTGCAACACATCCTCCAGTTCCCCGGGGTCTGTAGGAAAACTCTTATCTACAGTTAGTAAGGTGAATAATCGTTCAACCTCTGTGGTCCTATTCTTGTTGTACCCCCTTCCCCCTATCAAAAATGTGGTTTAGCCGAAACCGGTTTGGCTCAGTGGTAGAACATCAGTCTGCAGACTGAAAGGTCCCAGGTTCGATTCCGGTCAAGGGGGTCAAGGGCATGTACCTTGTCTGCGGGCACATCCCCAGTAGGGGGTGTGCAAGAGGCAGCTGATGGATGATTCTCTCTCATCCACGACGTTTCTAGCTCTCTATCTCTCTCCCTTCCTCTCTGTAAAATATCAATTAAAAATATTTTTAAAATAATGTGGTTCATGTAATTATATTATATAAACTTTATTAATGTTATTTATGCTTTGGGATGTGCTACCGTATTTCCCCCAAAATAAGACATCCTCCAAAAATAAGACCTACTTACAGGTTTCCTTCTAAGTGAAATATAAGGCATCCCCCCGAAAATAAGGCCCCCAGGCTCTGTCTCAGAATGAAAATTAATTTACCTTAAACTGGTCGCTAGGGTCGCACCCACTGGTGTCTAGCAACCAGTGACATTACGCAGAGTCCTGACGTCACTGCTGTGTGAATGGAGAGAAATCAGCGTGGAAACTCTGAAACCTAAACTGCAACAAGTTGTGACTTGGATGAAGAATTCATGGGAGAAAATCGCTGACAGTTGCATTGCAAATGCACTGCGAGCAGGCTACCTTGACAAGAAGTACTCATTTAAAGACAGTGCTATTGCTAAACATGAGAGATTTGGTCCACTAATTCTGAAAGAAATAGAGTCACAAGAAATTCACCAGGAAATTCAGGAATTGGATTGTTATGACGATGTTCCAGAAGATGATGACATTATTGTCATTGAATAAATGAGTAAATTCTTGATACTGTAGGATTCACAGTTTGTCTGGTTTGTGTTGACAACTACCGTACTACCATACTGTATACAGGTAATAAATTTCCTTTATTTTCATTTAACAATAAACGTGTACCGTATTCTTCTTCATGGAAAAATAAGACATCCCCTGAAAATAAGACCTAGCGCATCTTTGGGAGCAAAAATTAATGTAAGACACTGTCTTATTTTCGGGGAAACAGGGTATTTTTAAACCAGTGGAGTGGAAAGTCTATGGTATAAAATGTTGCTACATCTACTAATTCGGTTTTACTAATTATATATTTTTTAAATATTTTTTATTGATTTCAGAGAGGGAGAAGAGAGAGAACATCAATGATGAGAGAGAATCATTAATTGGCTGCCTCCTGCAGTCCCACTGGGAATTGAACCCGCAACCTGGGCATGTGCCCTGACCAGGAATTGAACTGTGACCTCCTGGTTCATAGGTCGATGCTCAACTACTGAGCCAGCAATGCTGGCTGGATGCTAATTGCATTGTTTAAACTGGCTGGAGATATCCTCTTATTTTTTTCAACTTGCTCTATCATAGATGATCTAGGTATTTTAGTACCTCACCATAGTTGTGTTCTGTGTCTGTCTTCTTACATATCAAATAGTTTTTTTGCTCTATAAATTTTGATGTTATATTAATTAGCTCATAAATGCTCAGAACTATTACAAAACAGATATGGATTTCACTTTGCTTCAATATAAAAGGGCCTTGAACTTTTCCTTTGATAAGATCAGTGGCACCTCTGCTTATATGTGTTTGCCTGACATATTTTGTTCTGTCCTTCTGATCTTATTCTTCCTATGTAATTTGATTTGGGTCTCACTGTTCTAAGAGACATAGTTGGATTTCATCTCTAACTCAGTCCAACTTCAGTGGTAGAGTGAAACTACCTTTATTTTGTTTTAATATTGATGAGTTCAGTCCTAGTCCTGTCATTTTGTTTATATTTTGTGGAGAGTTAGAGACTATAAAAAACAGCTGTTTTGCTTACTGGTTTATGTCTTTTGTATATGTACGCTCTTTTCATTTATAGTGATTTGGAAGATGTATTTTTCCCTACTCTGCTGTATATCATGGAATTTAAAATGTTTTTATTTCTCCCTGCCTTTCCAATTTTCACAATTATAAATTTAATTAGGAATTATAGGCTCAGTGTATGGGACTCCCTCTCCCCTCTCTTTTGGCATCACACTCAGTAGTTACGTTGTTTTATTTCTCTCCGGGTTTTGCAGTAGTTTCGGTGTTTACTACCAATTCTTTCACATGATTGCTTTCTCACTGTCAAATTCTTAATCTAAAAGCCCAGAGGGGAAGGGAAAGGGGAGGGGGGAATTTCAGAAAATAGTTCTATAGTAATGTAGGAATCTGTTTGATTTCTGTATCCTAGTAGACAGATGAGGTGAGAGGTGACTGAATTTTTAACGTTTGTTGAAAACATATATTCTGCTATTCCAGGGTGTATTTTCCTTCTACTCTCCCTGGGTGCTGTGCTCAGTGGCTATACCAAGACTTGGCGTATGGACTTAACTTTAGATTCTATTCCTAGAGCCAGTTATTTTGTTATTGTTGTTTTATTTGGATTTTATAATTTACTTGGATTATTCATTTATTTGTGAGTGGGGAGCTAGGATAGGTAGATGCTAACATGCTGCATCTCAGTTTCTAGAAAGCACTAGATTTTTAAAAGTTTATAAAGATGTATGTCTGCATCTGTGTATATGTAGGCTGTACCACTCCATTCCAAAAGGGTTCAGGGACACTCACAGTGGAATAGTCCATTCAGTCAGATCAAACAGGAAAAAGTAAATATATTGGAGCAAAGAAGTGAAGGTCATGTTTAATATAGAAAGGGAAAGCTTTCGTTGTCAGAGGTGAGTCACCACATGAGGCTTCCCAGGAGTCACGGTAAAGCAAACACGGTCAGGTCCCCGGTGTCAGAGTCGTGGTGGCCTTACGGTAAAGGCAAATAGCTGGCCCCGAGCAGCACAGCTTTTCTTGACTAATGAGACTTTGGAGACACTTTTTTTAAATTGTATTGATTAATTCAAGAGAGAAAGAGAAACATCCATTTGTGATTCCACTTATGTACGCATTCATTGGTTGCTTTCGTGAGCTGCGACGGGATTGAACCCTCAATCTTGAGGTATCTGGACAACAAACAGAACAACTTGGCAGGACCCGGAGACGTTTTTGTGCAGTTCTCCCGAGGGGGACGCTGTATGAATGTCTGGACCACATGCTCAATACCTCACAGGCAGCCAAAACCGGTTTGGCTCAGTGGATAGAGCATCGGCCTGCGGACTGAAAGGTCCCGGGTTCGATTCCGGTCAAGGGCATGTACGTTGGTTGAAGGCACATTCCCAGTGGGGGGTGTGCAAGAGGCGGCTGATAGATGATTCTCTCTCATCGATGTTTCTAACTCTCTGTCCCTCTCCCTTCCTCTCTGTAAAAAATCAATTAAAAAGAAATACCTCACAGGCAGTTGACTGTGACAGCTGATTTCTTGAAATATCCTTCAAAAAAGGACATTTTTGCCAGGCCCTGTCTACATAAAGGTAGGGAGGCACTATAGCATAATGATTCCCTGTGTGACACTGCGGTCAGAATATGAGTTCAAATCCTGACTCAGGCATTTTCTAGGAGTCTGACCTTAGGCAATTCCCTTGCCTCTCTGTTATTTCAACTGCCAGGCTCACTCAGGGAGGGACAGATGGAGATGTCACTTCAATGGCGTGGGAGGGGGTGGGAGGGAGGGTGTGTGTAATGAATCAGGCTGAACAGCAGCAGGCAGGTCTCCAGACCCGCTGTGGTGGGTCTTGGGAGAAAATTAATAATCAAGCAGTGGGAAATTAAAGGAAAAGAAAGCACTCTCTCAGTCCTGAGAGTCACATTTTCATATCTTTAAAAGCGGGCACGTCGAGAAATGGATGGCATGCCACAGTCACTTTGGCAGCATTGTTTTTCTTTCTTGGTAGACTATTGACTGACGATGTATATTTCAATTTATAACATTTGAGGTTCAATAAAGCACAGTAGTGATCATTATTCTGAGAGACCCGCTTTCCTCGGGGGCAGCCGAGGTCTGTCTGGAGAGCTGGAATGCTAGCAGGTCCCTCAGAAGTTCCGGCCATCTAGGAGGCCATGGCTGGCTGGCTGCGTTCTGTCAAAGGTGTTCAGCAGAAATATGGACCTTCCAGTTTTAAAACCTGCCTTCTTTTCTAAGTCCCTCACAGTGAGGGAAAGAGCTACATGTACCAGGAAACGCCTTTGTCAACGAGATAAAAGAGCTAACTCTTTGTGTGCCATAAGCGTCTATAGCCACAAGTAAATTCAAAACATCATGGCTTGTGGTGGTCATTTCCGTTTTGGACATGTGGCAGTGATTAAGCCACCAGTAAACACAATGTGCAGTCATTAAACCACAAGTAAGCACAATGCGCAGGTATTAAACCACAAATAGCTATAGAGGCAGGCAGAGGACACGAGTACAGCCTGCCAGGGTGCCCTGCAGTGCCCTGCCCTGGGGTTATGTATTTTTTTCACCCCGTCCAGCCAGGACTAGTGAGAGATCAGTGCTAGCAGACCCTCCCTCTGCCCTTGCCCTCTTGTGTGGCAATTTTCCCGCTGTTGTCCAGACCGGCCCCAGGACGTAGGAAACACCACATTGAAGCATCGGAAACCCGGGGACAGGCCCCCTGGGTGGACAGCTGCGCCAGCCCCGTTTGGGAAGAGGCTGCATCTACCTTCGTGGGGCTCACAGCCTAGTCCCCCCAGAGCTGTCCACATACAGTGTTTGTCAAATAATAAATGTTCAATTAACATGGCGTTTTTGTAGGCATTTTTGACAAGGCAGGTTTGGGAGGCGTGAAGGGTCTTTTAGGGAATGCCACCGCGCTTCATGGAGCCTGGGCGAGGGGAGACCTGGACTGCCCTTGCAGGTCGAGTGGTCAGGCACGCAGCTTGCGTGGGGCCATCCCCGAGTGTGCCCGTCGTCCCAGTAAAGTTACCTGCAGAGCTCCTGTCCGCCTTCCAGAGCGTTCCAGTGTAGGTGATTGTTTATCTGGTCACTCTGGGTGGGCCACCTGAAGTCCGTCTTCTCATTTGTATTCATACAATGTGAGAAACAGAATAACTTAAATATAGAAGGATTTAAAAATTGAATTAATAGCCGAAACCGGTTTGGCTCAGTGGATGGAGCGTCGGCCTGCGGACTGAAGGGTCCCAGGTTCGATTCCAGTCAAGGGCATGTACTTTGGCTGCAGGCACATCCTCAGTGGGGGGCGAGCAGGAGACAGCTGATCGATGACTCTCTCTCATCGATGTTTCTGACTCTCTATCTCTTTCCCTTCCTCTCTAAAAAAAAATCAATAAAATATATTTAAAAATTGAATTAATAACATACAAGCTGAAGAATAAGAATTTTAAGACTAAGAAATCAACCTTTACAATAAATAAAATAAAAATTCAGATTAAAAAGGAAGAGATACCGTAGTGTAAGAAGCCTCCATATAGAACTTATGTGAAAAAAAAATGACAAAAGAAGAACTGAAATTTCAAATCTAGTATTTTAAAAGTGTTACACTAAGAAATGTAACGATAAATCTTCAAAGATGGAACGGAGAACCTACAGATTAAGTAAATTGTAAAATAAGACAGGAATATACATAGAAAACAAAAGAATAAAAATAGAGTGAGAGAAACTCACTAAAACAATATTGCCTATGCATATAATACACATCTGTGTTTCTATTTTTAATATATTTATAGATACATGCTGTTTATCTCAATAAAAGACTAAAAGAGAATGGTGAAACAGTGAAAACCAGGCCATGGTTGGAAGCTAGAGAATGGCAACAACTCCCAGAATTCTGTGCATCGTGGTTTGCTCACAGTGCAGAGCCCAAGCAGAGTCCCTGTGGGGAGCAGAGGTGTGGGAGCACCCAGAGGATTATGCCCCTCTTCTCCCAAAAGATAGCAAACCCCTTAGACAGTGTCGGTGAGAAACTGCATAGTTAAATATATGCCACTCAGATCTCCAAAGGCCTAAACTTTGTATGTTTTCATACTTTTTTGAAAAATTGTCATGTGAAAAAACTCTTCCTTAAAACTACCTGGTTGCCGAAACCGGTTTGGCTCAATGGATAGAGCGTCGGCCTGGGGACTGAAAGGTCCCAGGTTCGATTCCAGTCAAGGGCACGTACCTTGGTTTCGGGCACACCCCCAGTAGGAGGTGTGCAAGAGGCAGCTGATCGATGATTCTCTCTCATCAATGTTTCTAACTCTCTATCCCTCTCTCTTCCTCTCTGTAAGAAATCAATAAAATATATATATATATATATATATATATATATATATATATATATATATATATATATATATATTTTAATTATCTGGTTAATGAAAATACCCCAACCCCAAATTCTAGGATCGCAAAGGGCATTGTTTACAAAGATGATGTAATCAACAGAGGAAGAACAGCTCCGTGATGTAACAATCCGCCCAGCACCAGACAGAATCAACCGTATTGCTGTTTTTAAAAAACAGATGCGGTAAGTTTGCTGAACAGGCACTATGAAAAATGAGGGCAATTTGATCTACCAATCAGAATGCCTCCATCAAATCAAAGAGGCCAGCTAAGGTCATGTCTTGTTTGCATTTAAAGAGAAAGGTTTTCAATTTAATATTTAACTTGTGAAAAGCTCCAGGTTTTTATTAACCCAGGCTGTTGATGGCATGAGAGAAGAATTTACAATTTGATGAGGTGAATTCCATGTTAAATTAGAGCCCCAGACACTAAAGCTCCCAGTCTAATTTTCACCCTAGTTTATGAGATTCGCTTGAAAATTTATTATCTTAATGCATGCCTCTCATTCTCTGACTCCTGTAAGAAATGGTGCTTCCCACCAATGATAAAGTCAAAAATGTTCTCATTTACCACTGTGGAGTATTTAAGTTGTATATTTACTGGATCGCTGAACTTAGGAACTGGGGTACAATCTGTTTTCCCCCTGAAATTGTGGTGCTTGAAATTTGTAGCAAAATTCCTGCTCTAACTCGGAATTCTGCCAAATGGAGATTGTGCTTGGATCACTACACTTACCTCAGTAATAACTCCACTTGCTTGTTCTTGGCTCAGGTCCTTAAAAACCCAATTGATATGTGATTCAGAAAGCCAGATGAAAGAAGGAAAAAGAAAGACAAGAAAGGCAAGGTAACTCCAAGTTCAAGATGCTGGTTGGTTCTAATGCACCATCGTTAAAAGGGGACCTCGCACAGGAAGGTAAGCCCCGAGGAGAGTATGTGCACTTCCCCTGACTCGGTCCCGGGCGCTCTGTGTGACTGCATGGCCCACTGCCTCACCTTCCCTGGTCTCACCACTGCCTCATGCCTTCCCCAGTCATCCTGTGTCAATCTCTGTCCAGAGCCCCGGCCCACTCCACCCAGGACTCAGCCCCTCCCGGCTTTATTCATCTCTAGAGCAGTGGTTCTCAGCCTTTCTGATGCCACGGCCCTTTAATACAGTTCCTCATGTTGTGGTGACCCCCAACCATAAAATTATTTTCGTTGCTACTTCATAACTATAATTTTGCTACTGTTAATGAATCGTAATTTAAATACCTGTGTTTTCTGATGGTCTTAGGCGACCCTGCTAGCCTAAGACCATTGGGGGTGACACACACACACACACACACACACACACACACACACACACACAGTAACAGCAAACTAGAAACCCAGAACTGTGGTTACTTCTGCCCTCCCAGGGCTTCCTTTTAGATAAAGCCTATCTAATAAAAGAGTAACATGCAAATTAACCATCACTCTGCTACACCCACAAGCCTATCAGGAGTGAGTATCAAATTAACCCAACCAAGATGGCTACAGCCACAGAGAGAGCTGGAGGGAGGCTTGGGTTAATCGTACACATAATTTGATGTTGAGCTTTATGAAAATGCTATCGTCTGTTGTCTTCTGAGATTTACTTTTACATTCAATAGTATGTTGTTGTTGTTTTGTTTGTTTGTTTTTAATATATTTTATTTTTCACAAAAAGGAAAAGAGAGGGATAGAGAGTTAGAAATATCGATGAGAGAGAAACATTGATCAGCTGCCTCCTGCACACCCCAGCTGGGGACGTGCCCGCAACCAAGATACATGCCCATGACTAGAATCGAACCTGGGACCCCTCAGTCTGCAGGCCGATGCTCTATCCACTGAGCCAAACCAGTTTCGGCTCAACAGTATGTTTTTGAGATTCCTCTTTGGTGGCAGGTGAAGCTATAGTTCATGCCTTCCTTTCCCACTTTTCCATTCTCCTTTATCACTGGCAACTTTGGTCTTGTCCCTTCTTTGCCTTTTGCAGAGCAAGCAGCACTGTTCTGAACAGCCTTGCTGTGTCTGCTGGTGCCGGTGTACAAGCGCTGCTCTGTGGGTTCAGCCAGGAGTGGAATTTCTGTTGCAGGAGAGACACATTTGCGGTTTTAAAAGGTAACGTCTAATTATTTTCCAAGTCGGCTGTACCAATTTGCACTCCAGAGCACTACATAAAAAGCCTCTTTTAATATACTCCTTGCCACACTTGCTATTTTCTGACTTTCCATGGCAGCCTATCTGATTAATGTAACATGATACATCACTCTGCTTTTTAGGTATACTTCCCTAATTATTAATGAAATTGAGCATCCTGTCATGTCTAGTGGCCGTTGGGTGTTTTTATTCAGAAATACCGTATCTTTTTTGCCTGTTGTTCTATTCAGTTGTCTTTTTTATCTTAGGGTCTCTTTATAAAGCGAATTGTTCATCCTTTATCAGTTCTATGTATATTGTAAATATGTTCTCCTAGTTTGTAGCTTAATGGTTCTCCTTTCTGCTTCCCTTCTTCCCTCCCGTCCTCATTACCCTTTCCCCCAGAATGTCTATGTGTTTGGAACAGGATAGGAACCCACCATGTCATTCCAAACCATCACAATTTCTAATGGTCTCCCATAACCGTAACTAACTGCACACATGACTTATGGGTCGTTTGAGAGGAGTTGTAATGCTTGGCAAATTTTGATACCATTTGTTGGAATTATTTGCATAAATGGTATTCTGAGAGTCAACCTTTTAGTTTTCTTTATATTTCTTCCTTGGCCACATCTCTTAATTCTGCATGAAGTTTAACATCAACTCTACAGAGATTCCTGTTCTCAAGTTATACTTAGATTTTCTTTTAGTCAATTACAAGCTTTGTACAGAGAGAGACCCTGTCGGGTTTGCTCACCCATGTCTCCCTCATGCTAGGGGCACTCCACCTGGACACAGTGGCTTGCTAATGAATGAAAAGGCAATTGCCTAATGAATGAGGTGAAGGATAGATTCACAACAATTGGTCACATATCTGTAAGAGTCTGAAACTGCTCATACCCTTGGACCAGTAAATCTACTTCTCAGGATGGATTCTAAGAAAGAAATCTGATTAGTGTAGACAGATTTATATACAAGGAGGTTCATGCAATCACTATTCATGCTCAAGGAAGTTTGGAAATTTCAAAGGTTAAGTACTCAACAATAATGACTTTTTGGTAACAGTTGTGGAACATACGCATAACAGAAAGCCATGAAGTCATTAACACTCACATTTTGGAAGATTGTAAGAAATGCATACATGACATTGTTAACTAAATAAAACAGCATGATCCTAATTTTGGTATATGGCTGGTAGGCATAGAGGAAACTAGAAAGGAACATACCAGCTATTTTCAGTAGTTAACTTGGGTGATTGGAATTGCCAACGAGTCTGATTACCACATCAGACCACAAACACCTTGAAATTAGTATGACATTTTTGCAGCTTGATATTTCTATAGTTTAGCACAATGCTTCTGAATTGTGGTACTCAACAATTAACTGAAATAATGCATATAAAAATCGTAAGAATTCTAACTTATCACTGATCATGTATTCTGAAATTTCATTATCAGATATTCCTGCTTGCAAAGCTAGTGGTTGGCATGCAACGCCAGCCACGTCCACCAACAGCATTCTGGGTACTGTAAATGACGGAGACATTTAATACACTTTTCACCGGCACCTTTGCAGACATTCACAGGGAAGAGGATCTGTGGAATCTGTGCCTTAGATGTGTGAAATGAATGCAACACGCCATGTCCGCAGCAGAGTGTCTGTGTCTTTGATTTGAAATAGCTATATTTTATTCACTCTTGATGGGAGATTGTCAAGCATAAGGCACTAAGCATTGCTGGGCTCCGTCGTGTCTTCCACAAATCATCTACAGTGGTTACATTTGGGCAAATTAAGGATGATTCAGCATTTTGTTGTCTGTATCTATGAGTTTATGTTTGTGTGTTTATTAGTTTTGTCTGTTCATTGGCTGCTTTTTGTTTTATATCCCACATGAGCTCTTGTTCTTTACCCTCTGACTTATTTCACTTAGCACAGAACTCTCAAGATCCATCCAGGTTGTCGCAAATGGCAATGTTTTTATGGCCAAATAGTATTCCATTGTATATATGTACACTTTTTATCCAGTCATCTGTCAAAGGTAATTTGCATGTCTTGGCTATTGGGAGTAATGCTACAATGAACATAGGGGTACATATTTTTTTTTGTGAATAAGTGTTTTCAACATTTTGGGGTAGATACCCGAAGAGGGTCATATGGTAGCTCTATTGTCATTTTTTCCCACTGTCAATTATATGTGGAATCCCTTCACAATTCAGATTGTGAACTAAGATTCCTACCCACTACACTCACACTCTCCGGGGTTGGGGGAAGAGGGGGATGTGGTTTTGAGCACAGAAAACAAAGTCGAGCTTCGCAAAGGCATCAGGGAAAAAGCCCAAATCCTATCAGCACATATTTGATGCCCATAAGGCAGGAGGCCTTTTGTCTTCCAGCATGTGACAGCACTGGCGAAATACCTTCTGTCCTGTCACCTGCCTGGGCTTCCTGCCGCCCCTGAATGCCAGTCACGGTTAGGTAGACGACCAAGTATGCCCTCTTCACCTAATCAACAGCCTTCTGCAGCGGCTAACGGAGGAGGAGAAGGCTCTCTCGGGAGCTGATCTTCATTCCTCCCCTGTCTCCCGCAGGAAGGCAACGCGCTTCCACGCCAAAGGCAAACGTGCCGTGATGGGGAATTTGCATACAGCCTTTACGGGTAATTGACTGCCAGGCTCGGGTGCCTGTTATTGTAAACTGCCGCAGACCATGTGATTACGAGATTAAGAAAGGAGCGAATTGCTCATCTTGTCAGTCCAACTGTTTTCTCCCGTGATAACATGTGTTATTACACTTTGGGTGATGAAAGATTGTAATTGGCTGTTGACACTGATTGAAGGAAAGGGATGTGAGGTTTTTTTGCTGCTGTTTTTACAAAAAAAAAAAAAAAAGAGAGAGAATTAACTCGGCGAGGGAGGTAACACAGTTCAGATCTGCAGCTCTCCCAGCTGCAAGACAGACGTGAGCTGTCAGAGTGTTTTCATCTCTTGCTTCCCCACCTGTTTTTCTCCTTTTGATGACATCTCCTCCTAAATGTAACACTCTGCCAACAGAGAGTGGGGGCAGGGGGAACTGGAGAGTCTTCAAAAGAGAAAGAAAATATGTAGCTTTCGGGGGTTTTTTTGACACCAGAGATGCGGCAAACGTGTGTGTGTTTGAGTGTTTGAGGAAGGAGGCGGGGCCGGACGCTGGGCCAGCTCTTTCTCTCCTAAGTCGGTCTCAGCTGGTAGCAAACACCCGAGAACGGGCTGCTTGTGGGGCAGCCAGGAGGAGGGACTAGGTAGGTGGGCACATGCCGGTGTGCCCGGTTCCATCCCAGTGTCCTGGAAGAGCAGTGAAAACCTGCTGTCCAAGACGTTTTAGGGTCCCTTTGCCCCCACAGGCTGGAAACGGGTCTAAGAATTAGGAGGCAAGCATGAGTAGATACGCACCCTTACCCCTAACAACCGTCCTGCAGAGTTTTTGTGTCTTGTTCAAATGCTGCTGGTCTAGACATTTTAGATCCCAAGGGAGGAATGCTTTCAACAAGGGATCAGCAGGGGTTCCATTGAGGGGGCAGTTCTTATGTCGCTGAGGCAACAGCAAAGAGGACTGCTGCCCTGGGGGGGGGGGGCGCATTGAACCCCATGGTCCTGCCACACTCCAGGGACTGGGCAGGAAGGGGCTCAGATGCTTCAGAGAGGAGGGTTTGGGTCCCCCCACTGGGTAGATTCTTGACCAGCTGAGTAGCTGGCAGAGACAAAGCAAACAGAATATGAGGGATGGGATGAGCAGGTGACAAATACCAACGATGGCCGCAGAGACAGTGGCTAAAATAAGGACTGTTCACAAGCCTGCATGTTTTGCTCCTTGCATCGTTATGAATATGTTGGTATGTTACCATTAGCAAATTAATTTGATTATCAGCAACAAATCCCACGGCCCATTTACTGTCATGTAAGACGTGTGGTGGTGGCCGTGTCAGTTTTGGCTTCAGGCTACAGGATCTCAAAGGGGAATTGGGACTGAAACAGAGGCAACTCTGGTGACGTAAGGGGGGAGAAGGGTAGCATGTTCATTTGTAGGAGGAAACGTCACGCCGTCATAGGCAGAAGCATGCTGTTTTGCTCTGTAAGCAGGAGTTCCACAGGAGTCCTGTGAGGAATTAAAGCGCGTTTGATTCTGATGAGTTTCAAATCTGAGAGCGTAGCCTTCCCGAGGAGCCAACTACCAGCTCTGGGGTGGGAAAAATAAGGCAAAGGTTTTAGAAGTGAGAGCTGCAAGAAGCTGATGGGTTGCCAGGGAAGCAAGATCATAAGCATACATCGTGCATTTTTCTGATTGGAGGGGGCAAGTGACTTTCACAGGTTGGCTGACTCAGTGGCCAGCAAGTAGCGATGTGAGATAAGGAGTGGTTTCTGTCGGCTCCTGGTCAGCAGGTAGAGAGGGTCACAGTGGATGGTCAACCGTTGGAGTCCTAAGACATGGCCAGCAGGGGGCAGGGGGCGAGGGGCCACAGGCAGGCCACACCTCCGCATCCCTTGGAATCTGCGAAATAAACTAGTAAAATGAGTCTTTTGGTGAAATGGACAATGCAGTCAGGTAGACCGAGTCAGAGTTTAAAGCACAAGACAGAACAGGTCAGAGACCAAATTGCAGAAGGGTCTACACATTCAGCCACAATGTTAGAATATTCGAATCCTCAACTCCGGTCGTTCGTCTGAAGGTTAACTATTATTGTCGAGTTGGCCAAAGGGTTCGGGAGTCTTGGAGTCTCCCCAGCCCAGGATTTTGGCCAGCAGTGTCCTGGGAGAGGTTCCCCTGCGGACGTGTATCATGTGACGCGGAGGGCAGAAATTTCCGTGGGGAGGTGCGTGGTGGCTTTTTGTCAATGTGCCACCTTTTAGCAGCTCACCCTGGCTTTCCAGGATGACTTCCCCGAGTGGCCACCCCAACCCCGACCCGCCTTCCCCGTGAAAAATAAACCATTAGGCCACGTTACCGTAGCTTGGGTTTCTGCTGCATGTTATTAAACTTAATCCTGATAAACTTAGTGACGAAGGGATGACAGTTACATTTTCATTTTCTGACAAAATCACATGTGCAGGCACATCTGCAGCGACAAATGTTTTCTACAAGCGAAGTTTGAGCAGTACCGTACCAGTGATTCTTGCTCGGAAGGGGGATATCGGGCAATCCAACGGGTAATGGATAATGCATGAAATGCCATTTGTGCCGAGGATACTGAATCACTGGAAATGACAACTCTTGTAATGATATCTTTATATAATGGTTGTAGGCTTCTTATCAAAGTATAATTCAGGGATGGCATTTCTCCGGGTAGACGAGATAACATAATTTAAGTTTTCTGAGACAGAACGTGCAGGGACTAAAAGAACAGTTAACATGTGCATTAAACATTCTGTAAAGGGCAGCCACTTAAGCAAATCGTTGATAAAGGCTGTGTGATTCCATTACCGCTCCCATGCCGCCATGTATGCCGCTCACTGGCCTGGGAGCCGGTGCGGCAGATCCAGGAGCAGCGGGCGCGTTTGGATGTGAGCACTGAAGGTGCAGGATCGTTTGTTCCAAAGTCCTGGTTGGCTCCTTTCTGGGTTTTATTTCCTTTTTGCTTATATGAACTACAGAACAGATCATAAGCTCTCAGAGCAGTGGTTCTCAACCTTTCTAATGCCACGACCCTTTAATACAGTTCCTTATGTTGTGATGACCCCCAACCATAAAATTATTATTTTTAAAAATATATATTTTATTGATATTTTACAGTGAGGAAGGGAGAGAGATAGAGAGCCAGAAACGTCGATGAGAGAGAAACATCAACCAGCTGCCTCCTGCACAACCCCCACCGGGGATGTGCCCGCAACCAATGCACATGCCCTTGACCGGAATCGAACCCGGGACCCTTCAGTCCACAGACCGACACTCTACCACTGAGCCAAACCGGTTTCGGCCCATAAAATTATTTTTGTTGCTACTTCCTAACTGTAATTTTGCCACTGTTAATGAATCGTAATGTAAATATCTGTGTTTTCTGATGATCTTAGGGGACTCACAGGTTGAGAACCGCTAGCAGGGTCGCCTAAGACCATCGGAAAACACAAATATTTACATTATGATTCATAACAGTAGCAAAATTACAGTTATGAAGTAGCAACAAAAATAATTTTATGGTTGGGGGTCACCACAACATAAGAAACTGTATTAAAGGGCCGTGGCATTAGAAAGGTTGAGAACCACTGTCTTAGAGGAATGGTAGGGAATAGGATAGGAATTCAAAGACACACGTAACATAAGGTGACCAGACGTCCCGCTTTTGGCAGGAGGGTCCCGATTTTTAACAATTTGTCCCGAGTCCCGCGGCATTTTAAAGAAGTCCCAAATCTTTCCAAAAATTGGGACTTTTTTAAAACGAGGAGGGACAAATTGTTAAAAATCAGGACTGTCCCACCAAAAGCGGGACCTCTGCTCACCTTAATGTAACATAATGGTAAAAACATCAAACAGATTCAAGACTGTTGACACTGAGCATGTGTCTACACCAAACAGGGAGGCAGGACATAGGAGGATCCTGCCGTCTCTGACAGACCGTAGAGGTGGCACAGTGCAGTGATGAGAGTGTGGGTTCTGGAATCGGTCTTCATGGGCTTACACCCCAGTTCCGATACATGTAAGTAATGAGGCCTCAGTTTTCTTCCCCATGAAACAATCATTTTCTAACTTCAGCGATTTGTCATAGAATTAAATAAATCAATATATAAGCCAAGCAGAGAGGCTCATACATGGTAAGTGTACGTTTACGATTACTACTATGTCACCCCATTTAATTGCTGGAATTAAAGCCCATTATTTAAACAAGGTTAAAGATTATGGGAAATCGATACCGATGAATGAATGGCCTGCATGAGAGGAATCTGCTCATGCAGTAAACTTCATTGGAAGCCATTATAGGAAATAACAAATCCCCAATAATTATCATCAGCTGTTTCCTTAGCTGCAGAAGGCATCTGTGCACCGGGGAGCCCCACGCGGCGATGAAGCCAGATGCTACGTCCTTGAAGTGCTGCTTAAGAAACAATCAGGCACGAGCGTAACTTCACTTTAACGATGGGCCGATTTTATTAATTTGCACGTCCCTGCAAAGCTTGGGGTATTAAATACTTGCATGGCCAGATGTGCGCTCTCTTCTGTTCAAGAGGACTTTCGACATTGAGTGCATCCTCGATTCATCCACCCGTACTTTTTTTTTTAAATTTTCCTTATTGATTTCAGAGAGAAGGGAGAAGGAGAGATAGAAACACCGCAATGAGAACTATCACCGATCGGCTGCCTCCTGCATGCCCCTCTCCTGGGGATCGAGCCCGCAACCCAGGCATGTGCCCCTGGCTGGAATAGAACCTGGGACCCTCCAGTCCGCAGGCTGACGTTCTATCCACTGAGCCACGCCGGCTGGGGTCCGTACTCGTTTCTGATGGTGGCTTTGAGGCTGAATGAAGTCGGGGACAGAGAACCCCATCTTTCCTGACATCCACCTACATGCTCGAGCCCTTGCTAACGAGGGTCATCCCGGGGGAGATGCCGGTTTCCTTGAGTCTCTCCCAACGTGTTTTTCACTTTTTTTAGGCACGCGGTTCACAGCATCTCGAAGAGAGCGAGGGGCTCGGAGCAGTCGGGACCATCCCAGCTGCAGTCACGGCCTCGGGCAGCTGAAAAATAGTGAACTCGGTTCTGATAAAGCGGTGGCGCCGTGAGTTTTAAAGAGGCTAGTGTTAATGCTGCCATACTCAGTGCAAAACCTCCCCTTTGTCTTCTCCTTTCAGTGTACGGACCTACAGCCGCTGACTGATACGGTTACCACAGACTGGGTGTGGTGAACGGCTTTGAAAGTGGCTTTCTTTCAAAGCAGCAGACCAGCCATAAAGAGCACTGACCACTGCAGTATCACAAAAGTCAATGCTTCCATTAAGGCGAAGAGGTTTTGTGAGATTGGCTGCAGAAACGTGCCGGCCCAAACCTCTGAACCCTCGGAGAGCGTCTGAGGAGGAAGCAGGCCTGCGCCTGCCTGCGGAGTGGCTTGTGATGGATCCGGCTGCTGGGCGCTGGGGGGGGGGGGGGGGGGGGGGAGACACACAGGCTGCTTGTCACCTTTGCTGTAAGACGCACCAGCACCGCCGCATGGGGCCACGCCCGGGCACTTGGCAGGTAGCGGTGACTGGAAACACCTGCAGGAAATGGAGCGCTTTTATTAAGGAACAGCGATTGCACAATCTGAGATAAAAACCAGCGTTCGATGAGTTGTTTCAGAAGGTAGGAAATTGCTCTTTATCGGAAATCACGGTGAAAAGACTCAGTTTGGCAAAGATATCTTATTCACGGAACCTCCCTTTCCTTCCTTCTCCACTCTGCTCAGCTCTGCAGGCTGGACGCCGATGTTTGATATGTACACAGCTCAGAATTTAAGGGCCTGCTAACATCTTTTCGCTGTTCCACCCACTGCTCTCCAGTCCCCTCCTCCCCCAACTCGGTTCTTAAAATGTAGCCCTGAGTGAAGTGATCAGAGCTGGATAAATCAAACCCTCCGGGATCAGTCAGGAAATCCTGCTTTAAAACCACCCTCCTTTTGGGAAGAGGCTGGTCCCTGGGATGAAAGCAGCCAGCAGAGAAATGACTTGTGGTCGTCGCGGACGCACAGACGTTGTTACCGCCCTGGGGAGGGACCGCGGCTCCTCTCGTGGGCCACGGGAGTCTTCTCCACATCTCCGACGACATGAATAATTCAGTGTGCCCGAGGAATTATGACGGCCTCTTTTTTTCTTAAAAAGTATGAATCTTATTTCTTCCGACCGTAGAGCAAGCTTTCCCCCCACCTATGTCGGCTGCCTTGCGGCTTGTCTTATTTGATTAAAGTTGGAGAGATGTGGTAGAGTGGTTAGCGATGTAAGTAGGTAAAGTTCAGGGGACGTGATACACGCGCACAGGGAGCTCCGGGCAGCAGCAGCACAAACCAACTACCCCAGAGATGGAGACAGCCTGCTTCCAAACCCGTAAGAACCTTTAACGCTGCCTGGCTGGCATCTCCTTGCAGGGAGCATCACATGATGAGAGGTGCTAAGTATTTAATGCTCCTCCCACCCACTGTTAGGTTTGAAAGGAAACAGGAAACAGAACAACAGGGAGTTTTAAAGAGAGTTTATTCCCCGGTAATGGGCGGAGCCATCACCGAGGTAAAGATCAGAATTAGGGGAGAGGGGACAGGAAATCGGAACCCAGCCGGGCCAAATGGAGGTTGCCTCCAAAGAGCGCACGTGTCCGGCCTGGAGTCCCTTTTAAAGGGAGGGGGTTGGGCCCAGGGTGGAACAGGAAGGGATGGGCCCCAAGGGCACCTTGGCCCGTGTTAATTGGTGGTTCACTGTCCTGGAGATGTCCTCCTGGCATGTGCCAGTCATGTCGTTAGCTCCACCCACCAGTTTGGGAGGGGGAGCCCTAAGGGGTCATGTGTCAAACTCCGCCCACCAGTTTGGGAGGGGGAGATAACCTTAAGGGGTCATGTGTTAAACTCTGCCCACCAGTTTGGGAGGGGGAGATAACCTTTCATCCACCACCAGAGAGCAAAAAGCCAGAGCTGATATCCCTGGTTGCGGGTCCTCCTCGAGCCCTGCATGCCTTCTCTGGCTTGGATCTTAGGAGTGTTTCCCCTTAATTGCCTCCCCGCCAACAGCTGGCCGAGAGTGGGGACAGGAATCGGGGACCTCTCCCGGGTATTTGGACTGGCGGCTGCGTCTCGTGGCCATGGAATGGGTTTTGGAGTCGGCGGCCGTGAGGCAGCACCGTGTGAGATGGGGCCACGTCTATGTGCTGCCGAGTGCAGCCAACAGAGGAGCCGACCGAGCAGGACCCATGGCGGTTCGGCTCCCCTTCCTGCCCCCCAGGGAGCCCGGTGGGCGGTGGGGAGAAGTTCCCCCGTCCTGGGACCACGGTTTCACTTAGAGCTGATGCAGACCAGGGGGCCTAGGCACGCTCGAAGGCAGGCCAGCGCGCCATGAAGCTGCCGCGGTGGTTGCGTGGCAGCACTGAAGAGAGCTGGGTCTAGGCGGTCTTGTGCTCTCATGTAAGGCAGAAAGGCCGGTTTAAAACGAGTACGCATAGGGAGACAAATTCTGAAATTCCTGCCCTGAGGCAGGTAAACAAAAAATAAATAACAGGTTTATTTAAGTATTGATCCAAGCATGCCTTGCATGAAGTCTGGAGAATTGCTTTAAAAATGTAAAAATGTTATTGATTTGGGAAATGCTAAGTATTTGATTTGCTACCTGAAAAATTTAAAGTTCTGAAAGTCTAGTGTCTTTTCTGGCCATGAAAACATTTTTTTAATGGAGGAAGGGGTGGCACGCCCTTCCCCCCCAGCTTCAGGTAGGCAAGTCCCCGCTTTCAGCCATCTTTAAAGAATGTGTTCATTTGCATTTTTTTTTTATGTGCCTCAGGCATGAACCAGCTCTGGCCACCGACACAGGCATCGAGCTAGGATGAACTGAGGACTGTACATCTGCTTTGCCCCTGAGTGATATAAGAGCAACACCACCAATCAGGTGTCTCCTTGCCCATTGCCAGGGTTTTTTTTTTTATTATTTTTTTATTTTTTTATTTTATTTTTTTATTTTTTTTATTTTTTTATTTTTTATTTATTTATTTATTTATTTATTTTTTTATTTTTTTATTTTTTATTTTTTTTATTTTTTTATTTTTTTATTTTTTTATTTTTATTTATTTTTTATTTTTTTATTTATTTTTTTTATTTTTTTATTTTTTTTATTTTTATTTTTATTTTTTTATTTTTTTATTTTTATTTTTATTTTTTTATTTTTTTTATTTTTTTAGTTCATTTGCATTTAAATGGCTAACGGTGGCTCCTTTGAAATCAGCTTTCTGCCAGTGGTCATTTTTTAAGGACAAGTTTACATGTGAATATAATAAAGAAATGCTAAATATTTGACTTGCAAGCTCTGAAAGTGTAAGGTTCAAATTGAATTGAGAGAAGTTATATGCGGTAACTAAATGCCTAGAGTACAAATAAGAGACAAGAGCCTGGAGGGAAATATTAGAATGTTATAAGGCAGGCTGAACGGTATTAGCAGTACTTTCCAATTAGAATGATCAAAGATCTCAAGGATTGATTTGTTCTCATTTGTCAGATGAGGAATCCATGTGATGCTTGAGCCCTATCCAGGTTGTTTCATACAGACCCAAGTAAATTCACTGAGAATTTATAGTGTGTCTCTTGTGAAAAAGTAGGCCAAGTCATATATTTTTCTCCTAATGTAGAAAAAGTGATAGCCATATTAATTTGTTTTGTTTTGCTTTACATTGTAAGCTTGAATTTGGGCTTGTACCTGCATCTTTTATTTTGTACATTCAGTTGTTTAAACTTTGGGAGTAATTTCTGGTTTCAGTCATATGTGTCTACTTTATAGATTTAAGTAGACTTCATCACGAAGGTTTGTAGTTTATTTAGAACTGTGCTAAAACAATGTGAGAATAATTATTTGTATGATTTAACCCCCCGCGACTGCTTGGACACTTTTCACTGATGTTCGGGGGGGGGGGGGGGGGGGGGAGGGGGGCGGTGCTTAGAGATGCAGATAAATCTGTATCTGTAGGGAAAATGTGGGATTTTAAATTTCAAGGGGCTGCAGGCCTGGGAACAGGGTACTGGACCTGCTTCCTCCTCCCTTGCCTTTTATGTAAGATTTGAGGCATGGTTATGTATTTTTGAAGGATATAGAAAGAAGGTTTGGAAGTTAATTTGAAATTATAAAAGGCCAGCAACTAATAGGAAGGAATTAGTATGCTTATTGTAGAAAGCAGGGTGACCTTACAAGTGAGGACAAACCTGTTTACACTGGGGCAGACTATTCAGTCCTGACAGAGCCGATGGGACCCGTACATCAGTCCAGGGAGCCACCAGACAATCTGCTTGTTTTCCTTGGACATCAAAGAAGGACTGAGACCTCAAAAGGAACATGTACTGGGGGAATACAGTTGGTGAACTGGGAGTCTCAGCACCTGCCCTAGCCTTGCCAGATGTCACGAAGCCCTTACGTGAGTAAGGTAAGGGGCATTGTCAAAGGGGTTCTCATTCAGACTCTAGGTCCCTGGAAGAGACCTATTGCCTAAGAGACTGGAACATGTGGCAGCAGGGTGGCCAGCATGCCTCCGGGCAGTGGCCACCACAGCATTGCTGGTGAAGGAGGCAGATAAGCAGACTTTGGGCCAGGAGCTACACTGGCGGTCAGCCCTCCCGGCCTGCTTCTGGATGATGGTCCAGAGGAGCCCATTCCTGGCTGCTTGGAAGTGATGCAGTGCTGCCATCATCAGAGGCAGCGGTAGTCACCCTGGACCACATTTGGGCACCGTTCCTGAACTTTTGGCCTTAATCCAGGCCCTTTGATGGAGATACTGTGCCATCCGCAGAGAAGAGGGTTACCAACTGCAGCAGGAAGGAATTGGCTGAACAGAAGCAAGCCACCAAAGGACGAGATGATGGGTGGACCCTCCAGATGACAAACTGTTGGTCCCAGAGGCTCTAGGTCAGAGTTGTCCAGTGACACCAGGTTACCCACTTAGGTGTCACCAAGACTTCTGAGCTTCCGTGAGGTAGAGTTGCTAGAAGTACTGTCTGTGTACAGGTAAATGCTAAGCAAGATAAGGAGGTCCCCCTGGGAATTCGGGTCCCAGGAAACTTCCCCAGGAGACCATTGGTAGGTGGATTTTATAGAGATTACTCCAGGAGATTATACCTAGATAGCTCAAGCCTTAGGACTAACCCCCTGTCCTTTGCCCTCTTAAGGACCAGGTGTACCCTTTACTGGGACAAGTTCCCCTCTTTTTGGGATCATGTATGGTAACCATTCCCTTGCTCAAGTCCTTACAGGCTCTACAGTTTGCTTGTTCCAGAAATTCACTGCCCAAGGACTCAAAGGGACGCTACACTGTTATCCTGAGCACGCCCACAGCTGTTGAAGTAGATGGCACCCAGACCTGACTACATGACTCCAAGCTCCTGCATGACCTGGATCCTGGTAACTAGCGGCCTCACCTGTGAGATCCCCAGCCTGGGCTCCTCGCAGGCCAGGAGGAGACTTGATGCCTGCAGGAGGGGAACTGGACTTCAGTGAAGACAATACTGATGGGAACTGTGGTACTAAGGGTCTTGGTAACTATATATTGTTTATGCTGAAAGGAAGAAGGCTGAGTCAATGATTTGACTCATGCACATAAGACAAGGGGGGAATGAGAGGGCAGGGCGAGGCTAACTCCTGACTCTACTGTGGGGCAAGGCGGAGCTATCCTCCATATTGTGTAACTGGACCCTAGCCCTTACCCAACTAATCAGGGTCAGCCAAAGCAGTGACATCACCACCTGTATAAAATCCCTGGACTTGTCGTAGTTCGCGTTCTCCTCCCCCATGCTGTCAGCGTGAGTGGGACAGAGCCCATGCTAGCATGGAAGAGGCTCTTTTGTTAATTGCATCGGATTTGGCTCCCTAGTGGTCATTGGGGATCACGGAATCTCGGCACAACAACATGAACTGATAAACCTATAATAATAGGTGTTGTTCAGTAGAAAACCACACAAGTGAATGGAGGTGAGGGTGAGAAAGTATAAAACAACAACAACAAAAAGGGGCAGAAAGTAAACAAACACAAAACAAACAAAACCCCCACCAATAACCACAACAAAATGGGCAGAAGGGAGGAAGAGATTTATTAGATTAAGAAAATGGCAGGTAATCTTTCCATAAGCAGAGGTGTGTTGTGGATGCCTTGGATCAACTCAGCTTTCGCAATCTTTCCTCACTCGTAGCTCTGACCAAATTAAAGTTCTATAGCATTTCAGCTTGGATAACAGAGCAGGATGAAGGAAAGAAACTTTGGATTGTGGCTAAATACTTTTGAACTTGATAGAAACTTATCAAATACATTAATGGTTGTTTTAGTTGGATGAAAAAGAAAATAAAGGATCAAAGATTACGAATAAAAATGGAAAAGTTAGCATTTATAATGTGATGATAGAATTATGGTAAAGGATATGTAGATATTATGTTAATATAATTCGGATAGCCACCATTTCTCCTGTTACCTTATCTATAACCCTGGTCAAGTGGCTCAATGGGCACATAGGTATGTGTACACACACACACACACACACACACACACACACACACACATTACATTTTCTAGCTCATGTCATCTAGTTGATCTTTGCTCTCAAAGACAAGAAAATGCATCTTTGATTTTAAAAACAGCTCTAAAGGAAATCTTACAACATGCAAATACTCTGGCCATCAGAGCAAAACATGAACTTAGTTCATCTGATAAAAACATAATTCGGATCTAGTTTTGTTTTGTTTTGAGTTTTTTATTTCTGCGCGTAGGACACATAAGCTAGCATTTTAAAATGAAAGTTAGGAAAGCACGATCTGTGGTGATCTGTATGTTTATGTCTGTCTATGTATTTATGTTGTAGATATGGTATGTTTCTACAAGTGGATGGTATTGCCAAGACTGAACTATAATTGCAGAATTAAGTTGTAATGGAACTTACCCAATTGGCTTAAAACAAATGAGCTCTTATATGAAACAGAACAGACATGAACCCGGTCACTTCCTAACACGTGTGATCTAGCATGAGTCTTCAGTGAATGAAGCAGCTTAATGTTGTTGGTTTAATTAAAACAGGCATGTCTTCAGAGAGAATGGCTAATCGCTTTGAGGTCTCATGAAGCCTTCAAGAAGTAATTTAAAAGTAATTGTTAAAGGCAAATGAAATAAGTGGGATAAGTTTTTAGGTGAAATTTTGTCAGTTTCCAATAAATCTTGGGTCACTTGTGACAAAGCCTGATCGGGATGTTACAGTGACAGAAAAGGATACGAAACTACGAGATGCATGCTTGGGAGGAGAAGGTATGAGGAATGAAGACACATTTTGTGGAGGGAAAGAATAATTTTGTCCATGACTAAAATGATTTTTCTAGAGGAAGAAAGGAAAAAGAACAAAAGCAGAAAGGCTTATGGAAGTTGATGGAAAAGGAATCTTGAAATCATATGTATGGGTCAGATTGGCTAGGATTGAAATGGGTTTTAGTGAACTTTCTTTGATTTCAAAAGTCCCCTGGTATGAAATTGAAATTTGGGGTTTTCTCTGTTAAAAAGGACAAGTTTTCTTACATTGATGTATGCTCTTGGTAGAGATTTCAAAGGAAAAGGAAAGATTTTGTGTTTGGTGAGATTATTTCCTATGTTCTGTATGATCTGGTCTTTTATTGCTTAGGTAACCTGGCCTTCTTAATTTTAAAAGAGTTAAACTTTGTTCCTAATGACTTAACTTTCTATGATTGCTTGTTAAGTCTTTAAATGGATGATTAAATGGATAACTAAAATAAGGAAATCTCTCTTTATAAAAGGGAGAGATGAAAATAATTAGGCCTATTCAATGTGCTAAAATTCTGATTTTGGAAAGTAGATTTTAATCCAATTGACCCTTCCCAAGGACAAAGGTGCTCCAGTGATGATTTATATGCATTCTCATTGGGTAGAAGCATTCCCACTTTGAAGGGCTATAGTTGAAAAAAATTAAAATACTTGCAGAAAGGGTTTTTTTCCCCCCTTGCTTGGAAAATCACCGTGGAGCTCCACCATGATCAGGGAACCCACTCTACAAGACAAAGTCTCCAGCAGGGGTGCACACTTTGGCCAATAGTGCAGCGTATCATCCCCAGCCTTCTGGTGTTACAGCACAAACATGTGAGGTAGTCAAAATTCAGTTGGTGAAATTTGGTTGAGTCTTTTAGTCTACCTTGGCCTAAAGCTCTTGACTTGGTGTTGCTTGATTTAAGATCTACTCCCTTTGGTAAATGTCCATTGTCCCCTTTTAAAATCGTTTTCTGGAAACACGAGGTTAGATCAAGGAATGTATGAGCCTGCCTTAACGAGACCTTCTGACTTATTGCAAAGCATTTATAAATGCCCTGGAAATGAATTTAGTTTGTAGAGCAATCTTTCTTTTTTTAAATATATTTTTATTGATATTTTACAGAGAGGAAGGGAGAGAGATAGAGAGCCAGAAATGTCGATGAGAGAGAAACATCGACCAGCTGCCTCTTGCACACCCCCTACCGGGGATGTGCCCGCAACCAATGTACATGCCCTTGGCCGGAATCGAACCTGGGACCTTTCAGTCCGCAGACCGACGCTCTACCACTGAGCCAAACCGACCTCGGCTGTAGAGCAATCTTCCCACAGCACACTCCCAGGAGATGAAGACACTGAAAGTCATGGGCGCCCAACCTGGATACAGGTCCATCAGAAGACCTCCCAGCAAGGCCTCTCTCCAGCGAGGCTGGAGAGACTGTACTAGCTATCTATCGCTAACTAATCCCTGCACTGCAAAGTTAAAAGGTATTACCTTTGAATTCCTGTCTCTTACTTAAAAAGGCTTCCACACTTCTGCCTCATCCACCTGACTGAACATATCCCCCCCTGTAGGCCACCTCAAGTTAACATCATCCAGAGCAGACAGCCACTTGGACGAGAAGCAGAGGACCTTTCCCAAGATGCAGGACCAGGCCAGTGAAATCAAATCCCGCCATGCAAAACCCTATGCTTGTTTCATTTCCATCCTGATGATTCTATTCCGGAGTGTATTAGTAATCTTCATGTCTTGTGGTCACCTTACCTGGTCTAGTTATTCCACATCATTAACCCTAGACCAGTGGTCGGCAAACTGCGGCTTGCGAGCCACCTGTGGCTCGAGAGCCTTGGTTTGCCGCTCTGTTGACAAATGAGTTTGCCCTAGAGCAGGGGTGGGCAAACTTTTTGACTCGAGGGCCACAATGGGTCCTTACACTGGACCGGAAGGCCGGAACAAAAGCAACCTGACCATGCTGGCACTCTCATCTTGGGCTACTGGTGAAGGAGCGGAGGGGAGAGCAAGAGAACCCTCTGCTTTTTCAGCTCTACGGGCCGGATAGAACAGCCGAATGGACTGGATTCGGCCCACAGGCCGTAGTTTGCCCACGGCTGCCCTAGACTATTCAGCACACCCCACTTTTTACTGCTTTAATCCTTGTATGGGACACCTTGGTGTAGAAATGCATGGTTTCCCCCCAAAAAATATATGTACACTTTAACATTTGATAGCTCAATTTTGAAAATGAAGTGTATTTTAATAAACACTGCCATTATAATTACTCAAAGTGTGTGTATACATTTTGGGGGGCACCCTATCTTATAGTACAATACCTTCAAACCCTAGCTTCCTCAGGGAACTGGCTGGAATGCAGGGTTTATCATCTGATGTCTGCCTCTACCTTTGGTAACACTGATGATTCAGGTTGATTTTATAAAGCCCCTCTAAAGCACTATGCAGCGCCTTGCCTCTCCACCATCAAAGGTGATGTTCCAGTAGTTTCAGACACCACCTAGTGGGGAAATAATTAGTTATTAAGGAAAAATTATAGCCTTGTACATTTCCCTTGTACAGGAACTTGTTTCTGATCAGTCAGTGAAGTCAAATTGTTGGTATATCCCAGTGGAATGCGGTAGGAAAGTACATAGTTTTAAATGTGAATCATTCCCTTCATCTTCCTAGAAGGATTTTTTAAAAGTTTTTCAGGTGTGTGTGTGTGGTTTTTTTTTGTTTTTTTTAAATATGTTTTTATTGATTTCAGAGAGAGGAAGGGAGGGAGATAGAAGCATCAATGATGCCAGAAAATCATTGATGGGCTGCCTCCTGCATGCCCCCTACTGGCTATGGAGCCCACAATCCAGGCATGTGGGCTCTGACTGGAATCGAACCATGAGCACCTGGTTCATGGGTCGATGCTCAACTACTGAGCCACATTGGCCACGGGCTAGAAGGACTTTTAACTCTAATATTACTATTGGTCAGTTTTTCAGGTGGAGAGGACTTGCCTCTCCGCGGAGGTGATTTAAAGAAACATGGACAGGAAGGCAGAAACCGATGGCTATGGAAAATTGTTACATACAATCTTAGAGTGTGTGTGCTTCCTTCCCAGGACTTAAACTGAAAGAGGTCATTTCAAATATAAGAACATTTCCTTTAGGAAGGACTAATATCTCGAAGTAGCCAGTCTGTCAGCTTAAGGCTGCAACCTTTCTTATTCCAGTCCTGGGGCTGATTATATTTCGAATCGAGTTCAGTATTTTGAAGACTAGCTCCCTTCATGAGTTCCTTATCTCCGCCTCAGGGCAGTCTTAAAAACTGAGGTGCATTTTACATGATGGCAGAGGGAATAAGCCTAAATATTCATATGGATAACATTATTAAACATCATTTTTAATAGTTAGTGATACAGTTAATGGCAGTATTGTAGTTAAAATGTGCCATGTGATGAATTGGTGTTTGAGGCAGAACTAAAATCTGTCCCCAGATATCATCCACCAAATGGTACTCACGCCCACATCACTTTCATAGGTGCTATTAAGGATACAGGATAGGAAGGCAACCTGGTCCCATCTACTAAAAATTTTTAGCTTTTAATTATTTTGTATTTTTATTGAATTTATTGGGGTGACATTGGTTAATAAAATTATATAGGTTTCAGGTGTGCAGTTCTATAATACATCATCTGTATATGGAACTGTGTTCACCACACCAAGTCAAGTTTTCTTTCAATACCATTTAGGGGTCCCCCCCACCACCACCTTTACTCTTTTCTACTCCGCTAACCCCTTTCCCTCTGGTAATCACCATGCTGTTGTCTGTGTCTATGAGTATTTTTTTTCTTTGCTTAATCCCTTCACCTTTCTCCCCAAGTTCCCCAACCCCTAACCCCTCTAATAGCTGCCAGTCTGTTCTCCGTATCTATGAGTCTGTGTCTGGTTTGTTAATTTTGTTCATTAGATCCCAGCATACAAGTGAAATCATATGGTACTTTACCTTCTCTGATTGGTTTATTTCACTTAGCATAATATTCTCAGGGCCTATCCATACTGTTGCAAAAGGCAATATTTCCTTTTTTTTTTTTTTTATGGCTGAGTAGTATATGTCCCATTGTGTAAATGCACCACAGCTTTATTATTCACGCATCTACTGATGGGCGCTTGGGTTGCTCCCACATCTTGGCTATTGTAAATTATGCTGCTGTGAAAATAGGGGTGCATATACTCTTTTGAATTAGTGTTTTGGGTTTCTACAGATATATTCCAAGAAATGGAATCACAGGGTCATAAGGCAGTTCCATTTTTAATTTTTTGAGGTAACTTAATACTGCTTTCCACAGCGGTTGCACCAGTTTATATTCCCATCACCAGTGCACAAAGGTTCCCTTTACGTCCTTACCAATATTTGTTTATTATTGACTAGAGGCCCGATGCACCAAGATTCGTGCAAGAATTGTTCTTCCTTCCCCTGGCTGCCGGCACCACCTTCGCTCTTCCCATGCTGCCCAGAGGCCTGGAGCAGTTGGGGCAGTGCAGAACGCCCTGCCCCTGGCCACTCGGCACCTGTGTATGCAAAATAACTAGCCATTTTTGTTGGGTTAATTTGCATACTCCTGATTTGCTGGTGGGCATCGTGAAGGCATGGTCAATTTTCATCTTACTCTTTTATTAGTGTCAATGATAGCCATTCTGATAGGTGTGAGGTAGTATCTCATGGTGGTTTTAATACGCGTCTCTATGATGCTCAGTGATGTTGAGCACCTTTTCATGTCCATTGGCCATCTGTATGTCCTCTTTGGAGAAGTGCCTATTCAGGTCCTTTGCCCATCTTTTAATTGGATTGTTTTCTTGGTGTTCAGTTTTACAATTTCTTTATAAATTTTGTATATTAACCCCTTATCAGATGTATCATTGGTGAATATGTCCCCCTCATTCAGTGGGCTGTCTTTCATCTTGTTGATGGTCTCCTTTGCTTTGCAAAACCTTTTTAGTTTGATATTTATTTTTTTCTGTTTACCTTGCTCAAGAAGATATATTGACAAAAATGTTGCTACAAGAGATGTCTGAGATTTTGCTACCTATGTTTTCTTCTTGGATCTTTATGGTGTTGAGTCTAACATTTAAGTTTGGAATTCATTTTGAGTTTATTCTTTTTTTTAAATAAATATTTTATTGATTTTTCACAGAGAGGAAGAGAGAAGGATAGAGAGTTAGAAACACCGATGAGAGAGAATCATCAATCGGCTACCTCCTGTACACCCCCCACTGGGGATGCGCCCACAACCAAGGTACATGCCCTTGACTGGAATCAAACCTGGGACCTTTCAGTCTGCAGGCCAACGCTCTATCCACTTGAGCCAAACTGGTTTCGGTGAGTTTATTCTTGTGTAAGGTGTAAGAAGGTAGGCTACTTTTATTTTTGGCACCATTTTATTATTAATCCTAACTTGAGGATGTTTTTATTGAATTTTAGAGAGAAAAACATCTATGTGAGAAGCATCGATTGCTTGCCATCCGTGGATATCCCATCATGGATTGAACCCACTACTTAGGTATGTGCCCTGACCAGGAATTGAACCTGTAACCTTTTGGCATATGGGACAACACTCCAACCAAGCCACTTTTATTGAGTAGATTATCTTTACCCCCTTGTATGTTTTGCCTCTTTGTCAACTATCAATTGACCATAAAGACATGGGTTTATTATCAATGAAACAGAGTCCTCTATTCTGTTTCATTGATCTATATGTCTGTTTTTACGACAGTATTATGTTGTTTTGGTTACTCTGTAGTATAGTTTGATTGCAGGTAGCATGATTTCTCCATCTTTGGTTTTCTTTCTCAAGATTGCTGTAGCTAATTGTGGGTCTTTTGTCGTTCCATGTACATTTTTGGAATAGTTGTTCTAGTTCCGTGAAATACACAATTTTCTTGTTCCTGATCTTAGAGGAAAATCTGTCAGCTTTTCACTACTGAGTGATATTAGCTGTGGGCTTGCCCTGTATAGTCCTATTGATGTTGAGATAAGTTCCTTTTATACCCACATTGTTGAGAATTTTTATAGTAAATGGATGAATTTTGTCACATGCTTTTTCTGTATCTATTGAGTTGATTGAAAGGAATTACACTGAATCTATAGATTGCTTTGGGTAGTATAGACATGTTAATGTTAATTCTTTGTGTCCATGATCACATTATATACTTTCACTTATTACTATCTTCAATTTTTTTCTTCAGGGTCTTATAATTTTCTGAGTACAGGTTTTTTACATCCTTGGTTAAATTTATTTCTAGGTATTTTTTTTAATGCAATTGTAAATAGGATTGCTTTCTTAGTTTCCCTTTCTGATAGTTGATTATTGGTGTATATAAATACAAATTATTTCTGGATATTTATTTTGTATCCTGATACTTTACTGAATTTGTCAATTCTAATTGGTTTTCTGTGGAATCCTTGATAGAGAAGAACAAACTGTTATTTGACAGGGAATAGTCTTATTGGAGCTGGTCTTAACTCCATAATCATTAATTCAGGAAATGTTTCAACCAGACATAACTTTCTAGGAGACAGGTTTATTGTTTATTACCAGAAATATTCTGGGACCTAGAAAATAATTCAATTCATTGGATCCTTTAGCACAATTCCATGTGTTCCATGTACATAAAATGTGTGTGGACCCTTTACAACTTAATGTAAGCACTGTAACAACAATATTATATCATGAGATTAGGGGGGAAATGGTGAAGAAATTGAAGTGTTCCTTTTCCATCTCAGAAAGGATGATGTACTAAAGGGGGGGAGGGGAAGATATTTAAAATGTTTCTCCCAGTGGGGTAACATTTAGGTGAACCCAAGATAACGCTGAGATGTATGCTTGAAAATTTGGGTATATTGGGTCTTTAACCTTATAAATTTGAGCTTCTTGCTTAATTGGTGTAATGTGCTACACATTAGTATAACGTTCATTAAGATTCTGTCCTATGAGGTGCACTCTCCCTCCCAGGAACACGCCTATGCCTTTGCTCAGGTGTGCATCTCCTAAACTCTAAGGGGCCCATGAGACTGGCAACCAGGGGAGGAATGGGCAGTGGCGGTTTATCCTGGGCTAATCCCCTGAACCTATCTCCAAGGCACCCTTTCTGCTGACTTCTCAGTGAGCCAGAGCAGCCCTGCCTAGGCTCTCTGCTGTTGCTCCTTCTATCCTAAACCACTCCTCTTTTTTTTTTTTTTTTACTGTCCCAGCCTTAATAAATGTACTCACACACAAAACTTTAAATATATTTTTTATTTTATAACAAAAAAAGAGAAGGGAGAGATAGAAACATCAATGATGACAATCGTTGAGTGGCTGCTTCCTGTGAGCCCCCTACTAGGGATTGACGCTGTAACCTAGGCATGTACCTGACAGGGCATCGAACCACGAACTCCTGGTTCATGCGTCAACACTCAGCCACTGTGCCACACTAATTGGGCAGAAAAAGATATTGTTCTATTAACCATTACAAATTTCACAAACAAGTTATTGCACGGTAAACATTGCATGGAAATCTGAGTATGACTCTGGTACTACTGTGCATGTAAATGGTCCTTTTCAATTTCAACACTACTGGCCTTGGTACCACTCAGACTTGTGAAATCTTAGCAGAACCATCAATAGAATAACCCATCTAGCCACTAAAGCCATTCAAGCTCAAAAGACAGATTCAGATTCCTAAACTTGAGTAGTGCTTACCACCAGGATTGCTTGATTATTTGCTTGCCACCCAGGGAGAAGTTGTTTTGTTTTTTGCCATAGCCAATATCTCCTGCTGTACCTGGTTAAATAACTCTTCCCATGTAGAATTAGAAACAACCAAACTTGAAAACACCTTAAACTTGCAAACTCTCTTAAGGGGTGTTCCAGTTTTGCCTCAAGCACCACTGGCTGGTTACGATTTAAATTCTCTGATGTTTTTAGCTGACTTCCCAACTGGTTTGGAGATATTATGAAGTCTGGGTTGAAGATTGTTTTACTCATTATTATTCTAATTTGTTCAATATACTTCACTGTCAGGCTTTTGGTCTTCTGTATAATCAAATGTTTAAAGCCCCCTACAGAAACTATAGCAATGGTTGCAAGAATGAAAACAACCCATTGCATCCCCTCCATATTGAATAGTAGTGGTGAGAATGGGCATCTTTGTCTTATTCCTGATCTTAGAGGGAGAATGTTCAGCTTTGCACCATTGAGTATGATTGTAAATGGATACTGAATTTTTATTACAAGCTTTTTCTATATCTATTAAGATCGTATGATTTTTACTATCAGGTTTTGTTGATGTGATGAATCACATTGTTTCTCAAACGTTGAACAACCTTTGCATCCATGGTATAGATACCATTTGGTCTTACGTATAAGCCTTTTAATGTACTGGTTTTGATTTGCTAGTATTTTGTTGAGAATTTTTCCATGTTCATCAGGGATACTGGCCTGTAATACTTTGTTGTAGTCTTTTTTTTCTGGTTTTGGTATCAGAGTAATACTGGCTTCTAAGAATATTTGAGAGATTTCCCTCCTCTTCAAATTTTTTGGAATAGTTGGAGAAGATGTATTAATTTTTTAAACGTTTGGTATAATTCACGTGTGAAGGAAGGAATCTGGTCCTGGGCTTTTGTTTATTCAGGTGTATGTGTGTGTGTGTTTTATTACTAGTTCAATCTCATTGCTAATAATAGGTTTCTTCAGATTTTCTGTTTCTTCCTGGCTTAGTCTTGGAAGGTTGTATGTTTCTAGAAATTTGTCCATTTCTTCTAGGATTGTCCAATTTCTTGACATAATGCATATTTTTGTTTAAGTACGGCAAGTCTACTATATACTGAAATGTAGACACAGAGCTATAAGTTCACAAATATTCACACAAGTATACAAAAGTCTTCAGTTTACTTGATTGAAAGTTTTCTTATGATACATAGAATGTTCTACAACCTTGATCTTAACTTTGTTCGCACTGACTTCAGGGAGTTGTATTTGGGTTTCTGTGCTCTGCCCAACACCTGCTGCTGCCGTTTGTTTTCTTTCAAGATCAAGGCGGGTAGTTTCATATATCTTATTTTTTAATTTCTTCTTCAGATCTTACATAATTATACCTACAATGGAACCAAGCATCCTAAAGCTACCAAGACAAATCCTCCAACTCCAACACCATAAGATCTCCTAATTCTACTAGTTAACAAAAAATGTCCCAGACCAGCCAGCCACAACAGATCCTCATGAACCATAGAATACTGAGTCCCAGGCACAAGAAACACTCTCGACATCTAAAATTCCTAGGAGCTAGAGGGCTTCCCCTTCCTGGGCTTGCAGCTGGGTAGCATGGGGACAGCCAATGCCGCTAGTGCTGCTAGTCATGCCCAGGGCTGCCTTCGTAGTATTCTTTAATGGTCCTTTGTACTTCTGTGGTATTTCTCTCCTATTTCATTTCTGATTTTATTAGGCTCTCTTTTTTTCTTGGTGTAAGTCTTGCTAGAGGTTTGTCAATTTAATTTACCCTTTCAAAGAACCAGCTCTTACGTTCATTGGCCTTTTTTATAATTTTTGTATATTATTTCCACTCTGATCTTTATTATTTTCCTCCTCTACTTACTTTTGGACTTTTATTCTTTTTCTAGTTCCTTTAGGTGTACAGTTAGATTATATTTGGGATTTTTTTCTACTTCTTGAGGTAGGCCTGCAAAGCTATGAACTTTCCTCTTATCATTGCTTTTGCTTCCTTCTGCAAGTTTTGAAAAGTTGGGTTTTCATTTGTCTCAAAGTAGTTTTTATTTCCTTTGATCCAGTGGTTGTGTAGTAGCAACTGTTTAATCTCCATATTGTGTTTTTCCCCATTTTCTTCCTATATTTGGTTTCTAGTTTCATGCCATTCTGATTGGAAAATATACTTGATAAAAATTCAGTCTTCTTGAATTTATATGTTTCGTGGTCTATCCTGAAAAATGTTCCATGTGCATTTGAGAAAAATGTATAATCCACCGTTTTGATAAAGTGTCCTAAAATGTTTATTATATTAATCTATTCTAAAATTATTTTCTTATTTTCTGCCTGAATGATCTATCCATTGAGGTAAGTGGGACAGTTAAAGTCCCCAACTATTATTGTATTAATGTTAATTTTTGCCTTTATATCCACTAATATTTATTTGCTTTATAGACAGGTGCTCCTATGTTGGGTGTGTAAATATTTATGATTGTAAAATTCTTAGATCGACCCCTTTATCATTATGTAATGTCCTTGCTTTGTCTCATTTTACATTCTTTGTTTTAAAACCTACTTAGTCTGATATTATTGCTACCCCCAGCTTTCTCATTTCTAATCTTTTCCCATCCATTCACTTTCAGTCTGTAGGTCTTTCAGTCTAAAGTGAGTCTTTTGTAGGCAGCAGAGATGGGTCTTGTATTTAACACATCCTGCTTCCCTGACTTTTGGAGAATTCAGTCCATTTAAAGTAATTATTGATAGGTATGAACTTATTGCCATTTTGTTCTTTTCTTGATTGCTTTGCTGGTTTCCTTTAATGTTTTGTTGGGGTTCTTTTCGTATTTGCAGCAGTCTATTTTAAACTGATAGGCATTTGAGTTCAAACCCACTCTAAAAGCACTGCATTTTCACTGCCTCCCCACATTTTATTTTTGACATATTTTATATCATTTTAGCTATAATAGGAGCTACTCAAAGAAATAATTTTCTACTTCTTTTAATCTTCATACTGGATTTCTGAGTGGCTGATTCTGTGTTAATTCTATATTTGCCTTTATCTGTGACACCCCCCACCCCCGGGGCCATGTTTTCTTATTTTTGGCATAGCCTTTTCTGCATAAAGACTGGAACTTCCTGTTTTTGCTTATCTGGGGAAATCTTTATCTTTCCTTCAATTCTGAATGACAACCTTGCCAGGTATAATATACTAGATTGTAGGCTCCTTTCTTTCAGTGCTTTAAATACTTACTGCCATTCCCTTCTGGCTTGTAAAAGTTCTGCTGAGAAATTAACTGTTAGTTTTTGGGGGGTTTCCTTTTAATGTAATTCAATGTTTTCCCCTTGCTTCCTTCAAGATTTTTAAAAATATTTTTTTTCCATTTAGTTATAGTATATCTTGGTGTGGACCTGAGTTCATCTTATTTGGAATTCTCTAATGTGAGTATCTGCTTCCTTCCCTAGTTTTCAGCCATTATTTTTTAAAATGAACTTTCCCTTTCTTCTCCTTCCAGGGTTCCTATAATGCTGTCCTGTAGGGCCCTTATACTACCTTTATTTTCTTAAATTCTTTCTTTCTTTCTGTCTTTCTTTCTTTCTTTCTTTCTTTCTTTCTTTCTTTCTTTCTTTCTTTATTGTTATTATGATTGGGTGATTTTTCACTATTCTTCCTGGTTGCTGATCCATTCTTCTGTATTAATCAGTCTGTTGTTAATTCTATCCAGTGTGTTTTTCATATCAGTTACTATAATCTTCATCTCTTATTGGTTCTTTATTATTTCTTTTTTGAAGTTGTCCCTGAGTTCTTTTCTACTCTCAAATTTACTGAGCATCCTTATGACAGTTTCTTTGAATTCTTTATCAAATTAATTTTCTCCATTTCATTTGACTTTCTGTGTCTAAGAGTTAGATGAAATAGCTCTCTCCTGGGCCTGAGAAATTGGTCTTGTGTAAAGTGGCATCTGTGTAGACTAGATTGGCTTTGGCAGGCTGGAGTTGGGGCGGGCATGTGCAGTGCCCAGGGTGCTATCTGGCCAGAAGGAGCAGGTTGGGTGCCCTGTTGTTTTGGCTGTTCACAGCTGCACTTGCGTGTGTGCTGTAGAGCTCTGCTGGTTCTACTCTTGATCCTGGAGGGACTGCCTGGTGTATAAAGGAGCATACTCAGTTGTTTTGATCGCCTGCTGCTGATTTGAGAATACCTGATTATGGACACCGTAGCACTCTGTTTCCCTCCTACTCCAGGCATAGCTTCCTGTTGTGCATGGCTCACCTTGTGATTTGATTGACTGCTGCCAGCCTGGATTGAAGTGCACTCTGCCAGCTCCCTTCCTCTATGTGCACGGCTCACTCGGGGGCCCCTATCTGTGCACTCATAGGTATGTCCTATTGCTTTGATTGATTGACATGGAAGTCTGAGCTGGACTGACCCCTGGGCAGGAACACAGTGTTGCCCTGCTGAGTCCCTTTCGCTCCAGGTGGGGCTATCCAGTGGGTGTGCACAGCAGTGGCTCTAACTCTGGATTGGTGTGTAGGGGGCAGGGGCTGTGCGTGCTTGCTATACTACCCTTCCTATAGGAGGGGTGACTGGGGATGCACTACTGTGGCCTTGCAGGTTGGCCAGAGCTCTCACCACTGCTACCCAAGTGTAAGGAGGACGCGAACAATGATGCTCACCAACTCCTCCGATTCCTGGTGGTTCCCTGATTCTCCAGGTGGCCTCTCCCTCTCTTCTTTGTTGTGCAGAAGCTGTTCAGTTGTCTCTTAGAGACAGCTACTTGAAATATAGATGTGCATTCATTGTGTTCATAAGAGGGGCAAGCTCGGGGTCAACTTATGCTGCCATCTTGGAGTAGCCCAGTTGTTCGAGGACACTTATCTCAGGCCCCACCATAGACTAACTCCAGGTATTAGAATATACATACTCCATTATGCGTGAACCCAGGGGATCCGTACAGCCACATGTCAATTTATGAACATAATCTGTATCCAGAAAAAAAAAAAAAATAGGCCTTTGTGTGCAAAAAGGGAGTTCCTGGTAAGTTTAACCACCTACAGAAGAGCATGTACTTCTATGAAGTCAATTATCACACTTACCTACACACGCTACGCTGACATGGTTCCTCTGCCTCAAAATGATGCCATGGGAGAAAAACCAGATTAGAAAAAGAGGGAGGCACCTTTCCACATGTAATGAAACACATACACCGCCTCCCTCCCCAACACACACAAATACCCATTAAGATATCTTATAGAAAAATAAGGAAAACTTTTACCATACTTTAGTCTACTCCCTAGCCCAGTGGTCAGAAATCTGAAGATCTGTTGACTAATGAGCTTGCCGACCACTTAACCACAAGGAACAACAACAGCCTGTAATTATTGGAATCGAGAGTCTAGGTAGGACTAGCCTATGACTCTACCAGAATTGCCAGGCAGAGTTCAACCTTCTTGCTTAAAAAGCCTTTCAAAGACTTAACCTACACACTTGGAAAGGGTTCCCCCAGTCCAGCTCACGGAGACCACTGCCTCATTCCCAACACGATGAGGAAGCCCAGCCCGTGCCACCAGTGTCTCACTTCACTTGTTCCTGACGATGATGCCATGGACATCTGACTGACTGAAAAGTGGAAGGTGACAGCACGAGATAATGGCGGTTATGGCAGAGAACAATCAGAACAACAACAAAATGGATAGTCTTGTGCAACGGCTATAAAACGAGTAGCTCTGGGACTCAATAAACAAGTACAGTACTGTATATTTTGGTAAACAAATGATTGTTCAATAGTAGATAAACTATTCTTTTTTTTCTAATTTAGGGTTGAGAGGTTTTTGTTCAGAGTCCACACATGTTGGTCTGTGAAGCCATGTGAAATCTGAGAAGTCCCCTCCTCTGAGGATTCTCTGGTACGTGGTGGTGGTTCAGTGCCGGGGGTAATTCTCATTAACAAGAGAGGAATGGCAGCCAGACCCTGGTCTCCCAGGCAGGCCTCAGTTCTTCTTGTCCTCCTTCTGAGGCTGGCTCCTGGTGATGCCCAGGTTGTTCCACACCTCTGTGTACATGAGGGTCCCAATGAAGACAAACAAGGTGCCCAGCCAGTGCCACACCGTGAAAGGGTTCTGGAAGTACCAGATGGAGACGATGAGGCTCACAAACTTGCGCAGAGTCACAACGAGTGTGACGGTGAGGGAGGTGCATTCTGTGGTGAGAATAAAGACACCCCGAATGCACACGTACCTGGAGAGACAGGGTTAAGGTAGTTTTCTGACTACTGAGAGGTCAGCGGGGGAGCACTTTCTGGCACGGCTCTTGGCTTAAAAGTTCATATTCTAAGAACCAGAGAACCCGGGGGCTGGCTATGGCGGCTCTGAGGCTCCTTGGTAGGACATTCTGCCGATTCCTGCCCTGCCATTCCAGTTGTGGGTCCCGACTCAAACCTCCCATGAGTCTTATTCTGGATTCTTCCCACAGTTCACAGTGAAGGCCACCACCCAAGGAACGGCAGAGGGGAACACTCTCAGTAACGGTCATCGCACCTACCTTTAATTGATCTGCTCCCCAGTCCTTCCACCCCCTTCTCTAAAAAGAACTGTAGGACAAATCTATGAGGTGAGGCGAGAGGAATGAAGTCAATCTCATCAGTGCCAAGGACTTTACAGTTTTTATAACGGGCTTAAGGTCGTTCAAAAGAAGCATTATTTTAGTTTTAATTCATTTGGAATTTCAGAATTTTGGGGCAGCTTGTGAAATGTCCCAGGATGCTAGAAAATGCCATACAGAAATCACAGAGCGTACATGTCATATACTAATTCTCAATCACCCACTGCTACACCTGCACCCCGAGCACCTCCTTCACAGTGCCCTGTGGCCTGCTGACCTCGGCACCCTCTACCATCTCTTTGGCCCTCCACAGGGAGCTCAATGGATGGGCCTTTCTCCTACTACTGCGGAAATGTCAGAGGAATGAACAACCCCACGCCAAAGAAGACCACGTGGCAGAGGAGTGCGAAGGATACTGAGTGATGACATTCATGAGGAGGTAGAACCACATGATGGGCATTGCCACACCAACAACTGGAACTTCATATAATTCTGCAAAGATTAAGAGGGGAGATAGGTGTATTACTTTTGACAGCTAAAGTTTTCATCTTTTTTAACAAACTGAACATAATAGAGGTAACGACGTTATTTCCCTTGCAAATAGATTTGGACCAAACACCACTTTACTTGCCTTGATTCCAGGCTATCTCAGCCTCAAGAGTCCTTGCATTGCTAACTTAAAACAAATGAGAATTTCTCTTAAGTTTTAAATAAACTCTTTACCATTTGCCTAAACAGGACTCCACTTTACAGAGCAAGGCTGTGAATCACAGAGAAGTTCAAATGATATGGTCTTAACATCTCAACACAGAAAAGACAACCAGTAACTAAATGCCAATTGGAAATGCTGACAATTCTACTGGTAATCAAATAATTCTAAATTAAGCTAGGCTGTAGCATTTTATATCTATTAAATTAGCAACTGAAAATTTACAATATTTTAATAATATTCTAATTTGGCAAGGTAAAGGTGGAATTGGCAGCCATTCAGTTGGTGGAAGTATAAATTGACTTTTTAAAAATCAATCTCACAATTCTTATTAAGGGGGCATAAAAGTATTGATACCCATTCTTAGGAAAAACTCTGAATCTAAATGTCTAATGATAGAGCAATTTGTGGGTAAGCAAAGTTGCTCTGACTAGATGAGGCATTGTATATACATTATATTTAAAATATAAGGATTATACATAGTCACACACAAAAACTAAGAATGAAAGTGAAAAAGGAAGTATAAATTTTATCTATACAAGGGTTATAACGATATAAGAATTTATGTAAATAGTGTCTGGAAGGAAATTGGTAAAATGAAATTATGTGTAAGGTGATGGAAGTAGATCTTTTTAAATACATCCTTATGTTAGTTTTATATATTTAAGTTTGTACAGTGAACATCTGGGAGGAAACAAAATGCCCAAGATTAATAAGGACATAACAACCCTCTCAGGGTCACTTCTTTTATATTGCTAACTTGTTTTTGGAGTTTGAAATATACATCAAAACTTAGGAAATACCAAAGGTGATGCTGAGTTCTGGTTAGGAAAAGAACATTAATTTTCTTTTGCAAAAAAAATTAAAAGCCATCTAGATAAAGAGGTAACTGTATGTCCCGACTAGTGAGAAATCCCAATAATCTGGGATTTTATTGTCTTTGAAACACTCAGCAAGTATTGAAATGCAAAGTTAACAAATGCTATTGCTGTTTAATAACTTCAGAGATCCACTGTATCAATTTGCTGAGGAAAGAGACAATCAGTATGATATAAAACATTTAGATGGATATTTGACTCTTAGAAAAATCAAGAATAATAGGTTCCAGATGCTAAAACTCAAGAAGAGGAAAAAATGTATATGTAACTTAGGGATGATTCTAAAACATAACAATGTATAAGTACCCAGCACTGCAACTTTTGGAAGAAGCACTCTAATAATCAAATCAAAATGAATTTGACAGTGTGTTTACTCAAATGGCTCTTTGCTATGTGGGGACTGCCAGATACTCTGAAAACCACGTGTCAAAAACCAGCTGAATGTCAATCACACCTCAGTAAAAAATCAGAAATGGGTAATTCAGAGCCTAAAAACTTTCTCACGCAAGTATTTTTTGGGGGGAGGAAATGGGAGAGGCCACATTGCAAACTCAGAGCAGTACAACTTCATGCTCAGAGCAAGCAAAGGTTTACTGGGCGCCTCCACCATTCTACAAAGTACACTTTGAGAGGTGAGCAATCAAGCCTTACGTTATAAAATGTTTATCTGTTCTATTGTCTGAATAGCTACTAAAAGACAGTGTTATATAGACAAGTGAACAGATAAACATTTTATAACGTAAGGCTTGATTGCTCACCTCTCAAAGTGTACTTTGAAGTTAACTGGCAACTGATAGCTAATTTATTAGTCACTTTAAAAAGCAATAGCTAACTAATGCTATAGACTTTTGAATTAATTTTGCTTATTCCTGCAAGCTCTCACCTGCCACCGTTTTTGCATCCACTTCCCAAGGCTCCCACCTCTGCTGTGCGCCAGGACTATTTCTTTGCATTCTTGCAAAGCAAACCTTCCGCATTCAAATGCAAACACACGATTCCAAAGCCAAAGGCAACATTTGAAGATACACAGTCCCTGACTTCTCTCGCAAATCACTGAGAAACACCTGCAAACGCTTTTGCTGCTGCAACTGCTGACTAATGGCACTCCGTGCAGGGAAGGCGGAATGGGGAGGGCTTCAGGGGGCCCGTGGACTTGCCTGAAAGCACCAGTGCTCAAGTCCAGAGGAGAACTTGCCCTGGAAGCTCTCGGGCAATTCTACCGAGTAACGCAAACTCACCAGACTTATTGAAAAGAACTGCGTGGTCGTAAATGTCCGAGGCCAAGAAGATGAATCCAGGCAGTGGAAGGGCATGCTAGGGGAAGAAATATTTCACATAAATTGCAATGCAACACAGGGCAGAATACGGAGTGATTTTATAAGTTGTTTGACAAGCAAATAAGACGAAGTTAAATGTATCCAGTGCTTCTAACCACCTGACACTGTCTGGCCCAATAACCCCTATGGAGTTTGTGATGTGCATCTCACACACACACAAAACAAAAGGGAATACACATGGTCATTGTGTCCAAAGATTTCTCATGTTTTACTAATTTTGAGAATAGTTAAGCAAATGTAATGGATTTAAAAATTATAAAGAACATGGGGCAGGTCCGGGCCGGCTCAATGATTAGAGCAATGGCCCGAACACCTCGATTTCCAGTCACCAGCATGTACCGAGGTTGCAGGTTTGATACCTGCCCCAGTTGGGGCAGGTGCAGGAGGAACCGACATGTATGTCTCTCACATGGATGTCTCTCTCCCCTCCCCCTTCCACTTTCTTTAACAATTAATGGGGAAAAATATCCGCAGGTGAGGATTAACAACAAAAGGAATGTGGAGGCAGAGTTCAGATAGTTTAGAACAGTACTAGGAAAAGAGATTGGAGAGCAATACAATGTCGGGAAAAAAATAAATCAAGAATAAAAAGGTGAAGAGGAAGAGGAAACAACACGTACGCAAAGATTAATGTACTTGGCACCAACCCACCACCGCAATAACCGAGTAAGGAATCACAGCTAACTAACGTTTACTCAGAAGTCACCACGTGCCGCTCACTGTTCTAAAAGAAAGAGGTGAACCACAGGGAGGTTACTTTCACATTCCCAGCCAGGGACCCCAGCTCCAACCGATAAGCTAGACTGCTCGCCTGCGGCTTCAGTAAAAAAGCTGGCAGTGAAGGAATCCCTGAGCTACCGAACCTCACCCTGACCTGGAGGGGCTTTGCGCTGGGCATCACCGCAACAGGAGAGAGGGGGGAGGGCGGAGAGGAGGCGCTAGACCAGCAGTGTAAACACAGAAGCCGGAGCATGTATTACTGCTGTTTAAACTCTCCATAAAATGACGGAAGCCCGTCTTCCCAGCCCTCTCCTGGGCCTGCCTGCACATACTCCGCTGGGCTGCAGGGTTTGCAGCTGTTTCCTTTCCCAGGTTCCAGGTCAGTCTGAACCTGGGTGCAGCTGCAGGAACTCTGGGGTCAGGTTCTATCTGCACGGTGGCTCCTGGCATGTTCACGCAGACTGGCCGTGACCACCCGTGTCAGATGCACATTAGCCTGGGGGCCCAAAGCCCTTCACCGGATGATAAACTGATCCTTCAGCTACCTCAGCAGGATGCCGTGTTACATGTGAAATCACACATTACAATAGCATAGTAACGCAGTAATCTTCATCCTCCCAGGTTCAAGAAATGGCTTACATTGTAAAACAACGCCTCCTTGGAGTGCTTCCCGAACTGCTTGTAGAGAGTCTCTTGGAAGATGCCCATCCTCGCGGACATCAGGAGCGCGAACGTCAGCGCCCCGATACCTACAACGCAAAGGCGGTTACAAGACACCTGCACGCGCTCTTTCCAGATACTTCGTGAAACAGCATTTGCTGACTGTTTACACGTCCTACAAATATCACAAACTAGCTGCAGAATATGCACAAAACTTTAAAAAGAAATAAAAATTAACCATAATATTACCATCCAGCCCTTGATAGCTTTCTACATCTCTCTAAGCCAGGATCATAATGAGTACAGAGTTTTATGTCTTGCTTTTTTCATGACCTTTTTGTGGATTTTTCTTCAGGTCATTCATTAAAATTTTTTTCAAAAGTGTGATTTAATGGCTACATATCACTCTTCTCATGTGGATGTACTTAACTGTCTTACAATATGAGAATGGTTAGATTACTTCCAATTATTTCTTCATTAAAATCAATGTACATCCGTGTATGAAAGTCTTTTCTAAAATGTTATTTCCTTAGTATGAACTCTCATTAGTGGAATTACTGAGTCAAAAGTTGTGGACATTTTAAAAAATCAATACAGTATTTTCCAGAAAGGCATGCCAATTTATTCTGTAACAGTTTATGTGAAAACGGTTGTCCTATTGCACCCTCAGCAGCAAGGAGAACAATCATGTATTACCTTGTCGTTATAATGAAGCAAAAACAAAAGATACTGCATTTTGGATTCAAGTTGCATTTCTCTGATTAGACTAGTTAGAGGCTAAACATAAAATCACAGGACATTAATATTTTCCTCCATAAATGGTAGGTTCAAATCCTTTGCAAGTTTCTCCTAATAGAAGTATTCTTCTAACAGCTCATAAAGATTTTCTGTGTTAGGAACAGCAATCTGGAGGGGGGTAAAGTTTCAAAGCCAAGAAGCAAGGAGAATACCGTTCCTTCCCTGCTATCTCTCTTTCGCCTGGCCAGCCTCACCCTGTCACTGCTAGCCCTGAAGGCAGCTGGGAAGAGCTTCCCCTCTGAGTCTCACAATGGGAGGGCCAGGCCTACAGGAATTGTCTCACTGCTTCCACAGAGACATACAATTCCAGAGATTCTGCTGACCGGGCAAGTCTGGGAACACTGTCACGTGGAACAGCTAACTTCTTTAGAAAATACATCTAAGATTTAGAAATGGGTCCCTTGGAGACTTAAGAGTCCACTGCTACAACATGCCCTTCTGAAGAAGCCTGTATTGAGTAATCCTATCTAATAAAAGGGTAATATGCAAATTAACCATCACTCCATCACAAAAATGGTGGCACATAGCCATAAGATGGCATCACCCAGTGCTCTCAGCCTTGCTGGAGTCCCCCAGTCCTGGAGGAACAGCCGCTGAGAGTGGGCAGCGTGAGCGGCCTGGTGGGCACAGAGTGGCTGGGGGGGAGGGGGGGGAAGGAACCACACTTGTGTTGTCGCCCCGGTGATGTTCCACGCCCGGCCGTAGATGGCCTCTGGGCCACAGAGAGCCTCTGGGCAGCCAGGCCCAGCAGAGAGCTCCTGGTGCACAGATTCGTGCACTGAAATACCAGTGGGTCATAAAGAGATGATGACAGCCAAGCATTCACAGTGCCCTGGGCAAGCACGGAGGCACTTTTCTTCCTCCATCAGTGGCAACCAAGAGAAACATGGGTCCGTGTCACAGAACACACCACCAGGACCTCGACGTTTCCTTCCTGTCACTTCTTGAACACTGCGGTTCAGATTTATGATCCCAGGTGCCTCTCTCCTGTGGCATCATTTGTTTAGCTAACGCTTCTTGCCAAGAAACACGTCCCTTAGGAGAAAACTCAGCAAACAGAACTGCAGAGGCAATTATCATTACTGTAATTAGCATACTTGCCTAGTAACCACCATGTAAATGCCTGGAATCCTTCATTCTCACTCAAGCTGGAATGGGACGTCTAGGGAATAAGAAAAAAAAACATTAGGTACAGAGACCAGAACCACAGGCAAAGGGCCTGGACACAGGGGAAATGCCTGCTACCTTCCCCCCTCCCCTCTTGTATCATTAACAAGTACCCGAGGCCCGCTGGCAAGCAGTGAACATAAATGATGTGTGAGCCGGTTCTTACCACCTGCTTGGCTGACATGTAAGTGCAAATAAATATCCCCACGGACACCAGGGCAATGGAAGCATATTTGAAGACGCTGTATCTGCAGAGATAAGAACAAGGACACGTTAGGAAGGCACAGGTACCAATTCCGCAGGACGCTTTCAGTAGATGAGAGTACAGATCACCAGCGGAGCCTGAGTAAGTCGGCATGTGCAAGGATCAGGGTGTCCGGTGGTTGCTGCACACACCCTTTCTCGGTGTTGCTTAAGATAGTTTCTAAATGTTTATGGACCAACAGATTGTTTCATTAGGAAAAAAAAAAAAAAAAGACCAGACGTGACATTCCATTGGTGACAGTCACATAGAGCAGGTCTGACACTTCATTCTATCTCCCTGGCCATTTGGGCTTTATTCGGAATGTTCCTTGTACTAAGCATGATCAGCCCTTCGCTCATTGTGTTGCTCAGATGAACACCTTCCGTGACAGCACTGTCCCACACAGCCATGACGCTGGGAAGGCTCCGTCCTGGGCTCTCCCAGACGGTCACCACCAGCCACATGTGGCTCCTGGGCAATTAAGTTCTGACCAGTGAGACTGAGAAAATAAGTATTTAACTTTAAGTAATTCAAATGTTAAATGTGAATCCTCCCATGTGGCTTCTGGTGACCACATGGGACAGTGAAGTTCTCAATCGACTGGCTTCAGAGGTTAGGATGGATCTAAGGACTCAAGGATGATAAGAGCTAATTCGGCAGAGAGGACACTGCTGCACAGGTGAGGTCCCCTGCCGGTCAGTGATTCACGGATGCACGTCCCTGCCACAGAGAGGACTCAGGAACAGAGGGGGCCAGAGGCGCGTGCTCCAGTAGGAGAAAAGAAATCCATGTGCCTAGCTTATAGGTGGGGCCAAGAATGTATGCTTCCTATACATAAATTATAAAAGTGCATTGTTTACCTTTTCTTCAAAATGATGATTCCTAGAATCATGTTGGCAATTAGAGAACCCTGTGAAAGGAGACGAGAAAGTTTTAGTGCGCTAGGGAAAGACAACATAATTCAAGGTAAAAATGAGCATCGCCAGGAGGGGAAACCCAGCTGGGCGGAGGAGATTAGGGTGAATAATTAGTAAGGTCCAGGTGTTCTCATGGTGGCAACAAGTATAAGCCATAAAACTCTACCTTGCAAAATAATTACGCCTTTTCAAAAATGACAATGAAGATAAAAATGATCAATTCTCAATAACTACTCATAGCTGAAGCTTGCTACAGGCTTATTTTTGTCAACTTTTCCAGCTAATGTCTAAGAGCTTTTACTATGTTGCTCCTCCCCCTCGTTTTAATGAAAGAAGTTGTGCAGAGATCTCTCTCTTCTCTGGAAGTCTTCTCTGGAAGGGTGTCTGTCCAGCATCCAGTGCTTACTGAAAGTCTACTATGTGCTCAATGCTTTGAGGGTCCATCTTAGTCATTATAATTAGCTCTGGAAAGTGCTTTGAAGAAAAACACATTTGATCTCACAAAAATCTCAGAGCACACCAAAATGTTATAATTCTTTTTTAAAAAATATATATTTTATTAATTTTTACAGAGAGGAAGAGAGATGGATAGAGAGTCAGAAACATTGACGAGAGAGAAACATCGATCAGCTGCCTCCTGCACACCCCTCACTGGGGATGTGCCCGCAGCCAAGGTACATGGCCTTGACTGGAATCGAACCTGGGACCTCTCAGTCCGCAGGCTGATGCTCTATCCACTGAGCCAAACCGATTTTGGCAAAATGTTACAATTCTAATCCTCATTTTGTATTCTTCTGGAACCCTACCTCTATTTCCCTCGAAGTCTTTTCTGCCCTCCAGGAAAAACTGTTCTTGTATATATATACTGAACACAGATCTCTCACCATAGATGAGGCAAAGAAAAATCCTCTGCTGCTTTGGAAGAAGCATGCCTCCATCAAGAATTGCCCTTTATTTAATTATCTCAAGTCTCTGATTAAAAAAAAAAAAAGTCAGAAAGGAGAAGGGTCTGGCCCTGGCCTGTATTCTCAATGGTTAGGGTGTGGGCCCGAGCACTGAAGGATTGTGGGTTTGATTCCTGATCAAGGGCACATACGTGGGTTGCAGGTTCGATCCCCGCCATGGTCTGGGCACATACAGAGAGGAAACCAACCGGTGTGTCTCTCTCACATCGATGTTTCTCTCTTTCCCTCCCTCCCTCCCTCCCTCCCTTCAATTCTCTCTAAAAATCAATGGAAAAAATATCCTCAGGTGAGGATTAACAACACACACATATAAAGAAAGAAGGGTCTGTTTCATTTACTAGAAGTAAATGTAATTTTATGTAAGAAAAAAGTGATAAGAAAAAGCGATGAGAAATAAGTTAAAGAACATTCATAGCAAGTTTGAATATAAAATCAACCAGATGAAGGAAATTGAAAGTTAAAATCTGTTTCTCCGGAAAATGTTAACTTTCCTTTTATTAATCACCCATAAGACCTGAGAAAAATAAGAGTAAACCACACACTTTCACATTTCTCTCTCTCTGCCTCCCCAGGTGACGGCCTCCGCTCACTGGCAGAGCACAGCTCCGGCGCGGCACTCACCGATCGGAATATCATGTGCAGGGGCATGGCGATGTTGAGGTTCAGCGCGTAGTTGTTCACCACGCTGACCGTGAAGAACATGGTCACCATGACGGCGTAGTACCTGAAAGGCAGAGGCAGAAGCTCACCACACAGAAGCTACCCTGTTTCCCCCCAAAATAAGACAGTGTCTTATATTAATGTTTGCTCCCAAAGATGCGCTAGGTCTTATCTTCAGGGGATGTGTTATGTTTCCATGAAGTGGATCTTATTTTCGGAGGATGTCTTATTTTGGGGGAAACAAGGTACTAGTTCAGGAAAATCAAATATGGAAGGAAATAAGTATCTTCAGTTAAAATTATTTTGCTTATTTCCTCTTTATTAAAATTGTATCACTATTATAATTTGAGTCAAATAATAAGTACCTATAAAAACACTGCACAAAGCCACTCTAATATGGAAAAAGTTTAAATTATACAGTATGTTTCAAGAAACACTATTTTAATATGCTTCAAGTATAAATAGCAACTAAAAACTAGGCTTCAAAAAATGCTACCTAATAGACAGCAATAGGTTTCTAAAAGTCAATGGGGAAAGGGAACATCAGCATCATGGCAGAGTGAGAAGACTCCACTAGTTTCTCCTCTTAAATTTAGCTTAAGACAATTATAACTCAACAGAGATCTCCTGCTCAAAACACAAACAGGCCGGAAAGATTCATGCATTAGCACAGCTGAAGGGGGGCATGCTGAACTGAGGAGGGGAGGTGGGATGGGGGAGGACAGGAGGGGAGGTGGGAGGGGGGAAGACAGGAGGGGAGGGGGGAGGGGGAGGACAGGAGGGGAGGTGGGATGGAGGAGGACAGGAGGGGAGGTGGGATGGAGGAGGACAGGAGGGGAGGTGGGATGGGGGAGGACTGGAGGGGAGGTGGGAGGGGGGAGGACAGGAGGGGAGGTGGGATGGGGGAGGACTGGAGGGGAGGTGGGAGGGGGGAGGACAGGAGGGGAGGTGGGATGGAGGAGGACAGGAGGGAAGGGGGGATGGAGGAGGACAGGAGGGGAGGTGGGATGGAGGAGGACAGGAGGGGAGGTGGGAGGGGGGAGGACAGGAGGGGAGGTGGGAGGGGGGAGGACAGGAGGGGAGGTGGGATGGAGGAGGACAGGAGGGGAGGTGGGATGGAGGAGGACAGGAGGGGAGGTGGGAGGGGGGAGGACAGGAGGGGAGGTGGGAGGGGGGAGGACAGGAGGGGAGGTGGGAGGGGGAGGACAGGAGGGGAGGTGGGATGGGGGAGGACAGGAGGGGAGGTGGGAGGGGGGAGGACAGGAGGGGAGGTGGGAGCGGGAGGACAGGAGGGGAGGTGGGATGGAGGAGAACAGGAGGGGAGGTGGGAGGGGGGAGGACAGGAGGGGAGGTGGGAGGGGGAGGACAGGAGGGGAGGTGGGAGCGGGAGGACAGGAGGGGAGGTGGGATGGAGGAGAACAGGAGGGGAGGTGGGAGGGGGGAGGACTGGAGGGGAGGTGGGAGGGGGAGGACAGGAGGGGAGGTGGGAGGGGGAGGACAGGAGGGGAGGTGGGATGGAGGAGGACAGGAGGGGAGGTGGGATGGGGAGGACTGGAGGGGAGGTGGGAGGGGGGAGGATAGGAGGGGAGGTGGGAGGGGGGAGGATAGGAGGGGAGGTGGGAGGGGGGAAGACAGGAGGGGAGGTGGGATGGGGAGGACAGGAGGGGAGGTGGGATGGGGGAGGATAGGAGGGGAGGGGGGATGGGGGAGGACAGGAGGGGAGGTGGGATGGGGGAGGACAGGAGGGGAGGTGGGATGGGGAGGACAGGAGGGGAGGTGGGATGGGGAGGACAGGAGGGGAGGTGGGATGGGGGAGGACAGGAGGGGAGGTGGGAGGGGGAGGACAGGAGGGGAGGTGGGAGCGGGAGGACAGGAGGGGAGGTGGGATGGAGGAGGACAGGAGGGGAGGTGGGATGGGGAGGACTGGAGGGGAGGTGGGAGGGGGGAGGACAGGAGGGGAGGTGGGAGGGGGGAGGACAGGAGGGGAGGTGGGATGGGGAGGACAGGAGGGGAGGTGGGATGGAGGAGGACAGGAGGGGAGGTGGGAGGGGGAGGACAGGAGGGGAGGTGGGAGGGGGAGGACAGGAGGGGAGGTGGGAGCGGGAGGACAGGAGGGGAGGTGGGATGGAGGAGGACAGGAGGGGAGGTGGGATGGGGAGGACTAGAGGGGAGGTGGGAGGGGGGAGGACAGGAGGGGAGGTGGGAGGGGGGAGGACAGGAGGGGAGGTGGGATGGGGAGGACAGGAGGGGAGGTGGGATGGGGGAGGACAGGAGGGGAGGTGGGATGGGGAGGACAGGAGGGGAGGTGGGATGGAGGAGGACAGGAGGGGAGGTGGGATGGGGAGGACAGGAGGGGAGGTGGGAGGGGGAGGACAGGAGGGGAGGTGGGAGCGGGAGGACAGGAGGGGAGGTGGGAGGGGGAGGACAGGAGGGGAGGTGGGAGGGGGGAGGATAGGAGGGGAGGTGGGATGGGGGAGGACAGGAGGGGAGGTGGGAGGGGGGAGGACAGGAGGGGAGGGAGGAGGACAGGAGGGGAGGTGGGAGGGGGAGGACAGGAGGGGAGGTGGGATGGGGGAGGACAGGAGGGGAGGTGGGATGGGGAGGACAGGAGGGGAGGTGGGAGGGGGAGGACAGGAGGGGAGGTAGGAGGGGGAGGACAGGAGGGGAGGTGGGATGGGGGAGGACAAAGGGGAGGGGGGAGGGGGGAGGACAGGAGGGGAGGTGGTAGGGGGAGGACAGGAGGGGAGGTGGGAGGGGGGAGGACAGGAGGGGAGGTGGGAGGGGGGAGGACAGGAGGGGAGGTGGGAGCGGGGAGGACAGGAGGGGAGGTGGGAGCGGGGAGGACAGGAGGGGAGGTGGACAGGAGGGGAGGTGGGATGAGGGGAGGTGGGAAGGGGGAGGACAGGAGGGGAGGTGGGAGGGGGAGGACAGGAGGGGAGGTGGGAGGGGGGAGGACAGGAGGGGAGGTGGGATGGGGAGGACAGGAGGGGAGGTGGGATGGAGGAGGACAGGAGGGGAGGTGGGATGGGGAGGACAGGAGTGGAGGTGGGATGGGGAGGACAGGAGGGGAGGGAGGAGGACAGGAGGGGAAGTGGGATGGGGAGGACAGGAGGGGAGGTGGGATGGGGAGGACAGGAGAGGAGGTGGGAGGGGGAGGACAGGAGGGGAGGTGGGATGGAGGAGGACAGGAGGGGAGGTGGGATGGGGAGGACTGGAGGGGAGGTGGGAGGGGGAGGACCGGAGGGGAGGTGGGAGCGGGGCGGACAGGAGGGGAGGTGGGAGGGGGAGGACAGGAGGGGAGGTGGGAGGGGTGAGGACAGGAGGGTAGGTGGGATGGGGGAGGACTGGAGGGGAGGTGAGAGGGGGGAGGACAGGAGGGGAGGTGGGATGGAGGAGGACAGGAGGGGAGGTGGGAGGGGGGAGGACAGGAGGGGAGGTGGGAGGGGGGAGGACAGGAGGGGAGGTGGGATGGGGAGGACAGGAGGGGAGGTGGGATGGGGAGGACAGGAGGGGAGGTGGGATGGGGGAGGACAGGAGGGGAGGTGGGATGGGGAGGACAGGAGGGGAGGTGGGATGGAGGAGGACAGGAGGGGAGGTGGGATGGGGAGGACAGGAGTGGAGGTGGGAGCGGGAGGACAGGAGGGGAGGTGGGATGGGGGGAGGACAGGAGGGGAGGTGGGAGGGGGGAGGACAGGAGGGGAGGTGGGATGGGGAGGACAGGAGGGGAGGTGGGAGGGGGGAGGACTGGAGGGGAGGGGGGATGGAGGAGGACAGGAGGGGAGGTGGGAGGGGGGAGGACAGGAGGGGAGGTGGGAGGGGGAGGACAGGAGGGGAGGGAGGAGGACAGGAGGGGAGGTGGGATGGGGGAGGACAGGAGGGGAAGGGGGAGGACAGGAGGGGCGGTGGGATGGGGGAGGACAGGAGGGGAGGGGGGAGGACAGGAGGGGAGGTGGGAGGGGGAGGACAGGAGGGGAGGTGGGAGGGGGGAGGACAGGAGTGGAGGTAGGATGGGGAGGACAGGAGGGGAGGGAGGAGGACAGGAGGGGAGGTGGGATGGGGGAGGACAGGAGGGGAAGGGGGAGGACAGGAGGGGCGGTGGGATGGGGGAGGACAGGAGGGGAGGGGGGAGGACAGGAGGGGAGGTGGGAGGGGGAGGACAGGAGGGGAGGTGGGATGGGGAGGACAGGAGGGGAGGTGGGATGGAGGAGGACAGGAGGGGAGGGAGGAGGACAGGAGGGGAGGTGGGATGGGGGAGGACAGGAGGGGAGGGGGGAGGACAGGAGGGGAGGTGGGAGGGGGAGGACAGGAGGGGAGGTGGGATGGGGAGGACAGGAGGGGAGGTGGGATGGAGGAGGACAGGAGGGGAGGTGGGAGGGGGAGGACAGGAGGGGAGGTGGGATGGGGGAGGACAGGAGGGGAGGGGAGGAGGACAGGAGGGGAGGTGGGATGGGGGAGGACAGGAGGGGAGGGGGGAGGACAGGAGGGGAGGTGGGAGGGGGAGGACAGGAGGGGAGGTGGGATGGGGAGGACAGGAGGGGAGGTGGGATGGAGGAGGACAGGAGGGGAGGTGGGAGGGGGAGGACAGGAGGGGAGGTGGGAGGGGGAGGACAGGAGGGGAGGTGGGAGGGGGAGGACAGGAGGGGAGGTGGGATGGGGAGGACAGGAGGGGAGGTGTGATGGAGGAGGACAGGAGGGGAGGTGGGATGGGGAGGACAGGAGGGGAGGTGGGATGGGGGAGGACAGGAGGGGAGGTGGGATGGGGGAGGACAGGAGGGGAGGGGGGGATGGGGGAGGACAAAGGGGAGGGGGGAGGGGGGAGGACAGGAGGGGAGGTGGTAGGGGGAGGACAGGAGGGGAGGTGGGAGGGGGGAGGACAGGAGGGGAGGTGGGAGGGGGGAGGACAGGAGGGGAGGTGGGAGCGGGGAGGACAGGAGGGGAGGTGGGAGCGGGGAGGACAGGAGGGGAGGTGGACAGGAGGGGAGGTGGGAAGGTGGGAAGGGGGAGGACAGGAGGGGAGGTGGGAGGGGGAGGACAGGAGGGGAGGGGGGAGGACAGGAGGGGAGGGGAGGGGGGAGGACAGGAGGGGAGGTGGGAGGGGAAGGACAGGAGGGGAGGTGGGAGGGGGGAGGACAGGAGGGGAGGTGGGAGCGGGGAGGACAGGAGGGGAGGTGGACAGGAGGGGGAGGTAGGAGGACAGGAGGGGAGGTGGGATGGGGAGGACAGGAGGGGAGGTGGGAGGGGGGGAGGACAGGAGGGGAGGTGGGATGGAGGAGGACAGGAGGGGAGGTGGGAGGGGGAGGACAGGAGGGGAGGTGGGAGGGGGAGGACAGGAGGGGAGGGAGGAGGACAGGAGGGGAAGTGGGATGGGAGGACAGGAGGGGAGGTGGGATGGGGGAGGACAGGAGAGGAGGTGGGAGGGGGAGGACAGGAGGGGAGGTGGGAGCGGGAGGACAGGAGGGGAGGTGGGATGGAGGAGGACAGGAGGGAGGTGGGATGGGGGAGGACAGGAGGGGAGGTGGATGGGGAGGACAGGAGGGGAGGTGGGAGGGGGAGGACAGGAGGGGAGGTGGGAGGGGGGAGGATAGGAGGGAGGTGGGATGGGGGAGGACAGGAGGGGAGGTGGGAGGGGGGAGGACAGGAGGGGAGGGAGGAGGACAGGAGGGGAGGTGGGAGGGGGGAGGACAGGAGGGGAGGTGGGATGGGGGAGGACAGGAGGGAGGTGGGATGGGGAGGACAGGAGGGGAGGTGGGAGGGGGAGGACAGGAGGGGAGGTAGGAGGGGAGGACAGGAGGGGAGGTGGGATGGGGGAGGACAAAGGGGAGGGGGGAGGGGGGAGGACAGGAGGGGAGGTAGTAGGGGAGGACAGGAGGGGAGGTGGGAGGGGGGAGGACAGGAGGGGAGGTGGGAGGGGGGAGGACAGGAGGGGAGGTGGGAGCGGGGAGGACAGGAGGGGAGGTGGGAGCGGGGAGGACAGGAGGGGAGGTGGACAGGAGGGGAGGTGGGATGAGGGGAGGTGGGAAGGGGGAGGACAGGAGGGGAGGTGGGAGGGGGAGGACAGGAGGGGAGGTGGGAGGGGGGAGGACAGGAGGGAGAGGGGAGGGGGGAGGACAGGAGGGGAGGTGGGAGGGGAAGGACAGGAGGGGAGGTGGGATGGGGAGGACAGGAGGGGAGGTGGGAGGGGGAGGACAGGAGGGGAGGGAGGAGGACAGGAGGGGAAGTGGGATGGGGAGGACAGGAGGGGAGGTGGGATGGGGGAGGACAGGAGAGGAGGTGGGAGGGGGAGGACAGGAGGGGAGGGGGATGGGGGGACAGGAGGGGAGGTGGGAGCGGGAGGACAGGAGGGGAGGTGGGATGGGGAGGACTGGAGGGGAGGTGGGAGGGGGGAGGACAGGAGGGGAGGTGGACAGGAGGGGAGGTGGGATGAGGGGAGGTGGGATGGGGGAGGACAGGAGGGGAGGGAGGAGGACAGGAGGGGAGGTGGGATGGGGAGGACAGGAGGGGAGGGGGGAGGACAGGAGGGGAGGTGGGAGGGGGAGGACAGGAGGGGAGGTGGGATGGGGAGGACAGGAGGGGAGGTGGGATGGAGGAGGACAGGAGGGGAGGTGGGAGGGGGAGGACAGGAGGGGAGGTGGGAGGGGGAGGACAGGAGGGGAGGTGGGAGGGGGGAGGACAGGAGGGGAGGTGGGATGGGGAGGACAGGAGGGGAGGTGTGATGGAGGAGGACAGGAGGGGAGGTGGGATGGGGAGGACAGGAGGGGAGGTGGGAGGGGGAGGACAGGAGGGGAGGTGGGATGGGGAGGACAGGAGGGGAGGTGTGATGGAGGAGGACAGGAGGGGAGGTGGGATGGGGAGGACAGGAGGGGAGGTGGGATGGGGGAGGACAGGAGGGGAGGTGGGATGGGGGGAGGACAGGAGGGGAGGGGGGATGGGGGAGGACAAAAGGGAGGGGGGAGGGGGGAGGACAGGAGGGGAGGTGGTAGGGGGAGGACAGGAGGGGAGGTGGACAGGAGGGGAGGTGGGATGAGGGGAGGTGGGAAGGGGGAGGACAGGAGGGGAGGTGGGAGGGGGAGGACAGGAGGGGAGGGGGGAGGACAGGAGGGGAGGGGAGGGGGGAGGACAGGAGGGGAGGTGGGAGGGGAAGGACAGGAGGGGAGGTGGGAGGGGGGAGGACAGGAGGGGAGGTGGGAGCGGGGAGGACAGGAGGGGAGGTGGACAGGAGGGGAGGTGGGATGAGGGGAGGTGGGAAGGGGGAGGACAGGAGGGGAGGTGGGAGGGGGAGGACAGGAGGGGGAGGGGGGAGGACAGGAGGGGAGGGGAGGGGGGAGGACAGGAGGGGAGGTGGGATGGGGAGGACAGGAGGGGAGGTGGGAGGGGGGAGGACAGGAGGGGAGGTGGGATGGAGGAGGACAGGAGGGGAGGTGGGAGGGGGGAGGACAGGAGGGGAGGTGGGAGGGGGAGGACAGGAGGGGAGGGAGGAGGACAGGAGGGGAAGTGGGATGGGGAGGACAGGAGGGGAGGTGGGATGGGGAGGACAGGAGAGGAGGTGGGAGGGGGAGGACAGGAGGGGAGGTGGGAGCGGTGAGGACAGGAGGGGAGGTGGGATGGAGGAGGACAGGAGGGGAGGTGGGATGGGGGAGGACAGGAGGGGAGGTGGGATGGGGAGGACAGGAGGGGAGGTGGGAGGGGGAGGACAGGAGGGGAGGTGGGAGGGGGGAGGATAGGAGGGGAGGTGGGATGGGGGAGGACAGGAGGGGAGGTGGGAGGGGGGAGGACAGGAGGGGAGGGAGGAGGACAGGAGGGGAGGTGGGAGGGGGAGGACAGGAGGGGAGGTGGGATGGGGGAGGACAGGAGGGGGAGGTGGGATGGGGAGGACAGGAGGGGAGGTGGGAGGGGGAGGACAGGAGGGGAGGTAGGAGGGGGAGGACAGGAGGGGAGGTGGGATGGGGGAGGACAAAGGGGAGGGGGAGGGGGGAGGACAGGAGGGGAGGTAGTAGGGGGAGGACAGGAGGGGAGGTGGGAGGGGGGAGGACAGGAGGGGAGGTGGGAGGGGGGAGGACAGGAGGGGAGGTGGGAGGCGGGGAGGACAGGAGGGGAGGTGGGAGCGGGGAGGACAGGAGGGGAGGTGGACAGGAGGGGAGGTGGGATGAGGGGAGGTGGGAAGGGGGAGGACAGGAGGGGAGGTGGGAGGGGGAGGACAGGAGGGGAGGTGGGAGGGGGGAGGACAGGAGGGGAGGGGAGGGGGAGGACAGGGGGGAGGTGGGAGGGGAAGGACAGGAGGGGAGGTGGGATGGGGAGGACAGGAGGGGAGGTGGGAGGGGGAGGACAGGAGGGGAGGGAGGAGGACAGGAGGGGAAGTGGGATGGGGAGGACAGGAGGGGAGGTGGGATGGGGAGGACAGGAGAGGAGGTGGGAGGGGGAGGACAGGAGGGGAGGTGGGATGGGGGGACAGGAGGGGAGGTGGGAGCGGGAGGACAGGAGGGGAGGTGGGATGGAGGAGGACAGGAGGGGAGGTGGGATGGGGGAGGACAGGAGGGGAGGTGGGATGGGGAGGACAGGAGGGGAGGTGGGAGGGGGAGGACAGGAGGGGAGTGGGAGGGGGGAGGATAGGAGGGGAGGTGGGATGGGGAGGACAGGAGGGGAGGTGGGAGGGGGAGGACAGGAGGGGAGGGAGGAGGACAGGAGGGGAGGTGGGAGGGGGAGGACAGGAGGGGAGGTGGGATGGGGGAGGACAGGAGGGGAGGTGGGATGGGGGAGGACAGGAGGGGAGGTGGGATGGGGAGGACAGGAGGGGAGGTAGGGAGGGGGAGGACAGGAGGGGAGGTGGGAGGGGGAGGATAGGAGGGGAGGTGGGAGGGGGGAGGACAGGAGGGGAGGTGGGAGGGGGGAGGACAGGAGGGGAGGGAGGAGGACAGGAGGGGAGGTGGGAGGGGGAGGATCGGAGGGGAGGTGGGAGCGGGGCGGACAGGAGGGGAGGTGGGAGGGGGGAGGACAGGAGGGGAGGTGGGAGGGGGGAGGACAGGAGGGGAGGTGGGAGGGGTGAGGACAGGAGGGGAGGTGGGATGGGGGAGGACAGGAGGGGAGGTGGGAGGTGGGAGGACAGGAGGGGAGGTGGAGGGGTGAGGACAGGAGGGGAGGTGGGATGGGGGAGGACAGGAGGGGAGGTGGGAAGGGGGAGGACAGGAGGGGAGGTGGGAGGGGGGAGGACAGGAGGGGAGGTGGGAGGGGTGAGGACAGGAGGGGAGGTGGGATGGGGGAGGACAGGAGGGGAGGTGGGAGGTGGGAGGACAGGAGGGGAGGTGGGAGGGGGGAGGACAGGAGGGGAGGTGGGAGGGGGAGGACAGGAAGGGAGGTGGGAGGGGGGGAGGACAGGAGGGGAGGTGGGAAGGGCGAGGACAGGAGGGGAGGTGGGAGGGGGAGGACAGGAGGGGAGGTGGGATGGAGAGGACAGGAGGGAGAGTGGGATGGGGGAGGACAGGAGGGGAGGTGGGAGGGGGGGAGGACAGGAGGGAGGTGGGAAGGGCTGAGGACAGGAGGGGAGGTGGGAGGGGGAGGACAGGAGGGGAGGTGGGATGGGGGGAGGTGGAAGGGGGAGGACAGGAGGGGAGGTGGGAGGGGGAGGACAGGAGGGGAGGGAGGAGGACAGGAGGGGAGGTGGAGGGGGAGGACAGGAGGGGAGGTGGGAGGGGGGAGGACAGGAGGGAGGTGGGATGGGGGGAGGTGGGAAGGGGGAAGACAGGAGGGGAGGGAGGAGGACAGGAGGGGAGGTGGGAGGGGGAGGACAGGAGGGGAGGTGGGAGGGGGGAGGACAGGAGGGGAGGTGGGATGGGGGGAGGTGGGAAGGGGGAGGACAGGAGGGGAGGTGGGATGGGGGGAGGTGGGAAGGGGGAAGACAGGAGGGGAGGTGGGATGGGGGAGGACAGGAGGGGAGGGAGGAGGACAGGAGGGGAGGTGGGAGGGGGGAGGACAGGAGGGGAGGTGGGATGGAGGAGGACAGGAGGGGAGGTGGGATGGGGGAGGACAGGAGGGGAGGGAGGAGGACAGGAGGGGAGGTGGGAGGGGGGAGGACAGGAGGGGACGTGGGATGAGGGGAGGTGGGATGGGGGAGGACAGGAGGGGAGGTGGGATGGGGGAGGACAGGAGGGGAGGTGGGATGGGGGAGGACAGGAGGGGAGGTGGGATGGGGGAGGACAGGAGGGGAGGTGGGATGGGGGGACAGGAGGGGAGGTGGGAGGGGGGAGGACAGGAGGGAGGTGGGAAGGGGGAGGACAGGAGGGGAGGTGGGAGGGGGGAGGACAGGAGGGAGGTGGGATGGGGGAGGACAGGAGGGGAGGTGGGAGGGGGGAGGACAGGAGGGGAGGTGGGATGAGGGGAGGTGGGATGGGGGAGGACAGGAGGGGAGGTGGGATGGGGGAGGACAGGGACAGTGGCCACAGATGCAGTTTGGCGCCCACCCTGGCTCCAGTGAGCAAGGAGCACAACAGCAGGGGAGAAGTCGGCTGCAGCCCTCATGCCACAACCTGGAAGGTCAGAGGGTAGAAGCAGTGTCCTCCCCACTGCAGCACAGCTGGGTTTAGAGGTGGCTGGGAAGCAATTACTGTAAGGGGGTGGAGCAGAGCCATGGGATCTCTACCTCAAATGCACACACAGAGAAACAATCCATCAGATGCCATGAACAACCAGGGTAACTGAAAGAAAATGAAAAATCTCCAAAAACCAAACTCAAAGGCATGGAAGACTGTAGTGTGGTTTACATGACAGAGAATTCAAGACTGCAATTACAAAGAAACTCAACAATATACAAGAAAACTCAGAAAGGCAATTCAATACATTCAGGAATAAAATTAATGAGCAAAAGCAGTACTTTACCAAAGAGATTCAAACTAGGTATAATAAAAGAAACACATTCTAGAGCTGAAGAACTCAATAAATGAGATAAAGAATGCACTAGAGAGCATTGGAATCAGAGCAGACCAGACAGAAAAAAGAATTAGGGAACTTGCCCAGCCAGCATGGCTCAGCCTATGGTTCAATTCCCAGTGAGGGCACATGCCCAGATTGAAGGCTCGATTCCTAGGGTGGGTGGGTGTGTGTGTGTGTGTGCAGGAGGCAGCTGATCAACGATTCTTTCTCATCATTGAGGTTTCTATCTCTCCCTTCTTCTCTGAAATCTACAAAAATAAACTTTAAAAAAATTAGGGAACTTGGAGAAACCTAAAAATGACCCATGAAGAATAGAGAAAACTAAAATTTAAAAAATAAAAGAGCTCTCTGACTACATTTGAAAGAGCAACATAAGGATAATAGGTATGGTATTCCAGAAAGAGAAGAGAGACAGAGAAGGAAACAGAGATCCTACTTAAAAAAATAATTGACGAGAACTTCCAAGCCTATGCAAACAACTAGACGTTAGAATAGAGGAAGCTAACAGAACACCTAATTCTATCAATGGGGGAAAAAAAGACCTTCTTCAATTCTCATTTTATTCAAACTGTCAAACATTAATGACAAAGAAAAAATTCTTAAGGCAGCCAGGGAACATAAAGATTAACCAAAAAAGGAAACCCCATAAGATGGTCATCACCAGATTTTTCTGTAATGTTATCAGTAGAAACATGACAAGAGAGGAGAGAGTGAAAGAAAATATTAAAAGAGAGGAACCCATCAGCAAAGGATAAGATATTCAGCAAAGTTATCCTTTAGAAATTAAGAAGAAATAAAGGCTTTCCCAGACAAAAAAACTGAGAGAATTTACTGCTGTAAAACTGCATATAAGAAATGTTGAAAGAAGGTCTTCTACTGGAAACAAAAACACAAAAGTACGCAAAATGTTGAATAAAATGATTAACAGATAGAAGCAGAAAACTGAAAATCTATTTCAAAGTAGTTTATTAAATAATTATAACATAAAGGCTAAAGGGGGAAAAGGGCATTAAAATAAGACTCAACTACATGTTGCCTACAGGAGACTCCACTCAATCACAAAGACAAACACAGGTTCAAAGCGAAGGAGCATAGATGATGCTTCAAACAAACGGCACCCAGAGAGAAGCGGGTGTAACTGTACTTATGAGATAAAACAGATTTTAAGATTTAAAAAAAAAAAAATGAGGTAACAAGAGACAAAGACAGACATTTTATAATAATAAAGGAGACAATTCATTAAGAAGACATAACACTTATTAATATGTATGCACCCAACCTGGAAGTATCAAGATATATGAAGCAATTACTAACAGACCCAAAGGGAGAGACTGACAAAAAAACACAATTACAGTAGGCGACATGAATCCCCCATTGACGGCAATGAAGGGACCATCCGGACAGAAAGTCATAAGGAAATATGGGCCTTAGATGACACGTCAGGTTAAATGAACTTAATATTTACAGAACTTTACATCCCAAAATGCCAGAATACACATTTTTTTTTTCAAGTGCACACAGAACATTCTCAAGGAAAGACCATCTGTTGGATAATGAAACTAATCTCGATAAATTTAAGAAGACTGATATCATACCAAACACACTTTCCTGGAAAACCACAAATATGCGGAGATTAAACAACATGCCACTGAACAACTATTGGGTCAAAGAAGAAATAGATCAAAAGATACATAAAGACAAGTGAAAATAAAAATACAGTACACCGACATTTGGGGGATGCAGCAACAGAAAAAGCCTCCCTGCCAGCTCCACGTTGGCAGTAAATCGTGCACAGAGGTCACTCCTACATACGACCACTTTCTGTTCAACAAATAGGAGAGACTCGAGAGAGAGGTCGGGGGAGCCACTGGAGCTCTCCGGAGACTGAGAACGATGCCTGGATGGAGGTGCCAATGAGCACCACTGCTTACACCGGCCTCTGCCTCCATAGGGTGGGCGGGGCTCTACCCAGGGGCTCTGGCCTACCCGCAAGGTACCTGCAGGGTGCACCTGACACATCACCCACACCCATTCGGTCCCGAACAACGGGAGCAAACAGGATCAACAGGCCATTACTACATGCACCTGGCCTCCCTACCCCCACCTCCCCACCCCCCTGAGCCATTTCAGCTCAGTGGGCCAGTGTCCAGGACACTTTCCACCTGCTCGGCTCCTCTGGCTCACCAAAGTCACCTGACAAACACAGCCTACCCCAGTGGTCGGCAAACTCATTGGTCAACAGAGCGGCAAACCACGGCTCGAGAGCAGCATGTGGCTCGTGAGAGGCATGTGGCTCGCGAGCCGTGGTTTGTTGACCGCTGGCCTACACCAAGGACCTGGTACATAAGGCCAGGTTTTAAAGACTGGGAGAGATGGCTATTTTATTGAATTCATATAACAAACACAGACACTTAAACTAAATGAAATGAAGCAAGAATTAGCTCTCAAATGGAAGAACAAGAAAAATCTGCAGAAAAAAAGAAAAACCCAAGGAAATGGATATAAGTAATTTGCCTAATAAAGAATTCAAAGAAATGGTCATAAAGATGCTCACCAAACTTGAGAGTGACAGAAAAATGTAGGGAGAACTTCAACAAAGAGGTAGGAAGTATAATAAAGAACCAACCAGGTCTGAAGAATACAGTAACTAAAATGAAAAAACACATTAGATGGAATTAGCTAATACAGAAGAACAGATCCTGAAGACAGACAATGGGAATCGATCAATCAGGACAGAAAAAGAATTTAAAAAACAAGGGCAGTTTAAGGGACCTCTGGGATAACAACAAGAACCCAAGTATTAGTGTTATGGGGATCCCAGAAGGAGAAGAGAGAAAGAACAGAAACCACATTTAAAGGTGAATTCCTGAGCTGGGAAAGGAACAGACACCGGGTCCCTGAGGCACAAGAGTTCCACACAAAGATGAACCCAGGAGACTTACACCAACACATGCTGTACTGACACGGGCAAAGTTTAAGGTACAGACACAATCTTGAAGGAAACAAGAGGAAAAATGAATTACATACAAAGGAAATTCTATAAGGTTATCAGCTGATTGCTCAGCAACGTTATCAGCTATAGTTAGCGGAAGTGGCAGGACATCTTCAAAGTTCTGGAAAAAAGGAAACTACACAATAATTTACCCAGCAAGGTTATCATTCAGAATTGAAGAAGAGATAGTTTACCAGACAAGCAAAAACTTACAGAAGCTCATCACCATTAAACCAGCTTTACAAAAATAATGTTAAAGGGACTTCTTTAAGCAGAAAAGGACAGACCATATCCAGAAATAAGAATGAATATATAATATATATATTTAATATATATATATTAAAGGGGGCAATCTCACAGGTAAAGCCAAATATGTTTTTAAATATATTTTTATTGTGTTTGTTTTTTTTACAGAGAGGAAGAGAGAGGGATAGAGAGTTAGAAACATCAATGAGAGAGAATCATCCATCAGCTACCTCTTCTTGCACACTCCCTACTGGGTATGTGCCCACAACCAAGGTACATGCCCTTGACCTTTCAGTCCACAGGCCAACGCTCTATCCACTAAGCCAAACCGGTTTCAGCAGGTAAAGCCAAATATTAAATAAATACAGTGAATGAGACACTGAAAACACGACTAAGATCAAAAGAAAGAAGTATCAAACACAACTCAAACAATAAGTAGCCAGGATATGCCAAACACAACATCCATAACACACAGCACGGATGGGGCAGTAAAATGTAGTCCTTCTAGAATATATTCACCCTTAAATGCCTATCAACTTAAAACAGACTGCTAAAGATATACATAGACCTCATGTAAGCCACAAACCAAAAACCCACAAAAGATATAAAAGAAAAAAAGTCCAACTACTGAAAACCAGCAAACCACAAGACAGGGATCAAGAGAAGATACAGAGAACTATGAAAACAATTAACAAACAGCAACAAGTACATACTTATCAGCAATTATTTTAAATGTAAATAGAGTAAATGCTACAATAAAAAAAAAAATAGGGTGGCTGAATGGATTTAAAAACAAGACCCGTCTATACGCTGCTTACAAGAGACTCACTGCAAATCGAAAGATGCAGACTGAAAGTGAAGGGATGGGAAAAGATATTCCATGCAAATAGAAATGAAAAGATGGGGCAGCAATATCAGACAAAATATACTTTAAAACAAAAAAAAATTTTAAGAATACAAAAAAAGGACATTACGTAATTATAAAGGGTTCAATCCAAGAAAAGGATGTAGCAATCATCTACCCCAGTGGTTCTCAACCTTTCTAATGCCACGACCCTTTAGTACAGTTCCTCGTGTTGTGGTGACCGCCAACCATAAAATTATTTTAATTGCTACTTCATAAGTGTAATGTTGCTATTGTTATGAATCGTAATGTAAATATCTGTGTTTTCCGATGGTCTTAGGCTCCACAGCAGCGGTTCTCAACCTGCCGGGGTGAGCAGACAGCAGGGACCTGCTTTCCCCGGGCCGGGGCAGCGAGGGGCAAGCAGGCCCCCGCAGGGCCCCCACAGAGAGCAGACCGCAGGGCCCTGCTTGTCCCGGCCCCGGTGGAGAAGGGCAAGCAGGCTCCCGCAGAGAGCAGACACCAGGGCCTGCGGTGGCGTCAGGCAGGCAGGTCCCAGAGAGCAGAGAACCACGGGGAGCCTAAGCCGTCAGTAGGACATCCCCTGAGGACTCCCAGATTGGAGAGGGTGCAGGTCGGGCTGAGGGACCACCCCCACCCCCACCCCATGCATGAATTTCATACACCGGGCCTCTAACATGGAAATAATGGCCTTAAAAGTCACATTAATCCAGACTGACTTAATATCATTTTTAGAATATTTCATACAAAAACTGCAGAATACACATCTTTAAAGTGTACATGGAACAATCTCTAGAATAGATCACATATTAGGCCACAATATAAGCCTTAATAAACTCAAGAAGACTGAAATCATATTAAGCATCTTTTCTGATCACAATAACATGAAACTAGAAATCAACTCCAACCCGAAAACTGGAATGTATAAAAAAGGAAGTCAAAAATCCCAAATAAACAATTTAAGTCCACACAAACAGGAACTAGGGGAAAAAAAACACCCAAAGTAAACAGAAGCAAGGAAACAATGAAGATCAGAGAAGAAAAAACAAATACATATTTTATAAACTGAAAAGATAATAAACTAAAACACTGATTCTTTGAAAAGATAAATAAAATTGCAAACCCTTAGCCAAACTCATCAAGAAAAGAAAGCCCAAATAAATAAAATCATAAATGAAAGAGAATTTACAAGTAATACCACTGACATATAAAAAAAAAAAACAATTGTTTGCCAATAAATTCAACAAAATATAAGAAATGGACAAATTTTCCAGAAATATATCACCTTCCAAGCCTGAATCAGGAATAAATACAAAATCTAAACAAACTGATTGCTAGCAATGAAACAAGCAATAATATAAAAAAATTTCAAACAAATAAAAGTGTAGGACCAGTTGGCTTCATAAGTGAATTTTACCAAACTTTCAAAGAATTAACACCTACTCTTCTTAAACTATTTCAAAAAACTGAAGAGAAAGGAATGCTTCCAAACTCATCCTATGAAGCCAGCATTATCCTGATAACAAACTCAAAGACATTACAAAAAAAAAAAAAATTATAGGCCAATATCCTTGATGAACACAGATGCAAAAATTCTCAACAAAATATCAGCAAACCAGATTCAACAATACATTGAAAGGATTATACATACGATCAAGTGAGATTTATCCCAGCAATGCAAAGATGAGTAAACACCTATAAGTTGATCATCATGATACATCACATTGACAAAATAAAGGGTTAAAACCATAGGATCATCTTAATAGATGCAGCAAAAGCATTTGACCAAATTCAACAAAAAAATTCTCAAAAAGTTAGTATAGAAGAAACATAGGCTATATGTGATAAAAAATATAGGTAATACTCATTGGTGAAAAGCTTAAAGCTTTTCCTTTAAGTCAGGAATAGGACAAGGATGCTCACTATCACTAGTTGTATTCAACTTAGTATTGGAACTCCTATCTACAGCAATCAGACAAGAAAAATAAAAGACATCTACATAGAAAAGTAAAGCACTCATTATTTGCAGATGACATAACCATAAGGACTAAAAGAAAAAATGATTAGAATTAATAAGTAAATTCAATAAAGTCACAGCATAGATTCAATACATAGAAATCAGTTGGGTTTCTATACACCAATAACAAATGATCAAAAGGAGAAATTAAGAAAACATTTCCATTCACAGTTGCATCAAAAGCATAAAATACCTAGAAATAAAGTTAACCAAAACCTGTATTGTGAAAACTATAAGACACTGGAGGAAAAAATTGAAGAGCAAATAAATGGAAGAATACACCTTGTTCATGGAATGAAAGGATTAAATTGTTAAAATGTTATATTATTAAAGGAATATACAGGTTCAGTGTAACCCATATTAAAATATTAATGGCATTTTTTCAGAATTAAAACTAATCATGAAATTAAATGGAACCAGAAAGGATTGCAAACAGCCAAAGAAATTCTGAGAAAGAACAAAGTGGGAGGTATCGCACCACCTAATATCAAACTATATTATTAAGCTACAATGCTCAAAACAGTATGGTACAGGCATAAAAACAAATATAGATCAATGGATTATAATAGAGTAACCAGTAATAAATCCTTGCTTATATAATCACTTAATCTACAACAAAAGAGGCAAGAATTTATAACGGGGTAAAGACAGTCACTTCAGTAAGTTATCAGGAAAACTGAACACATTAAGAAAAAAAAACCTAAACCACTTTCTTATACCATATCAAAAATAACTCAAAATGGATTAAAGACTCAGATATCAGACCTGAATCAATGAAACTCTAGAAGAAAACATAGGCAGTGAATTCTTCAACATTTCTTTTAGCAATTTCTTTTTAGATATGTTTCCTCAGGCAAGGAAAACAAAATAAACAATAAACAAACATGACTACATCAAACTAAAAATGTATGCACAGGGAAGGAAACCATCCACAAAACAAAAAGGCAACCTACTGAATGGAGGAAGATATTCGCAAGTGATACATCCTATCAGAAATTGATACCCAAAATACTGTACCATAAGGAACTCATAGCATCAAAACCAAACAAACAAACAAAAAAACTAATCCAATTTAAAAATGAGCAGAGGACCTGAAGACATTTCTCCAAAGAGGACATACAGATAAAGGGCCAGCAGATATATGGAAAGATGCTCAAAAATCACTAGCCAGGGAAATGCAAGTTAAAACCACAATGAAATATCACCTCATACCTATTAAAATGGCTATCATCAATAAATCAACAAATTAGTACTAGTGACGATGTGGTAGTGATGCACCGATGGTGGGATTATAAATTAGTGTAAACAATATAAAAATGGTATGGCAATTCCTCAAGAGATTAAAAGTAGAACTGACATAAGACTTATAAATTGGTGTTGTTTTTTTTTTTGGGGGGGGGGAGTCATTTATCCAAAGAAAACAATATCACTAATTTGAAAGACATATGTACCCCTATGTTCACTGCAGCATTATTAGTAACAGCCAATATAGAAGCAACCTAGATGGCCATCAATAGATGAATGGACAAAAAAATACATAGTGAATATATACAATGATATATTAGTCAGCAATAAAAAATAATATCTTGCCATTTGCAACAACATAGAGGAATCTAGAGTGTACTATGCTAAGTGCAATAAGAGAAAGACAAATACTGTATGATGTCACTTGTATGTGAAATCTAAAAACAAACCACACCAAATGAATGAAGAAAACAATACAAACAGACCTATAAATATAGAGAACAAGCTGACAGTTGTCAAATGGGGCTCGGGGTAGTGGTGAGAGGGGGATATAAATAATTTTTAAAAACTGAATTTAAAAAATCAACATGCTATTGAACAACTACTGGGTCAAAGAAAGAAAAAACAAGAGATCCGAAGATGCACAGAGACAGATTAAAATGAAAATTCAACATACCAAAATTTTGGGGAAGCAGCAAAAGCAATATTAAGAGAGAAGTTTAAAACATTACAGGCTTATCTCAAAATAAATTTTAAAAATTAATCTCAGCCAGTAGGAAAAACATCTAGAAAAAGAACAAATAAAGCCCAAAGTCATTAGAGGGACAAAAATAATAATAACCAGAGCAGAAATAAATGAAACAGAACAACAAAAAAAAAAAGATAGAAAAAAATTAATGAAACAAACAGCTGGTATGTTGAAAAAATAAACAAAACTGACAGACTTCTGGTTAGATGCACTAACCAAAAAATGAAAACAGACTCAAAATCAGAATGAAAGAGAAGTGGACATCACAGAAATATAAACCATTACACAAAAACACTATAAAAGGCTATACACCACCAAATTCTATAAACCTATTCGTGCACTGGTGGGGTCCCTCAGCCTGGCCTGTGCCCTCTTGCAACCCGGGACTCTTTCTGGGGATGTCTGCCGACCAGGCTGAGAGACCTCACCAATGCACAAATCTGTGCACTGGACCTGTAGTAAAAGACCCTAAATAGCCAAAGCAATCTAGAAGAAAAAAGACAAACCTAACATATCACACTGCCTGTTTCAAAATTATACTAAAATGCTAAAACTATCAGAAAAAGAGACACTCAGACCAAAGGAACAGAATCTAGAGCCCAGAAATAAGCTCACACCTACATGGGCAACTAATATTTGACCAAGGAGACAAAAGCACCCAGCAGAGAAAGGGGAGTCTCTTCAATAAATGGTGCTGGGAAAACTGGAAAGCCACATTCAAAAGAATGAAACTAGGCCTCTATCTGACGCCATAAACAAAAATTAGCTCAAAATGGACTAAGGACTTGAATATAAGGCCTGAACCAATAAAATACACAGAAGAAAACATAGGCACTAAACTTGTGGACTTTGGTCTGAGAATTGCTGTTTGTGAACTTTACCCCAAGGGCATGGGAAATAGAAGCAAAAATAAATGAATGGGTCTACATCAAACTAAAAAACTTCCGCCTAGCAAAATAAATCATTAACAAAACAAAAAGGCAACCAATTGAATGGGGGAAGGTATTTTCAAATGATACCACTGATTAGAGGTAATACCGAAAATATATAAAGAACTCATGTAACTCAACAACAACAAACACACCAAACAATCCAATTGAGAAATGAGCTGAGGCTGAACAGACATTTCTCTAAAGAGGGCATGCAGATGGACAACAAAGAGATGAAAAGATGCTCAGCAAGACTAATCATCAGGGAAATGACAATTAAAACCACAATGAAATATCATCTCACATCTGCCAGAATGGCTATCATCAGTAAGTCAAGTAAGCGCTGGTGAGAATGTGGAGAAAATGGAGCCCTCTGGCACTACTGGTGGGAATGTAAACTGCTGCGACCACTATGGAAAACTGGACTGGCTCCTCACAATATTAAGAATAGAGCTACCACATGACTCAGCAATCCCTCTTCTGAGTATCTACCTAAAAAGCTGGAAAGCACTTATGAAGATAGGTGTATCCCTATGTTCACTGCACAAGAGCCACGATATGGAAACAACCTAAGTGTCCTTTGATGGGTGGCTGGATAAAGAAGATAGGGCACCTATACGCAATGGAATACTACTCAGTCATAAGAAAAGATGAAATATTCCCATTTGTGAGAACGTAGATGGATCTTCAGATATTCATGCTAAGTGAAATTAAGACAAAGAAGGACAAGAACAGTATGATTTCACCCGTACGTGGGATATGAGAAAAAAATAAACAAACAAACCCCAAACTCTTAGAAACAGACAACAGAATGGTGTTACCAGAGGGGAGGTGGGAAGAGGGGAGAATATATAGGGTAAAATATGGATGACAGAAGATTAGACTTGGCAGGTGAACACACTATAGAGTACACAGATGTTGTAAATTGTATACATGTAATTTATATAATGCTAGCCTACCTAATAAGAGAGTAATATGCAAATTAACCATCACTCTGGTACACTCACCAGCCACGTCCACCAGCCAATCAGAGCGAGTATGCAAATAAACCCAGCCAAGATGGCTACCAGAGGGGAGGCTTGGGTTTCTCTGACAACAAAGGAAGCCAAGCTTTCCACACACCCTGGTGGGCCCAGGCCTCCACTCAAGGATACAAAATTTCAATTATAGAAGGTAAATCCAAACAAAAATGGCGGTAGCCACAGAGCGAGCAGAAGGCTTAGCTCCGCTCCAGGCTACAAAGCTTCAATTGTAGAAGGCCCAGGCCACCCCACACCCTACGGGAACCCCCACCCTGATCCAGGACCCCCTGATCCAGGACACCCTTCAGGGCAAACCAGCTGGCCCCCACCCGTGCAGCAGGCCTCTATCCTATCTAATAAAAGAGTAATATGCAAACTGACCATCACTCCAACACACAAGATGGCTGCCCCCATGTGGTCAAAGATCCTGCCCCCATGTGGACACAAGATGGCCACCACAAGATGGCCAGCAGGGGAGGGCAATTTGGAGGCACCAGGCCTACAAGGGAGGGAAGTTGAGAGGGACCAGGCCTGCAGGGGAGGGCAGTTAGGGGTGACCAGGCAGGCAGAGGAGGGAAGTTGGAAGCAAACAAGCTGGCATGGGAGCAGTTAGACATCAATCAGGCTGGCATGGGAGTGGTTAGGGGGTGATCAGGCTGGCAGGCAGAAGTGGTTAGGGACAATCAGGAAGGCAAGCAGGCGAGCAGTTGGGAGCCAGCAGTCCTGGATTGTGAGAGGGATCCCAGATTGGAGAGGGTGCAAGCTGGGCTGAGGGACACAACCCTGCCCCCATGCACGAATTTCGTGCACTGGGCCTTTAGTTAATAACATATAAATTTATTGCTACCTCAATATATTTAATTTTTAAAATAAAACAAAAGTGAATTTTTATTATTGTATCAGTTCTTTGTATAATTTTCATATACCTCTAAAGAACTTAAAAATGGTCAACTCTCTTCTATACACTTGTTTATACTATTAATTTTCACTATTTCTAAAGAGAATATTTGCTAAGTCAAAGGTTACCTTCAGCTTAGCAACTGTTAATAATTATCCCACACTTGGATTAGCCTCCCAATTAATGAGGACATCTTTTACCTTGTACAAATTTGTATTTAAAAACCAGGGCCCCAGGGTCTTTAAATAAAAAACAACAACACCAACACTAAGAAAATAAAAAATAAATTTAAAAAATGCAGTAACCCTAGTACCTTACAAAGATAAAGAAATACAAATGGACAAATGAATTAAATAATTTTACATTTGTACGCCCCCATTTTTGAACTACAAAATACTTTTACAATGCCTTTCATACATATCACATTCAACCACATGAAACTACCATACTTTTAGAGGTCGAAAAAGTTTGAATATCAGTAATTTCATCTTATTCAACCTAATACATTCAATAGGAGAAAAAGTAATATATATATGCATGTTTACATACACACACACACACACACACACACACACACAAACACCCCTATTATATAACTGCACATCTGAAGAATGCGACGGCACCAAGTCTAAGCTATCTCCCCTATCGATGCAAAAACAGTATCACACATACGAAAAAACTACTGGCAATACCTGCATCCCTGCTTTAAATCATATCCCATTGGTGACTTGCCAAATTTTCTTAGTCCCTGTCTTGAAAAGATGCCATTGAAAGATAAAATGAGTTCATTTAGGTCTTTCAGGAAATTAATTCCAACTGTATTCCACATTGTTGCCAACATAGCACTGGCCAGAAATCGCTCACAGGAATGAATGACAGGAGCAAGATTTTCATTACAGCTTCATTGGTAGGAAGTAAAAAGCCAGCACAAACGGGACACATTGGAGCATGGTTGTTAGGGAAAGGTCATGGTGAGCCTCCAAGGGCAGGTTAGGGAGTTTGTGCTTTATTCTGACCCTAATGGTGACCCCTGAGCACTTGTGAGAGAGGGTGCCACACTACAAAGGTAAGAAGTTGACATGTGAGATGAGGAGGTAACAGGCCAAAGGCTGTGCAAGAAGGATCCTATATAATAAAAGGGTAATATGCAGATCGACCAAACAGTGGAACAACCGGTCACTATGACGCGCAATGACCACCAGGGGGCAGACGCTCACCACAGGAGCTGCCCCTGGTGGTCAGTGTGCTCCCACAGGGGAGCGCCGCTAAGCCAGAAGCCGGGCTCACAGCTGGCGAGCACAGCAGTGGTGGTGGGAGCCTCCCCACCTCTGTGGCAGTGCTAAGGATGTCCGACTGCCTTCCCTCGAGGGCTCCCAGACTGCAAAAGGGCACAGGCTGGGCTATGGGACCCCCCCACCAAGTGCACGAATGTTGTGCACTGGGCCTCTGGAACTGTTATAAAAGTTATGAGGCAAATGAATAGGTTCCTGAACGACACTGGCAGCCAGAATGGAAAGAGAGAAAGGGTCAAAAAAATAAAAAATGCTGGAGCTCCCCATGATGTACAGGCTGGACTCAAGAGCAAAGAATTTTATGCAGATATGAAAGCCAAGAGAAACAAACAAAAATGTATTCAGAATACTTAAGATTACATTGGGAATTTTAAAATATGATATTAATAACAAAATTCAGCTAGGTTTTCTATAGTGTTACTCAGGAATGCTGCAAAATAATAGCAACAACGAGCCTTAACCAGTCCCCACACACATTCATACCAGAAGGACCCCCTCCAAGGGATTAAGTGACACTATCCTATTAAATAATAGATGGATTACATATTTATTTCAAGTCTCTGACAGCCAGAATATGTTTTCGATACCCTGTTTATTATAAGAATTGCTATTTGGCCCCCTGAGTACAACTATGTAAATATAGACTAATGGATAGAGGTTTGGAATCAACAATTTTGCCTTAGCTTGCCAATCACTTTCTTTTAATTGAGGTGAAATTCACATAACATAAAATCAACCATTTTAAAGTGAACAATTCAGGGGCATTTAGTTCATTCTCAATATTGTGCAACCATCATCTCTACTTCCAAAAGCCATTCATTTCTTAAAAGGAACAATGATACCACTCTTACCATATGTGATAACATGAGGATAGCATACATAACTACTTAAAAAATTGGTGAGATCACACTAGGCCTTTAACTGATCGATCACCACAACACACACACACTGTTGTCTCCATCAGTTATTTAAGGTGTTGCGATAGGAATTTTATTCTAAATACTAGAGGCCCGGTTAACAAAATTTGTGCATGGGGGGTGGGGGAGGGAGTTGTCCCCTCAGCCCAGCCTGCACCCTCTCCAATCCAGGACCCCGCGGGGGATGTCCGACTGCCGGTTTAGGCACAATCCTGCCGGCAGTCGGTCATCTCTCTCACAATCTGGGACCACTGGTTCCTAACTGCTCACCTGCCGGCCAACCTGATCACCCCCAACTGCCCCCCTGCTGGCCTGGTGGCCCCACGCAGCCTTCTGTTCAGTCATCTGGTCGTCCCTCACTAACCCCCCTGACAGCCTTGTCGCCCCACAGCCTACTATTTGGTCATCCATCCGGTTGTTTCGGTTGTGAGGGTCCCTGGCTTTTTATATATTAGGACAGGCTCCTGGAGTTTCACAACATATTAAATTTAGAAAATGAATATAAACTCTACTGTATCTTTGATACAAATCTTATAAATGGATGTCTCATATTCCTTTTACATAAGTACCAGAAAAGCTCTTACTTTTTAAAAAATTTATCTTTATCATTGAAAGTATTGCAGGTGTCCTGTTTTTTTGTTTTTGTTGTTGTTTTCCCCATTGACCCCCTCGAACTGGTACCCGTCTCTCCCAGGTTTTCACCACCCCTATTGCCTGTGTTCTTGGGTTATGCATACAAGTTCCCCAGTTAATCCTCCCCTCCCACCCCCTAACCTTCCCCTTCCTACTGACGTTTGTCAGCCTGTTGCATGCTGTTATGCCTCTGAATCTATTTTATTCATCAGTTTATTCTGATCATTAGATCCCACAAATCAGTGAGATAATTTGATACCTATCTTTCTCTGACTGGCTTATTTAGATTAGCATAATACTCTCCAGGTTCATGTCCGCTATTGCAAATGGTGAGGTTTTTTGTTTGTTTTGTTTTGTTTTTTGGTTGTTGTTTTTTTTTCCAACAGCTGTGTAGCATTCCATTGTGTAAAGTCACCACAGCTTTTTTATCCACTCATTCACTGATGGGCACCTGGGCTGTTTCCAAATCTTAACTACTGTAAATTGCACTGCTATGAACAAATGGGTGGATATATTCTTTCCAACTGGTGTTTCTGGATTCTTAGGAGATGTTATTTTAAAAAATAAAAAAAGTCTAAAAGACTCCAATGTACATACCTTATTGGGATAGCTGGCTGCTTCCTCCCAAAATTGACTTCAAAGAGGAAGCCTTCCACAGCGATGAAGAAAAACTGTGCAAACGTCACGATGTTCCCGCATCCTGGATGCTTCCTGCACAGTGAGGGACAAAAGAAAAAGGCACCACAAGCTAAGATAGAGGCCACTATGACTTGCTCTATGGACAGTTCAGAGTAACAGGGAGATAGATTTCCATCCCCCACTGTCCTCTCAGTTTTCATGCCCCACGGATCACACACATTTAGCAATGTACCTCACAGAGAGGGACGTCCGGCCTTATTTCACTCTTCTGTAGGTAGAGCGGGCCGTCAGGAAGGACCACTCTGACACACTCACTCCTCCTGGAATTATGACACAGCCTTCCTGGTAAACTGTAGGAACTGGTCAGGGAGATGTTCTTTCTGAGATCTTCACTTAGCCAAGAGGACTTTATTCAGGATCGTAGTCAGCCTACGCAGCGTATGCTCAGGTCTCCTGGAAACGTCTGTATATCCTCCTGACCAGGAATCTCCAAGACTACCGTCAACCAAAGACTCATACCGGGGGGCGTTGCCTTAGCTCCCCCACAGGGGCAAAAATTGCTTCTTGGGGTGGGGGAAAGCTTACTATTTTGTAAGTATAAAGCACAGATATATGTACAGCACATACACCCATATACAGCGTGTCTGTGGGGGGATGACTAGGAAAACAATGTCTAAAAAGGGATTTTAGATGGGGGTGGAGAGATGGGTAAGAAGCAATAATGAAAAAAATGAGTGCTATAGCCAACTATTCTCCACCACCGTTAACACAAATATATTAGGCACTCAATTAATGTTCATAAAATTCCACTGAAGCTTTTCAGTGATCTATGTAGGGGATGGGGAATCTTTCACAGTGACTTAGGGGAAAATGTACAAGAGAAGAATTCCTTCTGGCCTCCCCCCTGAGGCAGTCTGAAAGGAGTTACCGAAACCGTGTGTGGTTTCCTTGAGCTTGTCCCCCATGAGGCTCTGCTCAATCACCGGAGGAGGGTCAGAGCCAGCAGCCCGCCGCCTTTGTTTTCCTGAAGTTTCCTGGCCACCCTTACTACCCACGTCCCCACATTACAAAACCCAGCCTTCGTGTCCTGCCTCTTCACCCAAGACATCTACCCACAGCTGGTGAATAGAGGGGGGTGATTATATTACTAAATATTAACACGATGCTATTTATTTATTTATTTATTATTGCTCTTTTTACAGAGAGGAAGGGAGAGAGAGTTAGAAACACCAATCAACTGCCTCCTGCACACCCCCCACTGGGGATGTGCCCGCAACCAAGGCACATGCCCTTGACCGGAATCAAACCTGGGACCTTTCAGTCCGCAGGCCGATGCTCTGTCCACTGAGCCAAACCGGTCAGGGCACGATGCTATTTATTAAAATAAACTCCATCCCTCTGTTAGTGGTTTTAATATTAAGTAGCAGTGGCAAGGACACAAAGTCCAAAATACACGCATCGGGCATACAAATAAACAGCTCCGAGCACAGCCATGCTCACACCTGAGGCGGAACTGTGGCAACTCGTTAGGCTCCACTGCCTATGAAAACTGCTTTATCTTCACTCGGTGGTTTCTTCCAGCGCCTCTTACGGTCAAGGGCCAGGGCTAAAGGCTGCAGGAACCCGTACGTCATCATGTGAGACATGTACCTCCCTGAAGGAGCAATTACAGCCATTACCCTCGCTATCAGTTCAGAGGAGAAGGAAGCTGCGCTCTAGGCTAGAGAGTTCTTGGCACAGTCTCCACACGCAGGCTGCCCGTTACAACCGGGTGCCGGGAGCCGCCCCGCCCAGCTCGGATCGGGTTGGTCCGGAGTGGGGTCCTGCACTGTGGGAAGCTTCCCTCTTGAGTCTCACGTGCAGAGGCCGAGACCCTCAGGCGGGTCTGGGGGAAGGCCGGGAGGGTGAGAGTGCGTGGAAGACGCACAGGTAATCTTTGTGTGCTGACACAGGGTTGAGAATTACTGAGCTCCAGCGGCTAAAAATTCACGGTGACACGCAAGATGCAGCTGTCATTACCCTGTGACATGGCAGTTGATTACATCTAGTTTTCTTATCTCTCACATGGGAACAGTGTGAGTGCCTATCCCATTGGTTTTACTGCAGAGCAGATAAGCCAGTCCCTCACACACACTTCCCATAGCGGCTGCCAAGCAGGGAAAGGCAGAGGAGGACTCTAGGACGGCCAAAATGTCCTATCTTGCATATCAGAAGGTCTTCAATTAGACACAGTAACCTTTCAAAATATATTTATATTGACCGTTTTTTTTCTCACCTATAAATCAAAAGGAACATACTTTTAACCTTGTCCTGAGGATGTGATGAAAAAAAAATACATAACATGCCAAACCCAAGATTTAGCCTGAGGGCTCAAGAAGCTTCCTGGCTTTCCCTCCCGTTTCTCTTTAACAAAAGCTTAGGTCAATTCAATTAAAGAACGATTAGGGAGCACCTACTGTGCGTGAAGTGAGGGGCTAGCTGCCAGGAAGCGCCCACGTGGATGAGCCCTGATCCCGGCAGGAGATGACAGGAGGAAGGAGCAGGAGAGAAGGACTCGGTGCCACAGAGCGATGGGATGGCTAGAGAGAGGTGCCCTACTGGGCAGTTTCTGGCCTTCGGTCAGGCACCTGAATGAATATGGGACGCCTCACTTCAAGCAACCAGGACCTGGATGTAGGAACCCTCCAACAATCCCATTCCCATCAGGAGTCACTTCCTATCAGCCCCTGACAACTCTACTCTCCTCTCCGTTCTCTATTTCCATAGGGTTGTTAAATTCCCCTATTGCACTCACATGATTCCATTTTTCTAAAAAAATGAGCTTACAGAGCTTTTTAGGAACATACTGTTGTATAGATACCAATTATTTATTTTAACTTAAATAATTCATTTTAAAACTTCAGAGCCTTTCCCCTAAATCACTTGTTTTGCTGAAATTCATTTATCAAGAATTATAATCATAACTGAAAACAGTTTCTTTGACTTTGAAGTCTCTTTGGCAAGAATCCAATTTTTTTTCATTTCATTTTAACATATATATATATATATATATATATATATATATATATATATATTTTAAATCCTCACCAGAGGATATGCTTTTATTGATTTTAGAAAGAGGCATACATGTGAGAAATATCGATTGGTTGCCTCTCCTATGCACCCTGACTGGGGATCAAACCCACAACCTGGGTATGTATCTGACCAGGAATCGGACCCACAACCCTTAGGTGCATGGAACAACACTCCCACCAACCGAGGTGTACTAGCCAGGGCAAATTTTTATTTTTTTGAAAAGGCAACTTTGAAGAGAAAGAATTGGGCATATATTTCATGCCTTTTGTTATCTCATATTCTAGATTTAGGAAACTATTCTATCCGATTCAGTACTAGGCACTTGATTGGAATAAAATGGGGGAAGAAAATGTTTCAGATTGTTTTCCAGGTGTAAGACACACAATGCCTTGCCCACTCAGTTAGCTGGTGCCTATCCCCTCAGCCATTCACATCTGCTCTCTGCACTGCACTGTGGCCGGATTTTATCTTAGATCCTAAATACAGGTATGAGCATCAGAGAGAAAAAAAACTACATTTGTTTTCCAATTTAGGAAAACATTTAAAATGTTTGCTTCTCCATGCAATTCACTTTAGCATTTCCCTTTTTCTACTTGCCACTATCATGGCACCCAGTGGTTCCAAGGAAGCCACATAAAACACACAGCTCCTGCTCGGTAAGGACTTATGGGCTGTGATGTCCCAAGACAGAGTCACAAATTCTGAGAAGGCCAAAACTAGAAAGAACTCTAAAGACCACCCAGGCCAACCAGCTCTTATTTTATTGTCACGTGAGAAGTCGTGAGCTGCCCAAGCAAAGCAGGAAAAGGCTGCTATTCATCTGCTGTCCCATTCATTAAAGTCATAAATGTACTGCTCTCCCTATGAAAACCCATTGCTGCACGCAAAAATCTAGATTCCCCCAAAAGGATAAATGAGCGGCGATATATTTACACATTATTCGGAGTGTTCTAAGGAGAAGCTTCCATAATGCATGAAAACATTCTGTAAAGTTCCATTTATCCACAACTTCTCAGGAACAAACCCATAAAACAAGGCAGACCTGCACTGAAGTAAAAGTCGTCAGAGAGGAGGGAAGCCCGAGTGTGCGTCAGGCTTTGCACACGATCTCCTTCAGATCCCCGTGAGGCAGTGGCGCCAGCAACTCCACACCCCACTTTTACTGTTGAGCAAACAGACCGGGGAGATCAAGAAATTTAGCTGAGTGCTCATAACTCGTAAGAGGGCCTTCAGCTGCCAGCATAACTGGCATCACACAACCTTTCAGAACATTTGATTTGATGGCATATTCAACACAAATGAGACACTATTATTCTCTGATCTTTATTTGGCTGGCCTGATTTTAGCACATTTTTATACTTTAAAGTCAATTTCCATTTCTTAAGTTGTATGAGTCTTATATATCTTGAAAATTAACCCCTTATCAGATACATCTGTGGCACATATGTTCTCCCATACAGTGGGCTCCCTTTTCATTTGTTGATGGTTTCTTTTGCTGTGCAGAAGCTTTTTATTTTGATGTAGTCCCATTTGTTTATTTTTTTCTATGTTTCCCTTGCCTTAGGAGATCTATCAGCAAACATACTGCTATGAGAGGTGTCTTGGATTTTGCTCCCTATGGTTTCTTATAGAATTTTTATGGTTCTATGACTTACATTTAAGTTTTTTTTTAATCCATTTTGAGTTTATTCTTGTGTATGGTGTAACTTGGTGGCCGAGTTTCATTTCTTTGCATGTATTTGTCCAATTTTTCCAACACCAGTTATTAAAGAGACTGTTGACTCTACTGTATGCTCTTGTCTCCTTTGTCAAATATTAATTGAGCATAATGGCTTGGGTCAATTTCTGGGTTCTCTGTTCTGTTCTACTAATCTATATACCCGTTCTTGTGCCAGGACCAGACAGTTTTGAGTACTGTGGCTCTGTAATATAACCCAATATCTGGCATTGTGATCCCTAAAACTTTGTTCTTCTTTCTCAAGATTGCTGCGGCTATGCGTGGTCTTTTGGGGTCCCATATATATTTTGAAATATTTGTTCTGGATCAGTGAAGTATGCCATTGGAATTTTAAAGGAATTGAATTAAATTCATAGATTGCTTACAAAAATCCAATTAAAAAAATGGGCAAAGACCTAAATAGACACTTCTCCAAAGAGGACATACAGCTGGCTAGGAGACATATGAAAAAATGCTCAGTCACTAATCATCAGAGAGATGCAAATTAAAATGACAATGAGGTATCACCTCACACCTGTCAGAATGGCTATCATCAACAAATCAACAAAGAGCAAGTGACGGTGAGGATGTGGAGAAAAAGTGGTTGGCAAACTCATTTAGTCAACAGAGCCAAATATCAATGATAGAAATTTCTTTTGAGAGCCAAATTTTTTAAACTTAAACTTCTTATAACACCACTTCTTCAAAACAGACTTGCCCAGGCCGTGGTATTTTGTGGAAAAGCCACACTCAAGGGGCCAAAGAGCCGCATGTGGCTCAGGGACCGCAGTTTGCGGACTACAGCCCTAGTACACTGCTGGTAGGAATGCAGACTGGTGCAGCCACTGTGGAAAACAGTATGGAGTTTCCTCAAAAAAATTAAAAATGGAACTGCCATTTGACCCAGTGATCCCACTTCTAGGAATATATCCCAGAAACCCAGAACACTAATCAGAAAGAATGTATGCACCCCTTTGTTATAGCACCACAATTTACAATGGCTTAAGATCTGGAAACAGCCCAACTTAGATGAGTGGATTTTAAAAAAAGCTTTTTTTTTAATCCACTCATTACATTTACACCATGGAATACTATGCAGCAGTAAAAAGGAAAGATTTCTTACCCTTTGAGATAGCATGGAGGGACCTGGAGAGTACGATACTAAACCAAATGAGCCAGTCAGAGAAAGACCAGCATCACATGATCTCACATGTGGAATCTAATGAACAAAATAAACTGGTGAACAAAATAGATCCAGAGGCATAGAAGCATGAACAGACTGTCTAATCTCAGAGGGAAGGCGGGGTGGTAGAGGGGGTGAGGGGTGAGAAGAGATTAACCAAAGAACTTCTATGCATATCTGCATAACCCATGGACCCAGACAATAGTGCAGAGGAGGCCTGGGGAGGAGGATGGAGGTGGGGGGTCCATGGGGAAAAAAGGGGGACAAATGTAATACTTTCAACTATAAAGATCAATTTAAAAAAATAAAAGAGCAGAAATCATTTTAAAAAATTGATTTCCAAAGTGACCTTCCTTTGAAATGTACCAGCTCGCAGCAGGATACATTGCTATATCCCTCGCCACCTGCTCTCAAGAAGGACAAATAGCCCTGGCCAGTGTGGCTCAGTACGCAGGGCCTTCTCCTGTGCACCACAAAGCTGCCAGTCGGATTCTAGGCCAAGGCACATGCCCAGGTTTCGGGCTGGGTCCCCGGTGGGGAGCGAGCAGGAGGCAGCTGATCAACGTTGCACTTTCATATCGATGTTCCTCTCTCTTCCTTTCTCTCTAAAAATCAATAAACTATTCTCTTTTTTTAAAAAAAAAAAAAGTTATTCATCCTTTTAAAAGAAAAGAATGACAAAGGACAGATCTTTATCAACACTGTCTGCATAACAAAATTTCAAGCTCAGTTACTGCAAAAATGAACCCCACGCAGAGTTTACCTTAAATAAACTGGTCGCTTCAGAATGACTTTAACCCACGGTATCAGGAAAATAAAAGACATTTCTAGTGGGCACCACATGAGACACTGGGTGACCAAAACCTATCGCCTGCTCAAGTTCAAAATTAACAGGGAGGTTGAAAAGAGTTACTGGACTAGGAGTTTAGATATCCTGGATTCCAGTTTTGTCTCTGCCACTTACAAGGAGTAGAAGACCATCTGACTTCTGGGGAACGGTTCCATTTTCAGTAAAACGGATATTCTAATTCATGACCTATATTGGATGCACACTGCCCTGATGGCCCATGGAGATAACGTGTAGACTCGGAAACATGATGGTAGGTAGCGCCATTAATAGCATTTTACAGCAAGAGAAGGAGGTCCAGAGAAGCGAAATGATTTGAAAAGGTCACCAAACCAGGGTATGACAAAGCCAAGAATGAAGTTCATATTTTTTTAAATATATATATTTTATTGATTTTTTACAGAGAGGAAGGGAGAGGGATAGAGAGCTAGAAATATCGATGAGAGAAACATCGGTCAGCTGCCTCCAGCACACCCCCCACTGGGGATGTGCCCGCAACCAAGGCACATGCCCTTGACCGGAATCAAACCTAGGACCTTTCAGTCCGCAGGCCGACGCTCTATCCACTGAGCCAAACCGGTCTCAGTTGAAGTTCATAATTTCAAGATTTTTCAGTCCTGAGCCTTTTTCAGGACACCTGTTGTTTCTTCTGTAAGTCTGCACCCATTGAACGCTGCACATCATTACTCAACATTATTTGCGTGCCATCCTAGTTTCTCTTTGGTAAAGCCATTTTTTTTAAGGCTAACACTGCATAAGTTTCAGGTGTGCAACATTAAAATTTGACATCTGTATGTAATACCTCCTGTTCACCCCTGGAAGCTTCCATTTGTCACCCCCATTCTTTTACTTTAATTTACTGAATTTATCGGGGTGACTCTGATTAACAAAACCATATAGGTCTCAAGTGCACAACTCGATAAAAGCATCATCTGCCCCCTGCGCTCACCACCCAGCATATTTCTGTTCCCACTTACCTCCTCTTTGCCCCCTTCCACCTCCCAAACCCCTCCTTTCCACCTGGCTGTCGCCATACTGTTGACCCTGCCTGTGTGTCATATATATTTATGTTTTTTTTTCTTAATCCCTTCACCTTTTTTCACCCAGCCCCCCAACTCTCCTCCCCTCAGACAGCTGTCAATCTGTTATGTACCGATGCTTCTGTTTCTATTTTGTTTGTCAAATGATTGTGTTGATTACATTCCACATACAACTGAGATCAGATGGTTATCTCTCTCTCTCTCTCTCTCTCTCTCTCTCTCTCTCTGACTGGCTCATTAGACTTAGCATAATACTCTCCAGGTCCATCCCTGCTGTTGCAAAAGGTAAGATCTTCTTTTTTTTTACAGCCAAGTAGTATTCCATTGTATAAATGCACCACAGCTGTTTTTACTCCCCCAATCTTAATTTACGAAGTTACATCCCAAAACACATGCCTCCCAGTTTGAAGACAAATATCTTAAAGCTGGAAATGCTCTCTTGGGTCAATGAGGCGGACCATATACATAAATAAGAACTGATTCCCCTACATCCCTGGGAGGTAATGTTTGGGCACAGTACTCAGGGCCATCTGATCTTTAAGGGTGACAAAACAAATGCTCCGCAGGCACTTGAACACACGTGACACTTTCTTTGCAGCGTGTACAAAACCAGACTGCACTATTGCAAGTCGAAAAGCTTTGGTCCAGTGCTCCGGTCAAAGGTGGCCTTGCTACCCAGTTGGAGAAAAGAGCTACCGTAGAGGAACCTTGGGTTCGGCCACAGGGTTCTGCCAACGTGAGCCCAGTCACGTGAGAAACGCTCCCGGGTATTTGTGGTGAAGGGGTGATGTCAGCAACACCCCCCGAGCGTTTCCTGCGAGGGATGCTGTGGAATTCTTTGGCGGGGCAGCGGACGGAGCGCAGGGCGGAGGAGTGGGCTCTCGGCGGGGTCCCAGGAGGCGCAGAGCCGACCCCGCGGGGGCGTGGGGGTGACGCGCGGGGGACGCCCCCCTCCGGCTTTCCCGGTGCAGCCCCGGGACCCGCGGCGTCACTCACCGGACCAGCAGCTCCAGGAAGACCACGTTACTGCAGCAGCCGGCGAACACCAGGCCCACCGCGAAGAGCGGGCGCATGGTCGGCGCGGGGAAGGGGGGCCGGCGCGCGGAGGAAGCGCCCGCCTAGACCACTACCTCGGCGGCGGCACCACAGAACTTCGCCCCCTTCCCGGAGCGCGGCTCTTCCCCGGCGCCGCCACCGGCGCTCCGGGGCAGAGGAGCTGTAGTTCACGGCCAGCCCCGGTCCCATTCATTCGAGGGGGCGCTCTGGCCCCGGACAGACTACATATCCCAGGGTGCCGCGCGCCCTCACGTCACGCTGGGACCCTCCACTGGAGAAGAGAGAAGCGAGGTTCTCGTCCATGCCTCTCGCGATAGGAAGCCGCAGGGTGTGTTGGGAAGTGAAGTTCCAACCCTGCCCAGGTGGTTTCCCGCGAGTACGCCCGGGATTCAGAGAGGGCTGCGAGCGTCACTGTCTCTGCAAACCCCGCGGGCGGCACGAGAGCTGCAGACCGGTGATTGATTGGTCGCCGGCGGCGTTCTAGCTTCTGAAACAATTCTGAACTGAGTGAAAGCAAAACTTCCTCTGGACTTACTTTTCTGCCTTTAGAAAGGAGCATTGGAGTCAGAAAGTGCTGGAATGGAATGTTGGCTCCCAGCTGCTAATCAGCTCTGCTGTCTCAGGCAGCTTCTTCGAGCCTTAGCCTCATTACTGGTAAAAAACGGGAGCAGTAAATGCCCAGTTAGCAGTAATGCACGTCTTACCGCTTGTGAGAGGTTCAAGCTATGATCACCTGGGGATCTTGTTAAAATGTGGATTCTGATCCATTTACACCTGCAATTTGCCCTGGGATTCTGCATAGCGAACAAGTTCCCCAGGTGCTCTGAGGACCTCATTTAGAAGAGCAGATACCTACAAAACAATTGTTTCTGAAGACTTCTCTACCCACTCCATTGACTTTGGGATCTCCTGCCACCCAACTGTCCCTTTTCTCCTTCCCCTTAGCTGACAGTCATGCTCAAAGTAATTTCTCTTTCTCCTTCACTTTAACACCAAATATCTTTAAAGACTAATCTATATACGTAGCCTTTACTGATCAAAGCCAGATTTTTAAAAATAGCTTCATTTTTTAGTTCTACTGATCTCTTGATTGTCAAAACCATATACAGCAATTTTTTGAGTACCGTTTCATTTAATGTTGTTTAGTTATAATGTTTACACGATGCCATTACAACTTAATTCTTGCTTGTATCAGCCTAGGGCACTGGTTGGCAAATCGTGGCTTGCGAGCCACATGCGGCTCTGGCCCCTTGAGTGTGGCTCTTCCACAAAACACCACATGCGGGCGCGCATGTACAGTGTGATTGAAACTTCGTGGCCCATGAGCAGAAGTCGGTTTTCAGCCTGGGCGAATCTATTTGGAAGAAGTGGCATTAGAAGAAGTTTAAGTTTAAAAAATTTGGCTCTCAAAAGAAATTTCAATCGTTGTCCTGTTGATATTTGGCTCTGTAGACTAATGGGTTTGCCGACCACTGGCCTAGGACAGCGATTTTCAGCCCAAGTGCCACAAGAAGCACGCTGGTGTGCCGCAAGAATTTTTAAAATGTGCAACACCTGACTATTTAGTCAGGACACTCACCTCTTTTCCTTAAGATTATCACATTTAAAAAATGACAACGGCCAACACAATAGCCGTGTGATGTGAATGAACCAAAATTATACTTTTTTTCTCAGGTTGGCAAAAAAATATATATTTCTGGTGTGCCACAGAATTTTACTAATTAGCTTGTGTGTGCCATTACATACATTGTTTCATTTAAAGTCACAGTTTCCAAGACCCTATCAATGACGTTACGTGAGAACGTACTGTACCAGTCTTACTTGGTCTCTCAAATGGCTTTTGACAATGAAAGTCAATGCTCTGACATTCTCTTGTCCCTCTGCTCATAAGACAGGAGTCTCCTCTTTCTCTTTCTCTTTCTACTGTACTTCTCTAACTTACTTTTTTTCAGTTTTCTTTGCAGACTTTTCCTTCTCTTGAATTCTCCTTTCAGAGTTCTATCATCTGTCCCTTCCTTTTTAGCCCAGACACATTCTGTTGCTGATCTCATCTCTGCAACTTCAGCCATCACATATGTAACTGTGAACCTACGCATACATACATATATGTACAGCCCCAATGTTCTTCATGTCTTAAATCAAAGTTTCCAACTGCCTATTTGACATCTTCGACAATGGGATGTCTGAAGAGAGGAACTGTCTGCTCACAAAAGCTTTCTGTGTGTAGCTTTTCAATTCACAGTTTCTTCCTCTATAGCTCCAGCGCTCCACCCACCCCCAAACCATTCCAGGAATCAGGTTGCATTGTAGTTACGTGTTTTCATGTCAGTATTCCTCCACCTCTAGTCCCTTGGTAGACCAGAATCAAGAATAACTAATTCATCTCTAGGTCTTTAGCATCATATATAGTGACTGGTATCTAATATGTACATAAACTTTTTGTTGAGTAAATAAATGAGCTTGACTTCTTATTTGAGTAAAATAATTCACACCTCACCTATCTTGAATCATTTATAAAACTCACCTAGCCAAGTTGAAGACCAAAAAATTAAGTGAGATGACTCCCACGGGTTACCTCTTGACAAGGCTCCTCACATTGACAACCCTGCAGAGACCTGCCATTTGGGGTTTTGTAAACTTGTTTTCCTTACCGATTACATGAGGGTGGTTTTCTCCTCCCTCTGACGCATAAACCTCGAGGTGCTTGGAGCTGTGCACAAGGAAGGAACACTCTGAACAGGCTTAAGGTATTGACAAAGCCAAAGATAGTTGTTGCTTGTGTCATGGGTCATGTTCAAGCAACGCCCCAGTCAGTGTACGGACAGGTCTGTAAAATCTAGCTTCTTCAAGGTTGTCATCAAAAGACAGGTTTTCTTTCTATTTTTTAAATATATTTTATTGTTTTTTTTACAGAGAGAATTGAGAGGGATAGAGAGTTAAAACATTGATCAGCTGACTCCTGCACACCCCCTACTGGGGATGTGCCCACAACCAAGGTGCATGCCCTTGACCGGAATCGAACCTGGGACCTTTCAGTCTGCAGACTGACGCTCTATCCACAGAGCCAAAACGGTTTCGTCATCAGGTTTCCTTTCTCAGAGTGCTGTGGCTAAGGCACACGGCGTTTTGGCTAGGAAGGAAATCTTCTCCACCAGAATGTTAGTAGCACAAGGTCAAGGACTTCATCTTATTACCCACAGTGTCCTGCAAATCTAGAAGCCGCCTGACTCTAGTGAATGCGCAGTAAGTAATGGCTGGGAGGCAGGAAGAAAGTACAGAGGGACAGAAGGAGTTGGCGGGAGGAGGGGGAAGAAGGACCTTTAGGAAAACCAGCTCCTTCCATAGGGACTCACTCTGCCATGGGAGAACCTGTAAGAAGAATAGGCACCTAAGGAACGGTGCTCAGTGCCAGGCTGTGGGCAAGCTCCAGAGCAGCAGGAAACCCCTCTCTCTGCTCGGCCCACGGGCCTCAGTCCCCCTGCACGGCTGCCGAGCTGAGGGCCGTTCAATTGTCTTGTTGACCTGAGGTGGCAAGTCTAGCGCTGAGGAAAAGACACTGTTTTACCGCCTTGAGAGAAAGAACGACGTCAGAGAACCAAGTTCTTCACTTGTGTGACACGTCTCCGAGTTATTTACTGAACTCTTCCGCCCCCAACTGATAATAGTTAAAGTGGGGGAACCAAACCCCCAGATCACTTGATGGTAATTTTCCTGCGCTGGTTTGCTCACTTCTAAAAGCCACACGCACGGCCGAAACCGGTTTGGCTCAGTGGTAGAGCATCGGTCTGCGGACTGAAGGGTCCCGGGTTCGATTCCGGTCAGGGCATGTACATTGGTTGCCGGCACATTCCCGGTAGGGGGTGTGCAAGAGGCAGCTGGCCGATGTTTCTCTCTCATCGATGTTTCTAGCTCTCTATCTCTCTCCCTTCCTCTCTGTAAAATATCAATAAAATATATATATATTTTTTAAATAAATAAAATAAATAAAAGCCACACACACAGCCTTTGCACAGGCTGACCCACCCCTGACTGGGGTGCTGGTCTGGACCATTCGCAGCTCGGCCCACCACCGCCGCTGGCACGAGACAGACCTGGGCGCATGTCTCAGCTCTGCCAGCTCCTGGGTGACCTGGGCGCGTTTTTAGAATTTTTAAAGCCAACCCCATGTTCTTAACCTCTACAAAGGGACAAATGATACTACTTCCCACCCTCAGAGGCGTGGAATGAGGAATGAATAAGATGATTGGATGTGAAAAGCTTAACGCAGGGCCTGGCTCATAATGCGTGGTTCCAGTCTGTGGGCCCCTCTGCACTGAGCCCTGTGCTGAGGGGACACAAAGATGCGTCAGACAGTCTCCTGCCTCAGCGAGCTCACAGGCATAATGAGGGAGAGACCTGTGTCACTGTAGAGGTTTTCTCACGTTCCATTTGGGACAATAGCCCAACCTATAGTCTTCCTCCCCAGCCCCAGTCCCTTTTTATTTTATTTTATTTTTTTAATATATTTTATTGATTTTTTTTTTAAAGAGAGGAATGGAGAGGGATAGAGAGTTAGAAACATCGATGAGAGAGAATCATCCATCAGCCGCCTCTTGCACACCCCCTACTGGGGATGTGCCCTCAACCAAGGTACATGCCCTTGACTGGAATTGAACCCGGGACCTCTTTCAGTCTGCAGGCCGATGCTCTATCCATTGAGCCAAACCGGTTTCAGCCCCAGTCCCTTTTTACACTCCCCAAGTGTCCTTCCAGCCCCAGCCGGGCCCCTGCAGACCCTCACGGCCTTCATTATTGACACTGCCCTGTTTTCATCCTATCCAGTGGCAGAAGGTCTCTGCTCACTTAAAGGGGATCTGTGCTCTATCAGCTACTGTGCTGTAGAATGTTCTTTACCTCCTATTGACCTGTGACCCCATGAGTCATCCGCAGTGGCAGCTTCCATGCCTAATATCATCATATGTCACTGAGACCCCTATGAAATGCCAACAACTTCACAGAGATTAGCTTGGTGAAGTCGATCTCGGTGAAGTTGTTGGCATTTCATAGGGGTCTCAGTGACAATACTGAGCTGGCGGAATGGTCTTATGAGTCATGAATATGAATATCATTATTCAAATCACTCTGGTAGATGTCGAAGATAAAAGGAAATGTTTTGTTTTGTGTTCGTTAAGCACTAGAGGGTATGTTTCCCCCCCGGATGCCGGCTCGTTATGCCTGTAACCATTAATATGAGTTAAATCCCAACATCACATCAAGGGGAGAGGGGATCCCTCAAGTATTGGGGACCGCCTTCCCCAAATTGCAAATCAAAGGTAGATTGTAAACTTCTGCGCTGTCTCGCTAATGGATTAAAGTGTGTGTGGGTTTTTTTTCCTCCCTCCAAACACTAACTTTCCCTCCATAGCGATGGTTATGGGAGCTTCGTGGCAGGAGAGATGGCGAGGTCTCCCAGGGCCAGCACCATACTGGGTTTTCGCTCCTGGGGAAGAACAAACCTTGTTTAATCGCATGTTGTGCCTCGGGCTCTATTTACGTCCTCCACTCTCACTGAGCTTCACAAACCCCCAATGAGATGCTTTTGTCTTGGGTTTGAGGAAGAGCTGAGGCCCAGGATGGCCAACTAACCTACGCCAAATCACATGGCCGATAGGAGAATGAGGCAACAAGCCCGGGCTGTATAAAAACAGGCTGTGTGGGCCATTTCCCTAGAGTCTGTCAGATGCCTACTCCTCGATGAATGTGGGACACGGTGAGGAGGGCATGCAAGATGCGGAGAAGCTAACAGAATCGCTGCGCAGGCAGTGAGCCTGGTGCAGGTGAACTCACGGTGGTTTCGCCCTCTTTTACACCAGCTCCTGAAAAGAGGAATTAATCCCACATCGTGGTGGGTGAGTCACTAGGAAATGCGCTGAATGCGACTCAGGGGAGGGAGGAGCCTGTAAAGAAGGGAATAAGGCTAGAGCCCTGGTGGGCAAACTGCGGCTCTCGAGCCACACCCGGCTCTTGGGCCCCTTGAGTGTGGCTCCTCCACAAAATACCACGGCCTGGGCAAGTCTATTTTGAAGAAGTGGCATTAGAAGAAGTTTAAGTTTAAACCTTTTGGATCTCAAAAGAAATTTCAATCGTTGTACTGATGATATTTGGCTCTGTTGACTAATGAGTTTGGCGACCCCTGGACTAGAGCAACCGCCAATTTGCAGGCTGTGTCCTCAGCGAGCAGTAGGAGGAGATGCCTCGGCCCGTGTCTCCCCTGACTGTGCCGGAGGCTCCGGGGACTTCCGGAAGGAGAGGACCCCAGAAAGCTCAGTCTGAGGCAGGATTTTAATATATATATATATATTCACTTTTAGAGAGAGCGGAAGGGAGAGGGAGAGAGAGATCGAAACATCAATGAGAGAGGAACATCATCCACCGGCTGCCTCTTGCACGCCCCCTACTGGAGATCACTCACCACTCCAGCATGTACCCTGACCAGAATGGAACCAGTGACCTCTTGGTTCCCGGGTAGATGCTCCTCTGCTGAGACCCACCAGCTGGGCTGAGGCAGGTTTTAATGCCATTTAAAGACAACAGGTTCCTGCTGCGATGTAAATAAGACCCGGTCTGGAGGAAAAAAACGACTCCCGCCTTCGCCGCACCACCTTCCTGCGGCTGCTCCTGGGCTTTGTCCCCTGCCCTCCCAGGAGCCGTGTTCTGGGGTCTGGGTGGCGTGTGAGCTGTCCCCCCTCCGTGCTCTCTCTCCTTCCCGTCTGGAGAGAAATGGGGTCCCCAGAGGACATGGGAACGGGTCAGCTAAGCAGCACCCCGAGTAGCAGCGGACGGCCCTGCTGAGCCGCAGTGCTGGGCTCCGAGCACCTCATCACCTCCAGCTACAGGCCAGCGGAGGGAGCACTGGGGGGAAAGGCAACCGCAGCGGAGGAGGAGGAGGAGTTGGATTTAGGAGGGGGAGGGAGGAGCTGGATTTACGGAGGGGGAGGGAGGGAGGGAGGAAGGAGCTGGATTTAGGGAGAGGGAGGGAGGGAGGAGCTGGATTTAGGGAGAGGGAGGGAGGGAGGAGCTGGATTTAAGGAGAGGGAGGGAGGGAGGAGCTGGATTTAAGGAGAGGGAGGGAGGGAGGAGCTGGATTTAGGGAGAGGGAGGGAGGAAGGAGCTGGATTTAGGGAGAGGGAGGGAGGGAGGAGCTGGATTTAGGGAGAGGGAGGGAGGGAGGAGCTGGATTTAGGGAGAGGGAGGGAGGGAGGAGCTGGATTTAGGGAGAGGGAGGGAGGGAGGAGCTGGATTTAGGGAGAGGGAGGGAGGGAGGAGCTGGATTTAGGGAGAGGGAGGGAGGGAGGAGCTGGATTTAGGGAGAGGGAGGGAGGGAGGAGCTGGATTTAGGGAGAGGGAGGGAGGGAGGAGCTGGATTTAGGGAGAGGGAGGGAGGGAGGAGCTGGATTTAGGGAGAGGGGGGGAGGGAGGGAGGAAGGGAGGGAGGGAGGGAGGGCGGGGCTGAGTGAGTGGAGCGCCTGAGTGATGACCGCGGGGACCGCTCCCTGCAGCTGCGGGCTGTAAACAGTCAGCGGAGTAAGAGTTATTTCCGCGAGGCCTGAGACATATCACGGAGAGTAATGAAAAGAAATATATAATAATAATGGGCTGTAATTTCACACCTATTCCCATCCCCAGAAACTTCAGGACATTTTATGGCTCCGTAGAAGGCACACGCGGCGCCCCGCTGTAAAGCGGCCTCCAATTCAGCGGACAAACAGCACTTAGTGCGGGAAGCCCTCCGTGCGCCGAGGGGGCCCCTCCCAGGCTCCGCGGGCAGGGAGGCATTCCCGAGGTGCACGCACAGTGCAGGCCCCGCTTCACAGGGAAAGGCCAAAGGAACGTCACAGCCGGAGAAACGCGAGTATCAGAAAGCCGTGGAGGCGGCGACAGCTGTGTCTGGGGCTGTCAGCTACCTGATCAGGGTCCCGGGACTATAGCCAGGCCTCCTGCTCCTGTCCATGACCCCGGAGTCTGGCGGGGTCTCCACCTCCCTGGCCCTCAGCTTTCTCGGCCTCTACCTGAGGAGCCATGTCTTTGTCTCTCTGACTGGGATGCCGAGCGATGGTGAGCCTCACATTGCCCTGTGCCCTCTGCAAGCGATGCTCCTTCCTCGGATAGCCACCTGACTGCCTCCCCATCTCACTCAGGATGCTGCCCAAAAGCCAAGGGATTAGGGAGGTGGGCGGTGCCCGGTCGCCCTGCCTGCAAGAGGAGCGGCCTCCCGCTTCTTCACCCTCCAGCCCTCACTCCGCTGTACGTCGTAGGCCTGCTTATCTACACCCGAAATTGTATGATACTAGAGGCCCCATGCTTGGGGGTATGGGGGGAGCCTTGACCCAGCCTGCACCCTCTCGCAATCTGGGACCCCTGGGGGGATGTCCGACTGCCGGTTTGGGCCCCAACCCAGATGGACAGAATAGCTAAGTCCCTGTCCTTAAAGAGTGTACATTCTAGTCGGTGGGCAGAAAAAAAGACACACGAATATCATCTATAGTAATAAAAGCGTAATAGCCTTTGTCTATAATAAAGGGACCAGATGGGACCTAAATCAGCAGTCGGACATCCCTCTTGCCATCCAGCACCTCTGGCTCCTAACCACTCGCCTGCCCGCCTGCCTGATCACCCCTAACTGCTTGCCTGCCTGCCTGATTGCCCCTAACTACTCTGCCTGCCTGCCTGATCACGCCTAACCGCCTTTGCCTTGGCCTCCAACACCGCTGCTTGGTCAGGAAGGTCACCCAGAAGGATGTCTGGAATGACACACAGAAGGTTGTTTGGCTGTCCCGTCTAATTAGCATATTACGCTTTTATTATTATAGATGATATTCGTGTATGTTTTTTTTTTCCTGCCCACTGACTAGAATGTACACACTTTAAGAAGAGGGACTTAGCTGTTCTGTCCACGGCTACATCCCCAGCATCAGCTAGATGACACCATAGTATCTCCTCAGTAAATATTACCAAAGTGAATTTATTTATTTATAAAGATTTTTAAAGATTTTAAAAAAATTGATGCTTAGAGGGAGAAGAAGGAAGAGAAGGGGAGAGAGAGAGAAACATTGATGTGAGAAAGAAACGTTGATCAGCTGCCTCCTGCCCAGCCCCTACCAGGGATCGAGCCCACAACCCGGGCATGTGCCCTGACCCAGAATCTAACTGGCGACCTACCGGTGGGGATGATGCTCCACCCACGGAGCCACACTGGCCAGCTGGACAGAACCTCTGGGATCTACTGACAAGGGGCAGAAGAACCTATAAAAGAACAAAAATTCCAGAGCCCAATGACTTCCTTCAAACTGCAGCCATTTCTTCTCTTTTAGCGCTGACCCTCCCACACCATCTCCTTATAGAGACCCAAGATGTAATTGGGGGAGGTCACATTAGAAACATCAGCACAAAAAAGCTGGCTGCCAGTTAAAAAAAGTACCCTCTTTGAAAGAGTGTTCCCGGAGCCAGCCCCTCAGACCCAGTGCAGGCTCTCCGGGCGAGGCAGGCAATGACGGGGGCCCCTCTTTTTTCTTTTTAGTCAGAGGTGTTTGTTCAGCCCTTCACTCGGCGGCGAGGAGGGCTCGTTAACGGGGTGAGCACGGGGGCCCGCTTGGGCGTGTGCTTAGAAAGGAAGGAGGTTCTGCCGACACCGGTTTGGCTCAGTGGATAGAGCATCAGCCTGCAGATTGAAAGGTCCCAGGTTCGATTCCGGTCAAGGGCATGTACCTTGGTTGTGGGCACATTCCCAATGGGGGGAGGGGGTGCAGGAGGCAGCTGATCGATGTTTCTCTCTCATAGATGTTTCCAGCTCTCTATCCTTCTCCCTTCCTCTCTGTAAAAAATCAATAAAATATATTTTTTTAAAAGAAAGAAGGAAAGAAAGGAGGTTCTTTTGCTGTTTGAGTCTACATCTTGTGGAGGGCAGGGCAGGGGAGGTTACCCAGGTCAATTTATTTTGGCTTCTGAAATGGTGAGTGATGGTACATGCACAATGGCGCTGTCTCCTTTGGGCATGGAGACGACCCCAGGGAATGGTCTGAGCCGGTGCCGGAGTGAGGCCTGGACCACACGCTCTCCCAACGGAGAGCTTCCCTCCCTTTGCACGGACATTCTCCTGCCTGCTGAGAGGCCATGGTCAATGGTCCTTCCTGAACACACCCAGGAGCAGATGGACGAATACATGGGTGCCGGAGCAGGGCGCGGGCAGTGCTTTGAGAGATGGGGGAGACGGGGAGATGATTTTAACTGAGTTCAGTAGGTGAGATTTTTTCTTCCGTGTTCTCTCTGCCAAGCCTTCATTTAGGAATGTGTAAGTTTGGTCTGCAGGAGTTAACAGTCTTTCATGTTGATGGAAACCCCTGAAGAAGAGGAACCATGTGGAGTTAGGGAAAAGGGGGTATTTTGGAATCAGATGGATCTGGCTTCGTACTCCGACTCGGCTTCTCATTAGGTTGTTGTGGCCTTTAGGAGGTCCTTTAAAAGCCTTCAGCCTCTGCCGAACCTGGTTTGGCTCAGGGGACAGAGCGTCGGTCTGCGGACTGAAAGGTCCTGGGTTCGATTCCAGTTAAGGGCATCTACCTTGGTTGCGAGCACATCCCCAGTAGGCAATCAGCAAGAGGCAGCTGATCGATGATTCTCTCACATTGATGTTTCTAGCTCTCTATCCCTCTCCCTCTCTGTAAAAAATCAATCAATATATATATTTTAAAAAGCCTTCAGCTTCAGTTTCTTCATCTAGAAGAGGGAATAACAGCGCCTGCCTGTGGTACCCTGAGAATCCATTAAAATCACGCACCAGAAGCTCCTGGCCCATGGGACACACTCGGTGAACTGCAGGCTGCTTCCCCGCTCTGGCCCCTTTAAAAATGCATCTGATCAAACACACAGTCAGGGTTCATGGAGCCGCGAGAAGCCTTGGGTTCAGGGGGACTTTGGGCAGCTGCTCCCTGCACTCCGCCTGCACTGAGAATCCAGGCCCTTCAAGGGTTTGTTCCTCTCTGGGGAGGCTTGCAGGCAAAGCCGGCCTGGCCTGGGAGTGTGGAGCCTGGAAGACGGAGACGTGAGAAGGAACGGGTGGAGGCATCCTCCTATGTGCCCGGAGAGCGAGGTGCGGGTGCCCCGCTGCATCCTCAGAGCTTCCGAGGAAAGCGGAGATCAATGCCTGCCGCTGGCATCTCTCTGTCATGCCTGCCCCTCCTTCCTGGGGGGTGGGGTGGGGGGATACTGAGCAGCTATTCACTCCCTGCACTGCAAGGATCAGAGCCCATTTGCAAACCTCACCCTCCTCTTCCTCCTGCTTCCTCCTCCCGCCTTTCAGATGCTCCTGTAGGTTTCCTCCTTTAAATCAAGTTTTTTTCTAACACAAGTGGGAAAAAGCACTTCCCTCAAGCCAAGGGCCTCCACAATTCTTAGAAATGCTGATACATGCCTGGTGTGGCTTAGCAGCGGCTGAGGACGCTCCCACGGGAAGCTTGCTGGTTTCCGGAAAGTGAGATGGGGTCTTAGGCTAGCCCCTGCTAGTGGCTCTCAACCTGTGGGTCGCGACCATCGAAAAACACAGATATTTACATTACGATTCATTAACAGCAGCAAAATTACAGTTATGAAGTAGCAACAAAAATAAATTTATAGTTGGGGCCACCTCCACATGAGGAATTATACTAAAGGGCCTCGGCATTAGGAAGGTTGAGAACCACTGCTCTCAGGCTTCCCAGATATGTGACCTATGAAAAGACAGGCCCAGGGGGCAGCAGGCAGGGGAGACCGACTGGGGATGGGGAAACGTGTGGTTCCGGAGGTAGCAGGCGTGAGGGAGGACGTGGGCCACGGGCAGGGCTGTCCGCCCAGCCAGGGCAGTGGGCCTTGTCCCAAGGGGAGAAAGAGTCCACCGCCGCCGAGTGCAACACAACAGACAACGGTCTGACCGGTCTTTGTGCAGGTACCACGCTGGCCTTGAGGGCATCGTGCACCAGCGTTTGTCACGCGGACGGGCTGAGGGAAAATGCAAATGTTGGAAGACACCGAGTGAACCGAGCAGAAGTAGGCTTGCAGGGTTAGAGCAATCAGCGGTGTGAGGACGCATGGAGAGCCATTAGGAAGCTAGACGCACTCCTTCTCATCACCCACAGGAAGATTGCTCCAATCATGCTGTCATTACTGTTACTGCTGTTATTTCTAACACGGACGCAGCATAACTAAGCGTGGATCTCGGGTTCTTTAGCAAGGCCCCGTACCGGAAGGGACGTCATTATATGCCCCTGAAGCCCGCCTTGCACAATTCCTTCAGAGCCAGAAAACAAAAGCCATTAAAGGAAAGGAAAAGTGAAAGGAAAGAGGACTGAGGGCTCCCCCTTGTGGACACGTGTATGCCCTGCCACTGAGTGGAAAAGGTGGAACTTGGATGGACGGTGTGCAGAGGAACAGACAGAAGGACAGAGGGATGGAGGATTGGATAGGTAGGTGGGTGGCTGGCTGGCTTAGAGTTATAGTTTAGAATAAAAAGGTTACCTCAAATGGTTGTAAAACAGGAAAGGGCTGGATGGTGCTGTCTATAGAATGACACTGTTGGCACTCACATCACTGTCCCCACTCGGGCCTGCGGAGCTGTGGGCTTAGGCGACTGACTAGGTCACTCAGCAGTCCCCTTGCTCTGGGCCGGCCTGCTCAGCAGGTTTCCTCCTTCAGCCCCCCTCACAGACTTCCTGTGGACTTCCTCTACCTCAGCTCCTGACAGTTTGCATTTCACTCTGCACGTTCGCCTTGGTGGGTGACCTTGCCCATTCTCCTGATTTAAAAACCCTCTGTGGCCTACCCTGGCCCGTTTGTCTCGGTGGATAGAGTGTTGGCCCGGGGACTGAGGGTCCTGGGTTCGATTCTAGTCAAGGACACATAAACTCGGTTGTAGGCTTGATCCCTGGCCCTGATTGGGATGCATGTAGGAAGCAACCCATCAATGTGTCTCTCTCTCATGCCAATGCTCTTCTCTTCCTATCTCTCCCTCTCCTTCCCATTCTCTCTAAAAATCAATGGAAAAATATCTTCAGGTGAGGATTAACAACAACAACAACAACAACAAAACCCTCTTTATCCTGATGGTACCCAAATTCATCTTTTTTTTTTTTTTTTTTTTGCCCATCCTCATCTGAGGATATTTATTCCATTAATTTTTAAATATATTTTATTGATTTTTTTTGCAGAGAGGAAGGGAGAGGAATAGAGAGCTAAAAACATTGATGAGAGAGAAACATCAACCAGCTGCCTCCTGCATATCCCCTACTGGGAATGTGCCCACAACCAAGGTACATGCCCTAGACTGGAATCGAACCTGGGACCTCTCAGTCCGCAGGCCGACTGAGCCAAACCGGTTTCGGGTAATTTTTAAAGGAAGTGGAAGGCAGGGAGGAAGGGGAGGTTGAGAGGAACATCAATGTGAGAGAAAAACATCATCAGTCGGCTGCCTCCTGCCTCAGACCTCTCTCCTGAGCAGGGGATTCACACACACAGGCCTCACTCTTCATCTCTACGTCACACCTCGGAGGCAGCTGCCACTTCACGTGTCGGGGACAGTGTTTCCCCTTCGGCCCATCAGCTCCTGCTCCCCCGGGCCTCTGGCCTCTGCACACAGCCTGCACCTGCACACAGCCTGTTGCTCAGAACAGGAATCTGGGTGCATTCTTGCTTCTGCCCCCATCTACCCCCACCCCCCCCCACACACACATATAAAATACATCCCCAACCCCTGCCATTTCTGCCTCCCAAATCCACCTTCAGTCCTTCTCTTCCTCTCAGCTGCCGTCACCTCGAGCCAAGAAGCTACATGGCGCCTCCTCCGGACCCTCCCAAGGGCTCCTAACTGCTTCCTCCCATCCCCTCCACCCCCGCTTCCACTGCTATCAGTTCACGTGTCCCCAGGTTGATCTTTTTAAAAAAATTGCACACCCCCTACCAGGGATGTGCCCACAACTAAGGTACATGCCCTTGACCGGAATCAAACCCGGGACCCTTCAGTCTGCACACCGACGCTCTACCACTGAGCCAAACCGGTTTCAGCCCAGGTAGATCTTTTAATCCGTCACAAAGAGGATTCACCTGCTGACAACTCTCCCTGTTCCCCGAGCACTGCCACTAAAACCCCGTCACCGGCACTGGGACCGCCGTGGTGTGACCCCGGACGGAGACCCTCTAGCGCAGCCCCGTCCTCCCCTCCACCCCGGCCACAGGGCATGTCCGGTTCTCCAGGCCGCTCAGCCCCCCGGCCGGGGCCTCGTTCACGGCGGTCCCTGGCCTGGAGTCCCCTTCCTCTTCCGTTGGAATGGCTCATCCCTGCTGCCACGCAGGGTCCAGCTTCAGCCTCACTCCCTCCTCCGGAACAGCGCTTCCCGCACCCGCTCCGGCCATTCCGCTGCTAATACAGAGAGCAGCCTGGGCGGCTTATAAACGACCGAAATGCACTTCTCCTGGGGCTAGGGGCTGGGAAACCCAAGTTCAAGACGCTGGCAGACTCCGTGTCTGCTGAGGGCTGGCCTCTTGGCTCATGGCTGGCTGTCTTCTCGCTGTGTCCCGTGTCCTTTCCTGGAGGAAGGGGTGAGGGCGTCTCCCCCCCAGTCTCCTTTATCATGGCTCTCTTCCCATTCATGAAGGCTCCACCCTCATGACCCAGTCGCCTCCCAGAGGACCTCCCCCTCCTAATGCCACCATCACATGGGGGGTGGTTAGGTTTCAACACGTGAATGTTGGGGTCACGTGCATTCAGGCTGTAGCACTCCCCACCCATTCTTCTCCACCCCAGCAGTCCCCACCTTTGCCTACCACATCCTCTCGGCCGTTTATAAAGCCATGTGCCTATTTTGGGGAGGGTCTCTTTCTCTCTTCGAAGCTGTGAGTTCATCCAGGCAGGGGGCGTCTTCCTTTTGTTCCAACGTTTTCCTTTTCTGGAAATCAGGCCGTGGGATTAGGATCAGAGTCTGCTGGTTGTCCACCTCGGAGGAAGCCCCCCGGGGACTGTGGGGAACAGAATGTGGACGAAGCCAGACGGGGCGCCCCCACAAGAGGGGCGATGGGCCCAGGGACAGAGACCCCGAGAGACAGACACCCCCAGCCCGCTTGGGGTCTGCACGTTGGTTTTCCCTCAGGAGATCTCAGATCCTCATACCGCCCTCCCCCTCCCCCTCTCCTCCTGGGCTGGGCCAGCGCACTTCTGTAGCCCGAAAACCAACTCGGGCTGGCGGGAGATGAAGGCAGAAGAATCGGAAGACATTCCCCTTAGCAATTCAAGGAAAGAAGACACATCTTGCCCAGCCGGTGTGGCTCCATGGTTGAGTGTCAACCAATGAGCCAGGAGGACATGGTTGGATTCCTGGTCAGGGCACATGCCAGGGTTTCAGGTTCCATCCCCAGTGTGGGGCAAGCAGGAGGCAGCCTATTGATGATTCTCTCTCATCACTGGTATTTCTCTCTCCATCTCCCTCTCTCTCCCTCTCCCTCTCCCTCTCCCTCTCCCTCTCCCTCTCCCTTTCCCTTCCTTTCTGAAATCAATACAAATATATATATATATATATATATATATATATATATATATATATATACATCTTGAGTCCATCGTTGGTATTGGCCCAGGGACAAGTGTCAGGAATGGGGGCCGGGCTCTCCTCGTCCCCGCTCACCTGCCTGGCACCCGGCCCTGACACTGAAAGGTGCTGCCCTTGGTCTACAGTCTCCTCACACGGGAGAGTGCTGTGACCTGGGGGGAGACCAGGGCTCTGACCCACCCCGACGCCTGTCACCTTGAAGCTGAGTCGCCCGGGAGCCGGGAGCCCGGGAGCCCAGCGGCTCTCGGCAGCCGCAGCGCGGCAGACGGGGCAGGGCGGTGATGGATTCTGTGATTCTTCCTGTGAAGGACAGGGCTGGGCTAACGGAACACATCCTTCCTGCGCATGATGCCTTTCTAGACTTCTGTGCTTAAGGCTGTGTGATTTCCGAAGGGTAAACATGGCCTTAAAGGGGGGGGGGGTTCTGCTTAACTATGCAGAGAATTCCCAACGGTTCCTTTCATTTGGTTTTCTCCAACAGGGCGCATTTGCATTCACTGACGGTGGCTCTTCAGAATAGCAAATGCGTCTGTCTCCTCTCTGTGTTTCACTCAGTGATGTTCCACTCAATGACTGGGCGGTCTCCAGGCTGCACTAACATCAGCCAATCCTCCACCCCTACCCCTACCCCACCCCCACCCCCACCCCCACCCCACCACACCCCCACCCTCACCCCAGTTTTGGGGGCTGGGTGATCCGAGCTAGCTGTTTCTCTTTCTCTACCCTCCCTCCTCCATCTTTTTTCATTTCCGATCCTTTTTGTCATGGGAGGACTGGACCTCAGAAATAAGTGTACAACACACACACACACACACACACACAGGCAATAGGATGGAGGTAGGAGCAGAGAGAGGGAAAAGCACAGGAAGTCCAGCTTGGGATAAAGAGATTGCCTTGGTCTGCAGCCCAGGTTCGTAAAGGGGGCGGATGTCTTCATCTTTTTAGTAGCACACCCGCCGTGGCATTTGACATTTGCTGTCAGTAACACGTGCTGTCCCCCCTCCATCCCCGAGGAGGGGTTCTGAGCAGAGGCTCTGTGTCCCCTGGTGCCGTGGCCCCGGGGACCCCCCTCCCTGAGCCTCGAAGAGCGAGGGGAAGCCGAGACCAGCGTGGCTTGGGGACTCACATCCCAGAATGTCCCAGGTGAGTGAACAGACAGGAGAAGAGACTCTCTGTGCACTAGCAGAGCCCAGTGGGTCTTACATACACTGCCATTGGTTTTAGAGAGAGTGGAAGGGGGTGAGGAGAGACAGAGAGAGAGAGAGAAACATCAATGTGAGAAAGACATATCAATCAGTTGCCTTCTGCATGCACCCCGACCAGGGTTGGGGATCCAACCCGCAGGTACCCACCCTTGATGGGGAATCAAACCCACAACCCTTCAGTGCTCAGTATGAGGCTCTAACCACTGAGCAATCCAGGCCGGGGCCGCGTTTAGGGTTTTGCATTGATGTCAATTGGTAGGCAAAGAAGAGTCAGGGAAAGGTTTACGGCAGAGCTGTGCCAGCACACAGATCCCTCCTCTAAATGGTGCAGTATTGAATCCACTTTGCATTTAGATAGCGAAGTTGCTCGAAAAATAGAGCAGAGTTGTCTCGGGAGCAGCCCCAGGAGGAATCTCTCGCCTGTCTGCCCCGAGCGGAGTCTCTCTGCTCGACACTGGCCCACGGGAGGCACCAATGAGAGCAGGATCGGCAGCAGGAGGCCGCGTGGGAGCAGCTGCCACAGGCCCCGCAGCAGAGAGCCAGCACCCTGACCTGCACTGAGGCAGGGACCGTCAAAGAGCCAGCACCCCTGACCTGCACTGAGGCAGGGACCCTCGGAGGACCGGGACGTGGCAGGAAGGCCAGCTCCGCGGATCCCCACCTGTTCACTCCCCTGTGTGGGCTGTGAAACCTGTGCACAGTGTCAAACACCTGAGAAGTTCCTAATATGCATTTGGGGGCTAGCATAGAGTTGTCATTTTTTAAGATCTTGCCAACTAGGCCTTACATTAAAAAAAAAAAGTTAATCTACCACCCATAATCAGAATCATTTAATAAGCACTGACATTGTAATGCAAAAAACAAACACACACCAAAACACACACACACAAAAAAAAACAAACCAAAAAAAATAAAACACAAACCTCCCAAAACCCCTATACACAACCCAGGAAGGAATTAATCACAGGACAATCTTCAAAAGTATTAGCTTTTTAAAAACTCCCTGGCTTGATCTTATTTTTTATCAGTTGGCCCTGATATGTTAAAAAAAAAAAAAAAAGAAGAAGAAGAAAAGAAAATAAAAGAAAATAAAATAAAAGAAAGAAAGATGGAGGGAGTGAATTTTTGGAATTAAGAATTAAAAGGCCTGGATTCAAATCCTGGCTAAGCTGCTCTCTTCCCACTGGCTCCGGGGTTTGGGGTGAGCCCCTTTGGTCTCCCGGGCTGTGTTCTCAGTGACAAAACGGGAACAATAAACCCTGTTCCAGGCCGGTAGTGAGACCCAGGCGAGGGTCCACACACGGGAGGCTTTGCGCTTTGTCAGGAGGCAGGCAGAGGCCGGCCACGCCCAGACTCCGCAGCCTGGAGGTCGAATGCACCCAGAACTTTTCAGAGGCTCCCAGATGCTGCTTCTAATGAGCGGGGTGACCTTGTGCTGGTCGTTTAGACCTCTCTGGATTTCCTTTTCCCGGTCTGTGAAATGGGGGTGGCAATACTTAAGATCATTGTAGGATTAAGAGCGGTCTTGCCTCACACACGGTAGGTAACATCTCTGTGGGAACCAGAATAGCAAAACGCAGTGTGTCAGCGCCACCTAGTGTCATAGTTTGGAGTTGCGAATAAAAGGCTCCAGAAGCAGAGTGTATAAGATGGCTTGCTTTAACTTGACTTAAAAAAATAATAATAACAGGATCCATAAAGATGGGTAGAAGCTGGGGGAATTTAATTCAGAGGTGGTGATGGGAGGCAGCCTATTCGGGGAGAATAGCATGAGCAGAAACAGAGATGGGTGCAGGTGTGTATATGGTCTATGCACTGATATAGACACTGAATTACACATGGGGAGGGAGGTATATGTAGTGAAGAGACTCAAGCGACTTGGTGTTTCTCATCGTGCCATACACCCTGCACAAGCAGGCATGGACGGGGCATTGCTAGGCCCCCGAGTGTGGCCTGGTATGACCTTACCCGCCACCCAGGCTTTCGGAAGTCCTGGGTTTTTTCTGACCCGATACTCAGCTCCTCGGTGAGAGTGCTTTTTCTTGGTCGTCCAGGGAGGCAGCTGCAGCAGTTCTCTCACCGGGGGAGGGGCCTCCACCAGGAGGGTGGCCCGTGGCCGGTGGATTCTGCAGGGGCCAGTCTGCTCCCACAGGCACCTCCCCTGCTGGCAGCGAGGAGCCACTTTTGCAGGCTACTGACTCCTCTCAGTGGGGACCCCAAGGGGCTCCTGGGGGAAGCGTGGAGTACACACAGTGGGCACCAAAAAGAGGCGTGACCGTGACCTCTCAGGGCTTGAAGATGCGGCCAATGGACAGTGGCCAGTCTCACCACTGGGGTGTTCCTGGGTCTGCGGCCTCCACGGATCTGTGAGCGCCAGCAGGTGCCACGGGCCGGCTACCCACGTCCTCCAGCACCACGCACGGCTTCACGGAGCCCGTGTCTCCCGGGGGCCACGGGCACGGGGGTGGGCGGCTTCCCGGAGCCATCCCTGTTCCTCCACCTGGTTCCCTGTGCCAGCTGGCCAGCCAAGGCCAGGGTGCCCGCTGCGACCTAACACAGCGCCCCTGCGGCCTAAAACTGGCTTGTCCTTGGAATGAAACAAACCACCGTGGCCACATTGCCTGTGTTCTAAAGCCCAAGGGGACTGGGCTGGAGGGAGGCGGGGAGGAAACCACACGCCCGCCTGCACGCACCTGCTCACACCCACACACAGAGGACGGCGCGGGGCAGCAGACAAGGCGGTAGCTTCGCCTTAACGTAGGGGCTCACTCAGGTTTGAGGAGGACCACGAGACCTTCAGGAGGCTGGAGCCTGGGCCAGGCTGAGGAGCCCGTGGTGAGGAGGGGACTGCCCCCTTCCCAGGCAGAGTTTTTCCATCGGAGGCACCCATGGCATTTTTGGCCGGACGCTTCTTTTTGCCCTGTGCACCGCTGGCAGAATGCCTGAGCAGCAGCCTAGGCCTCCCTCCCAGCCCGCCATGTGCCAGCAGCCACCCCCTCCCGAGCTGGCAATAGAAAATGTCCCCAGAGGTGGCCGAGGCGGCAGGACAGCCCCCTGTGCGAGCCCTGTGCAGGCCAGGACCACCTAGCCCCAGCCGGGCACCGCGGGAGGAGAGGAGGGAGGGGGCTCCCCAGGTGCTCGGAGCTAAGGGTTACTCATTCCAGTTCCGACTTGCTCCTCCTCTCAGTTTAGATCTGCGTTTCCCCCGCGTGTAAAAGCTGAGCTCTGAAGGAGGGAATCGGGCTGTGCTGCAGGCAACACGAGGGCTTTTGCTATACCACCAGGGGGCCCTGTTGACCCAGAAAGGCTCAGGAGGGTAGCCGGGGTGTGTGTGTGTGTGTGTGTGTGTGTGTGTGTGGTGGGGGAGGGGGAGGGCTGGGGGATGGTGGCAGAGGATGGGAGACTGGACTGTTAGTGAGCAGCTGGTGCTCCAAGACACAGGCAAATAAGGCAAATACACCTGAAGTCTCCGGTAAGCTGGCCCTCCCCACGGCCCCCTGCCAGCTCCCAGGTAAGGCCGGTGGCCTTCCTGTTCCAGGTTGTCTTTCTTGGACATGGCTTCCCTCCACGGCTGACCTTGAAGACTCCATCCAGTTTCACCGATCTGAATAAAGACGCTCCACCCGCCGAAACCGGTTTGGCTCAGTGGTAGAGCGTCAGCCTGTGGACTGAAAGGTCCCAGGTTCGATTCCGGTCAAGGGCATGTACATTGGTTGTGGGCACATCCCCAGTAGGGGGTGTGCAAGAGGCAGCTGATGGATGATTCTCTCTCATCGACGTTTCTAGCTCTCTATCTCTCTCCCTTTCTCTCTGTGAAATATCAATAAAATATATATATATATATTTTAAAAAAAGACGTTCCACCTACAACCCCTCAAAGGCGCCCAGCTCGCCGAGCCTCCCACATGCCTCGCCATCACCACACCTCCTTGATTCCTGGAGGAGGGCAGCACACAGACGACGCTCCAGGTCTGCACACGGATAGTCATGCTGTCCGCACACGCGCCGTTGGCACTCGGCATTCACGGCCAGCCCTGTCGGGGCTCCCTTCAACATTGCAAAGAAGGAGAGGGCCTCGACTGCCTTCCCGTTCTTCCCCGGAGCTGGGGTCTGTGTGCAATGCGGTGCACCTGTGCCACGAGCCGGACCGGGAGGAGCAGCGGAGAGAGGCGGAGGCCATCTGCCCGCAGGCGGCTGTTGGGAGGAGGTCCGTTACAGGGAAGGTCTGTGGTGGCTGGCCTCCACCTCCACTCCACCTGGGGGAGGTGGGAGGTGTCACTAGCCATAGCACTGGTCGTCCACAGGTGGCCCCCTTGCGTCTGCCTGCCCAAGGATTTCGGGAATGCCTGGCTCCCTACACGTGACCCCTTCACCCTAGACTTGTTCTGTTTCCTGCATCGAATCCTACCCGACACATGTCTGTTCGCTCACACACACACACGTACGCCTCACTGTGCCTTCCCACGTGGCTGATTTAAAATTGGGATGTATTTCCTGACCATCTGCGGAGTGGTAGAATTTGCCAAGTGCTGTCAGATGTTGATATCCAAAGGAATGTTCTATGGATCTTGTCTTTAAAAAAAAAAAATAGACTCTGGAGCTCAAGGACCAACCTCCCAGAACAATACAAAGTCAATACACGAATAGCTGCTACCTTGTGTCTATCGAGCACCAGGCTCTCTGGACAGTCTGGAGGGATGGGATCAATGGAGTTACTTCATTCAAACAGGCTCAAACTAGACATGAAGGACAGGTTGGCCCTGGATCTGTGAGGTACAGGGGAGGTGGATTATGGAAAGAGACAGAGACAGAGAGTGACCTCTGTAAAGGTCACTCTTCTGCATTGACGTCCTCACTGCATTGATGTCTTCAGTTGGGTCAATGATTCGATCTCTGGGCGCCCAAGTTTCTCATTTGAAAAACATGCAAACCCTGCAGGATCACTGTGAGGTTCAAATGAGATTAAGACATAGATCTCTATATTTTATTTCTATTGATACCTAGACATCTGTTTCTCTGGATACCGTAAGCTTGTACCGCGTAGAATAGATCTTCTCTCTTTACTTCTCACTCGAGGATATATTTTTCATGGATTCTAAAGAGGAAGGGGGAGGAAAGGAGAGAAAGAGAAAGAGAGAGGGAAACATCAGTCAGTTGCCTCAAGCATGCCTCCCAACCAGAGGTCCAACTGAAACCTGGGCTTGTGCCCTGAGTAGGAATTGAACCTGAGACCCTTCGGTGCTTGGGGCAATGCCCTAACCACCTAGAAACACTGGCCAAGACCTTTTCTCTTGGACCAGCACCCTACCTCCCTGCCCTGCTCTGGCCCTTGGAAGCTGGCTTGAATGGACACCATCCATGGGTTCTTTTGCCCACTCACTGGGTGTCACATTGTGTGTGTGTATGTCTGTGTCTGTGTGTGTGTCTGTCTGTGAATATGTGTATCTGTGTTTGTGTGTGCATGTCTATGTGTATATGTCCGTGTCCGTGTGTGTGTCTGTGAAGTGTGTGTGTGTGTCCGTGTGTGTATGTCTCTGTGTGTATGTCTCTGTGTGTATGTGTGTGTGTGTGTCCGTGTGTGTGTGTGTCTGTGTGTGTATATCTCTCTCTGTGTGTCCGTGTGTGTGTTCATGTGTGTGTGTGTGTGTGTGTGTGTGTGTGTGTGTGTCTGTGAAGCCTCCAGCTAACCGGAGGCTCTCACAGGAGACTGGGAGGTGAGAGGAAAGAGAGGTCGGGGTTGTTTCCCAGTTTGCCCCATTCCAGCCACACTGTGTTCCTCTACCAAAGGCCACTGCTCGCCGCAGGCAGCCGCCTGCCTCCCAGGGCCGGAGCGTGGGCCAGGTGGCAGGAACCGTGTGCTGGCTTCCCCGTGTTCCACCCACACCATCGTGCACAGTCTTTTCCATTAACTTCCTTCAAACACCCCTTTGGAATACGCCATTTGTTTCCTGCCACCATCCTGGCAGATACAAAATGTAAGCTGCTGTGTTCAAGTGCTCCCCTTGACAAAGAACCAGTGATCGTTCCCCGTTACTTAAGGTCAAGTCCACATTCATTTTTAATAGCGTGCGAAAAAGGCAGCGAAGAAATGAGCCCACATGGCATGATCCTGCTACTGCTCCCGGCAACCACGTGCACACGGAGACTTACGCCCGAGAACCAACACAGGCCGGCAGGAGTGAGGGGCACGCAGATCTTCTCCCACTGGCTTCATCCCCTCCTTCCACGACACGCAGGCAATTCCAGGACACCCTTTCTGCCCCCTCCCCCTCACTTTCCTATCCCTCCATGTCTATGCGCCCTTCTTTCTCTTTTCCCTTTGGACGTCCAAAGGTGGCCGCGGGAGGGGAGCATGATCTCCTGTGAAAGGCGGACACGGTGAACTGCTGGAAAATTCCTTCGCCGTTCAGGCCCATGGTTCATCGGACAGCTAACCTGGCAGACAGGGGAGCGGCTGATGACTCATTTGGATAACCGGAGGCCCAGATGGGGGGAAGGCAGGGAGGGACAAGTCGCACAGGGGCTGTGCCATCTCATCCTGAGGCTGAGCCTGACTTGTTTTGGTTCCCCGTCCCTCTGTGCTCCCGGTTGAAGGATCAAAGAGTGACTCCATTTTCATGGACTCACAGCAACACCTTTGGGAGATGCAGGCATGCCATGCCTCCTCTGAGCTAATGTGGCTTTCAAAGAGTGCTGTTCATAGTGATGCCACAGGGAAAAGCACTAAGAGACGTAGTCTCCGATCAAGGAATTATACAGCCAGTCTGCTGGTAAAGTGTAGACTGGAGGTGAATACTCCTGTCCCATCCCATCCCTCCAACAGGCCCTCCAGGACTCTGGTGGAGGGCAGATGCCACAACAAAGAGGACCATCTGTCTGCGGCTCACAGCAGAGGCTCTTCCTGGCCAGGCCCCTTTGCTAAGCAGTTTGCTTCAATGGCCGGCTACGTCTCACCCAGCCCTGAGCCTCTTCTTCATCGCCAGCAGTGGGAGGAACCCCGTATTTGGCAGGCACACCAACGGGAGAACACACGTACCATTTCAGGGACTGGAATCATGTTTTATATTTAACCAGTCCCCCAACAATGCCAAGCACAGGGTTATGGAGGAATCAAATCAGGAAAATCTGAAAGTAGAAAGGGGTCTCAGAAGTAACCTGATCTCAAAACACTCCATCTCCAGGTGAGCAAACAGACACGTAAAGAAATAGACCCAATCAAATTCATTACAAAGCTCGGGCCAGAATTCAGGTCATTTGATGTCCAAGTGTGTATTCTTCCGCTGCTCTATACAAGCTGCCCGATAGCTTGGAAGCTGGCCAGCCTTGAGGCATTTGTACGGCATGTCAGCTCAAGGTTAGAAGAACACGAGCAGCTAGTGGGGGAAGGGGGGAGAGGGGAGAAGTCACCTCAAGCCCATCTTCTCCAAAGATTCTAGAAAATGCTGGAATTTGGTAGCTCAACCTCTGGAAAGGTGAGGGGACAAGTTGGGGGGCTGATGCACCAGTGTTGGATAAACATGAAGAGACATTTCCCTTTTGGATCTGGGAAGCAGGTGTGACAGGTCTGAGATGCTACCTCCCATGGTTCTTGTTGCTCCCACCCACGATGGGAGTATGATTTCCATATTCCAGCTGGGCTCTTCACAGTAGGACTCCCTCATTCCCTCCTGCTAATCCGTGAGAACGGGAATTTCCGACTTGAAGTCGGCATGTAGACCCACGGTCCAACTTACTGTGTGACGAGGGATGGGTGTCCTCCGCCTCCCTCCATGTTTCCCACTGGCCGGACCCTTACCTTGGCTTTGACTTTTTGCCATGTCTGCTGAGGTATATCATTTTCTAGTCCGAAAACAATCCTCCAAGAAAATGGCAGCTCCTCAAGATCCCAAGTCTCTCAGCTTGTGGGTACTTTTTCAGATTCATTTGATCAGAGCAGCAAACCAATTCTTTAAACACAGATTGTGTTCTGTTCATTCAACAACTATCTCTCCTATGCCACACCACGAAAGACACTGAGGACACAATAGTCAGTTCCTGCCCTCAAGGAGCCTGGCATCTAGTAGGGAAGACTGCCAATTACACTACAGTGTGGTGAAGGGTTGGGCGGATACACAATGCAATGTGGGCATGAGGAGGGGCAGGTGGCCCAGTCTTGGGATGGGGCATAGTGTGGTGGTTGGGCTTCCCAGATATTAACTAAAAAAAAAAATAACATTAAAGCATTAACTGAAATTAATAGAAATTATGGAGGTGACGTTGGGGCTTGGTAGTGAAGAGAGTGGTTCAGGCGGGGGAAATTGCATAGACCTTCAAAAAACACAGTAGACCTTTCTGTATATTTAGGGAATGACAAATCATATAATACTGCTAGAGCTCAAAGGTTAAGAGTGGAATAGCAAGAGATGAAGCAGAGAGGATAAGACAAGGTGAGCTCAGGTATGGCCCCCTGAAGCACATGCAGGGGACTGACCTGGCAGGGGAAACCAGCGAGGGTGCCGGCAGGGATGTGATGCCACGTGATCAGGTGCCAGGTGAGGGATCACACAAAGGTAATAACCACAACAAAGACGATGATCATTATTACTATTGGTGGAAATCTCATTGAGGGGAAGGGGAATTTTCCCCATTAAGGAGGTTAAGTGGTTCTGTGGTCATCGTTACCAGTAACTGTTCTGGGAATTTTCCTAAGGACATAGACTTCCTATGTATGGAGAGCTTCAGGCACAAAGATATTTACCAAAGCATTCTTTGTGTAAATGAAAACTTGCAAATATTCTGTGTTTTCAATTAGAGTGATATTGCATCAGTTACATTACATCATAATAATAAAAGAATAAAATAAAATATTAAGCAGCCATTGACATAAAATTACCAGAGATTTCATTTTAATGATATGACAACCTGTTTATAAGTGGAAAAGGCAAGCGTTTACCCAAAGCAGAAGAGAGAGAGAGAGAGAGAGAGAGAGAGAGAGAGAGAGAGAGAGAGAAAGTGTGAATGATATGAACTTTTTTATTTCTCTTTTATACCTTTAAATATTTTATACCTTTAAATATATTGATATTGCTTTATCATCAAAAATATCATTTGAGCCGAAACCGGTTTGGCTCAGTGGATAGAGCGTCTGCCCGCGGACTGAAAGGTCCCGGGTTCGATTCCAGTCAAGGGCATGTACATTGGTTGCGAGTACATCCCCGGTGGGGGGTGTGCAGGAGGCAGCTGGTCGATGTTTCTCTCTCATCAATGTTTCTGGCTCTCTATCTCTCTCCCTTCCTCTCTGTAAAAAAAAAAAATCAATAAAATATATTAATATATATCATTTGAAGTAAAACAAATATTTTGATGACAATGACCATCTATGCATTCTTCTGCCACCACTCAGAAAGTTCCGAACTCCCCATGGAGTGACGAGGAGGCCAGGCATTCGGCAGGGTGGCCAGCCATGTGGCTGTCCATATGATTTACTGCTGGCTCTCTCCTGGGCGGTCAATGTCCTGGCATTCGGGTGCCTAAATACTTTGATCATCACTCCCGGAAAAGAATTTGTGTCACCAGAAACTTGTTTCCAAACAGGATCGTCCTCTGAATGCGTCTACAGTTTCTGTGGAAAAGTCCTAGGTTTGTGCTGGCTCCAACCCGTACTAGCTGGTTCTTAATACTTAAGCAGAACATTGTAATCTTCCGAGACCTATATATAAAATAAGGATAAAAAGGATGTCCCTGGGACCTATGCAGGTTGGTTGGGCAAGTACATGAATGTGGGTACAGCCTCAATGAGAAGACGTTGGCCTCATCTCTGTCCACACAACGTGCCACGGAGACACCATATTGCTCATTGGCTAGTCTTATAGTTACAGGATCTCCGGGTGGACGTTGGCCGACCGCTGAACTGGCAAAGTATCTGTACGCATGCATATGCCCTGTTAGACTACCCCAAAGCTGCTGAGTTTTCTCCGGGAATTGCTAGTTTTACCTGTGTTGTCCTCAGCTCTCCTGGGCGGGGCAGGTGTTGACACGGAGCATCCTTTGGGTGATTCACTCCGTTGCAGAAACTTTCCACGGACACTCACCGCCAGCACGATGGCAGCACAGACTTCTCAGGCTGTTTCTGACGGGGCGTCTGAAACACCTAAAATATTCACCAAGATGGAACTTTCCCAGGATTTTCCACCGAGGTAGAGCCAGAGCTGCTCTCAGTTCTCTTCTGCCTGAGCAAGCTTTTCTGGGAGGGTTTTGTCAGTGCAAGAGGGACTGTATAGTGAGGACTCACACCATAAAAACTGAGCAGCCCAAGGCCCATTAATGAACTAGCTCAAATTCCCCAGATCTTGAATTATAAACAAGATCAGTTGCTCAGTTAAATAGGCTCTTTCTTTGTGTGCAACAGCAGGCTGCCGGTACAACCAACACAATTCATTTGTAGAAAAGAAAGAGATAATAAGCATTTTTAAATGCATTTTATATTGTTGTTTTTCATCACAATGTGAACATTAACACTATGTGCACCTTGGTTAGGACACAGGTGTCAGTGAATTTCTGAGGTGAATCCAGGATGGCTGCCTGTAAGAGATGTGGTTTTCCAGCCATTGGTTAACAGGGGGGAGTGCTGGAGAAGGTTGTGTTGTGTAGGCAAAGCTGATATTGATCAATAGGTGTTTCTGAATTCTGAGGATGTGAGTTGCCTTATAATTTCCCAGTTCCAGAATCATGGAAAACCAAGGTTGGGAGGAAGTTGCATGAGTCACAGCTGTGCACGCAAAGTTTTCCTGCTGGCTTTTAGGTTGTCCACAGTTCATCTCTCTCTGCATCATTTAACATTGACCAGGCTCTGCCCAGACCTGCCCAAGACCCTGTGTGCACAGGAACGTTGGCCTCTGCAGTTCACAGCGCCAACCTGGAGGTGGAGGGAAGCAGTCGCTGAGCACTGGGTGTGTCCAGCATGGAGCTGCTGAACAAATGGCGGGTGCCTGGTGCCTCTGCGATCGACCCCTGGCCTGCAGCAGGCTGTAACCCGGGAACTGGGAAGGGCCTTGTAGTGTGGAAAGTGAGGTGGGTGCCCTGAGGTTAATGACCTGATGCTGAGGAAGAAGGCAGAAAGTGTAAACTGAGTGTAGAATTAAAATGGTGCACGGTGCATTCACAGAGATCGGCTCTGATGAAATCTCTCTCCCAGAAGGCAGACTTTTGTAATATATTTCAGAAAAGTGTCAACATTCTCATCAATAACAAGAAAAAAAAACTTATTTTCTATTTTTAGATAACTGGCAATTATCAGACCCTGGGAGAAATACCAGGCAAGATGCCTGCCTGGGGAAGCTGGGCATTTGTGGGTAGAAGAAAGAATTAAAAATGCAAGGTGGCTGCAGCCAAGTGCCAAATAAGTGATTTAGGCAGTAATTGCCTTGCAATTCAAAGAAAGAAAAATAATCAGGGCTTCCGGAACCACCCACTCCACCACCATATGACCAACTTCCGAGGGAAGAAAGAGATATTTGTAGAAAGCGTGGTAGAACTGTCACAATTCCAGGAAATCAATTGCATAAATTGGGAAGCATATAAGTCACAATCTTATTTGTTCTGGAAGACTGCAGGATTTACCATTTTTCATTAAGATAAAAAATAAGAACCCATTAGTATTTCCCCCTAGGAAGTCATGCATACCCAATGCACGACCCCTCTCGTTTTCATGATGCTCTATCTGTGCAGGTGTCTTTGCTGCCAGCGTTTGCCATGTGAGGTTAGAGAGGGGCCATTGGTCATCAGGTAACCCAAGGGCGGATTTTCTTTTCTATATCTCCTGACAGGATCATTGGCACAGACTTGTGCCTAATGAGGTCATTAAACAGGGAGACGATCATGAGCGAAAGCAGAGGTCGTGAACCCACGAGGTACTTACCGTGTTGGCAAATCACTTTGTCGTAAATGTCAAGGACTGGCCCCAGGGGCCTTGAAGGGCTTAGGCAGGGAGACAGCCTAGGACACTGCTCCGGGGAGGACAAGGCTGTGATGGAAGGTGTGGAGATGGGGCCAGATGAGAGTGAGGAAAGAACTAGGGGAGCGGTGTGACTGAAGCGGACTTTCCTCTGCAGGGACTGTGAGACTTTGGTTTAAGGTGGCAGGCAGCGTGGTGGGACCTGAATGAGTATGGTTTCGAGAAGATATGATGTCTTGGTTTGAGTTCCTTCAAAACCACACCTTGAGCGAGGAGATGGGCACAAGAAGTTCATTCAGGAAGTGACCCCAGGAAGCCCGGGGAGCAAGTAGGAGAGTGACATGGGAGGAGAAAAGGCCAAGAAAGGGCGTGTGGGTGAGAGGGCTGTCCCTGTGGGCGACCCAACTCATCCCCCGGGGGTCCTCCAAGAGACGCGAGGAACACTCAAGTGTTGTTGTTGTTTTCTTGGAATCAATCATTTATTACAAAGTGAACATTTTCAATTTTAAACTTACAGTCTTATTCCTTCCTTACTGAAAATGAATAAACAGAATTTCATCCAAACTTTACAGATACCTTTCTGGGTAGCCAAAGATTGAGCATGAGAAAGTTCAACCCAAAGTTCGACTTCCCTGCCCAGCAGTCCAGCATATGAAGGTAAAGCTGAGGACACATCTATCAAGCACAGTTTTCCAGTGAACTTGGAAGTGAATAGTGACGCAGTCACGGGCAAAGACTTTAGGATGGTCCCACTGAGGCCCGAGGAAGCTGAGGCTTGGATCCATCCAATTCCATCTTATTGGTTGAGGTTGCTGCTGGGGCTTTAGCTCCTTGGCACTTCCGGCCTCTCCGGGAGCAAGCTGACTGTGGTCCTAGGATGAAGCCAGAGAAAGTCTTCAAGAGAAACAGATGCCTGAGGGGGTCAGCCATCCATCACCCTGTATGGGAACCGTTCTCTGAACCGCAGGGGAGCATAAAAGAGATGAGTGGGCCATTAGCTTCTCCCATGCAGTCTTCTTGCCTTCCAGGAAATCTCTCAGAAAGGGGGGTTGGTTTCTGTATCCCCAGCTGCCCCCCCTCCCTCTCCCTGTATCCCTTCCCACCCATCCCCCCCTCCCCAGTGTCTCTACTCGCTGTAACCTTCCTAGGCCAGTGGTTGGCAAACTGCAGCTCAAGAGCCACATGCGGCTCTTTGGCCCCTTGAGTGTGGCTCTTCCACAAAATACCACGGCCTGGGCGAGTCTATTTTGAAGAAGTGGCATTAGAAGTTTAAGCTTAAAAAAATTTGGCTCTCAAAAGAAATTTCAATCGTTGTCCTGTTGATGTTTGGCTCTGTTGACTAATGAGTTTGCCGACCACTGTCCCAGGCAATCAGGTGGGGTGGAGGCTCAAAGGCAGCTTTTGCCTTTTAGCAGGTGACTAAGGAAAGAATTTTTAATTATGAGGAGTCAGCTGACTGAGAAATGTTTTGGGAGAGACAGGTTCACCCAGAGCCTTGAAATAAGTTACCTTCTAGGCTTCTGCCTGATGTCAGGTAACTCGCAGCCCGGGAACCCCGTGACGAATGCATATCATCATCTTCTTTTCTAGAAGACTGACAACCGGGAGACAGCCTTCTGTCAACACTTGAAATTGCTACAGTTGTAAAGTGACAAGCGACTTTAGATGGACACCCTATCTATGAGTTGAAAATAAGAAAGGAACTAAATACACTTTTAAAGATTAATCAGGAAAATTACTTTCGACAGAGACCTCTCTGACTCTTCTAAGAGCAGCTAGCTGAGAGCCGAAATGATCACAGAAACTGTGAGCCCGGAATACGGTGAGTCCCCCTGCAGCTGAAAAGATGAAATTCTCTGTTCGTGACACACGGAGTCACCAGCGTAGCGACTGAGCGTCATGTCACAGAGCAGACGAGAATACGAACACAAAGAAATAGGACAAGCAAATTCTATGCAACCAGCCTAAGGCCCCAAAATAAAAGGAAGCAAATCTTTTCACACAAAAGTAGAATCATCTAGGAATTGATTTCCCAGACCCTTCACATAGCTTTCCTTTTCACAAAGATTATTTTTATTTTTTTAAAAAATATATATTTTATTGATTTTTTTACAGCGAGGAAGGGAGAGAGATAGAGAGTTAGAAACATTGATGAGAGAGAGTCATCAATCAGCTGCCTCTTGCACATCCCTCACTAGGGATGTGCCCGCAACCAAGGTACATGCCCTTGACAAGAATCGAACCTGGGACCTTTCAGTCCGCAGGCCGACGCTCTACCACTGAGCCAAACCAGTTTTGGTCAGATTATTTTTTTAATTAGATTTTTAGAAATATATATTCTATTGATGTTTATGTTTGTTTGTTTGTTTTGTTTTGTTTAGACAGAGGAAGAGAGAGGGATAGGAAGATAGAAACATCAATGAGAGAGAACCATTGATTGGCTGCCTCCTGCACGCCCCCCAACAGGAAACTGGGCCCAAAACCCGGGCATGTCCCCTGACTGGGAATCAAACCAGTGACCTCTTGGTTCCTGGCTCGACGCTCAACTGCTGAGCTACAGTAGCGGCTGGGCTAAGTTGATCTTTTTTTTGGTATGGAGAGATGACAGGCCTGTGGGGGACCAGAATAACACCATCATCAGTCAGTGTTGGAGGGGCCACCTTGCTCAGCTCCTGGTTCCCAGGTGGAAGTGGTTACTGGTGATGGCCTGAGAGAGTGTGCAGGAATGGGGTTCTGCAGTCTTCTTCAATGTCCCGGCTTGCATGCTATAACCACTCCAATACAACAGTCCCTTCCATGTCACTGTGTGTGTCTGTATGACTTTGTAATAATGTCACGTCTGCCTGCTCTGATTCACCTTGTCCCCCTCCAGTCCAGTGTGCACACAGCTGCAAAGGCTCTTAAGCCCCCTGCTCATGCTGTCTCTTCTTGATCCAGTTACATTGCATGTCTCCCTCCCTCTTGGTCCAGTGGCCGTAATTGTCTCCCCCTGCCACTGGTTTACTACCCTGTTTCCCCGAAAATAAGACAGTGTCTTATATTAATTTTTGCTCCCAAAGATGCGCTAGGTCTTATTTTCAGGGGATGTATTATGTTTCCATGAAGTAGGTCTTATTTTCGGAGGATGTCTTATTTTCGGGGAAACACGGGTAGTAGATTCAGACTTCTCTGGGTGTGTTTGCAGATGTGGTTCCATCACACCAATTCCATCCGCCAATGTGCAACCTGGGTTGGCTCTGTACACGCCGTCCTCACCCCACACATCAATTCCTGCTTCTACGCTTGTGTTGTTTCTCCCATCTTGAACGACCTACTCCATCTTCTTTGCCGGTCCAAATCCTTCCCTTTCTTTAACATTCATCTCAAATTCACCTTCTTTGGGAGGGCTTTCTTGACTACCTCCAGCCCATATAGGTCTCTCTCCTCACTGAATTCTTTAAAAAATAAAAAGATATATATATATATATATATATATATATATATATATATATATATATATATATAATAGATTTCAGAAAGGAAGAGGAAGGGAGAAGGAGAGATAGAAACATCAATGATGAGAGAGAATCATCCATTGGCTGCCTCTTGCATGGCCCCTACTGGAGGTTGAGTCCAAAACCCAGGCATGTTGTCCTGATCAGGAATTGAACCCTGACCTCCTGGCTCATAGGTTCTTATTTTATGGACAGCAGGCACCATAACCTCAATCTTTGATATGCCTTAAGCTGCTCTCCCCAAATAAATGAGGTACGCCTTGAGAGCAGAGACTGTTGTTACGCTTCGTTTCTGTCCCACACCATCTTCACACAACATTTGGCGCACTTAATCGATCCTTCAGTCCATCAGCAAGCGGCGACTGAGACCCGCTCCACATGGTTGCACTGTGGCATTAGCACAGATGGAGTCAAACGACGATCCTAATGGAAAATCCTGCACTCGCTGTGCACGTGTTGACACTCCCGGGAGACACAGAGAGGTCCCCCAGGAATGAGGGCAGCTGGGAGAACAGGCCTGGGAGCTGAATTTGGTGCCTGTAAGTTTCCAGCCCGCTTCTGATAGCTGCAATCTGTACGCCTGCGGAGAAGGCCGCGCTTTTGGAATTGCATTCTGGAAGAAACGCAGAGGGTTGATAAGCATTTAATTCAGCCTCTGAAACAACAGAGTTCCAGTCATGCGGATGCATTTGCACCCCGGTTCTTTTTTGTATTTTAACCGGGGGGATGTTCATGGAGACATTCGTGATCACGTGCCTCTTCTTGCCCCTTGTGAGCAGTAAGAGGCATTTTTTGTTCGCCAGCCTGAGCGCGGCCTGCGGACAAGCACCACTGAGCTGAGGGGAGCAAAGTGCGCCTTAGAGGAAGCAGATTGCTCTGCTACCCCCGTGCCCTGTGCATCAGACCCTGTAAGGCCCCCGGACACCAGGATGCTTATGTTGTCTGTCAGCGATTTTCAACTAGTGTGCTGCAAGAATTTTAAAAAACCATGCAATAATCCGGTGTGAGGGAATCAACGATAGACCTATTGTTTTGGGCAGAGGGGCAAAAATACATTTTGGGGTGTGCCGCGGAAGTTTAGTCATTAGTTGACCGGTGCCAGGAGGTGCAAAGGGGCTGGAAATCACTGTTGCAGGTGACTGCGTGCGATGGGAATTAACACATAATTCTGTGCCCTGGCTTTATTGCCGAGGTCCATAATGAGTCAGTGTAATTAAGCGCCATTTGCCTGGTTAGTTAGTTCAGGTGTCTGCATCTGTCACAATAAAGTATGTGATGTTAAACATGTTTGGATTAGAACCTTCTGGAGCCGATGCCAATGCAGACAGCTATATTAATCACATGGGAGGTTATCTTATTTGAGATTTTCTGTGCACCTCTGAGTTACAGTGTTTCATCCATCAAGGGCTTGCTGGAGACATCCGTAAACGTTGATTTATTGCGCTGTCCCCGGTACGGAATTAAATAGCATTATACTCAAATATATTGGCTTAATTGACAGGTAGAGATTTAATCCTGTTAATTATCTAGCCCGCTTCAAAGCTGCCATTAACCCCTTCTGAACCGGCAGGACTCCGAAGCCATCTGAGCACCTACATGGGGCTCAGGTAAATCCATCACTGTCCTCTTCGGAAAGTTTATCCTCGCCAGCTCCCCTTTGTGAGGGAACGCGCATGCCCATGAGACAGGTGTGCCATCTCGGGTCGTCTCCTGTCTGACTCCAAACAGCTCGTCCCTCTGGGTAAGTGACGTCACGGGGTTTGTAAGTGAGGGTCTCTTCTGGCTTTGGGGTTTATATGTGAGATGCAGTGTATGACACTTGTTCTTTTCATTCAGCATACTTTATTTAAAAATATATATTTTTTATTGATTTTTTACAGAGAGGAAGAGAGAGGGATAGAGAGTTAGAAACATGGATGAGAGAGAATCATCCATCAGCTGCCTCTTGCACACCCCCCACTGGGGATGTGCCCACAACCAAGGTACATGCCCTTGACCAGAATCGAACCTGGGACCTTTCAGTCCACAGACGGACGCTCTACCGCTGAGCCAAACCAGTTTCGGCATTCATTCAGCATACTTTTTAAATATATATATATTTTATTGATATTTTACAGAGAAGAAGGGAGAGAGATAGAGAGCTAGAAACGTCGATGAGAGAGAAACATCGACCAGCTGCCTCTTGCACACCCCCCACTGGGGATGTGCCCGCAACCAATGTACATGCCCTTGACCGGAATCAAACCCGGGACCTTTCAGTCCGCAGACCGATGCTCTACCGCTGAGCCAAACCGGCTTCGGCTCATTCAGCATACTTTAATTGAACACTTACTACGTTCGGGAACTTTGCTGAGCTGCAATAGTATTTACATGTAAAGACAGTTGAGACCCTCTAGCAACTAGTATCACTTCTAAATCGTCAAGTACTCTAGGAGAACATAGGGTACTCACTAATGATTAATGATAACTCATTATTATTAGAGTCCCAAACCCTGTGTTGTAATAATAATGCATGCTACTAGGTCATCATGCTACCAAATGTAAGGGTAGAACAGTACTTCTAACAAAGGACACCCAGGTGGAAATGTCAGACACTGTGGGAAAGGCTTGGAAGAGACATTTGTAGAAGGCAAGCTCTTTTGGAGCTTTTCAACTCCTCCATCACAAAGCAGTCCTGTCCTCTTCCTACATCCGGTAGGACCCTACCAATAGAGCCACTTGCTAAGCCTCTCTACTCCCAGGTCACCTCTCTGTCCCTGGTTGCTGTGCTAAATGTGGAGGGCACAGAGAGGGGACAGACCCCTCTGCCCTTTGAGAGCTCACACTTGGTGGAGACACAGAGGCCTATAATGGAGGGCCTATAATGGAGTATCTAGGCCTATAATGGAGTGTTCCAGAGGGGGCTATTGGAATTCAGAGTAGACACTCGTGGCCTAGGAGGATTCAAGGAAGGCTTCCTGGATAGGAACTATCTGATTTGGCTTTTCACAAATGATCGACAGTTATGAGTTAAAGGAAGACGGGTGTGTGACTTCGGGAGTGGCACCAAGTAAATAACCTGGCCAGTCATATTAGAGTGAACCCATAGAGTGACCTTAGGAAGCCACGAGTAGTTAGTGCTTTTCAGTGAAAGGTAAGGAGTGGCCACAGCTGGGCGCTGGCCAGGGCGACATGGCAGAGGGTCTTGTAGGCCAGACGAGGCACCTGGGACCCGGTGTTCAGGAGCGAGCGGAACATTCCAAGCACACAGTAAACGGTTGTGGTTTCTAAAATTGGTCTATCCAATGCTCAACCTCCTGGGACAGTGGAGGATTTATTGGTGCCTGTCAACTTGAATAACTTTAAATGTAAAAAAAAGGTATATTCTAGGAATACTTACTGGACCAATAAGTAATACTTATTGTCCCATTTTCTCCCCCTTTATCTACTACACACATACACACACACACACACACACACACACACACACACACACACACACATATTCATTGAATCATTTGTAAGTAGTTTTCAGGCTTTATAAATATGCTAATATCTACTTCCTAAGAGCCAGAACTTTCTCTTTTTAAAACAACAATAAACATTTATCAAAATCAGGAAACATGACATTGATATAATACTATCATCTCATCCAATCTCGCTAATTATGTTAATAATGACTGATGATATTTTTAAGAGCTATCATTTTAAAAAATTAAATCTGGCTCAATGCAAATATCTTTCGATTGCAAATTACCACTGAAACATAGATTAATCTTTATAATAATAAAACTGTTTTTAGATTATCATAAAAATAAAGGTACTGAATTTTTAAATTCCCACAAAGCTCAGAGATTTTCTGATCCACATTTGAGAACTATTGTTGGAAGCCAAAGTGGAGACAGGAAGAACTGTCTTCATTGTGCAGCCGTAGACTCTTCTACTGTTTACACCACAGTGTCAGAAAGCCAAGCAGTGGGGAAACAGAGGTCCCATCTTTGTTCAGCAAAGTAGAATAAAAAAATCCTGATCGCAAGCAGAATACAGACCTAAAGGGGAAGAGAGTAAGATCAAGGATACTCCCTTCATCTGTCTTTTGCAAGCACCAAGTTTGGGATAAACAGAAAGAGAGAAAACATGGGGAGAAAGATACAATTTTCGTTTTTATTTATTTTTTATTTTTATTCATTTCAGAGAGGAAGTGAGAGAGATAGAAACATCTGATGAGAGAGAATCAATGATCTGCTGCCTCCTACACTCCTCACACTGGGGATCAAGCCCAAAACCCAGGCGTGTGCCCTGACTGGGAATGAAACTGTGACCTTCCGGTTCATAGGTTGATGCTCAACCATTGAGCCACACCAATGGGGCAAAAGATACAATTTTCATGGCTCATTGGGAGGGCAGATCTCTGAAACCAGTGAGAATGTGAGAGGGAAATCTGACATTGTGAGTAGTATGTAAGAAGACTCGGGCTCTACAAGGGAGAATAAAGTAATCAGAGAAGCAGCTGAGATAAAAAGGCAACAAGGAGATGGTGGAAATAAGAAGGGGTTTCATGGAAACTAAAAGGCAAAATCCTTTTTATTTATTTAAAAAAATGTTTAAGAATCTTTAAAATTCACCTTAGAGGCAGTAAAGGACAGAATTGAAACTGAGGCAATGATGGAGCAGATATCCACTAAATTTAAAAGGCTTAGTTGGGAGAGGCACAATTAGGACACTTGGCCAGAAGCACAATCATTGAGATCCTTATGGACCTCTTAGTTTTTGATAAGGTTGGCAGTACAAACAAGGGCAAAAGGAATGGTCATTAATAGATCTACTGCAAAGTTGGAAACTATAAGCAAAGTTCCTATCCTGCATCTATGCCCCATTACCAAAGCCGATCCTAAATACTAGGCTCTGATGACAACCGCAATAAATTCAAATGAGAATTCAAAGCACAATGCAGAAACTTTGGGGTCACAGTCTGGCTTACTAAGTTTCTTAATCTGTACAGTATTAATATTGTATAGGTGTTGTGAAGAGTAAAGGAGTTTTTAAAGAGCATATAATAAGCACTCAATACACATTGGCTATTGGTATTATTACTAGTGCTATTATTTTTTTGGTCACATCTTTTATTGCCCTAATTAATTGAACTTTGAAGGAATGAACTTAAATTTCCAATCAGTTAAGATTTAACAAAAACAAAAAACTTAACTACTGTTAAATCAAACAGAATATCAAAGTGTAATTACAAAACAAGGGGAAAATAACAATCAGCTATGAAGCTATGGAATCTATTGGGAAGCAGCCAAGCTCTACTAATAGGTAAGTGCATAGACTCAAAACGATTTTCTTATATGGGACCGGCATGTTAAAAAGAGAATAGTAATCCCGAATCAATTTGACTCAGTGGATAGAGTGTCAGCCTGCAGACTGAAGGGTCCCAGGTTTGATTCTGATCAAGGGCACATGCCTGGGTTGTGGGCTCAGTCCAATGTGCACAAGGAAGCCAATCAATGATTCCCTCATTGTATCTCTCTCTTCTTCTCCCTTCCTCTCTGAAATCAATAAAAATAAATTTAAAAGAGAGAATAGTAGGAACAAAGTAAATCTTAGGAAGATAAAAGAAATAAAATGACAAATGTAAAAGCAGACATCATTTTTTAAAAAGCAGAATATTAGTATAATTTGGGAGGTAAGACAGCAAAATATTGTCAATACTTATAAATTTAAGTTTTACAAAGATGGAGACATAGACTGCTTCTAGATAGCAAGACCGACTACTTTAAGAATGTTAACTTTTCCTAAATTTATTCTTGAGTTAAAGACCCAATGAATATTCTAATGGTACTATTTTTTTTCTTTTTGGAAATTGATAATATAATTATATGGTTCATCTGGAGAACAGGTGGGAATAACTAAGAACATTTAGGAAACATTCTAATAATATTAAATTCATCTGAACAGTCTAATAGCTAAGAACATTTAGAAAACATTCTAATAATGTTATGTTCATCTGAACAGTCTAGATTCAGAAGAAAAGTTATTTTGAGAGTAGACTGGCATCAAATTAATAAGAACCTTAGCCAACTGCTTCCTTACTAAAACATTAATTGCATCAATCTGGAATTAACACCTACTCAGCCTCGAGTCTAGATATTTTTCTCTTTGATGCTCAGACCTCTAAATTGAGTAAGAGGTTGAGGATAAATTGCTTGTGTCCCCCAAAATGAGCTCAGAAAAACAGTAAAAATCCTAAAACAAAAATATATTTGGATCTTATTCAAATGGGATCATGTGTATTTATTGAAAAAAATTTCTAAAAATAATTATTTTAATCACAAAGTGATGTGGCAAGCATGAGTCATTTTTGTTCTTTTCAGTCCATAGGCTTTTCTCATTTTTTAAACTTGGAAGTTTTGGAAGGTCATGGCCAAGGACAAACATTACCATTTAAAAACATTTTCTAGAATCATTCTAAATAGGGGCTTGCTTTATACTTAAGAGTCCAGAAATAAAGCAAGTTGCTTTCATCTGACATCTAAAGAAAAGGATGGGAGTTTGATGATGGTGAGGGGGCCTGGGGAGGTTGTTGAGTGGGACCAATTAGGCGCAGGACACCTGAAGCTAGCAGTGTAAAGGTGGGGCAGAATCCTCAAGGACTCCCCCTGCTTCCCACTCACCGGTATTACATGGAAAGCCGGGGAGTCTAGAAGTATAGGGGGAGCAGTAGAACAAGCAAATGTTGGTGTCGGTGCTGATTTCTTACAGTTCCATAACTGGGCCAGGGGTTAAGAAAACATCTTCTGGAATCCAAAAGACCATGAAATAAGTCCCAGCCGTACCACCGACTAGCAGCCTAATGTTAGACAAGCTCCTTAAACACACAGACACGCAGGTTTCTCATCTCTGTATCAGGGATCTCAACAAATGGTGGCTAATATTACTTGGTATAAGGGATGGTGATCAGTGCAAGTCTAAATTTCTTAATAAGGGGGTAGTAGGAAATGCATAACTGTGTAGGTACAAGGAACTCTAACAAGTAAAATATTGGGTATAGATATTTGTACTGCGTGTATGTGTGTAGTGGAGGGATACAGAGAGAATCCTGTATAACAAAAGGGTAATATGCAAATGGACCAAAGGACAGAATGACCAAACGCCTGTGGCCCCTCACCCTCCATCTGGTCTCCCGAACCTGATCCGGGGTGGGACCAGCTGGCAAACCACCCATAGCCCCTTGCCTCAACTGGCCCTGACCCCGATCAGCCCCTGGCCCCAGGCACCCTGCCCCCGATGGACCCCATCAGGACAGGTTGGCTGGACCCCACCAGTGCATGAATTCGTGCACCAGGCCTCTAGTGTAAAAATTAAAATATTAAAAATTAAATGAGGTACAGCATGAGGGAAAACTATAGATATTGGTGCTGGTTAGAAATATTCATGACTGACAGAAGAGAACATCCATAGGAATGTGGTGTAAACGAGCGATGACAAGTAGAATGGGTGGTCCAGAGAAGTAGCCGCAATTTAGGTTTGGGAGAAAGAAAGGATGCTGGTATCAAACTATCCAGTCTTTGAGGAGTCGATCAGAACGCCATTCCTGTGTTCTAGGGAGGACAAAGACGTTATGGGGAGAAGATGTTGGCATGACGTCGAGGGTCCTGCCGCACTGGGATGGCCTCGGTCTGAGGTCGTGCTGCCTGGGGGATGCTTACATGACCCTGGGCACTGGGGCAGAGTCAGGCCTGGTCCACAGGCTCTCTGTGGAAGCTGCTGCCAGAACTCAAGTACAAATGTTATAACCATGAGCACAAACATTCCTGTGCTCTCTGTGCTTCCTCCCACGCAGATCGTTAGACGAATCACATTAGTATTGACATCATGTAAAGCTTCCAGCAGCACTGAGCTCTCAGCTCTCTCCCAGTATATTTCTTATCTTTCCCAAGCTGTGGCCCATCTATTTACAACGTAAAGAGACTGGGAGGGTATTGAGGACAACACGGTGCATGTGGAGCAGATGAAAGAAAGGGCTATAGCTCCCACTTTGGGAAAAAAAAGATTAGATGGCTTAGCAGGCTATAAAGCCACTGGCTTGATCTGAGATTGATGGGAACAAGAATGAGAACTTTATAGAAGTAGATTCCAGCATGACTTATCTGTAGGTACCCAGAGCTTAGCTCAGATGCCTCCACCAAGTTGCCTGGGAGGTCTGGGAAAGAGAGAAGGATGAGGAAGTCCTTATAGGAATTCAGAAGTCGTTTGTTTTAAATATATTTCTATTGATTTCAGAGAGGCAAGGAGAGGGAGAGAGAGATAGAAACATTAATGATGAGAGGATCATTGTGCGCTCCGACTAGGAATCAAGTCCGTAACTCGGGCGTGTGCCCTGACAGGGAATTGAACTGTGACTGTCTAGTTCACAGGCCGAAGCTCAACCACTGAGCAACCCAGTCAGGACAGGAGTATTTTTAATCAGATATGTCGCTGTCTCTTGCCCTTTCCTGCAAAAGGACTAAAAGGACCTTTGTCTCCATATCTGTATTCTTTGGAGAGGAAGGAAAGATGAGAGAGCTCTAGAGAAAGAAGGAGAGGGCCAGGCCAGCCACGCTGTCTTTTCTCCACACTTTAGAGCTATTCTTAAATAACCTTGAGCAGAGAAGTCACACAGCTCTGTGCCATGGAAGACAAACTCACAGAGCGCGTGTTTTGTTTTATGGATTACTTCCCATTCGTTACAGAAATCTGACAGAGAGACCCTGATAGATCACTCCGCCCTCCCCTGCTGGGAGCCTCGGGCAGTAAATCTTTTTAATGTTCCAGTTCCTCCCAGAGCTGTCGTGGGCAAACTGCTGCTTTTTGGCCCCTTGAGTTTTTAGCAAAGGCCAGCTTAGGAGGACCCTAATTGAGTTCATAACAATGTACCTACCTATATAGTTTAAGTCGGAAAAAATCTGGCTCTCAAAAGACATTTCATTCATTGTACTGTTGCTATTTGGCTCTGTTGACTAATGAGTTTGCCGACCACTGTCCCAGAGCATCCAAGGAGGTGAGGGTGTCTCCTGAGAATGCTCTGCATTCGTTACCTTGGCTACATGGTGACACCTACAGTTTTCCTCTTACCCTGTTCATTGGGTGACACCAGGTTGGGCCAACTCCAAAAGCAATATCTGGGCATGGATTCTCCGTGTAGGTAGGTCACCACCTCGCCAGCTGATGTCTGATTTGAAGGTCTAGGTAACTGCACAAGGGAGTTTTCTGAAGGCCTGGTACTTCCCTCACCAGCTCAGAGCCACTGGGGCCGGGTTGGCGGCGTCTTGTTCAGAGGCCTGTGGGTATGATGATGGGAAACCTCTCTGTGGTCGGACTGGCTCTTTTATTGCAGCACTCAGCGCTGAGCGCCTGGGGTCCGGGTCAGGAGATGGTTTGTGTGACGGATGCCCCACTCTACTCAGCTGCAGTTCCAAGGCACAAAGAGATGAAAAAAAATTTCTGTCCCCCTAGTAGCTCGTACCGGAATTTATCTTAGGAAGAGACTTGCCTCTTGGAGAAAAATGCTCACTCGATACGCTCACTTGTGTAGTCAGTTCCTTTGAAGCATAGCTGTTCTCCGGCGCTGAGGTTTCAGAGGAAGAGCCAGAGCTGTTCTGCATAAGGAAATAAATATTATTTAGGGTTTTATTGGGTCTTGGAGAGGGGGAAGAGGAGAATGCAAAGGAGAAAGCATAAAGTAACAAGAGGCGGGGAGATCATGGTTGCACAGTGAGATTCATCTCCACTGATATTATTAAAAACTAAAACGTGATTGGGTTTCTTAGGGAAATGAATGAGGGGGGCTCATTTGGTGTGTATTCTGGCTCTTTGCAAAGCAGAGGCCCCAGATACAGATAAAGGAGGGGAGAGGGATACCCCGGTTGCCATCAGTCCCGATTTTTAACCATTTGACCTGCGTCCCTCAGCGTTTTAAAAAAGTCCCGATTTTTGGAAAGATTGCGGGACAAATGGTTAAAAATCGGGACTGTCCCGCCCAAAGCGGGACGTCTGGTCACCTTAGTTTAGCTAGACCAGGTTCCTTGTCTTTCAGATCAAACCTGTGCAGCCCACCTGGTCCTTGATTATGCAAACTGAGCCCGAGGGGCCCAGGACGAGCTTTGACAGCCCTACTGCCCAGGGGAGATGCAGTTTAGAAATGACTGACTATCAGAAACTAACAAAAGGGAAGTAAAATTGCTCCAACTACCAACCCCTCTGACCTTCTCTCTCCTCCAGGAGGGGCCCCTCAGGCTCAGAAGGGCCTCAGCACCTGGACCCCTGCTGGTTACCAAATCTCTACAGCAGTGGTTCCCAAACTTCTGACATACATGTACCCCTTCTATAATTTTACGTAACGCTGAGTATCCCTCGTCAAAAAAAAATGGATGTATTTTAATAACAATAAAAATATATTTCTTTTTTCTTTTTTTGGGTACATACACAAAATAATAATAAATGAAAAATAAAATTATTCATAATAAAATATAAATAAAAGTTATATCATAAATAACATTTATTTGCACACTGGACCATCTCACGCCTCACAAGACTGTCTTGACTTGACTCATGAGAACATAGAATTAGGTGCAACTAAGCACGGTGCAGTGCATATCCCCACCAAACTCTGGTGCAACGCGTACCCCCACCCAACTCTTCCCATGACCCTGGGGGTGCGCGTACCACACTTTGGGAAACGCCGCTCTAAGGGAACCTCCCTCTGCCTCCCCTTCAGTAGCTGGGGGCTCCGCATTTCCCTTCCCGCATGCAGGCAGAGGCCCGAGCACCCCTCTGTTGGTCCTAAATAGAATCACTTGCAAATCTGCTTTGTTGTCAACGTTTGATCAGCGAGTGACCGGAGATGGTGTGTGTGCAGTGGCTTACAGCAACACAGCTTTATTCTCTTACAGCGCCGGGAGTCTATAACGGGCCAGCAAGGGCTGTGTCGCTTCTGGAGGCTCTGGAAGAGAATTTAGTTTGTTGTTGTTTTGTATGAAGTGTGTGTGTGTGTGTGTGTGTGTGTGTGTGTGTGTGTGTGTGTTTTGTTTTGCCTTTTCCAGATTCTAGAGGCAACCGTATTCCTGTGTCCTGGCCCTGCAACACTCTGACCGCTGCTCCCGTGGTCACGTGACCCTTTTTCTGACTCTCCCACCTCAGGAGCCCTGTGATCACACTGGACCCTCCTGGCTAGTTCAGGACACTCTCCCATCTCAAGAGCCTCCATTTAATCATCCGTGCAACACCCATCACGAAAGACAGCCTGCTCACAGGTTCTGGGGGTTAGGGTGTGGGCATCGTGAGGGGGCTATCATCCAACCTGCTTCACTCCCCAAAACGTAAAGACCAGAGCATGGTGCCCCTGCCCCTTCTGGAGCTGTGTTTGGCCTGGCAGAAACTGTAAATTCCGCCCGTGGTGTCTGAGTGAGGGGAGACCTCATCTCCTCCAAGTCCTGCCCCGAGTTTCTTTAGACACGCACTGCCTTGTCCTCACAGGAACCCATTACCAGGTCTCCCTGGCCTCTCGCTGGACAAACTGCAGACCCAGAGGGGTTACACATCGTCCCACCGTCATCCGGTAACCACCAGCGCTCAGCCCTGCCTGACCCGACCCCGACCCCGACCCCAGGCCCTTCCTGAGGGAGCAGACAGACCAGGGGGGAAGGACCGGGCTCCCCCCAGACACGCTCGCACGTGGCCCAGCCATCTCATTCCAGAGAGACAAGATGGAAGACACACATTTCCACGTAAAAACCTTTCTTTCCTTGGGCTGTTCAACACCCTTTCTGGGTGGGTGTGAGGGTAGTGGTGACTTGAAGGAAAGCCGTTGAGGGAGGTTCCAGAGGAAGGGTGTAGGGAACAAACAGGATAACGCATGGTGGGTGCCCAGAATCGGCCAATGTGGGCATATTTCTTTACATCTCACCTACTGTTTCTGAGTGGTCCCCACGGGGTGGAGGCCAACAAGGACTAAGAAGAGCCACCTTCCCCTTACAAACTGCGGAGATTGTGTGGGACTCTGCTTTCTGCCACCTGCTCTAGGCGAGCAGTGAGCCGGGCGGGGGGAGTCAGACCGGGTGAGGGGTCAGGCCAGTTGGGCAGTGAGTCAGGTGGGGGTCCCACTAGGTGGGGATCTGGCCGGGTCGGGGATCATCCAGAGCGAGGAGGATGAGGAAGGCCTGGATGCCCAGCTTCCTGCTGTGAACACCCCGGGACTCTCCACCTTGTCCCAGCCCCTTTCTGCCACGATCGAGTCGAGAAGCCTCACTGTCCACAAAGGCTGAATGGATTTGCTGCGGGGGTGGGAGGGTGGGGGGAGACGGTCCCCGTTTCAAGATGCCCCCGCCTCGCGGAGGTTTGAGTGGGGAAGGGTGTCAGAGCCCCGCTGACTGATGACTCCGGGCCGGTACTATTGATGCCCACGGGCCATTAACCCGCTGAGTTATAAACTCCCTCAGCAGTAACGCGGGCCGGCTGGCTCCAAACCATGTTCCCCACAGCGAGGGGCCTGGCAGAGAGATGCTGTTCATTTGATCGCCGCCGCCTGAACCCTGAGGCCGTTTTCCTCAGCTTCCAAACTGGCTTTTGTGCTTTTCGGTTTGGGAGTTTGTTCCTATGGCTACACACACACACACACACACTTCCATTTTAATGAAATCAGCAACATGGCTACATGTATCGGTGCCGCATGGAGAGGCACCTTTCTCGCTAGAGCAAGGCAGAAATGGTGCTTTGTGCTGTATTCATATTTTTAATTATTTAAAGCAAAATTCACACACACACACACTGTCGTGGCTGGTGAACAGAGGTCAAGTTTTTATTTTTGTTTCATCTGTTGTATCAATGAGCAAGCAAGGCTTTCTAGCTTCCGAAGCAAGCTGCCAAGGGAAGCAAGGCTGTGGCTAGCTTTGAAGATGGTGTCAGACAGACTCCTGGTGAAAACTGCACGTGCTTCTCAGCGCCCGCTGCTAATAGCTGGGGTTTGGTTGTGAGTATCGATGGGGGCCAGGGCCCGTGGGGGCGCCACGCTAGGGGACGAGTGGGGGGAGTGGAAGGCTATTCCTCAGGGTGGGAATGAACTGTGGGTTGCTGCAGGAAAGACCCAACTGGCGAATCACCACAGCCAGAAGAAAGCAAGTGAGATAGCAATTTAAATATATTTTATTATTTTTTTTTACAGAGAGAAAGAGAGTGGGATAGAGAGTTAGAAAATCCATGAGAGAGAAACATCGACCAGCTGCCTCTTGCACACCCCCTACTGGGGAGGTGCCCGCAACCAAGGCACATGCCCTTGACCGGAATTGAACCCGGGACCTTTCAATCTGCAGGCTGACGCTCTATCCACTGAGCCAAACCGGTTTCGGCAGCTGTGTGCCCGTGTGAGAGGAGCTATGCGCAGGCCTCAGGGTGGACGGGGTAAGGGCTGTCCTTGGTGGAGCTGGTTTCAAGGGGGGGGGGGGCAGTGGTCCCCAGAGGAGCAGGGCTCAGGACAGGAAAGCCAAGCCAGTGGTGCAGGAGGAGGGGTGCAGTGATGCCGAGGGGGAGGGGAGGAGCTGGTTCCCCTCCCCCTTTCTCCCTCTCCCCCTCCTCTTCCCCGCCATTATGCGGCAGAGGGTCAAAGGCAGACCTGAAGTACCTGAGGGCAGCTGCCGCGGGAACTTTGGGAGGAGAGGTGGAGGATGCGGAAAAGGTGTTGTCTGAGTCTTTCAGAGCCAGAGAGCTTGGCGCACGGCAGTCTGGGGACGCGGGGAAAGTGCTACTGAGGAGCGCTTGGAGTTTCCCAGCGGAATTCTTAGCGGATGTGTTTAATCTACATACTTCCTATGGATTCCGTGCTCAGCTGCTTTCTCGAGCCTCAGTCGCGTCCCAGCAGGAAACAGATGGAGCACTCCAACTGGGTAATGGAGGGAAGCGGAACACAGGGACTCTCTGCAGAAGTGTGAGGAAAGCCAGGGAGAGCCTAGCTGGGAGCAATGCGGGGAGAGATCCCAGGAGGGGAGGGGAGGGGAGGGGAGGGGAGGGGAGGGGAGAATGCAGTATGAAGCTGGGCGACGGAGAGGACCACCTGGGAGGAGAGAAGTACGGTGGCCTGGAACAATCTACCAGGGAGCATATGGGGATAAATAGCCCGGCCCCTCTCTCCCTCCACCTTCCAGTCCATTGGCTAGTTCCAATTTGAAGCCAGACATCACGGATGGGCCGACAAGACCAAACTCCGTAGGAGAATGGCAGCCTGGAGGTCTGAGTAAGAGCTGGCGTTCCAGTCTCCAGTGCAAAGACTGAAAACTCAGGCAGAATCTCTCCTCCTTTTTTTTCCCCAGGAAACCTGTCTGCTCTGAAGACCTTCAACTGATGGGATGGGCTCACCCAGAGGATGGGGAGTAATCTGCTTTACTTCATGAAAGTCACCTGATTGTAAGAGCTGATCACATCTAAAAACTACGTTTACAGCAACACCTCAGCTGGCCATCAGGGTCTTGTCCAGCTGACACGTCAAATCTAGCCATCACAGACCTTGTGGCGGGGGCGAGATGGAAGCAGAGTGACCCTGAGGCTCCATCAGGACCTTACAGTTTAACGTTACTCTTATGTGTGTTGATTTATCTAATCCTCAAAACCGTGCTGTGAAACAGCTATCATCATCATGTTCACAGGTTGCAGCTGAGGCCGGGAGAACTTATTGCCCGAAGACGCAGCTGGAGAATGATAGAGGCAAAACTCTTGACTCCCCAATCCTAGACAGTGTCTAAGTGAATAAGACAGTATTTTAAAGGCCATGTATGAAGTAACTTAATATCGGGAGCTTACTTAAAAATGATAGCGTGGGGGGAGTGCATGAGCGCAGGAAGGAACATGGTTGGCCACGTGTGGATAACCCCTGGGGCTGGGTGATGGTACGTGGACGTTCCTTGTATGTTTCTCTACATCTTAGAATAGGTTTGAGAATTCCAAGAATAAAGTGTTAAACACAATCTCGCAGCTTTGTGAGCAGTTTGCTGTCTTAGGAAGTAGAGCTGCCCACGCGAGCCTGCTCATTCGTGGCCCAATGAACCCAAGCGCTCTGAATCTGACCCCTGCCTTTCCTCTGGAGGGGTGTTCTTTGCCAAGGAGCGAGGGAGGTTAGGACAGGTGTCTGTGAGCATCTTCTGGCACACTGACCTTTCGGCCACGTAAGCTGACACGCAGGTCTTGCTATGTTCAGTGTTCACAGCCACAGACGCTGCCTGGGTTTGACCCCTGCCTCTGCCACTTACTACGGTAGCTATACGCCCTGTGCCAGCCACTTACCCTCCCTGCACCTCAGCTTTACCATCTAGAAAGTGGACAAGGACAGAACCTTCCTCCCGGATTTATTACCAGGACTGAGTGAGTCAATGTCGCCAAAAGGCTCAACCTAGTGTCTGCACACAGTACGTTTTATGTGAATAAAATAAAATAAAATGATTTTTTTTCTTTTCTCATACTCTTTATTCCCTCCCTCTTTGGGCCACAGAAGCAGTCACCAGAACCGAGGCTTTCCCGGGGATTACGTGAGCGGACGTGTGCCGACTCGTGTGTATCTGTCGGGTGTCTCGGGCAAGACACGGTGCTTGGGCTTTGGTTTTCCTCCCCCAGTCGGCTGCCACGACGAGACTGATGTACATCGCGTTTTCATAAAGCCAGCGGGTGCTTTGTCTTTCATAGTTTTTCTTAAAAACTACACTTTCTGTTCTCCAGGGGCATCGCGTGTTTGTCCCGTCTCCTCCTTCCTGCTCCAGCTTTCACCACTCTTCGGATTTGGGGACAGTGTTATCAACCCAATGAGGATGCCCTCAGCGACGTGGAGAAAATCCAATGTATTATGCCCTCTCGCTGCAGACCCTCTGGCCATCGCGACAGCTTCCGCTCGCTCCAGTCCCGCAGCTCTGCCTTGATTTCCCTACGGAGAAGGGGAATCTTCTGCCGTCCTGTGTGTGCTGAAACTTAACTCCCAAGAGCGGGCTGGACATTCTCGGGGGAGTTTCTCAGCTTCCTTCAAGGCACAGGCAGGGACAGGGAGGTCGTGAGGATCAGGACAGGCAGGGGGAGCTGGAGCAGGGGAAGGGCAGGAGGAGGAACCACACTGTGGAGGGGAAATAACTAGAGGGGCCCAGGGCAGCAAGCAAGCAGTCCAGGCCCTCCAGGGGCACTGGCGAGGGCACTGAGAGCCCAGCCCACCGGCTCTCCAGGCCCCCCCCTCCGCCGCCGGCCTCAGCCCCTGAGGGAAAGACGCTTGTAGGCCGTGTTCATCTGCTCCAGGAAGATGAAGGTGAGGACGGTGTGGGGGCCCAGGCGCGCGTAGTAGGGCGTGCAGCCCTTCCACAGGCTGAGGAAGCCCTCGTAGCGGACCACCTTCACCAGCACGTCCAGGCCGCCCCGGTGCTCGGGCTTCCCGTCGACCGTGCGCATGTTCTGGATCCGGGTCTTGACGATGTCCACGGGCATGGAGGCGGCCGTGGTGACCAGGCCGCTGGTCATGCTGGCCCAGAAGTGCAGCCAGATGTTGTCGGAGAAGTAGCCCGAGTCCAGGAAGAGCTGCTTGCACTGGAAGTAGGAGGCGAGCTGGGCCGCGTTGACCACGACGGCGCGGGCCATGGTGGGGAGGCAGCCCCGCCACAGGGTGGGGACCCCTTCCTCGCGGGCGATCCGCGCCAGGGCGTTGAACACGTGGCGGTAGCCGCGGCGCTGGTCGGCGGGCAGCCGGCCGTCGGCCGTCATGCGGATGAGCGCCACGTCGGCCGGCGTGCCCACGAAGGCGCCCGCCGCGCCCGCCGCCATGCCCAGCAGCAGCTTGAGCGGGAAGCCCGGCGGCGTGCCGTCGGCCGCGGTCAGGCGCTCGGACAGCGCGGTGTAGAGGCCCAGGCGGGTGGTGGTGTAGGTGGCCTGGCGCAGGAGGCCGGCCGACAGCCCCGTGTAGACGCCCCGCAGGCCGCCCTCGGCCCGCAGGATGCTGGCGAGGGCGTGCAGGCTCGTCCTGTACTCCCGCGTCCGGGCGCCCTCCCCGCTCAGCTGCATCCGGTTCTTCACCAGGTCCAGCGGCTGCACGAACACCGTGGCGCCCATCCCCGCCAGGCCCCCGAACAGGAACTTGACCGGCTTCGGGGACGTCCACGGCTTCCCGTCCCTCCCGCCCGCCCCGGGGCTCGCCGTTGCCGCCATCGCTGCCTCGCTGGCCCTGGGCAGCCGGTGCCCGCGGCGCGTGGTGACCCCCGGCTCGCGCCCAAGGTGACGACGCCACGCGCATGCGCACAGGCCGGCAGCTCCCTGAAATAAAATAAAATAAAATAATAAAATAAAATAATAAAATATAAATAAAATATAAGATAAAATAAAGAAATAAAATAATGAAATGATGAAATGAAATAATGAAATAAAGTAATAAAATAAAATAATAAGATAATAAAATAAAATAATAAAATAAAATGAAATAAATAAAATAATAGAATAATAAAATAAAATAAATATATAATAAAATAAAATAATAAAATAATAAATAAAATAAAATAAAATAAAAATAAAATAATAAAATAATAAAATATAAATAAAATATAAAATAAAATAAATAAATAAAATAATGAAATGAAATTAAATGAAATGATGAAATGAAATAATAAAATAAAATAATGAAATAAAATAATAAAATAAATAAAATAAAATAAAATAATAAAATAATAAAATACTTAATAAAATCTACAAAACTCTCGTTCCATGAATCAACTTTTTGTCTGCATGCAGTTTTCTGGTTCCTTTGGAAGAAAAAGCAATGAGTAAATCACTAATCCGCTCAATTACTATCGAGGCCCTATTTCATTCCCCTTATGGTGCGAGTGATAACGATGAGAGTCTTTGACAACAGGGACACCGTTTAGTTAGAAAAGGTAGATTCATTAACTAAATCAATAGTTATTTTTTGTTTGTTAATCCTCACCCGAGGATATTTTTCCATTGATTTTTTAAAAAAACCTATATTCAGCCCTAACCTCTTTGGCTCAGTGGCTAGAGCGTCAGCTTATGGACTCAAGGGTTCCAGGTTTGGTCAAGGGCATGTACCTTGGTTGTGGGCACATCCCGGGATAAAATAATAAAATAAATAAAATAATAAATAAAATAATAAAATAAATAAAATAATAAATACACCAGTAGGGGGTGTGCAGGAAGCAGCTGATGGATGTTTCTCTCTTATCAATGTTTCTAACTCTCCATTCCTCTCTTTAAAAAAAAATCAATAAAATATTTTTAAAAAACTATATTGATTTCAAAGCAGAAATGAGAGGGAGAGAGAGATAAAAACAGCAATGGTGAGAGAATCATTGATCAGCTGGGGCGAGACCAAAACCTGGCATGTGCCCTTGACTGGAATCGAACACGGGACCCTTTGGTCTGCAGGCCGATGCTCTATCCACTGAACCAAACTGGCTAGGGCTAAATCAATAGTTGTTGATACTTACTAAGGCATAGACCTTTAGAGAGTTGTAGGGAGATTTTAAATTATCTCTACAAAATTCTCAGAACACATAAATTATTGGGTATAATTTAGCTCTAAATACTAGGTTAAGAACCCCTAAAATAAATAATTATAAATACTATGATAAGTAGTATGCTAAGAATACATTCCCTGTTTACCTCTCCAGTCCAGTTTTTCAATACTGTCCTCCCCTCTCCCAAGTTCTGCTATATGAACCTCTTTTATTCTTTAATCAGTTTCCAAAGTCTTGCTTGTACACCTCAATTAGAAAACACAGCAAATAAGTAAACCCACATCTTCTGAACACACATACACATATAATATATGTAATATGAATATACATATATATTTATATCCATACTCCAAGGTGTATATATCTATTTATAGATTGTATGACATATTACTACCATTAATATATCAAGACAAAGAGAACTATAAAGATTCAACGTTAATAAGAGAGGATGCAAATCCATATTTCAAAAAGATTTGGTGATAACTTTATATTCTTTAGGCAGAATCCTTGTCAGGCCTGATTAAATGGTTTTTTTGATCTCATAATGTGGCTGACAAAGAGTTTGTACGAGGAATGTCAGTTCAGGAGAGAATCCTTGTTCATTGGTACTTTCATTATTAACTTTGATCCTCTTTAAGCCACATTTCGTTTTTTGAGAGTAGGTTTAGTACAGTGGTCAGCAAACCTCAGCTCGCAAGCCATATGCGGCTCTTTGGCCCACTGAGTGTTCTAATGCCACTTCTTCAAAACAGACTCACCCAGGCCGAAAACCGACTTCTGCGCGTGGGCCATGAAATTTCAATCGCACTGTACGTGTGCACCCACACGTGGTATTTTGTGGAAGAGCCACACTCAAGGGGCCAAAGAGCCGCATGTGGCTCTCGAGCTGCAGTTTGCCGACCACAGGCCTAGAGGGGTTGTAGTCATCAACCAATGAATGATACAAATAAATATGAAATTATAATTGTGCTAAATGTGATGAAAGCATAAAGAAGGGGGGTTTGGAGAATCAGCCTGGGAAGCTAATACCTAAAAGATCACTAGACAAAGGGGAGGAAGAGTATCAGGGGAAGGGGCTAGCATATGCCTGGGGCAGAAGGGAGCATTTCCTTGAATATTTACTATATTTTTCTAATTCCTTGTAGAACTGTCCCTGCTCCTCATTACATGCTGAGCTCTGGGAGAGCAGAGACCCTGTCTGTCTTGTTGACTACAACTTCACCCTCACCTAACTTAACGCCTGCCACATACCATGTTTCCCAAAAATAAGACATCCTCCGAAAATGAGACCTACTTACAGGTTTCCTTCTGAGTGAAATATAAGGCATTCCCCCCCCCTCCCGAAAATAAGGCCCCCAGGCTCTGTCTCAGAATGAAAATTAATTTACCGTAAACTGGTCGCTAGGGCCGCCCCCACTGGCGTCTAGCAACCAGTGATGTTACGCAGAGTCCTGACGTCACTGCTGTGTGAATGAAGAGAAATCAGCGTGGAAACTTTGTGAAACCTAAACTTCAAGAAGTTGTGACTTGGGTGAAGAATTCATGGGAGGAAATCACTGACAGTTGCATTGCAAATGCACTGCGAGCAGGCTACCTTGACAAGAAGTACTCATTTAAAGACAGTGCTATTGCTAAACATGAGAGATTTGGTCCACTGATTCTGAAAGAAATGGAGCCACAAGAAATTCACCAGCAAATTCAGGAGTTGGATTGTTATGATGATGTTCCAGAAGATGATGGCATGATTGTCATTGAATAAATGAGTAAATTCTTGATATTGTAGGATTCACAGTTTGTCTGGTTTGTGTTGACAACTACCGTACTACAGTACCGTATACAGGTAATAAATTTCCTTTATTTTCATTTATCAATAAATGTGTACCGTATTCCTCTTCATGGAAAAATAAGACATCCCCTGAAAATAAGACCTAGCGCATCTTTGGGAGCAAAAATTAATGTAAGACACTGTCTTATTTTCGGGGTAACAGGGTAGTAGCTGCTCAAGAAATACTTGTTGAGTGAATGAATGAGCACATGGGAAAAGTGATAAATCCAGCCTGGGGGCTCAGGGAAATCTCCTCAGAGGAGGCAGCACCCCAGTGGAGATATAAAAGACAAGCCAATTTCACTACAGGAGAGGCTGGGAGAAGTGAGGGAAAGGAGTGGCGGTCATGGGAGCAAGATGTGTCAAAGGACCTGCAAACACCCCCACCCGCAGCGGTTCCAGCTCTGGGCAAGAGGGACAGAAGGTGGTGAAAAGAGTAGAGCTGGAGGGGAAGCCGGGAGGGGGCATGGGAGTCCTGCATGCTGGGCCTTTGAAGGATTTGACCAGGTGGGAAGTGGTGCCACACAGTGTAGCAGTGAGGGCCAGGGCTACTGTAGGTACGGTGGGATGGAGAGAGGTGGACACTACAAGTGGGTGGGGAATGATGCCACCCACCAAGAGGGGCCATTGAGAGAGCAGCTGTGTGTGACGGGGGCTGATGGCTGCAGAGTTGGCCGTGCTTATGCGACATCCCCAGGAGTGAGCTGTAGAGGTTCAGGCTACTGCCGTGGTTAGCAAACTGCGGCTCGTGAGCCACATGCGACTCTTTGGCCTTTTGAGTGTGGCTCTTCCACAAAATACCATGGCCTGGGCAAGTCTATTTTGAAGAAGTGGCGTTAGAAGGAGTTTTAAATTTAAAAAAATCTGGCTCTCCAAAGAAATTTCAATGGTGGTACTGTTGATATTTGGCTCTGTTGACTAATGAGTTTGCCGACCACTGGGCTACTGGGTCTGAAGCCACCTGTTCCCTCTGGATTGGTGCACGGAAACTCTATCCACAGCACTATCTAAGGCACAAACATGGGTAAGACTCTTCCCTGTCCTGAGGAGGTTCCAGTCTATTGGGAATAAGACATGTAATTTCACGTAAGGTAGGATTTGTTCAGCAAGAGAGGAACCAGATGGGAATTCAGAAGGGAAATAGCAAAATGTCACTTCTGGAGGGGGCGACGGGAGATGGGGGTCTGCTTAGAAATGACCACACAGAGTCACAGTCAGCGATCACCCCTGCTTTGTGGCAGTGGCAGCAGGAAAATGTGTGTGTTGGCATTAACCTCAAAAAGCTCGCTGGCCCTTTAAAACCCATTCTCCACGGTGACTTTTAAAAATAGCCGTTAGTGTGGAGCCTTTATGAAAGTCTAAATAAATTACATTCATTGGTTTCCCCTTGTCCACACATTAATCTTCTCAAAGGCTGCGGTGCATTAATCAGGCCGGGCTTCTCCTGCGATTGCCTTTCCCCGGACGGTCTTCGTACCTGAGTGGACCCCATCGATTCTAGCACCTGCCTGGGCCCGGGTGGGGCGGGGCGGGCTCGCCTGTGATTCCCAGAAGCTCCCGCCAAGCCTTCCCCGGGCTTGGGGTCTCACTGGGGTTTCCCAGGTCCTCAGACATCAGGGCTCTCTGTGGCGACAGTTCACACTTGGGCTGAGAGTTGCCCAATTCCAGGCCCCGCCCCCAACCCTTCTAAAAGTCCTGGGTGAGCCTTGCCCCTCCCTTCTCAGGGACTTAGCTTGTTGGACGGCCAAGTAATTTAATGCTATTCGGTTAGCTACCTTCCAACTACCTGCTTGGGTAAACCTAGAAGTGGCCTGGCTGGCATGGCTCAGTGGTTGAGCATCAACCTGTGAGCATGTAAGTCGTGAAACCAACTGTTGGGCTACAGCCATAGTCGGCAAACTCATTAGTCAACAGAGCCAAATATCAACAGTATAATGATTGCAATTTCTTTTGAGAGCCAAATTTTTAAAACTTAAACTATATAGGTAGGTACATTGTTATTAACTTAATTGGGTTACGTGGTATTTTGTGGAAGAGCCACACTCAAGGGGCCAAAGAGCCACATATAGCTCGCAAGCCCTGGTTTGCCGACTACTAGCTAGTGAACGCCTGAGTTGAGTGAAACTGGATCAGCGGCATTGCTGGGAGCTGCACCTTTAGTCCTCGTCCACACGTGGACCTGATTCAGATGACGAGGTTCTGCACGTTGATGCTAAAATGAGAGGAGACTTCAGACGGTATGGGTAGAGAGTGGGTGCATTTTGCTGTGGAATAAATGTGCATCATCAGGGCCAAGGATGGACGGTGGTGGGCACCCTGCCTCCTGCTATTCGCATCCTTGTACAGTCCCTCCCACGTGAGACTGAATTTGGATTGGCTGACCAAGAAAATATATCACAGTGACTACCTTCCGCCCTGGCTGGTGTGACTCAGTTGGTTGGTCTCCATGCCATGCACTGAAAGGTCACTGGTTAGATTCCTGGTCAGGGCACGTAACCAGGGATGCAGGCTGGATCGCCTGGTAGGGGGCCTGCAGAGGGCAACCGATAGGTGTTTCGCTCTCACATTGATGTTTCTCTCTCTCATGCTCCCTACCTCTCTCTCTTAAAACACACACACACACACACACACACACACACACATACAATAAAATTATCTTTTTTTTTTAAAGGTGATCCCATCCTCCCATAATTCCTGACACACAGAAACTGGGAAATAACATGTTTGTTTAAAGCTTCCAGGTTTGGATGATTTTTTTTATGCACACACTTAGCACATGGGTCTCCCCTTAGTCACCAGCCTGGTGAAGACAGAAAAGGGAACAACACTCAAGTGGGGAGACGCCTCTATCGGGGGCCAGCACATCCCTGCTTCTCTCCATTGAGCAAGCACTGCACACCGGGCTCTCCTGGGCCACGGAGGAAGCTGCGAAATCGTCTTGTTTTTCAGCTGAGAAAAATCATTGAAATCAGGGTTCAGCGAGTGAGGAAGAGAGGGAATGGATATTGGAAAGGCAACTGTGCTGTGTTAACAGGGAGTTGTTTCTGAGTGTGCTACACATTACGTGTGGGGCTGAGAACATAATGCTTGTCTGACAAACTATAAGGTGGATGGAGACTGCTGCTTGTGGCCAAGGCCAGTCGCCTGGGGACGTGAAGTGACAGGGGGCCCAGGTAGCTTCTCCGAGGGCTGGGGGCCAGTATGCTGCAGCCCAGACCCCTTCCCTGTGAAGCTGCCGGAGAGGGGACACAGGTAGGTTTCTCGGAGATCATCGGTATGCAGGAGCGTCATGAAGCAATGTTTGCAAGACCAACACCTGTGAGGGCCAAGGGACACACAGGACTGGGCAGAGGGAGGAGCTGAGTGGCAATACAGTGGCCTGAGGGACCTCGGCGGACAGTCTGGGGAGCTCTGGGGCTAGGACGGCCCTTCAGAGTTGTCCCACTATGAGGACAAGAGAGCCAGGCCGTTATCCGCCCTTCCCTGTCACTGACCCGTCACTGGGTACGAGAGGGGGTGTGGCCGTGGAAAAGAAGCTGTGTTAGGCTGAGGTTGGGGCTCACCTGAGAGCCCTCAACCGCCATGACTCCCAGCAGCTGAGAGAATGGGCCCTCGTGGGAAGGTCTGGGCAGAGCGCCCTGAATTCACTTCTGGGGGCTTTAGGTCACGGTCACAGGAACAGCCACCCGCTCCTGCAGAACGGCCCTCGGTGGCACGGTGAGAGCTGAACCTGGGGTGCACGAGGAGAGCTCTCCCCCAGAAGGGCATCGTGGTGTCCCAGGCAAAAGGGCATCCCAGCCAGGGAGGAGTCCCGGAGCCCGCAGCGGCCCGCCAGCTCCAGCAGCAGCCCCAGGGTGTTGGCAATGCATGCCACACGCTGTTTATTTGGATCCAGCCAGACCCTTCTGCAGCATTTAATTGTCATGACTATCTTGTCGCAAGAGGCAGCTGAGAGACTGAAATGAGCTCCCAATTTGTCTTTGAAAAATTTTCTCTATTATGAGACCAGGAAGATTAAAGGGATAATAACACCTTACACCCATATCATGCTTTCCTACTAGCAAAGAGCTTTCATACGCACATTATCTTATTTGGGCCGAGTGCTAGTTCTGTGAGGTAGTCAGAATACAAATTATTATTCATCTTAGAGGTGAAAAATTGCAACTTTGGAAACTTATGCCTCCACCTTATATTCCAAGACTGGGTTGCATTTCTTTCTTTTTTAAAAAACAAATATTTTATTGATTTTTTTTTTTACAGAGAGGAAGGTAGAGGGATAGAGAATCAGAAACATCGATGAGAGAGAGACATCGATCAGCTGCCCCCTGCACACCCACCACTGGGGATGTGCCCGCAACCAAGGTACATGCCCCTGACCAGAATCGAACCCGGGACCTTTTGGTCCGAAAGCCGACGTTCTATCCACTGAGCCAAATCGGTCTCAGCTGGGTTGCATTTCTTGATTAGTTTTTTGTTTTTGTTTTTTCATTGACCAAGATACTTTCCATTTTCTCAAAATCCAAGAAGACTAAAGCATGAAGGCAAATGAGGGGAGAAAAATCCCCCTTCTCTTATGCATATCTGCTTTATGACATCTCTCTCCCATCTCTGTTGCTACAATACAAGGGTTAAGGAGCAGAAATTAAACTACTAACAAGCCAACGATAGGGTGACTATCTCCTGTGATTACATCATTTATTGTGCCCCTACTGTATGCATGGGAGTGGTACAAAAAAAGGGTGGATAAAAATTATGGTTCTCTGGAGCTAATAACCCAATAAGGAGCACAAAGAGGGGGAAGGAGTGGAGCCCGATGTGACAGAAGTTAAGGGAAGAGGCTGCAGCTGGGGGCTGGTAACCTAAGGGGAACACTGTCTCCTGGGCAGGTGGTGAAGCATCGTAGGGTGGCGTTGACCCCAAGCTCACTGCGTGCCAGACTCGGGGCTAAAATGACGGCAGTCGCGTTCACCTCGTGGCCGATGCGTTCAGGGGTGTCGTTAGCCCGATTGCACACTCTCATTCCCGTCCGTCAGCCCATTCCGCTTGCCCTTCCGTCGGCCTGTTTTCTAACCACGTTTTGTCCCTCCCGTGCTCCATGGAAGCGTTGGAGGGGGCTGTGACCAGAATTTGAAACGAAATGCCTGGCTGCAGCTTTCTTTGAAGAACAGACCGCTTGGGCTGGGAGGCTGTGGAGCCTTGGGGGTGGTCAGAGGACGCTCTGAGCAGCAGATGGGCTCCTATCTGCACCCCGGCAGGCGTCCTTTGTGCGCACAGGTGATACATAAGCCTGTGCCCCGGGAGACAGCAGGCCTTTGAATGGGGTGCTCTTTGCAGAGTTGCCTATTTGTCTTGCTTTTTTTGTTCCGGCTTTATTCCGCTCCTGGAGGGAATGTCCCTAATAGGATTAACACGTGAAAAATGTAAATGACGCGACTGCTGAAATATAGGTTTTTCCAGGAATGCAATTGATTAGCTTTGTAGAGGCTAAGTCATGTGACGCCATCTGCTCCATGGCCAGGAGGAGAGGGTTTCATGAATGAAGAGCAGGGCTCTTCGCTGCTGGCCTGGTGTGCATATGCGGTTTGTGAGGCTGGGCTGGACAGCGGGTCAGACCATTTCAGGTCCTAGCTGGGCCCTCACAGCCCGGGACCATGGGCAAGGCGCTCAGCCCCTCTGTTTCCACATTTCTTAAATGAGAAGACTAGGTTATTTGGCCTCTAGAGTTGCCTGATCTTTTGTGAATGATTCCACTTCAGAAATCAAAAACTTTATAAAATGCTGCTTTGTTGTATTCGTCCATCACCTGAAGGAGAAGGAAATGGAACGAGTGGTGACCTTGGCTTCCCCCTCTGGAAAGGGGAACCTAGAGACCCAAATAGCGCAAAGAGATGGCATCAGGAGCCACCCCGCGCCAGGGAGGGCAGCGGGGTGTGACTCTCATTGTGAGAGAAGGGAAAGCCTACCAGAGTCTGATCGGGACTGCCCATCTACATGTGACTTCTCCCTGGTCCCTCCTTCCCTCCCCCGACTTTCCATTCAAGACTCTGCCCCTCATTATCAGTGGTTTGCACTTGGAGCAATCCTCTCTAGCCGAGAGGCTTATATGTGGGAGCTGATCTTGACCTGAACCACCACAGGAAGTGTAACGGGCCCAGCTCTGAGCAGTGAGGCAAAATCAGCTCACCTTGCCAGGGGAGTGGGCAGGAAGAAGAAGGCCCGAGATCCGGCCCCAGACAGGTGTTCAGGAGCTAAGCTCTGAGGCTGATTTTGTAAGGAGGTTCTCAGAGGAATGAAGCCACGAGCGAGCGGGAATCTCCCATTGAGGCCTCGGGGGCAAAGGATGCTTGGGGCTGTTTCCCTCCAAAAAATAGCCTTCCGAGTATGTCTTCCGAACCCAGTGTATGTCATGGGGAAAGGGATTTGGCCCCTTATCCATTCTATGTGAAAGAATTTCCGCCTAAAATAGAACCAGAGGATATAAGATGGAGAATCTCAGGTATGTGCCCTCGGGGAGAGAAAACATAAGGACTAAGGGTCTGATTGCATGTAAATGCTTGACTCACAGAAAACTGATTGTGTTGGAATTTGGTATTTTCTCGGATGATGAGGGGTTGGTTGGTCAGGGGTTGGCTCATATCAACCTTGGGAAGCTTTGCCAGAAGCATGAATGGGAGATGACCCCGGTGGGGCTGACCTTCGGAAGTGGGCTGAATTGAGTTTCGTTTGTGTGACTGGTTTTGTCTGCTTAGGAGCTTTTCAAGGCTGGTTCCTGTCTGTTTCTTTTAACGGACTCAGCCGAACTCTTCCCTCTTCACATTCCCTGCCCATAAGTACAACCTACCCCAAACCCTCAATGGACTCACCTGTAGCTTTGTTACAGTTTGCTTGTCCCGAATTGCAATTTCTCAGCTATTCCTGAATAAACTCATCTTTTTTGAGCTTGCCTCGGTTTACCTCTTTATGTAGGCCAGCACATTCATTTGCTCATCTACTCACGCATTCAGCAGCAGCTATTGAGTCTGCAGTGTACCAGGCACTGTGGATCCCCCCCTGGGCCCCAAGGTGGGCAAGGGTTATGTATAAAATCCCTGCCTTCAGCAGGCTTACGTAAGAGACAGGCACTCAAGACCATTGAAAAGGTATATAGAATAGCAAGTGGTGGAAAGGTTTAGGGAGCAAAATAGAGCAGAACGAAGCGGTAGAGTGTGAGAGAAGGCGTGTGGGAGAAGGTGACATTTGAGGCGAGACCTAAATAAAGTGAGGGGGTAAGCGCTGGGGTGTTTGGGGGTAAAAATCCACCCTCGGGCTGTGGGGGAAGATCTGCAGGTGGCTCCTGCAGAGGGAGAGAGAGGAGCCCAGGACTGAAGGCCCAGGGGCAGGCAGACCGAGCCCTGGACCACGGTAGGCCTCAGGTTTCATTTTCTTTCATTTTTAAAAATATATATTTTATTGATATTTTACAGAGAGGAAGGGAGAGAGATAGAGAGCTAGAAATGTCGATGAGAGAGAAACATCGACCAGCGCCTCTTGCACACCCCCTACTAGGGATGTGCCCGCAACCAATTACATGCCCTTGACCGGAATCGAACCTGGGACCTTTCAGTCCGCAGACCGACGCTCTACCACTGAGCCAAACCGGTTTCGGCCCAGGTTTCATTTTCAATGTGATGGAGAGCACTGTGAACCTTTCCTTTCCCAAGCTTACTTGGGCTGGTGTGTGGAGGGAAGAAATGAGAGCTAGAGACAGGAGAGCTGTTCGCCATGACCTGAGCGGTGAGTGGCCTTCTCTGCTGTTTTTCCCACTTTGTAGGAGTTTAGCAGCCTGAGCGGGAGTCAAGGTCATCCTATGGGGGGGGGCGCGCTTAGCCAGGGTCCATGGCCACGGGGGGCTGCCAGGCATCTGAGAGCATGACTGGCAGAGGCCTGGGCAACGTGGTCTCAGAACTTTGATATTTGAGCAAAGATTACAAGTTAATGCCTTCCTCTCATTTTTTTTCTAGAACTTTCCTTGGGGTGCTGCAGTAATAATAATAATAATGAAAAAAGACAAAGCTTTGGAGTCAAGGAGATCTGCATTCAAATCTCAGTTCTACTGCTCAGTGTGCTACCCGGGCAAGATGCTCGCCTCCCCGAACCTCCGTTTCCCCATGAGCAGACTCCCAGCTCGAGGGCGGACATGCAGGGCTGATGTGGCTCTTGCACGGTTCTCTGTCACATCACAGGTGAGGTGTCCAGTAACTGGTGGCCACTGTGACCACGCCGCTCCGGCTCCCATCGCATAGCCACAGTCCTGCCGCCTTTACTGGCTGCATCAAAATTAAGACAGAATAGAGGACAGCCAAATGAATAGAGAATAGAAAGACTTGAGAAATCTTCCCTTCCGAGTTAAACGGAACACTGCCCTATATGGGAGAACCAGGCATCTGGAAAATCAAAAGAAATTATTGTCCATGTTCCCATACTCCCCCTTTTCCAGAAAATGAAGGGGCTGAGGGGAGGCATGAAAGACAGGTGCTTGTTGGGTAGCGGTGAGAGTCAGAGAGGGCAGCCCACCTGTCTCCGGGGAAGGAAGGGCAGGTGGCTCCCTCAGCCGGCACAGTCAGGACCCAGCGAGGCAAGACAACCGTGGCTCCCGATCTCCAGCTTCCTCTGCTCACCCATCGGGCCTGAGCGGCGGTGTCTCCTGGAACCCCCCCCCCCCCCCCCCCGGCCCCTGTGACTTGCAGCAATGACATCATCCATTCCCCCCACGCCTGCCTTTTGGTTTTCCTCCTGCAGAAGCCAGAGCTGAGCGGCCCCAGGAGAGAATGCTGCTGGGGAAGGTTTGCCCGGTCCCTGGAGAGAGACCCCACCCATCGAAGCCCCTGGTCACGCTCAGCATTTCCTTACTTCCACCCGGTGCTCATCACCACCTGACTTTTCTCTGTTGGCTTAGACTTTGTCCCCTTCCCTAGAGCCCAAGCTCCGGGAGCAGCAGGCTCCCTGCCACGCCCACGCTGGGCACAGAGCAGGCGCTCACTGGCCACTGGCAGAGCAGGGTGTTAGGTTTGAAAGGAAACAGGAAACAGACCAGCAGGGAATTTTAAAGTAAAGTTTATTCCCCGGTAATGGGCGGAACCCATCACGGAGGTAGAGAGATCAGAATTGGAGGGGGAGGGAACAGGGGACGGGACCCAGCCGGGCTTTGGCGGAACAGCAGCACGTGTCTTGGCTGGGGTCCCTTTTAAAGGACGGAGTGGAAGGGGGTTGGGCCCAGGGTGGAACAGGAAGGGTGGGCTCTAAGGGCACTGGCCCGTGCTGATTGGTGGTTCAATGTCTTGGAGATGTCTCTGTGACAGGTGCCAGTCATGTGTTAAACTCCGCCCACCAGTTTGGGAGGTGGGGAAGAGCCTTATACCAGTCATGTGTTAAACTTGGCCCACCAGTTTGGGCGGGAAAACCTTTCACAGGTGACTGAGTGAGTGGAGGTGTCGGTGATGCCCAGGGCACACAGGCCGGGTCCCCGGGGTAGCCACCCAACTGGCTCTGTCTGCCGACCAAGACGTGGACGCAAACGCCCAGCTCCTGAGTGGCCATGGAGAGGCCAAATGGCACAACCCCTTTCAAGCTGCAGTTCAGTAACTTGGACACACACAGTCTAGCACCAAGCCAACCCGACCAGACGGTCCCTCGGGTGCATGTCACCCAAGCGGGGGGTCGGTTGGCTGGGTCTTCTCCCTGCGGCCTCCTCGCTCGGGGAGAAGTGGGGCTGCCCCGAGGCAGCGGGAAGGAATGTGGAGACTCAGGAGGGGTGGTGTGGTCTGGGTGCTGCCCGTGGTGGGTCCGGTGGCCTTGGGGGTGGAGGGGACACTGCTGGCAGACCAGTCACAGGCGTTTAGAGTAGAAACCGAGCCGCCCGCCCACACAGGCACCCAGGGTGCCTCCTCCGCCCCCTCCCTGGGTTGGCCTGCGTTCAAGATCTCTCTGCATCTCACTTCTCAGAGGGTTACTCAGACATGGCTCCTTCCTGCCAGGTCATACCTGCTTTTAATTGTCCCTCTGATGACATTATGTAATTCCTAATTTTGGCTCGTTAAGTTCTGTTTGTTCCTTAATTAACCTGGAACCCCACCCTGCCTGTGCCTGCCTTAGACAGAAGAGATGGGCGAGGACACCGCCTATCTGCATATCCCACGTGGCTCCAGCTGGACGCCCCTCCCATGGCTTCGGGAGCCCTCCCGGAAGTCTGCAGGTGTGGCAGGGCCAGGAGACGCCCTTGGGAGGGGCACGAGGGCTGCTGGTCCCAGGTGGCCCTCGCTCTGCCTTGCCCAAATGCCGCCTATTGCTGCTCCCTCGGTTTTAGCTGCTGACGGGACCCTGTTAGCCCATGCATTGGAAAGCTCCCATTTCCTTTCCTCTCACTTATTCTCCTCGGCAGTGTTCCCCAAACTTCTGACATATGTGTACCCCTTCTATAATTTTTGTAATGCTGAGTACCCCTCGTCAAAAAAAAAAAAATGGATGTATTTTAATAACAATCAAAATATATTTCTTTTTTCTTTTTTAGGTACATACACAAAATACTAATAAACAAAAAATAAAATTATTCATAATAAAAGTTATATTATAAATAACATTTATTTGCACACCGGACCATCTCACGCCTCACAAGACTGTCTTGACTTGACTCATGAGAACGTAGCATTAGGCGCAGCTAAGCACGGTGCAGTGCATATCCCCACCAAACTCCGGTGCAACACGTACCCCCACCCAACTCTTCCCGTACCCCTGGGGGTACGAGTGCCACACTTTGGGAAACGCTGCTCCAAGTGAAGCTCCCTCTGCCTCCCCCTCAGTAGCTGGGGCACCGCATTTCCCTTCCCGCATGTAGGCAGAGGCCCGAGCACCCACCCACCCCTTGGTCCTAAATAGAATCGCTTGCAAATCTGCTTTGTTATCAACGTTTGATCAGCGAGTGACCGGAGAGGGTGTGTGTGCAGAAAGAACGGGGGATTTGGAGGGCTCTCTCTGAGTCTGATTTCCTCAGGCTCGCCAGTTTCCCTGGAGAGGAATAAAATACAGGATTGGGGGGGGGGGGGATTACATGCGATGATGAGTGAAGCGCTTGGCACCCGGGAGGAAACAAACAAACACCGGGTCTCTTCCGTCCACCGGCTATGCAATCTCTGCGTTAGGGCCTGGAGGGAAGGCATCAGAGTGACGCCCCGTGACTTTGAGGCGTGCCATCACTTTGATCGCTGTGAATCCTGGTCTCTGTTGATGCTTCTTTCACACAATCTAAACCGTATTCCCCAAACCTGTGGTGGGGGTGAGAGAGAAATGCCATCTCCTTCCGAGGCTCCTCGTTGTGTTGCTGTCTGTCTGTCTGTCTGGATCAAAGATGGTAACAGAGGATGAAGAGCCGTTCAAAACAACAACAAAAAATCCCTCTCAACCACCAGCAAAATAAAGTTAGGGGATCCGCACAGAGAGGAAATAGAAGTGGAGCAACGGTGCCACTACGTGGTGGGACTGAGAATGGCAGCTTTGACTGCTGGGTTTTCATGAACTTCTGGATCCTCAGAGCCGTTACCCCGTGCCAGCAAGATCCAAGGCCTGGCTCCTCGGAGCACAGGGCGGGTGGAGCCGGCTCACAGGGCTGGCACGCCAACACAGAGGAAACGTCACACAACTGTGCTGTAAGGGCGGCGAGCAAGGGGGTGGGAATGGAGCCGCAGCAATGATTCCTCTCCACAGGAAAAGACAGTGCATATCCTTTACATGTCACATATCAACACGTATTGCTTAGGCATATCAATGACACAGGAGGTATTTTGCAAAATGCTTATACCACCTGCCTCAGAATCACCTGAGAACCCGGGCAAGGTGCGGATTCTTGGGCCTGAGCCAGGTCTGCTGAGTCAGAACCTGGGAGTCCGCAACTGGAAGTTTGTATTTTTAAAAATATATATTTTATTGATTTTTTTACAGAGAGGAAGAGAGAGGGATAGAGAGTTAGAAACATCGATGAGAGAGAACCATCGATCAGCTGCCTCTTGCACACCCCCCACAGGGGAAGTGGCTGCAACCAAGGTACATGCCCTTGACCGGAATCAAACCCAGGACCCCTTAGTCTACAGGTCAACTCTATCCACTTAGCCAAACCGGTTTCGCTGGGAATCTGCATTTTTAACAACTATCCTTGGGAGAGCCTGGGGTGTGTTAAAATGTGGGAACAGAAAGTGACCAGGAGCCAATGAATGAGAAGCCACAATGCTCACTGAATTCATTCTATCTAAAAAATAAAAAATAAAAAAAAATAAAAGGAGAAAGTGAAGACAATGAACCAACAGGAGGAGAAATGATCACGTTTAAAAGAGATAGCAACTTGAAGGAGAAAAAGAATCCTGAATAGTAGATGGGTACACACACACACACACACACACACACACACCTACCTACCTACCTACAATGTGCAACTGAACAGATAATTAGATGGGGATTTTTGTTTGCGGGACAGAGGATTTTAAAGGTCATTTTCTTTTTTTTGTTAAGTCATGTATACATTCAGTAGCTTAAGCTTACTGGTAAGCACTTCTGCACGTTTAGTACTGGGTAACCCAGTTACACTCTGAGGCCTTTAGCCCTTACGTTGAAATTGAGATCTGTTTTCCCTGCCCTTAAGTTCTAACATGAAGAGATGCCTGGGCCCAAATGGGCTCTGTTCCCAGGGAGAGGGAGGACGGTGCTGGAGGGAAGGTCTTTCTTTCGCGGGCATTTGCTTTTTCCCAGAGAATTACCTATTCATTTCACTCATCAGATATACGGTGCCTGACAGACAGTGGACATTCCAAATATTTGATGAGTGAAATGAATAGGTAATAGGAAGGAAGGAAGGAAGGAAGGAAGGAAGGAAGGAAGGAAGGAAGGAGAGAGGGAGGGGGAGGGAAGGAGGGAGGGGGATGGAGGGAAAGGCTGAGCATGTATGCATGAATATTTATTTATTCATTTATTTATTTATTACAGTTGACATTCAGTATTATATTAGTTTCAGGGTCCTTTTAACCATCTCTTCTTCCATCTCTCTTCCTAGCCTACAATATGGAGGGAGGGTCACCCAGGCCCCAACTTCCTCCACCCCTCACCACCCCAGCCCAGAGCTCTGACCCTCGGGGGCTTGACTTCATCTCGGGGTCGGGAGTCCCCAAACCCTCCTGTGTGGACTGTGGTGTCACTGAAGTAAGAGATTCCCGCACACGGAAAACTTTCCCCGAGGACCACCTGCCCCACAGGATCTCCCGGAAATTCCCGGGGGGACGAGGCTCTGCCACGCAGGCTGCAGGGAGCCTCTGGGATCTCGGCGGCCAGGGGGCCGTGGCCACATGCCGGGAAGCTTCCAGCCCCAGCGCCTTTCCTCTCTGCCAGGGAAGATGCCAGTGGGTGAGGGGTCTCACGGGATAGGGACTCTCCTAACAGCCTGTGCACTTTAACACGGCGACTGTTATGTTAAAGGAGTTCTATCTCAATTTTAAAAAGCATGTGAATACTTGCCAAAGCAAAGAAGAATAAAAATAAGGAGAAGAATATAAGAATAATAGTCAGGAGGAGCTGAAACCGGTTTGGCTCAGTGGTAGAGCGTCGGTCTGCGGACTGAAAGGTCCCAGGTTTGATTCCGGTCAAGGGCATGTACATTGGTTGCGGGCACATCCCCGGTAGTGGTTGTGCAAGAGGCAGCTGGTCGGTGTTTCTCTCTCATCGACGTTTCTAGCTCTCTATCCCTCTCCCTTCCTCTGTAAAATATCAATAAAATATATTTAAAAAAAACAATCAGGAGGAGGAGGAAGAAGATGAGGAGGAGGAGAAAAGAAGAGAAAAAAGTCAGAGTGGCTCCTAGGGTTAGTAGCAGGAGGTTAAAGAATATTCCAAGAGCCAACCAACTCTTCAGAGGGTTTTTCTTTGGGAATAAAAATTCCACCTGAGTGCGTTTATCCTATTACTTGGTTTTTATATATTGGATAACCAGGGCACAGATGAACCCCAAGTGCTGAGTGCTAGAAGGTCAGTGGGAGCGTAAGAATCCCTCTTTGCCCACGTGAGAGAAGGGCCAGGGGTCGCCGGCTGACCTCATCTCCTTCGCTCCCAGCATTCCCTTCCTATTGATCCAGCTGGGGCTCCCCGTCTCCCTGTGGACCCCCCGAAATCCTGGGGAAATCCCTTTCTTCCTTTTGTTAGCTGAGGCTCAGCTGGAATTTTCCGAAGGGAACTTTCCCTTGGAAACTTAGAAAACAGAAAAGCACAAAGGTTCTAGGGGAAAAAAAATACCCTTTCCACTAGAGTGTAGATTTCCACTTGGTCAAAGCAGAGGCCAAAGCTAGGGGAAGAGTAGGTGAGACCCTTTCTCTGGTCTCAAATCGAGCTCACAGAGGACCCCCCCCCCCTTGGGCCCCTGGATCCTTTCCTTCCCGTTCTCCTCTGTGGCCGCCGCCTGCCGGGGGTGGGGAAGGAGTCTGCCCAGGACCTTCCATGAAGGGTGCCCGGGGCCGGGTAATGGAGACAGTGTGGGGACTGGCTTATCTCTGAGGGCTTACACAGGGCCTTTTGGGTGCCATGTTCCAGATTCCTCCGAGAATTGCAGAGTGACAGATCTGCTGGAGACCCTACCCACCACCTGGTCCAACTCATCCTTCCGGCACGGAAGCATCCTGCCCAGGAGGACCCAGGGCTCAGGCTCCTGGAAGGTGCCTGCGTTCGGCCACAGAGCTGGTGACCTGGCACTGGGCACCTCGGGAGCCTGGCCAGTCCAGGCCCTTCTGTGGCTCAGGGAGGACTCCCCTGAGCTGGGGGGAGAGGGATCGCCCACGCTGCCCGCCAGCAGAAGAAGCTAGGGAGGTGGTATGGGTGGAGGGTAGAGGCTGGAGGGTGGAGGGTGTTTTGCTGTAGGTGGGCTGGACCCAATGGAGCAGGACCAGGACCCCTAAGGGCTGGCGTCTCCCACAGATCAGTAATACAGAAGGGGGGCCACCAGGCCCCAGTCTTCCTCCTCCTGTGAGGGCAGATCCGCTGACATTTCCATCGCAACCCCACATCCTGCCTGCCCTGCCCCCGAGAGTCCACGCTTCCTGCAGAGTGCTGCACCCACAGATCTCTGGGGTTTGCTAAAAGAGCTTAGGCATATGCGTGAATCAGTCCTGGTGGCCCCTGCCACCGGCACTTCTCAAGCCCCGCGGAGGCACTGAGCCTCCCCCGGCCTGTGCCTGCCGACCTCAGGGCAAGCCTCCTCAGGCCTGCGGGGCAGGGGCAGCCCTGTGAGGCGAGAGGCAGCGCTCCGCCTGTCATCCTTCCTCAGGGGCACCCACAGCAAAGGCACAGCTGGGCCGGTGCCACTGTTCTGAGATGTACAGCCTTTTCAGCTCCCTCTTCAGGCCGCAGGCCGCTCTCTTCCTCCTCGGAATGTGCCCTGTGGTCTCTTCCAGGGCTTCCCCTCACCCTGGCCTTGTCTGAGGTCGCCCAACGTTAGGCCGTGTTTTCTCATTCTTGAAACACAGTCGAAGTTAGAACGTGGAACACTTTTGCCCCTGGGGAAACTTTTTTAAATTCACTCTGTGGATTCAAACCGACGTGGGACAGGAGCTCAGGGGGACCCGGCACCCAGCAGCTAGCTGGGGTTCCAGCCGAGGACAGTGCAATCGCACAGCTAAAGAGGACACGAGTCTCCACGCAGAGGCGGGAGAGGAAATCCAGGGGAGGGTGTGCATGTGAGGTCAGCGGATTGTCAGGGAGGGCAGTGAGAAGAAATGGATGGGAAGACACCCCGGATTCTCAGCGGGGCAGGTGGTGATGTCATTAAGCCAGACGGGGTGCCGGGGGGCGGGGGCGGGGGGGGGGGGAAGAGCGAGGCCCCAGGCTGTTTGTGCTCCACTCCACTCTCAGGCTTGGTTCCTGGGTTGCAGGACTTGGAGCACATTCTCCAAATGTGGTTCCCATGCCTGCCACCCCCTTTCCCCGCCCCCGTTTCCATGGGAACCAGAAAGTTCTGGCTTGCTTGCTGAAGATGCAGGTTCCCTAACGCCATTCAGAATCTCTGGGAATAAAAGGATGAGCTCTAGGATTTGAAGAACACCTGGTGTTAAAGATTTACAATTTCATTATATATTAAAAAAAAATCCCATTGATGTTTCTCTACCGGTCGGCGGTTGAGCACTGACCTATGAACCAGGAGGTCACAGTTTGATTTCTCGTCAGGACACATGCCTGGGTTGTGGGCTCAATCCCCAGTGTGGAAGGAAGCCAATCAATGATTCCCTCTCATCACTGATGTTTCTCTCAACCTCTCTCTCTCTCTCTCTCTCTCTCTCTCTCTTTCTCTCTCTCTCTCTCTCTCTCTCTCTCTCCCTCTCCCTCCCTCTCTCCCCCTTCATCTCTAAAATAAATAAAAATATACTTTAAAAAAATTCCCACAATTCTCCTTAAACTTTGGGAACATAGGAAGAGGAGAGGTTTTAGAGGGAAGATAATGACTTAGACTTTCGAGGTGTCTGAAGACGTCCAGCAGGCAGTTAGCCACTACAGGCTAGACTCAGAAGAGCCCCTGTGGTTGAGATAGATATAGAGATTCAAGAACATAAGTGGAGGAATAATTTGAAATTCTATGTGATATTTTTCTTTTGTCTCCATGAGTCCATGACCTATACACATAGTCTGCCTTAGACAACCATATGTCTGGGAAAAGATTAAAATTTGTTATAGAAGGACTTCTTGCCAAAACCAGTTTGGCTCAGTGGGTAGAGCGTCGGCCTGTGGACTGAAAGGTCCCGGGTTCGATTCCGGTCAAGGGCATGTACCTTGGCTGTGGGCACATCCCTGATAGGGGGTGTGCAAGAGGCAGCTGATCGATGTCTCTCTCTCATTGATGTTTCTAACTCTCTATCCCTCTACCTTCCTCTCTGTAAAAAATCAATAAAATATATATTTTTAAAAAGGACTTCTTATTATTTAATTAACATTAAAGTAATGGTTTTTTATCATTAAATTCGTAATTATTTTAGAGTAATTTTTATGCAGCCATAGTAACTGGAACACACAGTTTTGCTTTATAATTTTTGCGTTTATTAGCACGAGCATTTACTCATGTTGTTTCAGAGCTATAATTACCATTTTATCGGCTGCAAAATATTTTTGAGTTGTTGTAGTATAGCTTGTTTAAATATTGTGCTCTTCTTAGCTATTGAGACAAACTCTCATTTTTTGCTATTTTGTAAGGATATACAGAGTTGTGCGTGGAGATTTTTCTTTTCCTTTGAACAAAATCCCAGAAGTGGAATTACTTTGGGGTATGAACATTTTTTTTGACTCCACACATATACTGCCAAATTGCTTCTCAGACAAAATTACAACAGCAGATTCTGTCATCCACTGTGTTTGGCAATGTTGCTACATAAACCCACCTCAACTGTGTTTTGAATTGAAGTGAGATATAATTAAGTGCACTAAAAAAAAAATCTTTACTGTGTTGTTATCAGAATTAGACAGTATCATTGCTTCTAATTTTTACTAGTTAAAATTTTTGCTAATAGGATTGGGTTTTATCATTGTTTATAATTTGTAAAACTTGGGTGAGGTTGAGATTTTTGCTATATTTAAAAAAAATTTTTCCACATTTTAAACATTGTGAAAAAGTATTTCATGCATAAAAGCATCTATGTCTATTCCTTACCCAATAATATGTTTATCAGAGCTCTTGAGATCACTAGTTTTAAACTGCAAGTCACAATTCACTATTAGATTAGGAAATCAATTCAGTGGCTCATGACCAGCACTGAAAAAATCATAACAGAATAGGATAGAATAGAATAAAATAGAATAGGAATGTAGGCAAGTTATATTCTGGTATTATAGAAACTTAATATTATTAATAAAATGAAAAATGTCATTTTTGCATAGTAAGCTTTTCATGCATGAAATTTGTTTCAAACTGAGTATGTAATGGCTCATGATGTAAAATGTTTTTTTTTGTTTGTTTGTTTTTAGTGAAGGATGCAACCACAATGTTTTTTAAAATTGGCGATACACACACACACACACACACACACACACACACACACACACACACATGCCTAAACAACCGGAACAACCAAAATACTGGTGGCTATGATGCACACTGACCACCAGGGGGCAGATGCTCAATGCAGGAGCTGCCCCCTGGTGGTCAGTGCGCTCACCCTGGTGGCCAACCTCTGGCAGGCCCGGACTGGCCCACCGCCCATGCGCCCCCAGCGGCAGTATGGCAGTAAGGGAGGGAGGAAGGGAGGAGGGGGAACCGCGTGGTGGCAGAGCACTGATGCTGGCATCGCTGTCCAGTGTCAGGCCCTTCTGCTCCTGGCCGGGCAATCATCGCCTTCTCTCCCGACTCCGCCGGAGCCTTCGGGCCCTGGGCTGGGACGAGGAACTGGGGTGGGTGGCGGCGGACATGGCCCATGGCCCCTTTCCCAGGAGGGGCCGAGGGCCAGCCCCCTCCTTCAGACAGGGGGCCAACCTCTTGTGCCCCATCCCTCACCCCAATCAGCCCACTGCCCATCCATTGTGGCATCAAGGAAAGGAGGAGTGGGGGCGGGGGGGAGCTGGGGTGGTGGGGGGGTGCCAACAATGGTGTCGGCGTACGGTGTTTATTCCTTCTGTGCCCCGCGGGGCAACCTTGCTTCCTCTCTGACCCAGGCCTGATCCACCCTGATCGCCCACCCGTGCATGAATTTCGTGCACTGGGCCTCTAATGAAACCATATTTATCACCCCCTTTTCTTCTCACATCTGATGCAAACACGTCCCAAGTCATGTCTTCCCTTTTTATCCTGAATTATCTTTCTTTTGTGTGCCACTTACATTTTTCATGTCTTCAGGCCTGCGGTCCTTTTTTTTTTTTTCATTGAAAACAGAAATTCGTCTTGTTTCTGCAAGGTGATAAATGACCCATCGCCTTTTTTTGTCAACTCACTCTTTACTGAAAGCATTCTCCGGACACCACCGAGCTTATGAAAAAAGTTCATGCTGGCTCAGCAAAATGCCAGTGCTGCTATGAGTGGGCAACTCAAGCATGTGGGCTACTCACGAGAGAGCACGTGCCCCTGGCTCACTCCACGTCCAGCTGTCAGAGTTTACGTTGCCTCGGCGACAGGCGTTCTGGTGCAAATGCTGTGCAAGCAAATGTTAGACAGTCACCTGAAGACAGCTGCAGATGATGAGACAGACACACAGAAATACTCAGGATCACAGAGAGAGAGAGAGATGAGTTTGGGGGCAACATGGTTAAAGCAGAGACTAATAAAATGATAGCGCTAGTCACCATCCTTACTGTGTATTATACATTTTCCAGGCTCATTTGCTCCTCACCATTACCTATGAGATCTATCATTATTTCCGCGCTACCCATGAGAAATCTGTACCCCAAGGTTACTCAGCCCGTGCTCTTGATTCCTGACCTGTGCTGCCCCTCACAGGGCAGCCAGGGGTTGCAGTCAAAGGAACAAGGTGAATGCCTGGGAAGAGAGCTGCTCAAACGCCTTAGGAGTCTAAAAGGAACACTTCTGCTGCTCTATAGAACCTCCCAGATTTCCCCGACCACACTGAGGAATTTCTTTTGAATAACTGGCTGAAGTCATCTAGGATAAAAGCAGCTTCTACCCTGTTAGGTGCTGGAGATGAACAGACCAGTCTTTTGTATTCCATCTGTTATTGTGCTGGAACCTCATTCAGATCAGGGGAATTCCTAATGTTACAAGGACTCAAAGGGGCAGGGAGACCCCGGCACAGATGTGGCGGTCAGTGTGTGTGGGTTTGGGGCTCAGCTCAGCCTCTTCCCGGCTGCATGGTGAAGCAAGATTTCATTTGTAAGGCGGAGATAATAATAGTCCATACCTGGGATTACTCACAACTCCTGGTCCACAGTATGTGGGACATTAGGATTAGCTATATTATTTTTACATACTAGAATGGCTTCTTTTGAAGCCGGTATATTTGTATTGGTTGTACTTTGAGTTTTTTGGTTGGATTTTGGGAGGTAGCCTAGTTTTATGAGCAGCATATTTACAGAGATTTTTGTGTGGGTGTTTGTAAGTCACATTTAATCACCTGGGATTTTCTTGTCTAATTCGTCAGTGTCCAGAATTCATGCCATTTGGGTAGGGTGATCATGTGCTCCCGTTTACACATGTCCCATTATAATTGTCAGTAGTGCACCCTTTCAATTCAACAGTGTCCTGGTCGGGAAGCTAAACCGCACGGTCATCTTCTTCGGAAAACCGTCACCGTCCGTTCGGTGGCCCTGGCAGGAGGCCCAGCGCCGGGCACGGGATCGCGGGCAGCAGCTCAGTCATTTTCACGCAGGACCCCCTGGGCAGAACCTCCGGACCTCTTCTACGGGTAATTTTTTATTTTATTTTATTATTTTTTAAAATATATTTTATTGATATTTTACAGAGAGGAAGGCAGAGATAGAGAGCTAGAAACGTCGATGAGAGAGAAACATCGACCAGCTGCCTCTTGCACACCCCCTACTCGGGAATGTTCCCGCAACAAGGTACATGCCCCTGACCGGAATTGAACTGGGACCTTTCAGTCCGCAGACCGACGCTCCACCACTGAGCCAAACCGGTTTCGGCTACAAATAATTTTTTAAATCATGGAATAAAATGTACAGGAAATTCCATAATTTTCAATATTTTGAAATCAACATAATATTGGTGATTTCAAAATATTGAAAATAAATTTGTGGCATAGCAATATATGGGCTCTTTATTAATGATTTAATAACAGGTCTAGTGACAGGTTTAATAATGATCGTAACCTCCAACAGTGATGAGCATAAATGATGTTATGAGATACCTGTAGCAGTGGTAACGTGGAATAGGAATACTGGTGATTTCTATAGATGACAAAGCCATGCCGTTTCTGTTTGTTTCCTGTATTCACAATACAATGTCAATGTTTCTTCTCCACATTCACAGACATCTTGCGTTCTATCCGGGTCCTCTGTGGACCCCCTTTAAGAGCCTCTACATTGGGGTGCATGTTTGCACTAAGATTGGGGGGGGGGGGGGGGAGACCGAAATGGTCGTAGGCTTGGTCATCGGCACAAGAAGTGGAGGAGAAAGTGATGTGGGAGGCTGAGCCGGGAGGTGGGCCAATGGAATAAAAACCCGTCTCTGTTGATAGAGCAGATGGGAGAGCACGGCCCCTCCAGGATACAGTCTGGCAGGAACATGTGCTTGCACTGTGGCTCAGGAACTGGACTCTGAAGTCTCGGCATGTGAGGTGTGACTCCCAGCCCTGCCATTTACCAGCATATACTTTTCACAAGGCATGTAACTGCTCTGGACTCAGTTTCTCCTGTTTAGAACGAATAACAGTAATATTTACTTCACACAATCGCTTTGAGGATCAAATCAGATCACACACACACACACACACACACACACACACACACTGACCACAGAGTTGGGATTTTAAAATAAGTTTTTTTCCATGTATAAGAACTGCATTATGGGTAGTTATAAAGAAGCAGAGGACTTACTAGCCAGAGGCTGGGGGACACTATCTCCTGGTCCCTTGACATACCAAGATTTGCAAGCTTTCCCTTATGCATATGTACACTGAGTGGCCAGATGATTATGCGTTCAGAGATCATAATAATCTGGCCGCTCAGTGTATATATATATATTTGCTTGAAACAGTGCCTGACATATTTCTATAAGCCTTCACTGCTAGTTCTGACAATAGCAGTCTAATTATTGTTATTACAGTAAGTTAAGCAAGGGCTTGCCCAGGTCACCCAGCTTTACTGAAACATTAGCGTTACTCATATGTGGCCAGCAGGGGGCAACAAACACTGCACCATGAGCTAGGCGGAAAGGAACAGGGTATATGGAGACACTTTTGCCCACACAGAATGAAGTTCCTTTTGCCTCTTTGTTTGGCCCGCAGAGCCCAAAAGGGTTGTGACTCCCTTTTGAGGGTCAAGACCACCCAGACCACTGAGGCACCGTCAGGAATGTTCTGATGAGACTGGCAGCCAGAGACAGCTGTTTATAGGTAACCCATCCTGTCCAAGCTGCATTTTTTTTAAAATATATTTTCATTGATTACAGATAGTAAGGGAAAGGAAGAGAGAGATAGAAACATCAATGATGAGAGAATCATCGATCAGCTGCCTCCTACCCACCCCACTCTGGGGATGTGCCCGCAACCAAGGTACATGCCCTTGACCGGAATCAAACCTGGGACCTTTCAGTCTGCAGGCCGACACTCTATCCACTGAGCCAAACCGGTTTCGGCGCCAAGCTGCATTTTAATCATATAATTAGAGGGAGCCGGGGCTGGGTCCTGGGAAGAATTCTGCATATAGTGGGGGCCTCTCAGTTTACTCTCACATGCTTCCTCCTGAAACATTTCTTGTTACCTAACCTTCCACCTGCCTTCTTAGTCATCGGAATACCACCTGCCCTCCAGGTAATCCCAGGAGCCAACAGGTTTATTCTCGATCACATCCTAAGCTGTGCTCACCTTGGGAGCATCCACCCTAGGATGCCTTCTTCTGTCCTCCCTCACTGGACCGCGATAAAGGTACTGCCTTACCCTACCCGGTACAGAATAATCTGGACCGATTTTGAACTAGATCCCCGCGTGCTCCTATAAATAACTCACCCTTAGTACAGTGGCGGAAAGCTAACCCACTGTGGGCGCCCTTCTGCAGGACATCCAAGAAAGGAGGTGCAAGTAAATAGGATGGTAGGAGCATTGTGCCTGAAATGGGCACATTGAGGTATCTTTGTAAAACTGTAAGGGAAATGCTTCCATGTGACTCACCTAGGAATCGTGGTACCCTTGCGGAGGCTGAGCCCTCTTTTCTGTGCCCCCAGCACATTCCACAAAGCTGAAGGAGTAGCTAGAGCTCCAGGAATCCTCACCCACCGGGAGGTACTAAAATGTGGAAAAGGAGCCCAGAGAGCCCCAAGAGATCCCTCAGGTCTCCATTGATTGATTTAAATTTTTTGGAAATGATTTTTTTAAGGATTGAAACCCTTTCCCCTGCCACAAATGAAATAGTACACATAATTTCAACAAATAAAGCAGGTGAAAAGGACTTTCCTCTGGCGGAGGCAGAAGGGGAGGGAGGGAGGACACCTGTGTGACCTCCTTGCCCGCAGCTGGTGTACAGATGCAGGCTTCCTCAGAGGCGAGTTTGGACCCTGGCTGCCCACCGGAAGCCGTTCTAGATGGGGCTCATCCTGACGATTTTAGGTTTCCAAGATGAGGTGCCCAGCCTGTGGGCATCCTTATGCAGCGCCCTTACCTACAGGGAAAGGACGCTGCACAAGCACCCAGAGATGAAATCCTGCCCCGGCGGCTCCACCAGTCGGCTGGCCGGTCTTACCAGTCACGCACCGCCTCCGGTACAAAGAACACTGGCCACACGTGACCTCTGAGAGCCCGGCCGCAGCCACATCCTCAAGGAGACTTGCTGACTCATGGTGACTGCAGGGAAGGCCACGCCACCGTCCTCGGTGCCCAGGCCAGGCCGGGCACGCTGCACAGACAAGCGGAACTGTTAGGGGCAAAAAAAATACGATATTGGGGACTAGCTACGGTTATGGGAAATATTTATCGTGTTCTGTTCACCGCGCCTGGTTCTGGTTAAAGAACAACGGACATTCTAACCTGGCTGGGAGTTACCCGCCCCCGGGGCCTGGGAGTCAATCTTGGACCAGATAATCATCCTCGGAATGCCATCCGCTCTCATTCAAGAGCTGCCTGTTATCAAGGAAAGATGAGCAACCTTGTTGCCCGAATAAGGGAGTTCCTTCCCTACCCCATCCCCCTGGAGCCTGCACAGCCTACTTTGCCAGGCCCGAGGTCCCTGCTTCCCGTGTAATCTTTGTCCTTCCTATAGAAGCAGCTGGTTTGTGGGGGTTACAGAGCAGGTTACTGGGGTGACCCGCTGCTCTCCATCCTGCAGGCGGTATTGGAACAAACCCTCCTCTGTGATTCAACCCTGTCTCCGCCTCATTGGCTCACGTAGTGAGAGGCGGCCCAGACCCGCTGGCTGTCCGGTTTCAGAACCACTCAGGGGCAGCTTCGCCCGTCCTGGTCGCGTGTCAGAACCCCCTGCTGTGCTGAGCCCTGGGGACGGTTTCCTGTGGGTAAATGCCCCCTTTTCTGGTCCCTTTTGACCCTATGTTCCAGTTCCCCACAAATGTACCTGACTTCTGTCCTGGGCCCTTTGCTCAGCCCCCCTCCCTGGGTCTGGCTATCTAGTAGGTGGGCAAGGAAGACGCTGAGAACTCTCATCTAAAATCTGCTGTCTCCGCCGGACCACTTCCTAACACCCCTGCGGCTATACCTGGCTTGCAGCTCTGGCAAACTTTGCCCATCACTAGTGAATCTTATCTATACAGCAGAGAAAACCAAGGGAAGTAGGAGAGAAGGTTGATTTTAAAAAAATATTTTAAAAAGTTTTCTTTTTCAAGTACAGTTGACATTCAGTATTACTTTGCATTAGTTTCAGGTGTACAGCAGTGTGGTTAGACAATTATATACTTTACCCAATAGGTCTAGTGCCTACCTGGCACCATACAGAGTTATTACAATACCAGAGGCCCAGTGTAGGAAATTCATGCACTTGGCGGTGGGGGTCCCTTGGCCCAACCTGCAACCTCTCACAGTCTGCAGTTGGACATCCTTAGTGTTGCTGTGGAGGCAGAAGAGGCTCCCACCACCGCCACTGCACTTGCCAGCCATCAGCCCAGCTTCTGGCTGAGTGGTGCTCCCCCTGTGGGTGCACACTAACTACTAGGGGGCAGCTCCTGCATGTAGCATCTGCCCCCTGGTGGTCAGTGCGCATCTTAGTGACTGGTCATTCCTCTGTTCGGTTGCTTTGCATATTAGCCTTTTATTATATAGGATTGTTGACTACATTCCTGATGCACCACAGGAATGCTGATTCTAATAAGATGGCTCTGTTAAAAGAAATCATACTTTTCTTACATAATAACATGCAAGTAGGCACTCTAAATTCTCTGTGTCTCGGCCAGAGAGCAACAGAAATAGCATAAAGACTCGTTTCCATGGGATTCAGCGGGAAGGTCACAAGATGAGAAGTGGAACCACTGAGTAGCTGTGAGAGATTTGGCAAATCAATAACCTTCTCATCATGTGGAAGAGGAGACTCAAGAAACACACGTCTCATAGAACTGCTGAAAGGGTCGAATGGGATCATTTGTTAATCTGGCAAATTTAGTTTTATTAGGAAATAGATCATGCACACCTATATACATAAAGGCTAAGCCACCGGACTACTGGATGACCAGCCGGTAGCTATGACACGCACTGACCACTATGGGGCAGATGCTCAGTGCAGGAGCTGCCTTCTGGTGGTCAGTGCACTCCCACAGCGGTAGCATGGCTCAGCCGACAGGTGGCACCAGATGCCAGGCTCACGGTTGGCGAGCACCGCTGCAGCAGTGCGAGCCTCTTCCATGGAGACTCCCCGTGTACCCTAGCAGCAGCGGCAGCAGGCACAGTGGGGCTGGGATGAGTGGGAGCAGCATGGCACCCAGCCCGGGCTCGGGCTCCTCCCTGGCCACCTGCTACTTCCCACACTACTTTGTGCTGTGTGGCACCGATGTGGACAGCGGGCTGGAGCCCGATGAGCTGGTGGGGAAGGCTGGGCTGCCGGGCACAGAGGTCCACTGGTCCCCGCAGGCCAGGCCGAGGGACCCAACTGGTGCACGAAATAGTGCACTGGGCCTCTACCATATATATATATATATATATATATATATATATATATATATATATATTGCATACCATTTAAAGGAGTGAAATGAGACAAACACACATATTCTCAGAACCCAGGTTAAGAAGTAAGTGGTACCTTTGTATGTCCCTCTCTCATCGCAAACCTCAACCCTACTCCACCCGTGTGTGTGTGTGTGTGTGTGTGTGTGTGTGTGTGTGTGCGTGTGTGAACTTTAGTCTGCATTTCCCCTAGTCTGTTCCCTGCCCACGTGTATTGAGATAAGATTGACACATGACATGGTGTAAACTGAAGGTGTGCAATGCTTAACCACAATAAGGTTAGTCAGCCCATTCCTCACTTCTCATAATTAGCACGGTGTGGTCGGTATGGCAACAACATTCAAGCCCTACTTGCTTAGCAACTTCCAAGTAAACAATACAGTATCGTTAACTGTAGTCACACACCGTAAGTTAGGTCCCCAGAACTTAGGCACCTTGTAACTGGAAGTTCGCACCATCGGATCAACATTTCCCATTTCTCCCACTCCTTAGCCCCTGGTAGCCACCACTCTACACTCTGTTCCTAAGAGTTCCATGTTTTTAGATTCTCCATGTAAGTGGCATCATATGACGTTTGTCTCCCTCTATCTGACTTACTTAACTTAGCCCAATTACCCGCAAGGTCCGTCCACGTTGTCTCAGATGGCAAGATCTCCTTCTTTCTTACGGTTAAATAATATTCCATTGTCACAGTTTCTTTATCCATCCATCCACTCATGGGCACACAGGTTGTTTCCAGGTATTGGTGCATTTTTAAATTCTCGAGGAACCTCCGTGCTGTTCTCCACAGTGGCAGCACCAGTCCGCATTCCCACCGGCAGGGCACGAGGCCTCCCTTTCCCTCCACAGCCTCTCCAGCACATGTAGCTTGTCTTTCTCGTAATAGCCGTTCTAGCAGGTAGGAGGTGACAGTCATTTTGATTTGCACTTCCCTGATGAGTAGGAATGTTGAGCCGTTTTTCAGTACTGGTTGGCTTTGGGAAAACGTCTGTTAACGTCCTCTGTCCGTTTGCAAGTCAGATTGTTTGCTGCTTTGGTATTGCCAACTCCCACCCTTGAATTTTGAATACCGTATTTGCCGGCGTATAAGACGATTTTTTGGCCCTGAAAAATATGCCTCCAAGTGGGGGGTAGTCTTATACGTCGAGTATATAACAAACTCTGTATTTTTAGTGGAAATGTTAGGGGGTCGTCTTATACGCCCAGTCGTTTTATACGCCGGCAAATACATATTTTTCAGGGCCAAAAAATCGTCTTATACGCCGGCAAATACGGTAAATCATTCTCTTGTTCTTCTTTATAGTTTTTTAAAAAATATTTTATTGATTTTTTTTTTTTAACAGAGAGGAAGAGAGAGGGATAGAGAATTAGAAACATCCATGAGAGAGATGTTTCATCGATCAGCTGCCTCTTGCACCACCCCCACTGGGGATGTGCCCGCAATCAAGGTACATGCCCTTGACGGGAATCGAACCCAGGACCTTTCAGTCCACAGGCCAACGCTCTATCCACTGAGCCAAACCGGTCTTGGCTTCTTTATAGTTTTATGACCTGTGGTTGTATCCTTAAAATATGTTGATTGGTTTTGCCTATTTTAGCGGTGACCTAGTAGATATTCTGTATGTGTGTGATGGGCTGTTCTGGCCTTGGCATTCTTCTATTTTGAAACTCATGCTCGAGAAAGCACCCAGGTGCAGTTTCTACACGATGAGAATACGCCGTGCTGGGTTCCTGAGATGCCAGGGGAGATGCCCTTTCGCAGGTTATAGACGTTTTCTTCTGAGTTTACGGAAGATTTTTATCATAAAAGGATAGAAAGATTTTTATCAAAAAACAATTTTGAATCTTATCAAATATTTTCCTATTTGAATGCAGACCTGTACCTTTGATGTGCTAATGTGGTAGATGACGTTTGTAATTTTTTTTAAGGTTGTCAACATTGCGTTTTTGTGATAAAGCCGCATTATCACTCTCTTATATTATACATTATTGAATGTGACTACGTGACTTCATTTCGGATTTTGCATGAATGTTCCTCCGTGAGGCTGGTCTGTAATTTTCCTGTCTTGAACTCTCCTAGTGATTTCAGGGTAAAAGTTGTGCGGGCTGCATGAAATGACTTTGAAATGCCTAGACTACTCACTTGCTTTCAAAAAGCTCGCACTTCTCTTAGATCAAGCAAACAAAATAATGAGCAAGGGCACACCAGTGCTCTGCTCGCTGGAAGAGCAGGCGAGGACTGGCATTGCCTGTGTCTACAACGTTGTGATGCCTGACAGCGCTCCCATGAAGGCATATGGGTCTGGCGTTTTCTTCGTGGCAAGATTTTTAACTAGTTATTCAGCCTTGTTCGTGGTTATATGACTATAAGTGATAAGGCTCCTAAGCATTGTTTTGGCTGCCTTCCAAACGTCTATGTTTGCCTTTCCTCGTGTGCTTTCTACTTGATCGTAGGAGGCAGACTGGGAGTGAGAGTGCAGACTCGGGCCGCCCACCTGCAGACCCCCTCCACGCTTTCCCAGGAAGTGGGACAGCTTGCTCATCCTCTGCGTGGCCTCGTTTCTTCATCCATGAATGGGACAAGAGTAGGACCAACCTCAAAGAGTCGTCTTGAGCCGTGGTCGGCAAACTGCGGCTCTCGAGCCACATGCGGCTCTTTGGCCCCTTGAGTGTGGCTCTTCCACAAAATGCCACGGCCTGGGCGAGTCTATTTTGAAGAAGTGGCGTTAGAAGAAGTTTAAAAAATTTGACTTTCAGAAGAAATTTCAGGCGTTGTACTGTTGACATTTGGCTCTGTTGACTAGTGAGTTTGCCGACCACTGGCCTAGAGGATCAAACTTATGAAATATTATTTGGGATATAGTTATTTTATAATTAATAAGTGCCATATACTAGTATAATGTTTGATGTTATTTTTTTAATACTTAAATTGATTTTATGTCTGTTTAAATAGCCAAATGTATATGTGGGAGATTGGGCAGTTAATTTTTAAACATTTTATAATTTTAAAAAATGATGATCCAAATACATAATCCATAAGACATCAAGTCATTGAAATTTGTTGAGTAGAGCACTTTGGCCTAGCATCTCATTGGTTTTCATAAATGTCTCACATGGCTTACAAATATGTATTCTCTACAAATAAGATTAGCAACTATGCCATTCAAATTTGAACCCTTGCTAATTATTTTGTTTGCTTGATCTAAGAAAAGTGTGAGCATTTTGAAAGCAAGTGAGTAATTTAGGCAGACTTGTTATATTTTGTTTAGAAAAACAGTTCTTTCTAAGTGTTTCATAAGCTTTTCTCTTAATAGGCATTTTAAATTTATTATTGAGAGAGAGAGAAAAAAGGAAGAGAGGGAGAGAGAGATTTGTTATTCCACTTATTGAACCCACAACTTGGGCATATTGGGGCAATGCTCTAACCAACTGACCTACCTGGATAGGGCAATGGACATTTCATTTTTTAATAATATTAGATTTACAGAAAAAAATTCGAAAATAGTATAGAGTTCCAATATACCCCACATCTAGTTTTCATTACCAGTAGGTTATGGTAGTACTGTGGCTCAGTGCACGAAATTCGTGCACGGGGGTGGAGTCCCTCAGCCCAGCCTGCACCCTCTCCAATCGGGTTCCTCTTGGGGGATGTCCAAATGCTGATCCGAGATTGGGCCTAAACCAGTAGTGAGATATCCCTCTCACAATCTGGGACCACTGGCTCCTTCCTAACTGCCTCTGCCCGACTGCCTGCCTGATTGCCCCTAACCCTTCTGCCTGCCTGACCTCCCCTAACCTCTCTGCCTGCCTCCCTGATCACTCCTAACCACCTCTGCCTGCCTGATCACCCCTAATTGCCTTCTCTTGCCGGCCTGATCTTGCCCCCAACTGCCCTCCATGTCAATCTGGCCTGCCACAGTGGCTGTCCCTGAGATTGCGCACCTTCTGAGCCAGGAGGCTGCTCCCGGGATCAGCCAGCAGTGAGGGCGAGGGCAAGGGTGACTGACTGCCTGAGAGGGCACCGCTGCCACCACAGTCACCTTGTCCCTGGGCTGGTGCTACTTCTGGCTCCTAACTGCTCTCCTGCCTCTACCTGACTGCTTGATTGCCCCTAACCCTTCTGCCCACCTGGCCTCTCCTAACCTCTTTGCCTGCCTGCCTGATCACTCCTAACTGCCTCTGCCTGCCTGATCTTGCCCCGAACTGCCCTCCCCTGCAGGCCTGATCTCACCCCCAACCGCCCTCCCCTGCAGGCCTGATCTCACCCGCAAACTGCCCTCCCAGGCCCTCAGCACACAGGGAGCCGGGCCCCATCTCCCCCACCTCGTCCCCGCTGTGTCCCCGCTGCCACAAGTCCCATCCACCAGAGTCTGCTGTCTGTACAGCCTGGCGTTGGGTCGAGCCTTCGATCATTGTGGATGTTACGGACCCTGGGTTTTTAAATATACTAGGATGACACATTTGGCATGACCAGGGAACCGATACTGATACATTATTACTGAAATCCAAACGATTCCAGGGAGCGTTTGAGATCTTACTCCCTGGCATATTCTCATCAGTTTGGCTCAAATAAACTCTCAAAAAAAAAAGGGGGGGGGGGAAGAAGCCCTAACCTATCTGGCTCAGTGGACAGAGTGTCTTGCCAGGTTCAATTCCAGTCAAGGGCATGTACCTTGGTTGCCAGCACATCCCCAGTAGGGGGTGCGCAGGAGGCAGCTGATGGATGTTTCTATCTTATCGATGTTTCTAACTCTCTCTCCCTCCCCTTTCTTCTCTGTAAAGAATCAATTAAAAAAAAAAAAGAATCTAAAAAGAAAAAGAGCCCTAGCTGGTTTTGCTCAGTGGATAGAGTTTCAGCCTACAGACTGAAGGGTCCTGGGTTTGATTCCAGTCAAGGGCACATGCCTGCGTTGTGGGCTTGATCCCTAGCAGGGGGTGTGCAGGAGGCAGCTGATCAATGATTCTCTCTCATCGCTGATGTTTCCATCTCTTTTTCTCTCTCCCTTCTTCTCTGAAATCAATAAAGATATATTAAAAATAAATAAAAATAAATGTGATTGATTATTTTAGCATTTAGAAAGAAAGAAAGAAAGAAAGAAAGAAAGAAAGAAAGAAAGAAAGAAAGAAAAACAGATCTAGACTATTCCAGTGTCCTTTTTCCTAACCAGGATCCCATCCATTTAGTCATCATATCCCCCTGGGCTCCTCTAGGTTTCGATGGCTTCTCAGACTTCTCACGTTTTTGATAACCTTGACAGTTTTGAGTAATGGTATTGGTCGGGTATCTTGTACAATGTCCTTCAATTACATCAGATTTCTCTCATGTTTCTTCATTATTACACTGGGGGTTTGGGTTGGAGGAAGATCAAAGAGTTGAGGAAAATAGCCATTTGTATCACATCATGTGAAGAGCACATACCACCAATATGACCTATCACGCTCGGTTTAACCTTGATGACCTAGTCATAGAGTTGTACGCATGTGTAAGTCACTGCAAGTTTTGTTATAATGAAATGTCATTGTTAATAACATTATGATGTAAAGTGATAGGTTGGAATCCAGAGACCTTAAATTTCTACTTAAATTGCTGTGAGCTTTAGCTGGTCATTTCACTTCTTTGATCCTCGGTTTTTTATTATAAAACCCAGGGGTTACTTGGCTAAGGATGCCAACCTAAACACCCCGAGGATATGCTTTCATTGATTTTTAGAGAGAGAGGAAGCAGGGAAGAGATAGAGAGAAACATTGATGTGAGAGAAACATCAATTGGTTGCATTCTGTACATGTCCCAGCTGGGGATCAAACTCACAACCTAGGAATGTGCCCTGACCATACAACCTTCTGGTGTATGGACGATGCCCCAACCAGCTGAGCCACCTGGCTAGGATTAAACAAATGTCCTTTTGAAGCATGATTTGCATGTTTGCAGTTACTTCTGAAATGCCTTCTACACAATGTACAGCTCCAGGTTTGCAGACGTGGTAACCAGCCTCCATGGTGCCCCCCGAGGAGGCTGACCTTCTGTGGCCGTGATGCTGTGTGGCTTCTGAGGGTGGGCAATGAGGACCTTGTGGCTTCTGCTTCCTGCTCTGGCATCGCTCCCTCAGGGACTCTGCCCCTGTGTCATGCACTCTCCAGCTCTAGGAAAGGTACGTGTGGTGGGTGAGAACTGAGACTCCGGCCAGCATGCAGGACTGGCCCGAGGCTGAGTGCTCCACCTTGGAGTCAAGTCTGCCCGCCCAAACCAGCCTCTGCATGATGATTCCCAGCCGTCATAGCTTAAAAAACAAACATCTTTATAGTTTTAAAAAGCAAACAAACAAACAAACAAACAAACAAGCAAAGGTTGGATCCCAAGGCTTTGAAACTATGTTCCGGGGCTCTCATGGTGCGGGGGCTGTGTGTGAGGGGCTGACTGGCTTGGTTCTGAGACTCCTCCCCACATACGTCCTGGCAGCTGTCACTACCCGGTGTCTGCATGGACGCTCTGTGCAGGGTTTGTTTTGAAGAAAGAAGTCTGCTGCCAGAAATAAGTTGGAAAACACTGGATTAGGGCAACACGGGACTAGATGACCTTTTAACTCTCTGAGATCCTCATGCAGAGAAAAGACTACTTCTTACAAACACATGGGCGGGTGCCGGGAGCACAGTCCTCATGCTGCTTGCTGACAAACGCGGGTGCTGGCCTGCCTGCGCGTGCGGCTGGACAGAGTCCAGGCAGGGGGGAGCACCGTTCCTGCTCGGCCTGGCTCCTCCTGGGCTTTCTGCAAACAGCTGCCACGTGGTTATCATCATGGTGATATTGACAATGTCAGCAATAATGGCTGGCATGTGCTGCTTGCTGGGTGCGAGGTCTGGGATAGGGGTTTTCCTTCTATGAGCTCATTAATCCTCGTGACCGAGGGGAGCGGGGCATTTTAGAGATTGAAGAAATGAAGGCCTGGAGGATAGATATTTCTCCAGAGCCGTGATTAGGAGAGAGCAGAGCTGCCATGCAGACTCAGTCTGTCTATTGCGTGCACTACCCTCTGCCACCCTTTCATGTATTTTAGGTCACCGTTCAGAACCCGGCAGTCTCTCCTTGGGTCTGAAACACATCGATCTCACGCCAGAAGGTTCTACTAGTTAATTTTAAGGAGAGCTCTTCATTCCTTCACTTGGCAGTTCATGCAACTGGCATTGGGAGCCTTGTCTGTGCCCAGGCACTGGCTCTGTGGACAGGCGGGCAAGGAAGACAGACACTGGTGCCCCCTCTGGCTAAGCTGGGAGCTGGGCTGCAGGAGGACCTGGGAAGGCGCACTCCGGAGGCGGAGAGGAAGGTTCTGGGCACTGGAGACCAAGGTCTTCCTCAGATCATGGCTAGCGAACGCCTTCAAAGGAGGAAAGATGGTGTGACCTGGCGCTGGGTTCCAGGGAGCCATGACCTTCCACAGACAGTCCCCCTAGGAAAAGCCCCCTCAGACAGCCCTCCAGCCCCTCTAGGAAGCCTGCCTGGCTTGTGCATCTCCTGGCGGGGCACCGCCTCCCATAGCCGGCGCCTCGGACCCGCACTGAGCCATAGAGGACTCGGAGCTGAGGCAGCTCCCCACGTGAAGTCAGACTGAGAACCTGCGCCGAGTGAGATCAAGCCTGTTGTTTGGAGAGACTTGTCAAGGGCAGGTTTACCCGCCTCTGAGACTCAGTAACATTTAGTTCTGCCTTTCAGTCGGTCTCGTTATCTTATTAACAAGTCTTGGCTGGAACTCTGTTTTGGCAAAACCCCAGCTGTTTCACGATGTCTTCAGTATTTTGCCGCATCACCGTGACTCCACTTGAACCCCGAGGCTGGGCTGGGACCTGCCCCAGAAGGAATGGGATTTTATTTCTACAAAGGGAAGGAGGAACGGGCTGTCCACAGGGAAAGCGGTCTCTTTCTATGGGGACCTCCCGCGTCTCTCTGCTCCAGCTCAGATCAGTCGTTCGCAGCGGCCGGAAGCTGGCCCCACCGAGCCGCGGCCTCCCCGGTGCTCCCTCCGGCCACGCCGGCCCGCCCCTGGGGACACAGGCTGCCGGCCACACATACTCCTATTTTATCTTCAAAGTAAAGAGCGCTCCTTTGTGGGAGGCCTTGATTTCCTCCTCCCCCGTCCCCGGGCCGGGCTCCCAGATACCATCTCACAGTCCCGGGGAGAGAGCCGGGCCTTTCATCTTGTTGGTGCTTCTGGCTGACTTTTCAAGTCTTTTTCTGTGTGTTTTTTACTCAGGGATCCAGATGGCAGGCAGCTGACTTTAACACTCTTTCTAGGCACTGGAGGTTTCCCGAAAGCGTGTTTAGCCAATTCTGGACCGAGAAACAAGGGTAGGGACTAGGTGACGGCGGACGGAACCTAGCACAATAAAACAGGAGCCTGCTCTTGATGATGTAGAGCAAGCATGTCAAACTCACGGCCCGCGGGCAGTATGTGGCCCATGATGAATTTTTTTGCGGCCCAGCCAATGTAACAGTATGTAAAAAGCATCTTAATAAAAATTTCATAACTTCTTACAATATCCTGCTATACATAATTATTAATAACAAATTACAATGTTTCCCTTAAGACACACATTTCTCTCCACTAATACTAGCAGCCAACATTTTAGCAGCCAATTTGCCATGTCATTAGTCTTGGACTGACTTGTTTGGTGTGCCCAAAAGGAAATATTTTGCTTTCGGGGAACAAGAAAAGTAGGTTTATTTGCATCGCACTTATTAGTTTGTGTAGTTATTCAGTGTTATTAAAATGTGCTATTATATGTTGATGATTACTCATTTATGTCAGGCCTTTGTGTTCAGTATGTCTCTATTGAAACAAATCTACATTTTTATGAAAATTGAAATTTTTTTTTTTTTTTTTTTTTTGCGGCCCACAGAAATTTAAACTTTGTTTATTTGGCCTGTGTTAGCCTTTGAGTTTGACATGCTTGGTGCAGAGGGTTTATAGTTGACTTGGGAAAAGGTGGGACCTGCCTAACCAGCAGGAGAAACTAGATCGTGGTGACCAGCAGGTGCCAGGAAGAGGCCCAGGCTCGGGGCTGCCGGGCAGGGATCGGGTCGGGCTCTGTCTGCTCAGCTCCATCCCAGCCACTCGGGGGCCTGATGCTCTGCCACCCCTGAGCCTTACACATGGGTAACCTGCCGAGCAGGTTAACTGGGGGCTATGGTCCCCCGTAAAGGGAGCAGCAAAGCACCTTCTCTATGACATTTAAGGTCAGTACCAGTTGTGGGCAAACTACAGCCTGCGGGCCGAATCTGGCCCATTCGGCTGTTCTATCCGGCCCGTGGAGCCGAAAGAGCAGAGGGTTCTCTTGCTCTCCCCTCCGCTCCTTCACCAGCAGCCCAAGATGAGAGTGCCAGCATGGTCAGGCTGCTTTTATTCTGGCCCTCCGGTCCAGTTTAAGAACCCATTGTGGCCCTCGAGTCAAAAAGTTTGCCCACCCCTGGTCAATACCGTCTACCCCATCCTTTTCTTCTCCTTCGTCAAGTTAATTCTGGGTAAGAAAACATTATTAATTTTTTAATAAAGCAATAGCATTTGTAAAAGTAAAAAATGGTTTTAAAAAAAGGAGGGGAGCCTTTACTTTTGTAAGCCTTCATCCTTGTCACGTGAAGACACAGCGGGAGGAGCCGTCTACCGGTCAGGAAGCGGCCCTCTGGGAACGGACAGGCGCCCTGACCTGACTGCCAGCTCCAGAACCTCGAGGAATAAACTGCTCAGCGCTCCCTCCTAGGCCATTTGGTGTGGCAGCCCAAGCTGAGATGCAGTTACTGATGCTCTTCCCTCTGGTCTAGAAAAGGAGCTCATGAAAGCAGTTCCTGTGAGCTCCGCTTAACCAGGCCTCGGCCTCACGTGTGAAATCACCAGTGGGTTTACATCTGCATTAGCACCCTCAAGGGGCATGAGAATCCAGACGTCCTGGCTATCTTCCTGTCTCTGGGGCGAGGGCCAGACTTCACTGCCTTTTCCAGCTGCCCCGCTGACTCCAATGTGCACCCTAAAGCTAACAGGCACAATATGGGGCTCGGGGCTCCCCACCAAAAGGAAGGTGCCAAGCCCTCACTGGTGCTGCAGAGCTTTGTGGGCATCAATGGTATGAAGTCGAGTGGGACAGAGGCGATGAATCATTTCGACAAACCACGCCAAAACGAACAGCATCAAGCTCACAAAAGCACTTTTTATTTTACTGAAAGGATTCCGGTTCCAAGCAACCAAAATCCCATTGTTAGTGGCACTAATTTTCACTTTGTAGATTCAACTTAGTCAGGAAAGATTACTGAGGTTGCACCTTCCCCAGACAAGAAGGGCAAAGAAAACGGGAAGAAACTCCAATCTGCTGAGACTGCTCATTGGCCCCAGCGCCAGGCTGGCCACACCCTCGCTGGGCACCTGCAGGCGGCTGCCCTGGGGCGAGGGACAGGCCACACTACACTACGAACTCGAAGAACAAGGCAGGAAATGGTGGCGGGTGGCCTGGGGAAGAACAGGCGTCCACAGCTTCAAAACTCTTCATGGAAGGGGTAATTCTGGTGGGAGGCACAGCTGTCAAGAGAAAGAGGGACGCATTAGCTTTCTAAGAGATTTCAGCTAAAATAAATTACAGGGAGTCAGAAATGCTGAGTGTCTTATTGCTGGCAGAAATAAAGGCCTGCGGGTAGCGAGTCGGCTGGGCTGCAGGCCCTGGGTCTGCCCTGGGGGCAGCTGCCCACCCTCACCCCCTGCCTCGGACTCTCGTGAATGACGGACTCTCGTGAATGACGGCCAGAACCTCCCAGGGCCCCGCCCCTGCCTGGGGTGCTCAGGGCAGCAGGATGCAGTTCCTGCTTCTTCCTGATCCCATCCAGCAGGCAGGGCAGGAGAGCATCTGGTCTCGGACTTGAAGAGGGTGGCGACAGTGTAAGAAATGTGCTCAGAGGACAGGGAGACGGGAATGCTCCACCCCCAGGAGCCTCCTGGGACAGTGGAGCTGGCGCGAGCCCAGCGAGCAGTGAGGATTCGGTAAAAGGAACTGGGAGGGAGGCGGGGCATGGACCTGGGTGTGGAGAGCCGCGGGCATGTTTGCCAGCCCAGTCCCCTCCGGCACGGCCAAACACTGGGATCACAAACTGTGCTGGGATCACAACAGCAATAGAGGTGGAAAGACTGGCTGGGCAGAGCATGGAAGGCCCGGGGTGAGCCACGTGGGGCATTTAACTCTTAAACACTCAGAACCATGCAAAGGCCCCATGGTCTGCTTTTCGTTGTACCCCATCAACCCTGAGGCACAAACACCGCCGTGAGCAGCAGAGCTGACGTAGGACAGTAACCACCGGGGTAAAGGGTAGTGTTAGTGGTGCCCTGGCATGTTGGGGACAGCCTCTCCCACCCCATTCAGACCCCAAACATCCCACGAACCATCAGTGCCCAGGGGCTAATCTGCTACTGGAGTCCAGAGCAGAGAACGGAGGAAGCCTGAGTGTAAAGGAAACAGAGAGAAAACCCGAGAGCTCCCATTCGGAACAGATGGAGGGGGTTCTGAAGGCAGACAGGTGTAAACTGGCGAAAGATTCACTTCTCCCCTCCCTCACCCTCTAGATCCAAAGACGGTTTCAGTGTCTAAAGACTACACAGCATTCACACACACAGCGACGTCAGAAAGGGCGCTGGTTGGGGGCCAGTGGTGACCTGTGGCCTGTTCTGAGTCTGAGGCCAGGGGGTGACAGCCAGTGTGTTCACAGCTGGACAGGAGAGTTATCAGGCAAGGTGCACGCCAGGGGACATCTGCCCAGGGCGGCAAAGGCCACCAGGGGGCAGACCCTGCCCTGGACAGCTAGCCACCCACCTGGCTCGGGGAATGTTCAATTTCGTGTGGGAGGGAGAGTAACTAACGAGTAAGGAGACAGGAGGAACCGGCAGAGGTGAGACAGTGAGAACAGCGAGAGGCTCTGAGACGCCCATGGAAATGGGGCGGTTCTTCTCGTGAGCAGAAAACAAGGTCTAACGTTAGTTACTGTACAGGTGGGAGAAGGAAACGAACGGCCTCCCTTGTCACCTCCCTCAGAGTCCAAACGACAAATCAGGGAAAACAAGGAAGCCAGGCAGAGGGTCCAGGGACCATCGCAGAGCCAACCCATCCGTGCCAGAGCTGGGATGGTCTTCCCACCACCCCCCTGTATTAGCGTCATTCTCAGGGAGGCCGCAGGCAAATTCTTCCCCAAGGTGGGGCCGGGCCGCCGGGGCCTCCGGCTTCCCGGCAGTCAGTTGGAGATGAAATGCCAGAACACGCGGTCAGGCTACATGCCCCGGGGCCGGGACGAGAAGACACTAGAGCAGACCTCCGGCCCCTTCCCGGGCCTACACGGGGCAAACGATCCCGGCGGCACACGCGTGAGAACGCCGGAAACGCGCCCAGTGAGGCCGCGATGGCGACAGGACGTGGACGCCGGGCTGCCGGGAGCTGCGCTTCCGCCCTGCAGTCTGGTCTGCCGGGACCCACTCACCTCACCAGGGCACAGACCCTCCAGTTCCTGTTGTAGCTCAGCAAGGTGGCCATGTCGTCGCTGCTCAGCTTGAAGTCAAAGACCTAGGAGAGAACAGCCGGTAAGCTCTGCAAGGAAAGCTCAGCCCCAGGACCGCGGCAGCCCCGAGCAGGGAGGGGAGACTGAGGCTGGACTCGGAGGAAGTTGGCTGTCGGGCCATTCAGAGAAGGCACACGGCTCGGCTGGGAATTCGTGAAACAGCCCTGCCCTTCCCGGCCTCCACCGAGCTCATTCCAAGACCCTCCCCGGTGTCTCTGCTGCGCTCGGCACCAGGGAGTACCACGGCGGGAGGACCACGGTGTCTGCCCCGTTTGCAAAGGAAGCACCACAGCGGAAGAGCAGGAGGAATCCACCGCCCCCGGGACGAAGCACCGCACAGGCGCGGGGAGGCCGGGGGAACGGGAGCCGGCTGCGGCCAGAGGGCCTGAGGCAGCCCGCCATGCCAAGTCAGGTCAAGAGGTGCCCAGGAGAACCGTCTGCAGAGCCCACGGCCTCGGGGATGTGGTGAGCACGGGGCGGCGGGCAGGCGCTGAGCAGCACCAGGGAGACCGGGGGGGGGGGGGGGGGGGGGAGCCGGGCACAGGCCAGGAGGCCCTCCGAGTCCGATGATCACAGAACGTGCGAGGAGTCTGCTGCAGACTCTGTGATCACAACTGTGTATGAATGTGCAAGGACTACACAGCAAATAAAATGTTAGCACTCTGAGATCTGTCACTTCAAAACATTCCTTTTCTAACATCTCAAAAATATAAAATACGACATAAAGCATCCAGTCTCCAATAGTCAAACATCTGAAGTGAGAAATGCTCCCCTGTGGCACAAGCACCCCCTCCCCAGGCCTCGCCCGTCTCCGGGTGACCGGTGGCCCATGCCAGCCACAGCTGTGGCAGCAAACAGGCAGCCAGCTCTGGCGGTGAGCCCGGGCGCTGGAAACCAGAGCTCAGAGGCCCTGGCGGAGCCGCTCTGCTAGCGAGCTGAGGCCCAGCAGTCACCCCGCCTGAGCGGTGCGCCACCCCCAGACCCAGCTCCAGTGTGAGAGGCAGGGAGGGGGGATGCCAGGCTGCTCTGCTCTGGGGGTGCTCCCAGGACCCACAGAGACCACCTCCTAGTGCTCTGGTGCCAGCCATGTTGCTTAGCCCACTGTGAGATGGGGTCTCGGCATAGAATGGGCAGGACCGGCAGAGGGGGCAGGACCGGCAGAGGGGGCAGGCCTGGCAGAGGGGGCAGGCCTGGCAGAGGGGGCAGAACTGGGAGAGGGGACAGGACTGGCAGAGGGGGCAGGACTGGGAGAGGGGGCAGGCCTGGCGGGGGGGCAGGATTGGCAGAGGGGGGACAGGACTGGCAGAGGGGGGACAGGACTGGCAGAGGGGGGGCAGGACTGGCAGAGGGGGGGCAGGACTGGCAGAGGGGGGGCAGGACTGGCAGAGGGGGCAGGACTGGCAGAGGGGGGGCAGGACTGGCAGAGGGGGGGCAGGACTGGCAGAGGGGGCAGGATTGGCAGAGGGGACAGGACTGGGAGAGGGGGCAGGACTGGCAGAGGGGGCAGGACTGGGAGAGGGGGCAGGACTGGCAGAGGGGGGGCAGGCCTGGCAGAGGGGGCAGGACTGGCAAAGGGGACAGGACTGGCAGAGGGGGCAGGACTGGCAGAGGGGGCAGGCCTGGCAGAGGGGGCAGGACTGGCAGAGGGGGGGCAGGACTGGCAGAGGGGACAGGACTGGCAGAGGGGGCAGGACTGGCAGAGGGGGCAGGACTGGCAGAGGGGACAGGACTGGCAGAGGGGACAGGACTGGCAGAGGGGACAGGACTGGCAGAGGGGGCAGGACTGGCAGAGGGGACAGGACTGGCAGAGGGGACAGGACTGGCAGAGGGGACAGGACTGGCAGAGGGGGCAGGACTGGCAGAGGGGGCAGGACTGGGAGAGGGGGCAGGACTGGCGGGGGGGCAGGACTGGCAGAGGGGGCAGGACTGGCAGAGGGGGGACAGGACTGGCAGAGGGGGCAGGACTGGCAGAGGGGGCAGGCCTGGCAGAGGGACAGGACTGGCAGAGGGGGCAGGACTGGCAGAGGGGCAGGACTGGCAGAGGGGGGCAGGACTGGCAGAGGGGGCAGGACTGGCGGGGGGGGGGCAGGACTGGCAGAGGGGACAGGACTGGCAGAGGGGACAGGACTGGCGGGGGGGGCAGGACTGGCAGAGGGGGCAGGACTGACCTGTAGGCTCCCTGCAGACCAGGGCCTCACCCTCAGCACAGTAGCATCTCCTGAGCATTTACTTGGGCACCAAGCATTGTGTGTGAAGCCCCTAACGTATCTTATTTAATCCTTACGAGAGCTCTTGAAATAGGTATTACTTTACAGATGGGGAAACTGAGGCAACTAAAGCCCTGATGCAACCCCAGTGTCACTCACACACACGTTTCAGGGCAACATGGAGTCACAACATAGCTTCAGCACAGGAGTGTGCATGTGCAGAGGGTAAACTGAGGCAGGGGGACGGCCCCAAAGCAGTGCCTCCCCCAGAAGGAGCCACTGTCCGAGGTGTATTCCCCACAGCTACTGAGGCCGGCTCCGACCGGGACCTGCCAGAGGGCGGGGTCCGTCCACCCCCAGGGACAGGGTCCTCCCGGCTCCATGCGGACAGCCAGGGCCACCGGCCAGGCCTCACCTGGAAGTTCTCGGTGATGCGTTCAGGGGTCACAGACTTGGGGATCACGATCAAATTCCTCTGTATGGGGAACCGGATCAGAACCTGCGAACAGATGTGCCGAGTGTGTACGGATGCTCACCAAGAGCTGTCTGTCCTCAGCTCACCTAAGCTTATGCATCCACACCCGGAACTTTGAGTGATAAAACCAGGGCACAGACGCCGGGCTAACCCAGCAGCAAGGAGGGTGCCCTCAGGATCTGACCCTCGCCCGGCTCTCAGCCCCCACGCCTCACACTTCCGTGGTCCCCGGCCTCCCACCCGCAGAAGACTGACAGCCCCCGGGGAGGAGACAGTTGCCATGCGGCTAACAGCTGCTCCAGGAGGGCGGACGCACCTCACCCAGTGGCAGCTGCTGGCCCCGCGGCAGCCGGGAAGGTAGGGGGCAGGAACCATTACTCCCAGACACACGGCACCTTCTAACTGCCAGTCGGTCCCTGTCTGCCACACACTCAGAACCCCAGGCCACCTTCCAGGAGGGCTTGGCGGACGGGCCCCCTCCCCTCTGACCCACAAATGCAGTCACGGCCGTACCTGGGCCGTGGTTTTGTTGTACTTCTTAGCTATGTCTTTGATCCTGGGGTCCTCCAGCAGGGAAGGGTCCTCGGGCTTGGCCCTGGAGACGGAACGGTGACCGGGGTGAGCAGTTGTTGGTGTCGCCGCTCAAGGCAGCGCCACCCCAACCCTGACTCCCGCCGGCCTCGGAGGGCAGCCGCCAGCGCCCTCCCCATTCAGAGCTTAGTTATGAACTCCCAGCCCCTGGAGAGAGAGCAGGCCTCTGGCCACTCGAAAGGCCAACCAGGAAGCCCAGCAAAGGCTCCTGGGAAGGTCTGCACATCCGCCCGGGGTTTCCGTGGCGCTGGATGTTTCTCTTTAGCCAGCGGACAGGAAACACGGCCCCCGGGGACTCACCAGGGCCTGTCGGGAGAGCCGAGGGGGCTGTAGGCCGTCACCACAATGTCTTTGGACTGGCAATAACTGATGAGCTTCTCCTGAGTGAGGTACGGGTGGCACTCGATCTGCAGGTGCAAGCAGGAGGCAGATGCAGGCCTGGGCCGGGGAGGGCACTCAGGAAGATACTGCTGCCAAGTCCTCCCTCACCCGAGGAAATTGTGTAACCAACATCCTATCTCCCAGATAAGCCGCAGCCACAGCTACGCTTCCCAGCGAGTGTCCTCGACACCGACAGCGCTAACCTTGCTCCCGGCACACCCTGCCCGTGGCCGTGGCCCTGGGTCTCTCTGGCTCTGGCCACTCATCAGCCGTGACAGGTCTGAGGGCCTCAGTGTCCCAGGCTGCTAATCTGTGAGGCCTGGAGCCATCACAAGCCAGGCTCACCCCTTCTCTCTCAGAAGTTCCGCCCCCGATGTGCCACTGTCATCCTGAATCGTCAGTGAGGACTGCCAGTGCCCAGGAGCCTGCCTCCCGGCCGCTCCCTGGGGACATGAGCAGCAGTGACCGCCAGAATCAGAGGGCGCCGAGCCCCCGTGCCCACCGGCTCCCTGCTGGGTGCTGACCTGGTTCACCACTGGCTTATACTTTAAGCCGGGTTTGTTCAAGAGCTTCTCGATCTGAACATGGTTGAAGTTGGAGATCCCAATGGATTTCGCCAGCCCCTCGTCCACCAGCTCTTCCATGGCCTAAAGACAAAAGAGGGTCTGCTGGCTCCTGTCATGAACCCCGAAGGACAGGGTCAGAGGCATCTTTTACACCAGCCCAGCCCTTACTGCTCAGTGCCAGAGTCAGACCCTGGAGAAGCCGAGAGGCGGCAAGACCGGAGCCAGGCTGGCTTCAACGAGGCAGGAAGGGCAAAACCAGAGGCAGAAGTGGCATAGCTCACTCCTGTCCACTCCCAAGGACAGCAGGAGGCCAGATCAAGAAGAAAGCCAAAGCAGGGACAGACAGCCTTACCTCCCACGTTTCCAAAAAATTGGTTTCAGAGGGAATCACGTTGCCCTTCGAATCCAATGGGAAAAAATCGTTCCCGGGCTGTCACGACAAACACACATAATCAGTAACAGCCCTTCGATGATGTGCAGTTACATCTTTGAAAGCAAAGTTCTAAAAGTGTTCTACCCTACGAGAGCTGGCCACGTTTTTAGAAGACAGTCAAGGGCAAATCTGTCCATTGGAAAAGAAATAGGCAGACGACTCCTGAAGCTCCCTGCACTTGTTGATCAAATGGGGCGGAGCGGACAGGGAGATGGAAATGGGTCGTTCCCGGCCGGGGAAAGGAACCCTGCCGTGGACCGGAGTGTGTGGGTGGGGGAGGACTCAGACCGGAACTCGCAGGGTCCACGTGCTGGCTGATCACCAGACTGAAGGACTGTCACCTCGCCAAGCCTCGCTGGCTTATCCAGAAACACAAACAATGAGAGTCAGGCCTGGCTACCTGCCGTGCAGTAAGAGAGCCATAGGGCACACTCCACACTTCCCAGCTGGCTGACAGAGCAGAAAACTGAGCCTGTAGCCGGATTGCACAAAGGGCATAACCACGCTAGACGCCTTCTGTCCAGAGTCAGAGTGCCCATAAATAGTCACCAAGCCCCCACAGGATGCGGCGTGTGTGTGGAATGCAGGAATATGCACACATACACAGGTGCGGGGTATGCACATATTCGTGCACGCGTGCCTCCGGGCGGGGCGGGGGTAGCGGTGACGCCTGGGCCGGGTGCAGGAATGTCCTGAGTCAGGTTGGTTGTTACAAGATCGTAAACGGCCCAATCACCCACCAACCAGGGCAGGGGCTCCTCAAACTCTGGAACATGCAGCTGAGTCACTGGGGTTCGGGTGGGGCCCGAGACTGGTTCCTAACACGCTCCCGGGTGGTGTCGCTGCTGGGGACTGCCCTGGAGCAGTAACCGCACACGGAGGGCGGCTGCTCACCTGCTACTAAAGGAACCCCCCCCCCCCCCCAACCGGCATGGGCTACCCCTAGCTGGGCCCTCACCTTGAAACTGATGGGCCAGTGGATGAGGTAGAGGTCCAGGTAGTCCAGCTTGAGGTCGCTGAGCGTCTTCTGGCAGGCTCCTTTCACCAGGTTCTTCTCATGGAACGTGGACCACAGCTGCAGCCAGAGAGGACACATCCTATCACTCCACGCAGGAAGCGGCTTCCTGGCTGGAGCCAGGCGGCTGGAAGCCAGGTGATCCGCTCTCCTCTCACCATAACCCACCCACGTTCCCGTGATGCTACGCGTGGTGGCGGAGGAGACTCCACTTCACTGCGTGGGTGCTAACTTTTTAAAGGAAGGCAAGATAGTCATGTCGGGACTCCTCCAGAAGGACCAAACTCGAGGCATAAAATAGAATGGGCAGCTGGGCATAGCCCGGGCCGGACACGTGATTCTCGGGGCTGTGTTCCTACAGGGCCGGCCTCTCAGAGCCAGCCTCTCCTCCAGGCGGTGGCCAGCATGGAGATCTAGTTTGTAGATGGGAACCAAGTCCCGCCCCTAAAGATCAGTCCCCGGAAAGAAAGCACCAACCCACGACCCCAGCCTCATCGGCGGGGCCTTAACCAACGGGTCCAGAGGGAACAGGCAGCCACGGCCGGGCGAGCCCGGGAGCCCGCGATGGCCTCGGGGCTCCACATTCTCCCTGGAAGACCTGGGTGCCCAGGGGTGACTGAGCTGCATTAGGAGGCCCGGAGGACAGCCGTGGCTCCTAAGCTGAGGCTACACCGGATGGCGTGCACGAGACCGCCTCCCCGGCTCCCGGGAGCGGCACCTTGCTGACGATGAAGAGGTCCTCCCGCTTCACCACCTGCTCCTTGATCTTCTCCTGGATGGCCAGGCCCACCTCGTTCTCGTTCTGGTACACGTGCGCACAGTCAATGTGGCGGTACCCCACGTCAATGGCCACCTTCACGGCCTCTGTCACTTTGCCCGGGGGGGACTGGAAGGAAACGGAAAGAAAGCACGGAGTTAAAATCCAAAATGAAACAAGACAGTTTGCACACAACCAGGGAGGACGGAGTGAGCCTCCCGCTCCTCAGGAAGCACCTGTTCCTGGAAGGCCGGGCCAGTTTCTGAAGCAGAAACCGAACCGTTTGCTCTCAGACAGAACCTGAAATGCCAGAGGGCTTCATGTCAGGATAATTTAACCGCAGCACCGATCACCTTAAAGAGATCTGCTCAGCCATTCACTCCTTGTTTCTTCACACCAATTGATTTACAAACCACTGTATAAAAAGTCCCCCACTGCCTGGACCTATGAGGTTCCCAGGACAATAAAGGATACCATTTCCTTTGAATAGCTCAAAGTCTTTAAAAAAATTGCTGTAAATGTTTCCCCAATTCCCACTGGATTTCAGAGTTCAGTCAACCCATGTGCTTTATCTTTTTGGCGCCTGGATTCAGATACTGGCCATCCCTTCCTTGCTTGGAAGCAGTTCTGGGAGACGCACACAGTCAAGAACATGACTGATACAAAGGCCTGGGCATCAATTCTCACGCTGTCTGAATCTCGGAGGATCACCATATGGTTTGTGGTCACAGCTACAAAGAAGGGAAATGGCTGTCTGTGCCCAAACCATCTGAGTGACCAGGACAGGTGTGGGAGCCTGGCTGCTGAGGAGGGAGAGAAGTGCCTGCATAGCCATTAAGCTTCACCCAGATCCATCTCCTGCTCAGACCAAAGAGGTGCAACGTACTGTAGAAAGAATCGAGGGCAGCCCTAACCGGTTTGGCTCAGTGGATAGAGCATCGGCCTGCGGACTAAAGGGTCCCAGGTTCGATTCCAATCAAGGGCATGTACCTTGGCTGTGGGCACATCCCCAGTGTGGGGTGTGCAGGAGGCAGCTGATGGATGTTTCTCTCTCACTGATGTTTCTAACTATCTCTCTCCCTTCCTCTCTGTAAAAAATGAATAGAATATATTTTTTTAAAGGGCATTCCTCTAGAGGGGTAGAAAAGAATGAAAGGGAAACTCCCTGGGGCCATCCCAGCTGCAGACATCTGCTGCTTTATCAGCTGTTGTGAACAGGCGAGGGGGGGGGGGGATACGGAGCCCAGGGAATAGAAGGTGACCTTAGCCTGCTAGCACCCTGAGCCTGCTATCCACCATGGAAGCAGAGAGGCGGGTGGCGCCACCCTCCGATGTTGGACCAGGAACACCTTCAGATGACCTGACAATCCCCTCTCTCCCTGGAGGACACAAGAAGCTTAACCTGCAGCCTTGCCCAACCTCCATGGCTCAAGGAACAGAGCAGAGCAACAGATTGTAACTACCACAGCCTCTCTCGGTGGCATCCTGGGCACAGCTGGTGCTGACGTGATAAGTGACAACAGAGCACACCCCTTCCCAAGAGGGAGGACAAGCGAGGGGCCCAGGCCGGGGAAACTGCCCAGCATGCAGTTTCCTTCAGGCTAATGGAACCCTGATTTTGTCTGCAGAGCCCTGTCATGTGCCAGCCCAGCACCGGGTAGCCCCAACCCTGGGCAGAGGGCTGGGCACCTCTCTCAAGCCTGGCCTAGTCACACACAGCGACTGGTACCGGGGCAGAGACACGACCACCCCAGCCAGGCCCGGAGAGCCAATCTTTGGCCTCCAGGTGGCACCAGCAGGACAACATTTCATCCTGCGGGGGTCACTGTGCTAGGAGGATCGGGGCCAGAAGCTGCTGGAGGACAGAGGGATTGGCGGGCAGATGAGGGTTCCGTTTATATGCTTGGATCTGGTTCACCTGAGGTCATTGTGTAGGCCAAGAAAGCATACTTTCACACCCTCTCCGAGAGAATAACCGGCCACAGATGGAACTTAGCTCGGTGTCATGGTCATAATTCAGTTACACCCTTATAGGGCCACCACTGGTCTTTTTGAAGGAAGCACAGATTTACTAATAGTCTGATCACTTTGGCCAACAAACACGGTCTGTGTGAGGCAGGTTTGGACCCCCCCTCCCCACTTCTCACTCACCTTATAGTTACTAATTTTCAGCGGCGGGTGTTAGGGTAGTCCGAGCCGCCACCGCAGGGGTGCAACTCAGTCCTGTCTTTTCTTCCCCTGTCTGTGTGTCCACATCCAAGGCCCATGGGAGCCCACAGTCAAAGTCCGTGGGAAAACCAGGGCCATAGCGGTGGGATGCAATGTGTAATACCTGAAGCTACCTCCTAAGCGGCTTAAAAATATTGGGTGTTGCCCCATAATACCACGTTCCGCACCCCCTAATTTTCAGATAAATCAGGCTATCCACTCTATTCCTAACCATGTCTTGGGGGCGCTGTGAGGGAAGGCATTTCGGTGGTGATCAGGTTTCCCGGGCCGTTTTCACACAAATGCTAACAGGTTTCCTGGGGGGTTACCACCCGCGCCCCCATTCCCCGCGGCGTTCCCAGGACACCCCCCCAAGAGCCAGGCGGGGCTAACGGGGCCCAGCGCCGCGCGTCTGGGGACCGGGAAACGGATGCAAACCGTGCACCTAACTTAATTATCTGCGGTCTCCAAGCGCAATTACCTCGAGATGCTTATTCCCGAGAGAAGAAACGGAAACGATTCCGGCCAGACAATTTATAGGACAAACAAGGAGGCGGCGCCACCAGCGCCCTTCGCAGCGGGACACCCCCGTCTCCTTCGGATCCACCTCCCGCGCGCGGTCCATCCCCGCGGGCGGCCGGGCGGCGGGGCTCCGGGATGCACCCCTTTCCCTCCAGTTCCGTTAGGGACCTTTCCAGCTGGGGCCGGACTCAGAGCGCGGGCCGGGGCGCCAAGCCCACCCGGTGGGCACCGCGGCGGCCTCCCCGGTCCCTCGCGCGAGCCCCCGGCCCGACCCACCGCGGGGCCCGCGGGGCGCCCGGGAGGCCAGGCGTCCGCGGCGGGGCCGCCGAGGGTCACTCCGGGTCCCCCCCGCCCAGGCTGCGCGGAACCCGAAAAGAGCCCGAAAAGAGCGGCAGGACGCGCCCCCTCCGCACCTACCTTCCAGGTGCCCAGCCCCACGAAGGGCATCTTGGCGCCGTTGGAGAGCACGATGTGGTCCGCCATGCTGCCGCCGCTGCTGCGCTGCTCCGCTGCACAGACCAGGCCCGCGGACCGCGACAGCGCGGAGCCGGCGGCGCGCCTTTAAATAACAGGCGCCCCGGGCGGCCGGGGGGCGGGGCGGGCCGGTGCGGGGGGAGCCGGTCGGAGGCCCGCTCCGCAGACGCGGCTTCTGATTGGCTGGCCCGCCCCGAGCTCGTTCCCGGCGCCGCCGAGACGCCGCTTCCGTCGGGTCCTAGCGGGGCCGGGTGGGTAGTGCTCGGAGGCCGGCCTTCTCCCCCACGTGGCTGGGGAGACCTCGCCCAGCCCTGAGGCGCTGGGAACGCGAATGCGTTAGCCAAAGTAAGAGGCAGCCTACAAATCAGCAGCCTGGGAAGGAGTGTTTGTTTGTTTGTTTGTTTGTTTGTTTGTTTTGTTAAGATCCCGGAGACGAGGTCTGCCCAGTATCTTGCTCTTCGAGAATCTGACAAATGTCGGGCCCATAATTTGAACGAATCATATTAGCCACTTTGCTCTTAGGAAGGTGCCTATAAGAGAAATGCCTTGCAATCTTTTTTTAAAACATATATATTTTATTGATTTTTTACAGAGAGGAAGGGATAGAGAGTTAGAAACATCAATGAGAGAGAATCATTGATCAGCTGCTTCCTGCACACCACCCCACTGATGTGCCTGCAACCCAGGTACATGCCCTTGACCGGAACCGAACCTGGGACCTTTCAGTCTGCAGGCTGACGCTCTATCCACTGAGCCAAACCGGTTTCGGCTGCCTTGCAATCTTGTTGCAGAACACTTTCTGGACGTTTGGGTTTGCCCAGCCTGTACGTAGGTCCCGGGCTAGCTTGGCACCCCCACCCTAGGTGTGAGCTGGTGTGTGGGTTTGGTTCAGCCTTCCCCCAAAAGCCAGCGTTTCTGCAGGTCAGGAAGCCGCGGTGAGCTTGGTCCTGGACACACAGACGCTATTCAGTCTTTAGAAAGTGAGACCTTATCAAAGCAGTACGTTTCAATCTGGTAATTGAGTCAAAACTTGAGAAGCGAGAGTGGGCAGAAAGCCACAAGAGAAAAGTTAGCTTTAACAGGGTAGCTCCCCGGACTTCAAATTGGTGGGCGCTAAATGATAAATCGGCCAGCCCTGATTGGCAGGGAAGACTCCTTTCTATTCTGCCTCGTTGAGAAGACACATGATTTTCCAAAGGTAACTAAAGGGCAGCTGCTGGAAGAGCTTTAAAGACAATTTTGGTTTATTTCCAATAATCGCTGTCCATAATGCTCTGTTCTACCCCAAACCTGCTCTTTCTGCTCCATCACCCTCCAACCTTTCCCTTAACCACACAAGACTGAGAACTCCATCTGCCTGCTAATGACTCAGGAGCCAGACCTCTACACTCCATTCTGGTGATTTTCCATTCAGTGATTTCTGAAAAGTGCCCCCTAGGAAAATTTTACACACAGCGGACCAGCCCAGATATTTTTCCATTTGATTTTTATAAGAACTCTTGTTAGTAGGCAAATTCTGTTGCTATTTGTCCCCCCAAAGAATAAAATTTTTAACTTAACCCTAAAGCTAGGAACTTGGTTTGTGGGTAAAAAAGAGCAGTAGCCCACCGCTCTGCCTTCATGAGATGGTGACATAGAGGTCGCTGTCCAAAGAGCTAGTCTTTTTAGAAAATGATACACCGTGAGGGACTAGGTGGATAGAACACCGAGGGGTCATCTGGTAGGGACATGGTCTCAGTATGCGGGGCTTGGTTGTTTCTGTGATGACTGAGTATGGAAGCTGACTGCATAAAGGGGTGACTGTCTAAAAATGGGATATTCTGCCGAAACCGGTTTGGCTCAGTGGTAGAGCGTCGGTCTGTGGACTGAAAGGTCCCGGGTTCGATTCCGGTCAAGGGCATGTACATTGGTTGCGGGCACATCCCCGGTAGGGGGCGTGCAAGAGGCGGCTGGTCGATGTTTCTCTCTCATCGACGTTTCTAGCTCTCTATCTCTCTCCCTTCCTCTCTGTAAAATATCAATAAAATATATTTTAAAAAAAATAAAATAAATAAAAATGGGATATTCTGACCCAGTTACCCAGATGTGTGAAGCCAGACCAGTAAAATTTCTAAAGTTAAAATAGGACCATCATTGGGACATACTATTATGATAGTCTCCTAACTGCATCATTGCCTGCATAACCTTTTAAAAATGTCATTATGCACATATCAAAATTATGCTTAAAAAAACTCTTCAATAGAATCCTTCTGAGAAATATTCTAGTTCTTAATATCAAGAGCAATAAAAAAATATTAATGTACTTTGAACCAGTAAGCCCATAATGAAACCAGTAATCTCATCTTGATGGAATAATTTTAAAGCAAACATGCACACACGCACGCACGCGCGTGCACACACACACACTATAGGTATGGGGCTGGGACTAGGGTGAGGAAAGTATAGATAACATATAGCCATTAAATATAAAACTGTATAGCCGAAACCTGTTTGGCTCAGAGCGTCGGTCTGCGGACTGAGGGGTCCCAGGTTCGATTCCGGTCAGGGGCATGTACATTGGTTGCGGGCACATCCCTAGTGGGGGTGTGCCAAGAGGCAGCTGATCGACGATTCTCTCTCATCGACGTTTCTATCTCTCTATCTCTCTCCCTTCCTCTCTGTAAAATATCAATAAAACATATTTTAAAATATATATAAAACTGTATAGATATAGAAAAGGATATATGAAAATATACTAAGGTGAAAGTAGAGAATAACATCATAAATATGGCATGATTATAAGTATAAAAAACAACTTGTAACATAAAGTTAGGAAGAAGCCAAAGGAGATGAAGAATACTGTTTGTCATATTATTTGATTAATAAATACATTTTATAATTACCTACAACCTCTCCAATCTCCTTAGGATAAAACTTCAACTTCTTAGTCTGGCATTCAAGGTCCTGTGAAATTGAATATAATTATAAATATATATTTTTTAAAAGCACCAAATTGTATACTTTAAAAGTGTGACTATTACGGTATGTTGTATGACTATTAAAGCTGTTAGAAACATTCCGAAACCGGTTTGGCTCAGTGGTAGAGCGTCGGTCTGCAGACTGAAAGGTCCCAGGTTCGATTCCGGTCAAGGGCATGTACATTGGTTACGGGCACATCCCCGGTAGGAGGTGTGCAAGAGGTAGCTGGTTGATGTTTCTCTCTCATCAATGTTTCTAGCTCTCTGTCTCCCTTCCTCTCTGTAAAATATCAATTATATATATAGTGTTAGAAACAAACATACAAAGGATATGGGGCAGTATAGAAAGTAGCTATAGAAATTCCTTAGAAAAAGGGAAACTGTGAGAAAATAATTAAACAAGACCAAACAATTGGAATAATTTACAGCCAACTAATGAATCACAAGGTTTTATCTTCTCTTACCAAGGACGCTCAGGAGCAAATGTTTTATACCGGACTGTCCAGGGGCAGACTGTCCTTTGTCCTGGTTCCTCTTTGATAACATTCTTTTGAAAATAAAACTAATAAAAAAAATAACCCTGACCCCTCTATATGCACATTTCGATGACTCAACATATCCATGGACACATCTGGAAAGCTAATGACTATTCTGTTAAGACCCTCCCCTAAGACCTCCGGCAGGATTTTCACCAGCTAAAGATAAAAAGTCTCAAGATAAAGGATCTGAAGTGCCCTCCCTTAGGGCACACCCACACCTTGTATCTCTGCTTTCTGTCTTCTACTCTAAGGGCTCCCATGAGACTTAGAACCGTGAGAGCGCCTGGCAGTGGCAGCTCATCCCAGCCTTACTTCTTGAACCTGTCTCCAGTGCCACCACCACACACCCCCCCTCCCTGTTTCTTTCTTTCTAACTTCCCAGTGAGCTAACGGTAGCCCTGCCTTGGCTCACCTCACTGTGACTTTTACTTCTCAGTGGGCTCATGCAGCCCAGCGTGGCTCACTTCTTCCCTATAATGCTTCTAGGAAACCAAGGCAGCCCCACCTACGTTCTCTCCTAGGTTGCTTCTTCTACCTCTGTCCTTCCTTTGTCTCACGGTCCCCAGCTTTAGTAAACATACCCTCAACATCACCTGGACTCATGCGAAATCTCTCCGGCATGAAATCAAGAACCCACACGCCACTGGCTGGCCTGAGGCAGACCTGCTCTGGACTCAACCCAGGTGATATTCTCAGGTAGCAGGGACACTGTGACAACCACACACAAGGGACATGAAGCCAACTTCAGGAGACACCATGGGGTAAGTCTTCTTACCAGGCCAGCAAATGTGACTTCTGCCCACTTCCTATCATGCCACCTCGGCCCACGCCATCCTTCCACAACTCTGGCCAAGCAGTCATAATTTGGGGGTAAGAACACCTGCCATAGGTCCTGTGGAGAGGCGGGAAGCAGGGAGAGGCAACAGGCAAATGGGTAAGAGCCATAGGAAGAGGTCAGAGAGGCCTGAGCCACTGCCCCGGAGCTGGGTAAACCTTACAGACTCAGGGAGCTACCAGGGAGCAGGCTCCAGTGTGTCAATATTTGCTCATGTTCGTTTCCAAGGCGAGATTCAGATCGAGAGAAGGGTCAACATGAACCTTCTTCATTGATACTGGGGAATGGCCAACATCCGATGAGAGAGAAAAATAAGCATTTTGCCGAAACCGGTTTGGCTCAGTGGATAGAGCATCGCCCTGCAGACTGAAAGGTCCCAGGTTGGATTCCGGTCAAGGGCATATACCTTGGTTGCGGGCACATCCCCGGTAGGGGGTGTGCCAGAGGCAGCTGGTCGATGTTTCTCTCTCATCGACGTTTCTAGCTCTCTATCTCTCTCCCTTCCTCTCTGTAAAAATATCAATAAAATATATTTAAAAAAAAAGAAAGAAAAATAAGCATTTTGTCACTTTTAAGCACAGTTGTTCCATAAATTCTTGTGAATAACAGCATCCACACATTCTGTATGGAAGAAGTGTATTCAGTAAACAAATTCATTCATTTATCCAACAAATATTTAATCCCAATAGGGGTACTGTTTTAGGTTTGAGGATTACAGAGATAAATAGGACAAAGTGTCCGACCATAGGAAGCTTCTTTTATGGAGAGAGGGAAGGAGGGAGAGAAGAAGGGAGAGAGGGAGGAAGGGAGGGAGGGAGGAAAGGAAGGAGAGAGAGAGAGAGAGAGAGAGAGAGAGAGAGAGAGAGAGAGAGAGAGACATATCTAAAAACAAGCCACTATAACACCTGGCCAGATATTGATAGGCCACATGATGAAAACCAAAGAGATGCTAAGGATGGAGGTGAGAGTAGGGTCTGTTGCATTGACAGAGAAGGTGAAGAGGGAGAGGAAGCCACAGGGAAACCCATCCCAGCAAGTGAGGAGGGTCTGGCATTGGCCGTGAGGGCAGTGAGAGTTGACTTCGGTGTGTTTGGGGTGAGGGCAGGGGAGGGTGGGAGAAGCAATGAAGTCTGTGTGGCTAACGCAGAGAGAGGGACTTGGAGGTCCCCAGGAAACACAGTTGCAGCTGACATGGGAGAGAACAGGATGCCGGGGTGGAGAGTGCCCCGGGGGTTGGGAGGGACGCCTCGATTCTCTGAGGAGGCTCCACATTTCATTATAAACTGCAGAGCTCTGCGAAAACCCTGAAAGAAGTCTTGTCCGGTGCTGCAGGCGTCATCGGTTTCATCAGAAGCAGGGCTCTGAGTCACCAGGTTTTGTGGAGAAATGGGACCACATTCCAGAGAAACTCACTGGCTTTGCAGAAGCCTCTGGAACACACGGGAGGAAACTGCAGGCAGTTTTCTGTTGTTGTTACAAGAAAGGGAAAGCTCATTGTGAGAACAGTTTGTTAAGCTTGAACGTTGATGAGAGTGAATACGCTGTAAAGCATTGTGCACGTTTAAATTATTGTTTCTGTGAAGGAAATAGATTTTCAGGGCAATAAAACTCACTGCACGATTCCAAGGGTATATTTGTATGTGTTTTCTCCCAGGGAGGCATTCAAAGGTTTCTTTCAGATCCTTAATAGGTTTTCTGCACCCCAACGAGGTAAGAGTGTCAGAGAGCAGCCTCCATAAACTGAAAATGATAATAAATATACACGCTCAACCTATGGAGTCTATAGACTTGTAAGATGCCTCTACACACGCATGTGACTAGTTACATAGGTGGCAATTGCTTACTAACCTTCCAGGTTGGATCAGTAAGTCTGTCCGTGAGTCTTTAATGTTGCAGGAGGATGTTTTCTGAAACCACACCATTAGTTCTGATGATTGATGCAGAAGAACCCCTAGCAAGTATTATAGGAAGTAAAATTATAGAGAAAAGTTAGAATCCCGTGCCACAAAGGATTATACCATCCTTTCTTTGCCCCTTCTTCCTTTCTGCTACGTGGGATGTGGAGAAGATGGCTGGAGCTCAAGCAGCCCGTTGGGATCCTGAGGCAGCCCTGGCAAAGCAGTGGGTAGCAGGAGCCTGGGTTCCTTAAAGGGCGCCGCTGCCATATCCGACCTGGCCTGCCTTCCTCCCATCTTCTTCTCTGTGCAAAGATTTTAAAAATAACTCCCATGTTGTTTGTGCTACTGCTTACTACAAACTCTGCACAGAGAAGCCAGCGTATGCGTCAAAATTACCCAACGAGGTGCCTGTCTTCATACCAGTTTTATAGATGAGAAACTGAGATCCACCGAGGTTGCAGGTGTCAGGATGAGTTAGGCATTCTGGCTCCCGAACTCTTGTTCTGCACCTGGCACTTGACAAGTGTTTAAGTCTACGCAGTCCTCCCAGAAAACTTAAAAGATAGTTGCCATTATTCCTCCAGTTTGTAGGAAGAGAAATCAAGGCATGGAAGGGTTAAAACGTACCCCAGGTGACAGCAAATGAGATGGTTCACTGTCAGGTGCTCTGTGATACGGCCTTTCTCAGGGGCAGAGACAGACTCTGTGTCCTTAAGGGCCACTATCTGGTGAAGGTTTATGGGTTGCTCTTGCCCAACGAATGGGTATCAGTCATCTGCATAAGTCTGTTCAGGGCCGTGTGCCCCATAGGCTCTGATTTAACTCTGGTATTGAAGAGGCACCACCCCTTGTAGCATGGCCAAGATTCCATAGGCAGAAGGTGATTTTTAAAGAGACAGAAACAAAAACCAATGTTTGCAAAAACTCTCTTCAATGTCCATTATGAAAAATCTTTTTTAAAGAGAGTTACCTTTGTAGCAAAGCCTTTATTTTCAGAGTATCAGAGCTTGCTCGACAAACAAACACCTATCTGATGTTCAGAAAAAAACCCATCATGATCTGTGTTAGTCAACATGTGTTAATCTTGTCCCATTGGGGGCGGCAGCGGCTCTTCTTTTCCTGAGTGAGAAGATATTGAGCAGTAGACACAAGAGCCTGAAGATCAAAATGCCAACTTTGTTTTGAAAAGGCTAAGTTGGAGAATAAGGCTTGACATTTGCAGACCATAATATGACCCCCGACCCGGACTGAATGTGCCCACCAGTACCCTGGGAACCTTGACCACTGTGTCTCCCTCACAGAGGCTGGCCACTTAGCTAATGGAAAACCTTGAAGATGGGCTCCTTTCTCTGAGACGGCGAGGGAGAGAAGATCCAGGAAGGGTGCCCCAGGGGTGCACAGTCAAATTCCAGAAAAGTCCTGAAATCAGCAAGTAAGTCACTCCACCCCCCTTCGGGAAGAGTAGGTGGGGAGCGGATGAAAGAGGATGAATGTCACCCTCTCCGGTTCAGAATGTCACCCTAGAGCAGGACATTCTGTTCTTCCTTGAGAACAGAATGTCCTACTCTAGGGGCAATGTAGAAAGCAGGGAAATGTAACAGAGGCCCCACTAAGATGACTCCTGTGAAAGGCAATATGCTACGTGTTTTATACGGCCAAGGGACAGGTAGTGAAGTAGTCTGACTCCAGAGACCCCATACAGCACCCGCACATGGTAGAGGCATTTCAAGCGCATAGAGAAGAGCAGCCACAAGGGGCCATCTTGGGTCGGGGGCCCATCAAAGGAGTACCACATAACTGAATATGTCACTGTCCAGTCCTAAGCGTGCATCATTCTCTCCACCCCGAAAGTGAGTATCTGGGCCAAGATGTTCTAAAATGAAGGGGAGAAGGTAGTGTTTGGAATTCTCTTGCAGTCTACTTCATCCCGGCCTCATTAACCTCACCCTGTAGGTGGGCTTATTGCCACATTACAGGCGAGGTCTTCAAGGCTCAGAGGGGCTAAGTAACTTATCCAGGGCCATATAGAACTAAAAAGAGGATGGAGCCAGGGAGGCATGACTTTATTTCTGCCTTCCTTCCCCTCTGATCTCATCGGCAAGGAGTAAATGGCCTCCCAAAGGCCTGGGCCAGGTTGAGGAGTATGACCTTCACTGATCTACACCTTCAGGAGGAGGAGTTAAAAGATCTATAAACAGAGACGGGCCATGGCAAGGGAGTTGTGAAAATGTGATGTGTTTAGAATTTCTTTTTCTGGCTCATCTAATTGTTTAGAGCAGAAATGTGTTCCCCCTTCCCATGGAATCTTCAAAAAGTTCATAAGGAGGTGATGCTCTTGAGTACCAGGTAGCAAAGAGCACACGTACCTTTCAGTCATAAATCTCAACGATGTGTTTGTGATGCAAGCTCAGGGGCCTTGTGTTTCACAGTTATAGGCTCTTGATGGGCCAAGAAGGATCCAGGATGAGAAGCGGTGTGAGCCACAGTGATGGCTAACAGTGGGAGGCGAGTGTGGGCATGACTAGATAGAACGTGAGTGTGGGCAGTGCTTTGATTTCTTCATTTATTTAAAAAATATATACAAAGCATAACATTAAAGTGACTAATGGGTTGTTAGTTAAATAAAAAGCTATACTTTTATTAAGTCTATAATGCAGGTGCTTTGCCAGGATTTTTGCTGGAGTCTTTCCATGTATTATGCCCTTTGGTATTCACAGGAACCTGAAAAGGTCAGTTGTTGCCTCTCTCTTTATCTCTGTCTTTTTATCTTTAGCACATGAAGATCCTTAGGCTTAGGAAGATTAACTAGCCCAAATAAACAGCCCCAAAGTCATACTCCTTTCAACATACAATAATGCATCCTGATAACTGATATTCTTAAAACACTATTGCGTTACCACGAGCAGTTCACATACATTGTCTCCGTAAATCTTTCCTGGACCCTGAGTTAATCCTTATTATGCTCACTTTACAGGTGGGAAAGCCGAAGCTCAAAGAAATGACTTCCTACAGCAGGTAAATAGCAGAGCTGGGATTCAGATGCAGATCTTCTGACACCGGATCTCAAGCTCTGCCCAATACACTGCCCCCCTGAAATCCGAGACACATTCCTCTTCGCCCACAGGAAGCCTTTCAATTTGAGTCATGCCTTCACCAACAGAACAAAGCTGGCTGCCTGATGATAGATCAGGGGGTTCCTATGCTCAGACCTTAAAAATCTAACCCTACAAAGTGATGGCCAATATCTTTGGAAAACCTTTTAGATACACTTACGAATGGTAGCTCAAGAGTGCACTATTATTTTTTTAGAACTATAACCTTTGTCATACAGAACCAATTATATATATATATATATATATATATATATATATATATATATATATATATAAAAGGGGTAATATCCAAATTGACCCTTACACCCTTGCACAAGGTGGCCACCCCCATGTGGTCAAAGATGGCTGCCACAAGATGGCCGTCAGGGGAGGTTAGTTGTGGGCATCAGGCCAGCAGGGGAGGTCAATTAAGGGTGACCAGGCCATCAGGGGAGGGCAGTTAGAGGCGACCAGGCCTGCAGGGATGGTAGTGGGGGCAACCAGACCAGCAAGGAAGAGCAATTGGGGGAGACTAGGCCTGCAGGTGAGGGCAGTTGAAGGCAATTAGGCTGGCAGGGGAGTGGTTAGGGAGTGATCACGCTGGCAGGAAGGGAGCAGCAGTCCTGGATTGTGAGAGGGATCCCAAATTGGAGAGGGTGCAGGTGGGGCTGAGGGACAACCCCTCTCCCCACCCCAGTGCATGAATTTTGTGCACCGGGCCTCTAATTATATATATATATATATATATATATATATATATATATATATATATAGGCTTGTGTGATTTATGGAAGCTACATAGGAATTCCAAGGTCTGCAGTTAGAAAACTGGAAACCCAGAAGAGCCAGTGATGTGAGTCCCAGTTAAAGGGCAGAAGACTGATGTTTCAACTCCAACAGTCAAGCAGGTGAAATTCCTCTTACTCTTCCTTTCTGTTCTTTTAAGATCTTCAGTTGATTGGATGAGACCCACCCACATTGGGAAGGACAATCTGCTTTATTCAGTCTACCAATTCAAATGTAGTTTTATCCCAAACACCCTCCCAGACATACCCCAAATAATGTTTGAGCAAATGTCTTAGCATCCCATGGCCCAGTCAAGTTTACACATAAAATCAAACATCACAAAGGCATCTCTAACCAATGACATTAACATTAAGAAGGATAGGTGGTCCCGGCCAGTGTGGTTCAGTGGTTGGGCATTGACCCATGCACCCAGAGGTCACCAGTTTGATTCCTGGTCGGGGCACATGTCTGGGTTTCCAGTTTGATCATCGGTAGGGTGCTTGCAGGAGGCAGCTGATGGATGTTTCAATCTCATTGATGTTTCCTTCTCTCCCTCTCCCTTCCTCTCTGTTTAAAAATCAATAAAAACATATTTAAGAAGAACAAAAGGATAGCCAGGATCTTTCACACATACAACTCATTGTTTTTATGTGAGGCAGAAAAACTGGACAACTATTTCATTTGTAAAGTCTAGATGTTTGCACCCACTCTGTAACTTCCTTTCCTCTTCAACACTCACCATTTGTTGTCTTTACACACCTTCTATATGGAGATGCTTCATAATTCATTTAGCAGTACCTATCCAACTAAAAATCAGTCTCGTTGCCAACAAAAGGCAGAATCATATGGAAATGCAGGGGCTGGGACCCAGAAGATGTAAGTCTGGATTCCAGCGTTGCCTCTTACTAGCTAACATAAGATTGAACCATATAAATGTACAAATAGCTTTTTAAAATACAAAAAACATCCGTTTCACGTGGTTTAATGCAATAATGGTGGTCCAAGTACATGTGCGGTGCACGTCACCTCACGTCGCTCTCACAACGCCGTCGTGAAATAGGTTTCTCCTCGCTCACGTTTCACTAATGAAGAAATGTAGGTCAGAGAGTTGGAGCGAGGCCACAAAGCTATTGTGTGACTGAACGGAGATTCAAACCAGGTCTCCCTGCTTCCAAAGCCAGCGCTCTCTCAGCTTCGATTCCCATTTATGACATGAGTCATAGAAGCATTCTAAGCCTCGGACATCATTTTTTTTCCTATTTATTATATGCAAAAGGAAACTTGAGCCTTGAGTGCCACGCAGAGGAGCTTTCTTTTCCTCTGGTCAATGTGAACCATTGTGGGAGCTATCGCAGACGATCAGGGCGTGTGCACGGCTGAGCCATGATTAAAGGCGTGTCTGCCAGGCTGTCGTGCAGAAGCGGCCACGGAATTTTCCCTCAGTCAATGGATGGTTCGTCTGCTCAGCCCTGATTGGTGTGAGTAGACATATCATTCATTGGTTATTGTAGATGCCATTCTTTTTTTCTTTTTTTTTGAATGGTGGGGTTGTTTCATTGTTCATTTCTCTCAGTGTTTTCTTTTTTTTAAAATATATTTTTATTGATTTTTTTGCAGAGAGGAAGAGAGAGGGATAGAGAGTTAGAAACATTGATGAGAGAGAATCATCAATCAGTTGCCTCTTGCACAGCCCCTACTGGGGATGTGCCCGCAACCAAGGTACATGCCCTTGACCGGAATCGAACCTGGGACCTTTCAGTCCCCAGGCCGATGGTCTATCCACTGAGCCAAACCAGTTTCGGCTCTCTAAGTGTTTTCTTAATAGCTAGCAATAATTTCTAAAATTCTTGCCTAACTTAACTATGCCAAAGGAATTTAGAAGAAAGGTTAGTTTTGTTCCAACTTGGGCTGGCATTTTAACTTATCCTCGGGAAGATCTGGGCATGGTGGTGGCAAAGACATTAAATATTAAAATCCAAAGAGGCAGGAGAAATCTGGGGGATAGAATAAGGCTGCTTGGTCAGCTCCTCCTCCCCACCTGGAGTTTTCATTCATTCATTCCTTCCTTTAATACATATTTATAAATAGGTGGATAGTTATCTTGTATTATTTACATACAATATATTCAAAATACAACATTTATTAAAATATTTATACACGAGGTATCCTTTTCCCTCAAAAAAATTGTGTGGTTCTCTGTTTCCTTTTAATAAGAATCAGACTGAGAACTGCAACTGTCGATGCTACACATCTTACTGTGTATGTTAATGTTCATTCACTTCCTTCACTAGTACACTCCTCCAGGGAGATAAAAATTGCGGATAACTTTATTGTGCATTTCAGATACTTCCTAAAAGACCCACCAGCTCTTCAATACCAAGCATCACAAGACAGTTTACACCCCCAGAATTTTTGAACCCTATTCTCAAACTCTTTACATTGCTGGAGCTACCAATCCTAATCTGTTACATCATGATTCTTCAAAAAATTATAACTGAGCTCCGCTCTCTGCCCCCTCCTCCTTCAGAAGACTTACTTTATACCAGGCTTCAAAAATCTGAATAAATATCCCAACTTTGCCCATTCCCCTTTGAAATACTATTGAGACTCCATAGAGGTAGCATTCTCCCTCATCAAGATCAGCATCGCCTGCCTTAGCAGCATTATTTTGGGCATAGCATCCCAAAGAAGCCTTTCTCTTAAGTTACAGAAATCCGAAGGCTTGAGTTGGAAAGATTTACGTGGGAAATTTTTTTTAAAGTATTTGAATGAATTGAAGTCCAGCATTATCAAGGAGTCAGATCACAATGGCAGGAAAAATCAGATGACTATGTTTAAAAAGAAGAATACGTAGAAACTGCTAAACTAAGAAACCGTTAGCAACACAAAAATGAATTTAAGAAGGAAGGTCTAGCCGGGCCAGTAGAATCGGAGTATGAAATTTTAAAGCAAGTCAAAGTAGCAAAGTTAAATACTGACAATAGGATGAGCTACTTACTCGGTGCTGGTGGGAAGGGTAAGCTGGAGTGGGAAGCAGGCTCCCATCCTTTCAGATTCACTTGGAGTAATCTTATTATCTCTTAGACAAATTGCCTGAAATGACTGAACCATGAAAAAGTCTCCTACTGGCTTTTATCTCCAAAGAAAACATTAAACGAATTGTCTTACTCCCCTTTCCGTCCCCGATCTAATTTTAAGCACCCAATGTACGGTGCACTTATAGTTATCTCGGCTCCCAGAAGAATTGATCTCCCCGGAATTATTAAATTAACCTTTGGGTCTCGTTGGCTTTGTTGTGGGGCTGATGAAGGTTGTTTGGTACAGCCGCCTGTTGGAGGCAGAGTACGAACTCGTCAGCGCCTCACCAGGCAGGTAGGGAGCACAGTTATGTCTATTCCATCAGTGATCTTAACAGCCCAAGTTCTTACATTGAAATCCCAAATCAGTATGTAGCAACAGTCAATACAACTTAAAGGAAAAGCTTCGTTAGCATGCTATGCCCTTAGCATTTGGCTAAACTGCTCTGGAAAATAACCTCAAATTAAAAATGATGTTGGTCAATTTAAAAGTTGTGTTGAATGAAAACATAACATACTAAAATTTGTAGGATGCTGTTAAAGCAGTACTTAGAAATTTCAAACACTAATACCTGTATTGAAAAAAATAAAGGTCTCAAATTAATAACCACAGTTCTCCCATAAAAATCTAGGGAAAAAGAAAGCATGAAACTTGGGGTTAGAAGATGAAAGGAAATAATAATGATCAGAGCAGACATAAATGAAATAGAAATCAGAAAAACAATAGACAATCAATCCAAAATAATTTTAAAGTAGATCAATACAAGTGATTAATCTCAGCCAGACTGATCAGATAAAAAAGAGAAATACCATCCTGCCCCCCACATGAAACACTCAAACCTCACTCTCGTTTTTATTCACGTGACAACAACAAAGCACTCACTCCTGGAATCGTTAGAATTTGCTGAATAACCTTAGAATTGCTTTAAGTTCCTTATTTGCCTTGGTCAGCTATTATCCGTGGCTGGGCTTTGGAAGGATGGCTCCTGGAATAATAAGATATCTGTTTCTTTCTTCGTTCCTTGTCGCCTGGATATCCTCTGCAGGTAACAGGTGCACTTCCCCCCTCCGTAGCATTTGGTGTTAGCTTTCGGCTAAAGGTGCTTCCTTACAAGAGCACATCCTTCCTGGATCAAATTCGAATTTATTTGTAGTCAACTCTCTAGTTTTCGTCCTTCTGTTTGCTCCATGTGATATTCCTTGGGCGCTTGGGGCCCTGCGTAGCGTGACCATCTATCTCACCCCAGTTACCTGGGACCTTCCTGATTTTAAAACGGAAAGCCCTGTACCCTGGGACCCCCAGGCTAACAGGTACGGTTGGTCACCCACGTGAGGGTTATTCCTGACAAGTGACCCTCTCCTGTTTACTCAGGAATTTCAAACTCACTTCTCCTTCCTTGCTTCTTGTCGCTCCTCCCACACCCCCTTCTTTATTGTATCCAATCTTGTTACTACACAGGGCCTGGTCCGGAGTGGGTCTGCCTTGGGCTGGCCCGTAGCACGCGGGTTCTTGACTCGGTGCAGGAAAGATTTCACAGCACGAGGCCAGGTGACTTTGAGATTACGTTTATGAGAGCTGGGGCCAGTGAGCCAAAGGAAGGGCCGAGGGTGGAAGGAGCAACAGGAGGGGGCCTAGGCGGTGCTCTGCCTTGGATACCGAGGAGCATTATGGGAAAGAAGTGAGCCAAAGGTTCGCTCCCCGGGAAGCCAGAGAGAAGGGGGCCTTGGAGACAGGATCAGGGGGTGAGCCTGGGACCAGCTGCCGCCGCTCATTGCTCCCCTGGTTGCAAGTCTCCTGGGGACCCTTAGCATTTAGGAGGAAGTAGTCAGTTCATGCCCGGGAAGGGGCCTGGGTGTGCTCTGGAGCGAGCCCACACGGAGTGTTTGTCGTGAGGGTTTTCCTCTCTTCTGTGGGCCAGAATCTCAGGGGAGGGTTTCAGAGGAATATCCATCTGATATTCCAGGTGCGTTTTTAATTTGCTGATGCATCAAAATGAGGGTCAGGGGCAGTTTGGGATTATTCTTCGGTCTGCCTCACTGTTTTACTTTTATCTTGGGTCTGCCTGGCTCTAATCGGGTTTTTTTTTGTGATTTGTTCTCCTGACTTCATCTGTCCTTGGGTTGAGATGGCCCAAATGGCATTAATTGGGCCTTTGTTCTCTATTTTCCCAGGCCGAAAGCTATGTGCTCTCTGGTTAGGGAGGAGGACATAAACCATTTGTTCTCAAGTGTCCTTGGTTGGGGAAGATTAGGGCTTAGGGCTCGCTAGCTGGCTGTAAGCTGTTCGCATCACTGGGCCTTGTTTCAGTATCTTGTCTCAGTTTCCCCATTCCGCTTGCCCGGGAGTTTTCCTAGCTTCTTCCTATCCTGCCTCAATCTTAACGGTTTCTCTATAATTCCCTCCTTTCCTTTCCAAATTCTAAGCATGATCATTCATTGTAAGTGGAAGAAAACTTAGATATTAGGTAGTCAAGCTCATTGAGTTATAGATGATCAAATTGAAGCTTGGGGAGAAGTAACCAGCTAAATGTATACATCTTAAACCCAGCAAGGGTTATGCCTCACAATAACAGTACCTATAGTCATACTGACTAGTGATTCTATGGCTTCTCGTCCACCTTCTCGCTGGGGACAACTTGTCTTTTAAGATAAAGTAAAAATGTCCTCAACCTCAGATTCCATCTCTGATAACCCACTTGGCTTGTGCCCCTGGGATGATATGACGTCTCTAGGATTCTCGGTGTTCCCCCGTGTTGCTGGGTACCTCCGGCTTCGGGCCCAGGGTCTGCAGACATGCTTTTCGCCCTCTGTGAGGGGGCGTTTCAGCAGAGCCTGGGCCAGGAGTTAGAGGTCCCCCCCAGCAACCAGTGAGAACACCAACAACCCCAGCAAGGAGGTGCTGCTTGGGCAAGTCCTGGAGCCTCAGACCATCGAGGAGAGGTCTGGCTCCTGGCCACACACACACTCTCACGCTCCCCCCTGAGCTGATCGCCGCACCGGGCGCATCCGCTCGGAGGCAGGCATCGGAGGGCAGTGAAGCAGCCCCTTCACACAACTCGGACGGTGCTTGTCCATGGACGTGGCTTTGGCCATGGGGTGCTGGTTCTCTGTAGGTTCGTGCCTGAGACGGAGCCACGGCGACACAGAACTGAAATTCCGACACCGCCTGAGTCCACAGAGAAGCACAGGTGTTATTAAAAGGCACAGGTTGCCTCTACCTCAAGCACTTCTGCTGCTGGAGAAGGAGCCTTCACGCCGGTGGTTCTCAACCTTTCTAATGCCGCGAACCGTTAATACAGTTCCTCGTGTTGTTGATGAATCGACCCACAGGCCGAGAACCGCTGGCGGGGTCACCCAAGGCCATCGGAGAGCACAGATGTTTACACTACGATTCGGAACAGTCGCAAAATTACAGTTAGGAAGTAGCAACGAAAATAAGTTTATGGTTGGGGGTCACCACCACATGAGGAACACGGCGTTAGAAAGGTTGAGAACCACTGTGTTACACGCCTCGCCAGCATCCTCCCAGTTTCCTTCTCTGCAGCCTGTACACAGGGTCTGGAAAAGTGTCTGTGGCCTCATTCCCACCGGAGCCACCATGGAAACTATATTCATTCATTCACTCATTCATACATTCACTCACCCATTCATTCATTCACTCATGCATTCATTCACTCATCGGATAACACTGGCTATCTTCATTGTGACAGCTGTGCTGGGAGAGTGAACTGTGCTGGTTCCTGCTCTCAGGAAGCTTCAGAGGAGGGGCAGAGGAGAGACGCTTAGGTGACTGTGGCCCAGGTGGTCGAGCAAACGAGGAGGAAAGCGCAAGCAGTTAGTGACAGCCTCCTGCATTGTGCCCGGAGGGGCTGAGAAGGGCTTCGGGGACGGGTGTGGAGTGTAGCCTGCACCTGCGGTTTGCAGGGCGCTGCCCAGCCCCGGGGGCAAAACGCAGGGACTTGGGCTGCGCCAGAGGAGCTTGCAGACCTGCGAGGGGTTACTCAGGAACAATACAACGTTGCAAGTATGAGTTGCCAAAGCAAAGGTCCTGGGATCGCTGCAGTGTGGGGGACCTGCCCTGTGTTCCCGAATAAAATACCAAATGTCACAAACATTCAAGACAGTTTTCTAAACCGTTCCCCAGTTTTCTTTAGGGAATTAAGCTTGACCTGTTTTACGAGAAATGTGCTCACACGGACCGAAGTCTTAGATTCAGAAATTCAGTGGCGGGAGCGGCCTTGTGGGTGGCAGTGCACGCCAGTGCCGAGCCACCGGCCGTTTCTGGCGTCCCATCAATGATTCAGTGTCCACGGCTTCGGTCGTTTTCCGTGCACGTCTCCCCAAGCACCACCCTCACCGCCACGACTGTAGGCTTGCACATTCTTACCTTTCACTTGAATTATTGATGGTCTACCGTGGGCCCAGCACTTGCCTAGGCAGGGAAATTCAAAAGCAGAGTACCTAGGAGAGGCAAATACCCTTGAGATGAGGGACGTACTTAGCGCCCTCTCTCCCTTTACTGGACCATGAATCCTACCTTCTCCGTGGATGAAATAATAAAACCGCCTCACCTCTCAGACCTTCTCCATCAGACCAGTTTAGTCTCAGTATTTCAGCTCAGCTACAGGCTTTTCTTTCTTTTTCTTTTTCAAGAATAGTTGACATTCAATATTATTTTATATTAGTTTCAGTTGTACACATGGCGGTTAGACATTATGTAATTTGCAAAGTGATTCCCCTGATAAATATAGTATCTACTTGACACCCTAACAGGTATTATAATATTATTATGTACCTTAGGCTGTACTTTACATCCCTATGACTATTTTGTAATTACCAATTTGTACTTATTTTTAAAATATATATATTTTATTGATTTTTTTACAGAGAGGAAGGGAGAAGGATAGAGAGTTAGAAACATCGAAGGGAGAGAAACATCAATCAGCTGCCTCCTGCACATCCCCCACTGGGGATGTGCCCACAACCAAGGTACTTGCCCTTGACCGGAATCGAACCTGGGAGCTTTCAGTCCGCTGGCCGAGGCTCTATCCACTGAGCCAGACCAGTTAGGGCCAATTTTTACTTCTTAATCCCTTCACCTTTTTTTTTTTTCATCCAACACTCTAACCTCCCTCCCACCTGACAACCATCGGTCTGTCCCCTGTCTCAATGAGTCTGTTTCTGTTCTGTTTGTTCATTTATTTTGCTCTTTAGATTTGACATGCAAGGGAAATCATATTGTATTTGTCTTTCTCTGGCTTATTTCACTGAGCATAATACCCTCTGGGTCCATTCATTTTGTGCAAATGGTATAATTTCATTCTTTTTTTTTTTATGGCCGAGTAATAGTCCATTCATAGATATGTCTTTTAAATGCAAATTGCCCGAAAACGGTAGATCCTGGCTCCGTAAGTCACCATGGCTCGGTGGGAACCCGCTCCCAATGGTTTTGCTTGCGAAGAAAGGAGCAGAACACACTTGGGGACTGGGCCTGGGCTTGGAGGACGGAGGACACTGAGGCGAGCCACAGAGAAGGGCTGGGGGAAAGTACAGATTAAAGCAGCCCTGTTGGCACAACGAGTTTATATTATAATTGCTTCTTTTTTTAAAAAAAAAATATATTTTATTGATTTTACACAGAGAGGAATTGAGAGGGATAGAGAGTTAGAAACATCGATGAGAGAGAAACATGGACCAGCTGCCTCTTCCACATCCCCCACTGGGGATGTGCCCGCAACCAAGATACATACCCTTGGCCGGAATCGAACCCGGGACCTTTCAGTCCACAGGCCGAGGCTCTATCCACTGAGCCAAACCGGTTTCGGCTATAATTACTTCTTAACACAGAGGAAACAAGAAAGGGCCCAGTGTGAGCATGAAGGGAGAGAGAGGAGGGGTTGGGGGAGGGAGAGAGAGGAAAGAAAGGAAGAAAGGAAGCCAGTGCTTATATACACTATTTGGTCAGTTATGCGTCCATTTCTTCTTTTCAGCTGGCTACAGGTCTCAGGTCGGGTTCCCTCCCTCATCCTGTTTACGGCTGCATCTGCAAAAATACTGTTACATTGAGCGAGAGTAGCATTTAGTGAGAAGGCCCAGCGGACCACGAGACCCTGGTCCTATCTAACACAGTTCCTCCTCTTCTCTTCCCGCCTGTGCTTCCTTAGGACAGGAGTTGGGGCTTTCACACAGTGTCTGGCCCTCTGCTTCCAGCCACCTGTCCAGCAGGTGGGGAGGGGAGAGGAGGAATGAAGGCAGGGCAGAGAGGAATGAGGGTGGGGGGAACCTACCCCGCAGGCATCCGCCACCCTTATCTGCATCAGAGCAGAGTGTCTCCCTCCTCTGGGTGCCTCTTCTGTCCCCGGCGCCTTCAGAAAGACCGGTTTTCCAGGTTGGTGCCATGATTCATCCGCCAGCAGCAGCGGCAGCTCCCACAGGGCCTCCTCCGGCTTCCCAAAGGGCCTCTCTCACAGCCCGGGGCCAGGCACCCCCTTCCAAGGACCCATCGGAGGGCCCCGGGGAAGCCTTTTCCCCCCAAAATAACTCTGAGGCCACTTCTCAAGAGCCCTGAATCTGTAGGAAGACAAATGTCTCTGGAGGAAGCTTCTAGCAAGCACACACTCCCCAGGAGAAATTTGCTTATTGTTCGCTTTCTCCTCAGCAGCCAGCTCAGAACGCCGGATTTGGAGGAGGCGAGGGATCTCTATAGACAAGGGCCTCCCTCAGAGAGGTGTGAGCATCCTGGGAGAGGCAGGCGTGAGGTGTGCAGCACTCACCCCGAGCTGACCAAGGGCAACCTAAGAGAAGAAGGTGTTGGCTGGCTTCTTTCCATTGTTCCAAGGCACCAAACTACCAAATGCAAGTGAGCAAAGCAATTGTTTTGTACTCAAACGCCATGCATTTCCACACACGTGTGCAAACCAACAAGCCTGGACGGTGCTCTGTGGATGCTCGTAGGTTTTCAATCTTCGGGGGGGGAGGGGGGGGGAGAGACACACAACCAGCCCCAACGTTCCATTCTTGGTCGGCAGCTACCCCGAACCAATAGAGATGGTTGGTTGGGGGGTCCCCTGAGTGACGGGGAGAGGAAATCTGGCTATTTCATCAGGCCTCAAGCCAGCAGTGCACTTCTGCCAGTTGCAGGGGGTGGTGGTGGGGAGCGAGAGCGAGGTTGGGCACATGCAACAACAGGGCGGTTTCTGGGTGGCAGGTGCATGAAGCTGAGAGGTGGTTCAGTGGTTTTTTTCTTTCAGACTTCACTGTGAACACGAGTCACCTGGGATGCTCGTGAACACGCAGGTCCTGGCTCAGTGGGTCTGAGGCGGGGCATGAAATTCTGCATTTCTGACATACTTCCAGTTCAGGCAGATGTTTCGGCTCCCCCAGCCACACCTAGAGAACACCAGGAAGTGGTGAGGAGTCAAAGGCAAAAATTTCCCCCTTCTGAACGGCGCCTGGGTCTGCTCTGCAGCTGCCCCAGCTTGAGTTCCAGTTAAGCTCCAGTGGCTGGCTTTTCAATGCACATGCCCAGCTGGGCTTTGCCAAAGCTCCCAGTCTTTCCCCAGGCAGCACCGCCAGGAAGACGGGTTTGGCCTCGGGTTGATGGGGGAGGCCATGGGCATAGGCGGGTGCTGCCCTCTGCCGGCCGTAGTGTGAAGTGCACAGCCCGCCCTGCCTGGACGGGCGCTGGAGTCACACGGGAGAGTGCTGGGGCCGGTCCAGGCCAGGAGAGGCATTGGCTTCACTCCTCAACCTCTGGGTCCTCTCCGTCCCAAACCTCGGGTGTCCGCCTCCCCCGCGCTTTAACACGGGTCACCCCTGCACAGCTGGTGCTCCTGATCGTGTGCCCAAACTGTGCGGCGGGCATTGAAGCCCATTTCATATTGGGTGCTGAGTGTGCCAGGATGACTCTGCAGTTTTATTTCCCACAAGAGACAGGAAAGAATGTGTGTGCTGCAAAGGCATTGTAAGCTGTTTGGGTCCGAAGGAGTGGAGAGAGAGGAGAAACCGCTGCTAATTATTTTTTAAAAATATATATTGTATTGATTCTTTGCAGAGAGGAAGGGAGAGGGGGAGAGAGTTAGAAACATCGATGAGAGAGAAACATCGACCAGCTGCCTCCTGCACACCCCACACTGGGGATGTGCCTGCAACCGAGGTACATGCCCCTGACCGGAATCGAACCTGAGACCCTTCAGTCCTCAGGCTGACGCTCTATCAACTGAGCCATACCAGTTTTGGCAAGTATTTTTAATACAAGTTCTCTGGGAATATCCCAATGGTGGCTGTTTCTAGGCTTCCTTTGTCAAGGGCAGTGCTTGTCACGGCCACCGAGACACCCTAGAAATGGGAACTTAAGGATAACTATGGAACACGGAGATGCCAGGGATAATGGCAAACAAACAAACACAACGTTCTCCCAGTTTCTATGTTAACACGGACCAGGGCTATGCAACCCAGGTAGTAGAGAGATTCACTAGCAGGCCACTAGGGGGGTGCTGGCTGGTTGGGAGGTAAAGGGTCAGAAGGAAGAGCAGGAGACCTTGTAGCTGCTAGCAGCCAAAGGGAAAAGAGGAGAGAGAGAGAGAGAGAGAGAGAGAGAGAGAGAGAGAGAGAGAGAGAGAGAGAGAGAGAGAGATGATTGGTGTGGGAAATCCAAGATGCAAATTCTGCTCTCTGTCTTTCACTGCCTCCCTTCTTCGAAACTATGAACCTCTCTCTCCTCCTGAAATCCACAGCACTCTTCCCACCTCACCTGCCCATGTCCAGGCCACCACCTCCTGCTTCTGCTGTTCTGTGCCCACAGGAACCTCCCTCCTGTTACAAAAGGAAACATGACCATGGCCACATCCAAGGAGCAAGAATAGTCTAAAGCAGAGATTTTCAACCTTTGCCATCTCATGGCACATATAAAGTAATTTACTAGTAGCACACCAAAAAAGATATTTTTTGCTGATCTGACCCCCCAAAAAATGTATAATTTTTTTCTAATCTTCACTTGAGAATATATTTTTTATTGATTTTTAGAGAGATTGGTTGGGAGTGAGGGGGAAGGCAGAGAGGGAAACAGGCAGAGAGAGAGAGAGAGAGAGAGAGAGAGAGAGAGAGAGAGAGATGAGAGGAAAATATCGATTAGTTGCCTGACAGGGATAGAATCTACAACCCAGGGATGTGTCCTTGACTGGGAATTGAACCCTGGACCCTTCGGTCCCCAGCTGATGTTCTTTGCATTACCGGCCAGGGCGAAACTAGGTATAATTTTGATTCATTCACATCTATTGTTGTGCTGGCTGCTGTCATTTTTTAATTTGGCAATCTAAGCCTTGATTCTAAGGGAAAAGAGGCCGGTGCCCTCGCTAAACAGCCAGGCATTGCTTGTTTTAAACGTTCCTGTGGCACACCAGCTGAAAACCACTGGTTTAAGGGAATCAGTTCTAGGATCTTCCGGAGCCCCAGATGGAGTCCAAGCTGGCGCCTCTGATACCCTGCTGCCCACACAGACCCTCTTGCTACACAGCGAGCCCAGTGCCAGAATCCTCCGGGGCAACTCATCGCAGAATTACATTTCTAACTTCAGTAAGACAGTTGAGGCTAATTCCAGGCCTGCCGGAATTAACCCTAACAGCACAGTTATACCCCAAATCTGTAGTCAGAGGATTTTTTACAAGAAGATACTCTGAATTTAACAGAGAGAGAGTGAGGGAGGGAAATGGGGTGTGTGTGGGTGTGTGTGTGTGGAGAGAAACACTGATGTGACAGAGACACCGACTGGTTGCCTCCCACGCGTGCCCTGACCAGGGGCTAGGGATTGGACCTACAGCCTAGCTACGTGCCCTTGACCAGGAATCCAACCCGAGACCCTTCGGCCGGCGGGCTGGTGCTCTACCCACTGAGCTCACTAGTCAGGGCCCCTCAATACTTTTCTATGAAACCTCCTCCGGGGACACCAGAGAAATTGTTCCCCAAATACTAGCACAATTCCAGAAGAGCTGCAAGCTCCCAGGGAGGGTTCGCCCACAAAATGGTAAGTTGTGGATAGGACGGTGCCCTTGCCCAATACCAAGTGGACAATTTGCTTTGACCTTCAACAGGTAAATTTAACATAGTCATATCTATTGTAAAAATAGTTTCTGTCATCGAACTTTATGTTCTTTTTGTCATGTTTCTCTGACCTTTTCCAGATGGGGGGAAAAAAGTTCCCTTTTCTCCCGGTGGTTTATCTCCCTGATGGTTAGGGTGTTCTACAACCCATTCGTTCCATTAATGTTTGCTCAACAAGCAGAAAACAGCGCATCTCTTTCTTTGCCTTTTCTTTTCTTTCTTTTAAAAAAATATATTTTATTGATTTTCCACAGAGAGGAAGGGAGAGGGATAGAGAACCAGAAACGTCGATGAGAGAGAAACATCGACCAGCTGCCTCTTGCACACCCCCTACTGGGGATGTGCCCGCAACCAATGTACATGCCCTTGACTGGAATCGAACCTGGGACCCCTCAGTCCGAAGACCAACGCTCTATCCACTGAGCCAAACCTGCCTCTATCCAAAAGGCAGGTTTCGGCTCCACCTGCCTTTTCTAACTTCACCGAGACTTGCTTGTTTGTGTAGCTGTTTGGCTGACCAGTCCTGGTTTGAATGGAAAGTTTGCCAAACGATAGGGTCGAGTGAGATGTTGTGACTCTTGTTTAGATACCCCTTCCTTCGCCTTTTGGCCTACATCGCTTCTCTGGAACTTTCCACGGGCAGCCACCCTGAGTGGCAGCAGCTGCACACGGGGAAGACAGGAGAGGTAAAGTTTCCTGTGGTCGTGGATGTGATGAAAAGAGTAGATCTAGAGTAAGCCGCCAGAGGACAGCCTGCTGGCTATTTTTAAAAAATGGTACTGATTCAAATGTTTAAGCATTATAAGGCCGAGACTTTCACCAACCACAGTCATTCATTCTGTCACTTCTGAGGGATGGACTGGACATCTATGAACTAGGGACTCTCCCGGGCAGTGGGGAGATGGTGGTCAACAAGACAGACAACATTTCCCCTCATGGAGTGATGAGAGAAAGGGATCGATAAGCAAGCGCACTCATTCAGATCGCAACAAGCTGGCGTGAGAGAGAACGAGTTGGGGGAGCGGGTGGGCATGCCACTTCAACACCAACGGGCCAGGAAGGCGGCCTCAGCGCAGAGGAGACGTTTGAGCCGGGGGGGGGGGGGGGAGAGAAGTCCGCCCTGCTAAGGGCAAGTACTCTGACTTCAGGCACCTGGGGAAGCCAGTGCCAATGTCCTGGGGCACGAAAGTACCTAGAGTCTCGGAGACACGGAAAGGCAAGGAGGCCTGCAAGTGCTGCTCAGTAAGAGCCAAGGCTGAGTGGCCCCTGACAGGGCAGGAGAGGCAGCAGAGGGACAGCGTCCAGAGGCCCTGAGGGCTCGATCCACAGGCTGTTTCACTGACAAGGTAGTGGGAGCTCACTGATGGATTTAAATATGTTCTTTTGGCTGATTTTAGAGGTGGGGAGAGGAAGAGGAGACAGACAGAGAGAGAGAGAGAGAGAGAGAGAGAGAGAGAGAGAGAAAGAGAGACATTGATCAGTTGCCTCCTGCACCCATACAATGGAGTAAAGCTAATCTATTCAATAAATGGTGTTGGGGAGACTAGACAGATATGTACAAAAAAAATGTAGCTAAACCACCTTCTTACACCATACACAAGAATAAACTAAAAGTGGATTACAGAGTTACATGTTAGACTTGAAACCGTAAAAATCCTAGACGAAAATATAAGCAGTAAAATCTTGGACATTTCTCATAGCAATATATTTTGTGAATATATATTCTCAGGCAAGGGAAACAAAAGAAAAAACAAACAAATGGGAATGTACCAAATTAAAAAGTTTTGCATAGCAAAGGAAACCATCCAGAAAATGAAAAGACAAATCACTGAATGGGAGAACATATCCTCCAATGATACATCTGATATGGAGTTAATATCCAAAATTTATAAATAACTTGTAAAACTCAACCCCAAAAAAACACACAATCCAATTAAAAAATGGGCAAAGGACCTGAATAGATTTCTCCAACGAAAACATACGGATGGCCAACAGAAATATGAAAAGATGCTCAACACCACTAATCATCAGAAAAATGCAAATTAAAACCACAATGAGATATCACCTCACACATGTCAGAATGGCTATCATCAATAGATCAACAAACCCAAGTATTTGCAAGAATGTGGAGAAAAGGGAACCCTTGACTACTGTTGGTGGGAATGCAGATTAATGCATCCATTATGGAAAGCAGTATGGAGTTGCCTCAAAAACTTAAAAATGGAACTGCCTTGTGATCCAGTGATCCCACTTTTGGGACTTTATCTGAATAAACCTGAAACACTATCCCAAAAGAATATGTGCATCCCTGTGTTCACTGCAGCATTATTTATAACTAGAGGCCTGGTGCATGAAATTCGTGCATGGGGGTGGTGTCCCTCAGCCCAACCTGCACCCTCTCCAATCTGGGACCCCTCGAGGGATGCCCTATTGCCCGTGTAGGCCCAATCCCACCTAAACGGGGAGTTATACATCCCTCTCACAATCTAGGACTGCTTGCCTGCCTGCTTTCCTGATTGCCCCTAACTGCTTGTGCCTGCCAACCTAATCACCCCCTAACCACTCCCTCGACAGCCTGACTGATGACTAACTGATCCCCTGCCAGCCTGTTTGCCCCTAACTGCCCTCCCCTGCAGGCCTGGTCACCCCTGACTGCCCTCCCCTGCTGGCCTAATTGCCCACAACTGCCCTCCCTTGCAGGCCTGGTTCCTCCCAATTGCCCTCCCCTGCTGGCCATCTGTGGTGGCCATCTTGTGTCCCATGGGGGTAGGAACTTTGACCACATGGGGGAAGCCATCTTGATTGTTGGAGTGATGGTCAATCTGCATATTAGTCTTTTATTAGATAAGATAGAGGCCTGGTACATGGGTGGGGGCCAGTTGGTTTTTCCTGAAGGGTATCTCAGATCAGGTTGGGGGTTCCCTTCGGGTGTGGGGTGGCCTGGGTGAGGGGCTTGTGGTGGTTTTCAGGCTGGTCATGCCCCCGGTGACCCAAGCAGAGGCCCTGGTATCTGGGGTTTATTTATCTTCTACAATTGAAACTTTGTAGCCTGGAGTGAAGCCAAGCCTTTTGTTCACTCCATGGCGGCAGCCATTTCAGTTGGGATTTATTTATCTTCCATAATTGAAACTTTGTAGCCTGGAATGGAGGCCTAGGTCAGCAAGGGCAGGTGGAAAGCTTGGCTTTCTCCATTACCAGGGACACCAAAACCTCCTTCCTGCTCTCTGTGGCTGCAGCCATCTTGGTTGGGTTTATTTGCATATTCACTCCCGATTGGCTAATGGGTGTGGCTTGTGAGTGTAGTGGAGTGGTGGATAATTTCCATATTGCTCTTTTATTAGATAGTATAGCCCAGATTTGGAAGCAGCCCATTTTGCTATTTCTCTTTCACAACCTTGACCATCATTTAAAAATTACACAAGAGAGGTGGTTTGTGGTTACCACTGTGTTTGTGTGCTAGGACGTTTGCCCCTTGAGGGTTTTTTAAAAATTTCTTTTCTTTTCTTTATTGATTAAGGTATTACATATGTGTCCTTATCCCTCCATTGCCCTCCCACTCTCGCTCTACCCTTATGTACGTGCGTGATTCTCTGATTCATATTCTTCGGGCCTTTGCTCATTTATCATCTTCTCAGTGAGGGCTTTCTTCAGCACCTTATTTTAAATTAATCCATCTCTTCTGCTTCTTTCTCTTTCCCTTCTGTTTTGTTTTCTGCCACAGCATTTATTTATCTAACATAATTATTTTACTTACTGTTTGCTTGCTTGCTTGCTCATTATGTTTATACCCAGTGGAATGTAAGCTCTCTAAGAGCAAGAATTGTTGTCTGTTTCATTTGTTTCCATATCCCCTGTGCCTCAATATCTGTTGGATGGATGAAGGTTAATAAATGGATAAAGGATAATGGATGGATGAATGAAAAATATTTATTCTGGATTTACAGTTTAGAAAATTGAAATCATGTCTCTTAATTGTTACAACCCATGGCGCCTACCCACATACTCTGAGTGAGCCATGAAGGACTCTACAAATAATCAAAATTCCAGGGACTGCATTACACTGGGATCAAGATGATCACTTTGCAGTCCAGGGTGATATGTGGAGAATGTCAGTCTTAATTCATGATCAAATTTTTACTCCTATCCTCACTCGGGTCTAATAATGAGGCTAAAATAGGAATTGAAAAACTATCACTATTCTGTCCCATTCTATTTGTTCTACTCCAAACTTGAAATAAGCACATCCCCCTTACTATTAATTTCTTCCTAAATATGATTTGAACAGGGCGTGGTGACAGGCCATAGCACTGGGTCTGCTTTCTTCCAGGACACAGCTTTCCGGGGGCAGAGAAGCCTGAGGGGAGGAGACCGGCCACAGTAGTATCGCGATGAGTCAAGCCATGCTAATGGCTCGGGTGAGAAGCAGGGACAAAAACAGCCTGTGTCTGTTAGCTTCGCGGGGGCCTTGGGCCATCATAATCAGCAAAATTGTACCCTTCCTGCCCAGCCTTTGAAGAATCCTGGAAATTAAAGATAATGGCTGTTGAGTTTATTGATAAGCTGAATTCAGACCCCTTGCTGTCTTCCTATGAACAGCAGTATTCTGATTACTTCCATTTTTATTGCTTCAGCTTCCCTAGGGCTCCATCACAGATTACCACACACGTGGTGCTCCAAATACCAGATACATATTCCTTCACAGCTCCGGAGGCTGGACATTCAAAATCAAGATTTAGCATGGTCTCACTCCCTCTGATGGCTGCAGTCATTGTCTGTTTCAAGGTGGATGTAGTAGGCAAAATTCTAAAAGGTCCCCCAATATTTGAATGCCATAACATTCACATAATTGTGTTATATTTTATGATAAAGGGGATTTTACAGATATAATTAAGGTCCAGGATCAGCCGACCTTAAGATAAGGAGGTCATTGGGTGGTCCTGACCTAGCCACATGAACCCTCACTTGTGTTACTTCTGTTCATTAGTCACTTGTACTGACGATGATATAGAAGAAAAAAATAGGACCGAACCACAGTTCCTTTTCCTCTTGGCACATCCTTATCAGTAAATCAAACAAAGAACATGTTGGAAGACTGTGTGTACATCAACAAGTGAAATAAAAACAGTGGAGTTAGTTTTGTGCAATGTTTTCCACTGTCCTGGTAAAACAATATACATCTGTGTGTATGAGCTCCAAAATAAGAGTTGTGTTGTGTGCCTGATTTTTCATATGAGTTCAATGCTCTCCTATTTGCATTTAAAACTGATACTGCATAATAGAAAGGTGAATAGTAAAACTCATGCTAATAACTTACCATTTTGACATTACTAAATAACAAATAAAAACAGGTCTGACTAGTTGAGAGAGAGAGAGAGACAGATAGAGACAGAGAAAGAGAAAGAGACCCTGGCAAAAAGGGAAAAGATTTATATGCAGTACCTTTCCCCTGCTTTTTGGACAAAGGCCCCTGCATTTTCATTTTCCACCGGGTTCTACAAGTTACTAGTACGTAGTCAGCCACAGAGTCAGATTTCTCACTGTAAGAGATGACAACTATGAAAAGATACAAATGTAGCCGAAACTGGTTTGGCTCAGTGGATAGAGCGTTGGCCTGCAGACTGAAGGGTCCAGGGTTCAATTCCAGTCCAGGGCATGTATCTTGGTTGCGGGCACATCCCCGGTGCGGAGTGTGCAGGAGGCAGCTGGTGGATGTTTCTCTCCCATCGATGTTTCTAGCTCTCTAGTCCTCTCCCTTCCTCTCTGTAAAAAATCAATAAAATATATTTTAAAAATAATAATAATAAAGAAAAGATACAAACCTAGAATGGCCCCTGTGGAATTGGATTAGAATTAGTGAGAACTCATGGTTTTCCATAGAGATAGATTGGCTTAGAGATTGAGATGTAAAGATTTGTGGAACTATAGATGTGCACGTACCATTCTCTATTAAAGGAAACTCGGGATGCTTGGAGAAATATCTCGTTCCAGGGTTGAAGCAGGGAGTATATTTTTCCACCAGAAAGTGAGGGAATGCTCGCGAGTGAGGAGGTCCTGGCTGCAGGCACAGAGGCCAGCTCATTTGGAGCATAAAAATTAATAACGACTCTAATGGACTAGGACCCGCTGAATAGGAGAGGGTCTGCGAAACTGAAATAAATGAAAATGAAAAGTTTTCCCCATAGCACATTGCCAAATATAAATACAGAAGAAATGCAGCCCCTTCTGGCCTGCCCCTCAAGTAGATCCAAAGATCCACACTCCCCACCTGCCTCTCAGATCATGCAGAAATGTGTCCAGGGAAAATAAACCTGTTTTATTCTTTATCACCTGAGAATACATTTTTTTTTTTTTTTTTGCCTAAGCATTCACAGTTCTAGTCACTATCTGCTACCAGGTCCAACTGGCCTGGTGTCACCAGTAGAGTGGACCAGTGACCAAAATGTCCAGGTAATGAAGGTTGATTGTCATCCTCCACTATCTATTTAATTTAAGCAAGGATTAAACTGGTTAACTGAATGGGCTATTATGGAGATAATTACTCCTGCCTCCTTTACGTGGTTGAGAGTTTTTTCAACCTACTATGGTTGAGAGTTTTTTCAGCCTACCATCTTTGCCTAAGGTTGCAGATCAGGGAGAACTTTTAGGGGATTCCTCTTAGCCTTTCCAATCACTCCACGGAGAACCACTGAGAGGGCTCTTCCAGCTTCTAAGAATTCCACAGCCCTTGGACTTGGGCTAGGACTCCATCTGTCACTTGGCCTCTAAACACCCCCTCTCTAATAAATAGGCTGGTGATATTTTGAGTCACTTGGTATCCATGTCAGCTTATCCACAGCCCTTAAAATACTCAAATATTTACTTTACTCAGTGTACTGTTAATCTGATAAAGGTATGTTAGGTCCCTTTGGGGAAGAATTGTTAATAGCTACTTGCTATGGTGTTTCAGGGACCTTCCTCAAGGGGGCACAGCAAGTCAATCAATGGACTCTGAATCTGAAATCCACCTCAACTCTTGAAACTTAGACTAGAGACCATGATTTTCTTTGTGGTACTAACCCATGCAAGATTTTTTTTTTTATCTATAAATCAATGAGGACCCCATCTGCCTGCCCATACATCTTGCTCCTAGATGCCATGGTGTATTAGTCCTTGCCAGATTCTTGAGAGTCACTCTGGCCTTGCTGTTCACTCAGATAATTGCATTAACCTGTCTTCCTAGAGGCTTATTGTGACAATGAACACAGCCAATTAATTCCACCAATCTTACCTCCGCGCGGACAGCTATATGCTGTTGACTTGCTTCTGCTCTTCCAGAATCCCATTGTCTACCCTGCCACCAGGGAGCCCAGGTTCCCAGAAATATTTCCAAATGTCAACACTGGCCTGCAGAGGACAGACAGCACTGCCTTTGTCAGATGCTGGTGTCTCCCCCACGAAGCATTCCGAACTGTTCTAGTGAAGACAGGGCCTCCTTGTCTCGTGGTCACTTAGTGGCTCCCTCCCTGGTGTTGCACCATCAGTCCGTTCTACCACGCCCACCTTTCTGAGCCTTTGACCTGTTCCTCCGCCAAGGGATTTCCAGCATCTCCACCCGACTTACTGTAAGCATCACTTCCCCCGAAGTTTAAGGACATATCCCAGCAGTTTATTAGGAGTGGCTCCAGGAGTCCTTGCCAGAACGAGCCGGGGGAGAAGAAAGCAAAGAGCAAAAAGCAGTTCTGAGCTGAGGGGAGGGTGACGCTTTGAAATGGATGACAATCTGAAGTTTTTGGCGAGGTGTACCTGCCTTTTAATACCTGAAAAAAGTAGACTGTTTTAATACCCAGGAGTGAATTGAGAGTCATTTGGATCTGCCCAGGACATCTCCAAGGCACAGGAGAGAGAGCCGACAGTGTTTTTGAAGGCAAAGCCAGAGGAAAAGCGGAGCTGTTTCCCCATTGTGCACTCCCAATTACAGAAGGTTCAAATTGCCTGTTGCACAAGTGCTGAGGGCAACATGTGTTGCTGTCTTCCATTTCCCTGAGTTGTTTTTTCCACTTAGAAAGTGTGTTACAGTGAGTCATTATGCAGTATGAAACCCTTAGGCCTTCTGTGTTTATAAACCTAGGGGACAAGATATGTTAAATCCGTACACCACACTATGTGAGCTGGTCTTGGAGACGGATTAAGTGGTAACCTGAGAGCCACACAAACAGTCTTAGGCACGGGCTGTGGAGCTCAATGGAGAAAACCTCTCTCCCGTGGTGTGGGGGCTGCTGGTGAAAACGGGCTTCATGACGGAGATGGTATTGTGAGGCGATGAGTATGATTTTGAAAGAGAGAGAGAGAAAAAAGTCTCTCCGAGTAAAGGGAACAATAACAGGAAAAGGCGTGGCAGGATGACGCTAGGGATGAGAATCTCAGTTTAGACGAAACCAGGGACCCACGTAGGGATGTAATGGAAAATGAAGTCCGAGAGACGCCGGTGGCTGCATCGGGAAAGTCCGGGACACCAGAGAGCAGGGTTTATGTTTCCTATGGAGGTGCAGGAGGGATGGACTGAAATTCAAATACTTGCCTTACTATTTTTTTTCCAAATAACTTCTTGACTATGATCTTCAAGTTCTCATTTATAAACTAAACCTCAAGACAGAGGTGGATGCAAAGTGGCCTTTGCAGCCTAGGAGCACCCTGAATCATCTACCTCCCTCCCCCTTGCAGGTCCACCCCCTTCATCGGAAGCCCCCAGGACAATGAGGTTCTGGCCAGCATCGCATAATCTTAGGAACAAAGCCTTGTCTGCTTTCCGCAGAGACGGGGCTTTGGTCAAACGATAGACAACATCTTGGCCCCAGTGAGGTTTCGGCTCCAGGCCCAGGAAGCAAAGCCATTCCACCAAACAAATCCTTGCAAAACGAAGCCGAATGACACCATGGCTGATATCAGGACCAGATGCAATGATCAACTATTCCCTACCTTAGTGCTAACCAATCAATGAAGACCACGAGCCTGACTCCCTTAGTCCCTTATACAACCCATTTCCTAGAAGCCACCAGGGAGCCAGGTCTTAAAGAAGCCATGGGCAAACTACGGCCCTTGGGCCAGATCCAGCCGGTTCAGCTGTTCTATCCAGCCCCGTGGAGCCCAAAGAGCGGAGGGTTCTCTTGCTCTCCCCTCCGCTCCTTCACCAGCAGCCCAAGATGAGAGTGCCAGCATGGTCAGGTTGCTTTTGTTCCGGCCCTCCGGTCCAGTTTAAGAACCCATTGCGGCCCTCGAGTCAAAAAGTTTGCCCACCCTTGTCTTAGAGCAACAGCCCACCTGTGACTCTGGTTTTGGTGACATTTCCTTAAATAAACCTTCTCTTCATTTGCTGCCATCTGCTGTTCTCGTCCGATTTTGATGGCATGCAGGCGAATGAAGTCCTTTAGTTTGGTGACAGAGGCAAGTGCCTGTTACTCAGGCACTGCCCCTGGATTTGGCCGCCTCCTTGAAGTTCACTTGCTGCCCTGCCCCATTCTGATTCTGGTCTGAGTACAGAAAGTAAACGGTTCACTACTATGTTGTGTCGTGGGAGCAGAGAGCCCTTTCTTTCTGAAGTTGACCGTTAACCTTTGAGTTGAATACTAGGATCCAGCATCAAAGAGTGTGTTTACCTTGACAAGCGTAGGCTTTCCCCTTTCTTGATCTTCAAAAGGAATAGTTATTAGAATACTGTGGTAAAGTATTAGAAACACACCAATAACTGTCTCAGAGAGTGGGTGTGGGGATGTAAAGTAACCACACAGGTAAAGTGGTTACTACTTCCCGGCTCATAGTAAGCACTCAACGTTAAGTTGCCTTTACACGGATTTTCTTTTTTTCCTTTTTTTAAAAATAATTTCTTTATTGATTAAGGTATCACATATTTGTCCTCATCCCCCCAGTCACATCACAAACCCCTCCCCATGCGTGCCCCCATCCCCCCTGTTGTCCGTGACCACTGGTTAGACTTTATATGCATGCATACAAGTCCTTTGGTTGATTTCTCCCCCTTAACCCACCCTTCCCTGCCTTCCCTCTGAGGTTTCACAGTCTGATCGATGCTTCCCTGTCTCTAGGTCTGTTTTTGTTCGTCAGTTTATGTTGTTCATTATTTCCCCTAGATGAGTGAGATCATGTGATACTAGAAATACACTTATAAGAACCAAAAATGAGACAAGCAATAACAGTTATGCTGAGAGGCAAATGAATCTCGCCCATGGGGTGAGTTGGGCCCTTCCTGGAGAAGAAACCTGGTTTCCCCAAGATATGTGATCAGTGCCAGGGCCTCAGCAGCAGGCGAAGGGATCCCAAGGCAGGTGCTGGGCGTGGATGTCACGGGGGCATAGGCTACCAAGGAGACAGAACTGAACCTCACATTACCCTGCTTGGCCCCAGAGGATGGCTGGTTAGCCAGAGATGGGTAAGATTCTTCAGGGAAGGAACAACCTAAGATAGGCACAGTCGCAGAGGGGCCATCAGGAGAGAACTGGGAGGTCAACAGAGGTAGGGCACAGACCCTCACCCAGCCCCAACTTTGCAGGGGCCTGAACCCTCAACCCTTCTGAGTCTCCTGCCCCCCATGACTGCTTCGCTTCCCATGCCCAGCTCAAATCGGGACCCAGGTATCAGAAAGAGACTTGGCCGATAGCAGCTGCCCTCTCACTGCAACAAGACTTATTTGAGTTGTCTTGTACCCATGGTGTGGGGAAGTGGGCTTTTGATATCTAAATCCAGCCTAGCACCAGGAACACTCAGGGCCTACTCAAGAAGGTAAATAATACTTTCCACTAATATTTACAGGGTAAAATAAGATTATTGTTAGAGTATTAAATTTGACAGCAAAATAGTAGTCAAGTTCTCAGACTCACTTAAATTGGCTATTTGAAATAAGTGAATATTCTAGAAAAATCAATTGTACTGGACAAAAAGCTGTTCCTAAAGTGGTAACTAAAATTTTTATTGGTAGTTCATCTCATGGTAAAATTGTATAATATGTAATGAACCTAAAGCAGTCATATTTTAGTGCAAAAAATTAAAATGTAAAAGTTATCAAGATTACATTATAAAATTTCCAAAAGCCTCCTAATATTTAAATAAAAAAGGGGGATAGTAGAAAAATATAATTTAAGGAAAAATATCCTGTAAGTAAATTACATCTAGAAAATTTTTACTTTAGAAAATTAACTTTCATTTGTAATGCTAACAACAAGATACCCATGAAAAACACACATGGTGTCAAAGCAAGCCAAAGGAAAATCATTTGGGGGGGGAATTGAGAAAGGATCCCAAGTCAAATGTATAGAGAATATTCCTTTATCAACTTTTGATTGAGAATACGTTTGTATATTTTCAGAAAACAACTCCAAGATCATATGGATTCCTGCAACAGAGAAGAATTGACAGGACTGATCCAGTTATGAAGACAGAAGGGAAACAGTCCAGTGATGGAGGATGCTGATGATGCCATACTAGCAGTCAGCAGCTGTGTGTTGCTACAGGTTGCCCAGGACCAAACCAGAGAGGGTCATACCTGCATTATCACCATTTGTCCACCATCCAGAACTGAAATATCATTGCTGACATGTTCTCATAAGGAACTGTTTGACATTGAAATTGGGGTTCAAAAGAACCGTTGGCACAGAAAGAAAGTCACTAAAGACTGATACATAGATTTTCTATAGAAGGGAGTAGCACAGAGTAAGTAATTTATCTCTTACAAACTCTCTCTTTGAACACTGCCTCCCACCGGTGCCTGCCCAGATAAATGAAGACATTAAATCCCCAACTAATTATATTTCCCATGCCTGCAGACATTCTTCATGAGATAGTTTCAGCCTTGCACCTTTCTATCCCATTCTTCTGGACGCCTAAGGTTTGATGCTGCCCCTCTATAATGCCCCTCTATAATGCAATACATGAAATAGTACTCAATTTCCAGGTATGGGCTGACTAGTGGACAAAGAGTTCTTTTACTGTAATTCTATTTTTCCAGGCTAAGATTTCTTTAGGGTTTTGTTTTGCTTTGTTAAGTAGCCACAACTTGCCATTGACTCATATTTAGTTTCCAGCCAACAGAAACCCTTAAGTTTCTTTTCTTTTTTTTCCCTCCCCCATGTGATGTTTTTAAGCCATCTCTCCCCCACCCAGATCTTGAACAGTTTGTTTTTCTGTATCTGAGTCAAGGACTTCTCATGGCTGTTAAATTCCACCTTGTTGGATTAATTTTCTCCATTCCAGCTGTTAGCATGTTAACTCTCCTCTCCCATTAGGACCAGTTACATATCTTCTTCAATTGGGATTGATTTTCTAACGATATCTTTTATTGACAACATTGCTGAAAAGTGTTACTAGGACTTGAGGCAGCACAAAGCCCTGTGACCTGCCATGAGAAACTTCCTACCAGGTGGAAAGGAAATTTAGCAAGTACCAGTCTTTGGGTAAGGTTATCCAACTGTATATGAATTCACTTACTTGATCTAGAAACCAGATTGCATTATTACATATTTTCTAAAATAAGTCATGAGGGATCTTGTCAACAAACACAATTTATGCTGAATTCACTCCTTTTTCCAATCTATACACTCTACCAAAACCAGAAATAATTACTATGGAATGGCATACTGATTATGAATACTGCATTTATCACTATCTGAGGTGCACTTTCCCTCTCCATCTGCCTTCCCTACAAAAGGTGGTTTCTAAACACACCCCCTTTTTTATAGAGGCAGTATGGCACTGTGATTAAGAGTATGGAGAGCTTACATCCTGGGCGTGAATCTTGGCTTCCCTAATTAGTGGCTGTGTAAACTTGGGCCATTTGTCTCACCGAACTATGCCTCAGACTTTTCATCAGTAAAATGGGGATCATAATAGAGCCCACATCAGAGGGTTGGTATGAGGATTGAATAACTTAACATTTGTAAAGCATTTAGCAAAATGTCTGGCACATTGGTAAGCAATGTAAAAATTCTTGTTAAGTAAACAGGTGGCGGGGGGAAAGATTTGGTAAACCGAGGTCAGACTGCAGCCAAAAATATGCATTTAGGATACCCCTCAGCAACAGATGATAGCAACACAAAACATCATAGCAAACGTATAAGCTGTAGGGTTTTTGGTTTTTTTTTTTGTCTTATTTTTAACAAAAAATAACCCACAAGCCATGTAAAGACTAGAGCAGGGGTGGGCAAACTTTTTGACTCGAGGATCACAATGGGTTCTTAAACTGGACCAGAGGGCCGGAACAAAAGCAACCTGACCATGCTGGCACTCTCATCTTGGGCTGCTGGTGAAGGAGCGGAGGGGAGAGCAAGAGAACCCTCCACTCTTTCAGCTCAGCGGGGCTGGATAGAACAGCTGAACGGGCCAGATCCGGCCGGGGGGCCGTAGTTTGCCCACGGCTGGACTAGAGGCATTAGAGTCTCTGGTAACTTCTCAACATTTAGACTAAAATTTTTTTTCAGGAAAATATATTTAATCTCCAGAACTTAGAGTTTATTATTGTCCAGTATGCATATATGTCTACTACTATATAATGAAAGCCTCAGTGACCATTACAGCAGAACAACCAGAATGACTGGTTACTGTGATGAGCACTGACCACTAGGAGCCTCTCCCACCTCCGCGGCAGTGCTAAGGAGCAGCGAGCCAAGTGGTAAGGAGCAGCGAGCAGGTGGGCAATAAGGAACAAGAGGTCCTGGGCTGCAAGAGAGCACAGGCTGGGCTGAGGGACCCCTCCACCCGCACTGCACAAATTCCATGCACCGGGCCTCATGAATATTCATATTAATGAACGTATGCTTTCTTCCTCCAAATAATTTCAAATCTTTAATTAGTACCAGATAACTAAATACACAATTTAATACTTTTATTACTTTTCTTTCATCAGAAAAAAAATCCATATAAAGTTGGCTTATCTCTTAAGTTCCTGTGTACTTTATATTCTATTTTTTTTAGATTGAGGTGACATTTACATAGCATGAAATTCACCCATTTTAAAGTGAACAATTCAGTGTCAGTATATTCACAATGTTATACAACCATCACCTCTATCTGGTTCCAAAACATTTTCATTACCCCAGAAGAAAACTCTATTACATTAAGCAATTATTCTCCTTTCGACCTGCCCGCATATTCTGGCAACTACCAATCTGCTTCCTGTCTCTATGGATTTACTTCTTCTGGACATTTCATATAGAAGGAATCATAGAATATGTGACCTTGTGTTTCTGGCTTCTTTCAGCATGCTTTTGAGGTACATTCATGTTGTAGCATGTATCAGAACTTCATTCCTTTTTATGGCTGAATAATAATCCATTATATGGATATACCACAATTTGTTTATTCATTTACACACTGATGGACATTTGGATTGTTTTTATTTTTATTTTTTGCTACTGTGAATAGTGCTGTTATGATTATATATGCACATGTATTTGCTTGAGTACCTATTTTCAATTCTTTTGACTATATGTCTGAGTGAAATTGCTGGTACATATGGTAATTCTGTTTCAGTTTTTGGGAATCACCAAACTTTTTTCCATAGTGGTTGCACCATTCCCACCAGCATTGTTAGAATGTTTAATTTATCCACACTAACATTTGTAATTTAAAATTTACATTTTTAAATTATAGACATCCTGCCGAGCTGATGTGGCTCAGTGATTGAGTGTTGACCTATGAACCAGGAGGTCACAATTCAATTCTGGGTCAGGGAATATGCCTGGGTTGTGGGTTTGATCCCCAGTGTGGGGTGTATAGGAGACAACCAATCAATGATTCTCTCTCATCATTGATGTTTCTATATCTCCCTCTCCCTCTCTGAAATAAATTTATTTTAAGATAAATCACAGACATCCTAATAGGTGTGAAGTGGTATTTCATAGTGGTTTGGATTTGCATTTCTCTAATGAGTAATGATGTTCAGCATCTTTTCATGTCTTATTCTCCATTTGTTTATCTTCCTTGAAGACATGTCTATTGAAAACCATTATGTATTTTTTAATTGCATTGCTTTTGTTGTTTTTCAGTCTTAAAAGTTCTTTATATATTCTGGACACTAAACCCTTATGATCTGCATGATTTCTCCCATTCTGTGAATTTTCTTTTCACTTTCTTGGTAATATCTTTAAAATTATTTTTCTTTTAGTGCATATGCCTTTGTTATCATATCCAAAAATCCAGAGCCAATATAAGTTCATGAACAGTTATACTTAAGTTTCCTTCTAAAAGTTTTATGAACTTAACTCTTACATTTAGATGTTGATTCATTTTGAGTTAACTTTTGGCTCCTCTTATTTTTATTGATTAGTATAAAGACTTGTCAATTTTGTTGATATTTAAAAAAAACTAACTTTTTGTTTCATCGATTCTTTCTATTGTTTTTATATTTTCATTTTATTTATTTTAGCTCAAATCATTTTTAGTACCTTGCTTTTGCTAGTTTTGGGTTTTGTTTGCTCTTCTTTTTTTAATTCTAAGATATAAAGTTGAATTATTGATTTAAGATTTTTCTTTTTTTTTAATTAGGTGTTTACTGCTATAAATTTCCCTCTGAGCACTGCTTTTACAGCATCCTGTAGGTTTTGGTAGGTTTGTATTTTCATTCATTTTCAAATATTTTCTAATTTTTATTCTAATTTCTTATTTGACTAGTTGTTTAAGAGTATGTTAGTTAATTTCCATATTAGTTGTTTAAGAGTATGCTATTTAATTTCCATATATTGTGATTATATGCAACTTTAAGACAATTCTTCAGAATCTATGCTACCTTAAGACCATTCTTTAGAATCTACATTCTACCCTTAACTCAGGATCTTACATGTATCCTTACTAAACCTTATTTTATTATATTTGAGTTATCAGACTGTTTAGCCAAAAAAATTTTTTTGGGAGGGGGGGGATTTTGATTGTATCATATATAATTTGACCTATCTGAGGTCCCTTATTAAGTGAATGATAAAAAGGTGGAACATGGTTGGCTAAGGATAAACCCACCTTTATATTATATTTAGGTTAACAGGAGCAAGTTCGTTGTATGAATTTTTCTAACTTATGAAAAAGTAAAGGGTTAGGATTGAAAAGCCCACCCTACTTTCTTCAAACTATATATTCATAATCTAATATGTACACTATAAATCTTATTTAATTTAATATACTATAATCTTGCTGTGATGGTTAACTTTATGTGTCAACTTGGCTGGACTACAGTGTCCAGACATTTGGTCAAGCATTATAATGGATGTTTCTATGAAGGTGATTTTTGGATAAGATTAACATTTAAATTGGTGGACTTTGAGTTGAGTATGTCTCTCCATAATGTGAGTGGACCTCATACAATCAGACGAAGGCCTTATAGGGAAAAAGACTCACACCCCCTAACAAGAAGACTGCCTTTGGACTCAAATTCCAAACCTTCCTTGAGTCTCCAGCCTGTTGGCCTGCTCCACCAGATTTTGGATTTGCCAAGCCTCCATAATCATGTGAGCCAATTCCTTAAAATCTCTGTGGGTACACATACATCCTTGTTGTTTCGGTTTCTCTGGAAAAGTGACTAATATACTTGCAACATAATTTTATTTCCTTAAACCAAAATATTTTGTTTAACCGTTATTTGTACTTTGTTTATAGAGTAAGGTTTTATTGCATATCCAGAATGTGTTTTCCTCTATTGGATTCCTTCATTCGTCCATTTGAAAAACATTATTGAACATCTGCAATATACCAGGCACTGAACATAAGGCAGTGAACAAATGAGGAAGCATATCGCATATCAAAAGTATTATGGAAAACAATAAAGGGCAGAATGGAAAGGGTGTTTACCATGATACCGTGTTTTCCTAAAAATAAGACCCACTTACAGATTTCCTTCTGAGCGAAATATAAGGCATCCCCCGAAAATAAGACCCCCAGAATTCACAGTTTGTCTGGTTTGTGTTAACAACTACCATACTACTATACCGTATACAGGTAATAAATTTCCTTTATTTTAATTTAACAATAAATGTGTACCGTATTCTTCTTCCTGGAAAAATAAGACATCCCCTGAAAATAAGACCTAGTGCATCTTGGAACCCAACTGAAAGTCAAGTGACATGGGATCCTGAGATAAGCAGCCCGCAGGAGAGAAATTCCGAGGACACGAAGGCTCAGATCCAACAAAATCAGAGTCCCCTCTAAATCAGAGGACATTTCAGTAGAGACTTTATATAAGTGGAGAGGCAAAGCATGCAGATATTTGGAATAAGAATGTTCTGGGTTGCAGAAAAAAGGTGCAAAGGCCCCTAGAAAGTAGCACGCTTGGTGTGCTAAGGGGCAGTTGGAGCCAATGCTCCTCTAATAACAGAGAGCATGAGCAGGAGAGTGGCAGGAGATGAGATCAGAGGGAAGACCAGCAGCAGATCACATAAGGCTTTCTGTGCCATCCTGTGGACTTCAGGTTTTGCTCTTGAGACGAAGTCATTGGAAAGTTTTGAACAGAGGGACATGATCTCACTATGGTTTAAAAGGATCCTTGTGGCCGCTAGGAGGATAATAGACTTTAATAGGGCAAGAGACAAAGGGAGAGGACAGTTTGAAAATTATCTCAGTAATCTAGGCAAGGTAGTTAGGACGAGGGCCATGCTCAGCCACCCGGGTGCAGGCCTGGAATGGGAGAGATTAGATTTAACTAACGTTGGGTATGTTTTATTTATGACCTCTAATTTTTTGTGTTTGCTCCAAGAACAATCATATGGTAATTAGATAAGAAATAAACATTTCTTGGGAAAATCATCCTGAGTGCCAAGAGTCTTGAGAATATGCTATAAGCAAAGACAGATAAAGTAAAGCATCAGTTCTTTTATTCAATCCATTTTGAAAGCGTTGCTCTGCAAAACTCGACCTTTACCCTTAGTAAATGTGGTGAACTAGCTTTTCTCCCTGAGCCTCTTGACTCTGGCGGGACCTATAGCCACTGATTAGCTAAGACATAGAACCCAACTGTAAGAACTGTAAATACTCTGAACCAGTTTACAAGAGGCTGAATCTATTACAACCACCGGGCTTGTAAAAAGCAAGAAAGGTGTGTTTGAGGTAGCCCCACCTTCCTCTAGTAAACATGTCTTAACTCTAGACCTGCTGTGGTAGAGCTCACATCCTTTGAGTCCGGTAAGAAAGCCCTTTGAGACCTGAAGCTGGATAATGTGAACCCATATTTTACTCCTCGCCAATGGGAGTTAAGACACTGCATCTTTCTATCCTAATGTCCAATTTCTGAACAAGGTCAAACAGCCCATTTACAAGTGCTCCGAAGACATCCATGGCAGATGTGGGCAATGAAAGGGGGGTTTGATACTGTTTCCTGGGAAAAAGAAAAAAAGAAAAAAACACACCAAAAAAAGCCTACATGTCTACGTTTTAATTCTTGGAACTAAATGTGACTTTATTTGAAAACAGGATCTTTGCAGATGTTATTAAGGCTCCTGGAATGCAATCATTTTGGATTGAGGGTGGGTCCCAAAACTAGTGACTGGTATCCTTATGAGAAGGGAGACTTGAAACACCCAGAGACACAGAGAAGGCCGTGTGACTATGGAGGCAGATCGTGGGGGACTGACTAGGTCTACTAGAGCCAGGATGGCCAGCAAGCACCAGGAGCTGGGACAGAGGCATGGGGAAGGTTCTCCCTCGGCGTCTCCAGAAGGAACCTATCCTGCTGACATCTGGATTTCAGACTTCTGGACTCCTGAACTGTGAGAGACTACATTTCTTGTTGTTTTTAAGCCACCAAGTTTGTGGTATTTTGTAATGGCAGCCCTAGGTAACTGATGCAGGGAGTAAACTCATGTTCTAGTAAAGTGAGAAGTGGGAAAACAACATGGTTGGGAAAACAACAATGAAACATTCTTGGATCTAGGGAAAAGGCTGAGATCACTGGTAGTTCCTAAAACCTCAGGGCATTTCCCTTACGTTCTCTCTAAGAGGAGCTGTCTCCTCCCCCAGAAACTGGCATTTCCCTTACGTGCTCTCTAAGAGGAGATGTCTCTTCCCCCCCCCAGAAATCATGTTTCCCGATCGTCTGGAAAACCCGCAGTTATTTTGAGTTTATTGTCCCATTTCTAGAAGAGTGTTTGAAATATTTTGCTCAACAGGAAGTCCTGCCCTTATCATTGGCCAGCCTGGCTTTTCAGTACTGACGTTTCTGCCGGCAGCCGGTCTGAGTTGAGAAGCCTGTACTTGGGGAGGGCAGCCTTCCAGTCACCTGTCTCTCCCTGGATGCCTGGCTTCTCTCATCTGGAATGAAAAGAAATAACAGCCGAAACCGGTTTGGCTCAGTGGTAGGGCGTCGGTCTGCGGACTGAAAGGTCCCGGGTTCGATTCCGGTCAAGGGCATGTACATTGGTTGCGGGCGCATCCCCGGTGGGGGGTGTGCAAGAGGCAGCTGGTCGATGTTTCTCTCTCATCGACATTTCTAGCTCTCTATCTCTATCCCTTCCTCTCTGTAAAATATCAATAAAATATATTTTTAAAAAAAGAAAAGAAATAACAGCCAGCACTGTACTATGATGTTTTGATGTTTTTGTTCACTCTGTTCTCTGCCTTCAGTGCTCTCATGCCCCTGAGGGAGCCCCTGCTGGTTCATGGAGACTTTGTCCAAATGACTCTGGCTCCCAGGAAGCCTCCCTGGAGCCACAGGATCAAGGATGTTTTTCCTTCTATGTCCTGCAGAGCTGGTGCGCTTTTATTAAAGGACATAGTAGGTTTTATTACAGCTTATTTTTAATGGATCTATCTTGCCTAAAACACTCCAGAGGAAGTGTTATTCATGTCTGAATTACCAGAATGTCGTCTAGAAGCTGGCTCAGTAAATGCTTTTTCTATAAGTTAAGGAAAGCACTATCTTCAATAACCAAAGTTTCCTGAAAACACACGACTGCTATCGTTTAAGTTAATCTATTTTGGATTTCAGGCCATTAGAATTTGGCAACGAAAGAAAAGTAATATAAAACTGAAGTGTATCCCGTCTGAGCCAAGAGTTCAGCGCAGAATTCCTAGAGGTAAGTTTTTTGCTGCTTTGCAGTTATGATCCGAGAACTTATTTCCTGGAAATGCAATGTCACCCGTAGGAGTGCAAAGGTCTTAAACATGTGGGAGGTAGGCTCTTCCTATTTCGATTAGAGCTTAGAAAAGACTTTTCAGAATTAACTACCGAAGAAACATGCTATGCCATATTCCCTCTGTCTGGTCACCAGAGAAAGCAGATGGCATTCAATGAGATGTTATTACTCCACAGTCTATTCAAATGCCTGCTTTCATCGTGTTTGTTTGGAGTTATACCTAGTTATACCTGTATCTGAAAAAAATTCAGAATGAATCCTCAGCTGTAGAAGAAAAATCAACTGGGCTCTAAGCTTATATGTGAACATGCTCCATAGAAAAGATGAAAACGTTCAAGTGAACAGAAGCTGAGGGCAAACAGGAGAGGAAGGTTTGGGTAGGTGAGTATGTCTGTTCCCATGGGAACACAGGACTGCTGCCAACAAAATCCATGGGAAAGGCTACAGACTTTATGATTCAGGCTAAAATTAAATTTGTAAAGGAGTCAAAATACACATGAATCATCTCCTCTTTCAACCACTACGATTATTATCATTTCCCAGTCAAAAGCTGGCCAAGAGTCATGACAACCAGCCTGTTGTGACTACTGAAGATGTTTGAACTAAGTAATCTCTCCACCAAGAAATCCCTGCAGCTTCTAACATACACCACAGGCCATCAACATTCCTTCACCTACTAAGGCCATCTGATACAATGGTCTCTATACATCCTAATTTGTGACCAATTCCCCATTTTGGTCAGGATGGTCTTCTCACTGTCCCCTGTACATTGGTATCCGTTCATAATTCCAAATCTTTACTTTCACTCTTTGTCTGTCTTCCAGTGCATTTTCCCTCTTCACCATCTGTTCAAACCAATTTATTCTTAAAATCCGGTCCCAGTATCACAACCCTATGACCGGAGCCTGGTTGAGAGCTAGTCAATGGTAGCTGTAGTTTTGGTGATAAGTTCATTGATAGGATCACAGTGAACAGAGTATTAGGGAATAGTACCCTAATATCTCTCCTCCTACATTCTGATCTCCTCCTGGTACCTCCCACGGGCCAGAGGGTGACATTGTCCATGGGGGACAGCCTCCCAAGACAAAGAAAATAGTAGAGAAGAGTCAATAGTCTGGGAGAATAAAAGAATAACCAGAACAGGTGTTTATTAACACTTTCCTGCCTGTTTCCTCAGGAAAGAAAAATTGGGGTGGACAAGAAAGGTGTTAGGTTTACAAAGACGTTGATTACAGCAAGTGTACAAAGTCTGTCATGTTGAATTGATGAACATCTGTGACATGGACCCGTAGTATCTTTGTGTTGTACAATGTTGACCTCAAGGATTTCTCTAAAAGCATGAGAAACCCGAGTCACTAGAAGTTTCGTTTATTCATATAAACCAGAGAATATAGTTAATTCAAATTTAACAGAAAACTGTAACACTGTTCAGTCCTTATCAAGCAGCAATTACATATTTTTAAATTTAAGAAAAATAGTGTAATTAACATTAAATTACGTGGAAGATAATATTTAGAGGAAGACTATGGGACCAAACCTCAGACCTGGATCTCTGTGTTTGGAATTGGAATTTTAGAAGAACTATGCTAATAGGTAGGGAAGAAAAATGTATCCTGGTGCCAGATTTCTAGCATCTTGAGTCATGGAAACCTGACATTGCTTCAGTTTTGTAATACTCCTATGATCCATGACCTATAAAAGTAATACGTGGTATAAGAGATCAACTGAAGGACTGGTATGCTTGCATATAAGAACAACCAATGGACACAAAACTCTGGGGAGGGAGGGCATCTCTGGGAGGGGGGGGGACAATGGTAAGCTATGTACACAGATAATACTTTAATTTAAAAAAAAAGTAATACGTGGTATTATTTACCAAACTCATCAACCCATGACAGATCCATAAACCCAAACTTGCCACAGTATTTTAGTTGGGTTAATGTTTTTTGTGAAGGGCAAAGGATGCTGAAGACTCCTGGGTCCACACATACATACATACATACATACCTATACACCCCAGCACCAGCCATCTTCTTTCTTCAGCAAAATTATATCCTTGCTTTCCATTTTTGTTTTCAAACCAAACATCAATATGTTGAAGATACCCTTTTTATTATACCCAGAAGTATCTTAATATGGTGGGAAACAATATACATTATACCAATTTGTTTTGAGAAATCAAGTAGCTGATTATCCATCTGAGCTCAAATATGTGAGGTACCCACTTCCTTGGTTTGAGGATTATTCTTTAAACAACTTCTTTTCCTGAAAAGAGTTCTCTAATGATATCTCAGGGAAAACACTGGCTAACCTCAGGAGTTACTTCTGTCTTTAGGAATGCTGGAGGTGCAGGGCAGCATTTTGAGTATCAGAAGATTTATTAATATGTCCACCATGATATTATTTTATTAGTGAGTTGACTTGATACTAAGCTAGCCTAGATTGGGTTTCTCCAGAAGAGACCCTGAGACTAAAATTGAGGCTAGGAGTCATTTGGAAGGTAATGTTGGGAAGCATTGCCAGGGAAGGGAAGGAGCCAGTTAGAGGATGTGTTCATGAGGAGGTTACTGGGTGGGGAACTGGGTTCATGGTCTACTGTGTGACTCTGAGAGGCGATGTAGAGCATACCCAAGAGTTGTCCCACCCAAAGGATGAGAAAGATGCAGAATTTAGCCACTAACTCCCACCTGTCATTAATTTGAAGGCAGTTTCTAGGGATGTTAACTCACTGGCACTTCAGCCTGCCTGGCACCCAGCATCTCCTGTGGCCAGAGAAAGCTCTTGGGGCTAAGGCAGTGGTCGGCAAACTGCAGCTTGCGAGCCGCGGTTTACCGCTCTGTTGACTAATGAGTTTGCTGACCACTGCTAGACTAAATGTTACTGTGTAGTTGGAAGCTATGAGGATTAGGCAATTGTGGCATATTGTGTGCAAGGAGGTAAAGGGTAGTACATGACAGTGGTGGGCAAACTCATTAGTCAACAGAGCAACAAACCGCAGCTCGCAAGCCAGGCCAACCACTGGGCTAAGGGATGCAAGCATTGGCAATAGAAAGCTGTCAGCATGAATAGGAATGTTGAGTAACAAGCGAATATGAGCAATGCACCAAAGGTACAGGTGTAACTGATTGTAAACACACTATTAAAAGTTTCCTCTTAGTGGGAGGAAGCCAAAAGGCCAGCAACAGACAAGAAATGGAAAGATATGGAAAGCATAAACTGTAATTCTTCTGATAGCAGTCCCATTTCTTCCCACACACGACCCTTGCAGGCTTCTCCTCAACCCCAGGCAGTCACTGAAGGTCAGGCTCAGGGAGGCCTGAGAAAAGTGTCTCCTTATCTTCTCAGAACACTGGGGCAGGTCAGGAGACAAGCTCTATAAAGCACAGCCAGCAAGAGTGTGCAGTGCCTTTCTGATAAATGGGAACTTAGTCTTTACATTCCAAGGAAATAATATTTCTTTTTCATGCTGTAAATTTTTTTTTTTTGGAAAAGGGAGACTTTTAATAACTGCTTTTATCACCAGGTTAAGTCATGCAGTTACAAAGTAGTTAGAAATTTCTGAAAGGATATTTTTTGTTGTTGTTGTTTTTTGTTTTTTTAAAAAAGGCAAAACTCATTCTTACATAAATAGTATCTAGCATTTCACTGGGACCCTGCTACTCAAAAGGCCCTGGCCAGACACACCGCCACCCCCAGGCTGTCCCCAGGCCGCTGCTGAAGCTGTGCCGAGGGGGATGCAAAGTCAGGGTGAGTTGGGCCATTGTTGGCGATGCTCAGAGCTGCAAGCCAGACCCCAAAGAGGCTGGAGCCCAAGTGTTGTTGTGTGTGTTTTTTTTCTGGGACACTCTATTTGAATTATTGTTCAATCAGGCAACACTATAGACTTTGAAAAGAGAAGAGCAGTTAATTAACTTAAGGAGGTTACTACATTCTTTGGACTCTATGTCATCCATGTGGTTAATAAATTCTGACGGCGCCAAAACCGGTTTGGCTCAGCAGACAGAGCGTTGGCCTGGGGACTGAAAGGTCCCGGGTTCAATTCTGGTCAAGGGCAAGTACCTTGGTTGCGGGCACACCCCCAGCAGGGGGTAGGCAAGAGGCAGCTGATGGATGAATCACTCTCATCGATGTTTCTCTCTATCCCTCTCTCTTCCTCTCTGTAAAAAATCAATAAAATATATATTTTTTAAAAAGACAAAATCGTTAAAAATAAATAAATAAATGAATAAATAAATAAATAAATTTTGATGGTCTCACACAACAGAAATAGGTGCCATCAATTGGCTATGCAATGATAGGAAAGAAGATAACTCTCCTTGGGTTTTTTGTTTGTTGGACAACATGCTACTGATAAGCTATAAATGATACTGTGTTGTTATAAAAATACCAGCTTTTCCATTCATTAGGTTTCACAGGCATTCACTGCTCAGTCAAAGTGAGGCTTAGTAAGTGGTTAAAGGCAATTTTATTACAGCGGCGTGTACTTATTTTATTCTAAGAGGGGGAAACATGCATAAAGAGAGACAGCATTTATTTTTGTTTGTAACCGATAGAATTGAGAGCTCTTTTTAACTGACATACCCAAATGGCTCTCTGGCATCGACTTTTAGTTTTGCACACGATCCGCTGGCTTTAATTTCTCTCTTCCGAAGGGTCTCCTTTGAATCGACCTGTGAGAATGTTGTCCATTGTCCATAAGCAACGAGAGAAAGATCTGTGGTGGCATGTAAACTTGGGACAGGTCTACGGATGAAGAGGTGAAGAGAGCGGTACAGAAGTAAGTCAGTGGCGATCCATCTATGTGAAGGTAAAACCGGCTTCGTTGTACACCTGGAAGATTTTCTCGATGGCATTGGCGTAGGCGGCTGTTCTCAGGTCCAATCCCAGGTTATATTTCATGGCCGTGTGCATGATCTGCCTGGCCGAGCTCTCCATGGTGTAGGCTAAGCCAGAGTGCACGATGTCCTTCTCAGACGCCCCCGCTATCCTTTTCTGGAACTTCGACGTGGGCACAATGGGAATAGACCCCCCATGCTTTCCGAATTTCCTTTCCAGGCTCTCCTGAACCGACATGAGCAAGTGGTAGTTGGAATCCCTCTCATACTTGAAGGTCAAACGGCCGTAGCTGACGTGATTCAGGTTCTTCAGCCACTCAAAGTACGAGACTGTAACTCCCCCGGCGTTCAGGTAGAGGTCTGGAATCACCATGATGTTCCGCTCCAGGAAAATCACGTCCGCTTCGGGAGTCGTGGGCCCGTTGGCACCCTCGGCGATGATCTTGGCTTTGATCCGGGGCGCGTTGGACTTGGTCAGCTGCTTCTCCCGGGCAGCGGGGATCAGGATGTCACAGTCGGCCTCCAAGATGCTCCCTTCATAGAGCTTCGCCTTGGGGAAACCCAGGATGGACCCATGTTGGAACTTGAAGTCTTGCAGCTCCTGTGGGTCGATGCCGTCCGGATTCCATATGCTCCCATCCGACTCGCCGACGCCGACGCACTTGGCGCCAAAGCGATGCAAGTATCGCATGGAGTGCAGGCCCACATTGCCGAGTCCCTGAACAACAAAGGTCTTGTCGCCAAGCCCCGGGGTCATGCCCAGAATGCTCATGTAAGAGGCCTCATTGATGAAGTTTCCGATCCCATGGGAAATCCCGCGGCCCGTCGCGGAGACGCGCCCGTGGATCCCGCCCTGGCTGATGGGCTTGCCCGTGACGCAGGCGTGGGCGTTGATGTCGTAGTGGCCGATGACGGTGGCGTACGTGTCGGCGATCCAGGACATCTCTCGCTGGCCCGTGCCCATGTCCGGGGCCGGCACATCCACGCCGGGGCCGATGAAGCCCTTCTTGGCCAGCTCCATGGTGAACCTCCGCGTGATCTTTTCCAGCTCGTTGTCGCTGTAGTTCTTGGGGTCGATCTTCACGCCGGCTTTGGCGCCCCCGAACGGCACGTCCACCACCGCGCACTTGTAGGTCATCAGCGAGGCCAAGGCTTTCACCTCGTCCACGCTCACGTCGGTGCAGAAGCGGATGCCGCCCTTGCAGGGCGTGCGGTGCTGGCTGTGCTGCGCCCGGTAGCCCTGGATGACCTCCCAGGAGCCGTCGTCGCGCCGGATGGGGAAGGACAGGCTCAGCACCTGGCTGCAGGTCTTGATGATGCGCAGGATGCCGCGCACCCGCTTGCGCTTCTGCTCCTCGCTCTCCCCGGTCTTGAGGTCCTCCACCAGCTTGTCCTCCACGATGCGGGCGCCGCGGTCGAAGAAGCCCTCCACCATCTTGAAGAAGTTGGGGTCCTCCTCGCGGCCAGCCGCCGCCCCCGCCGCCGCGGCCTCCTCGCTGTAGCGTCGCCGGGCGGGCTGCCCGCGGGCCCGGCCCAGCAGCGCGGCCGCGGAGCCGGAGCCCAGGGCGGCGGGCCCGGCGGCGGCGCGGTGGGGCGGCAGCAGCGCTCGGCCCAGGCAGCGGTACATGGCGGCGGCGGGCGGCGCTCTCCTCCTCGGGGGCTCGGTGGGTCGGTAGGTCGGTGGGGAGGGGGTGGGGGAGGAGGCGGAAGGGACGGTAGGGCGCGTGCGGCCTTTCGATCCGCAGCTTCCTGCCTGCTCGAGCTGTGGCAGGGCTGTACGGTTTAATCATTTAATTTCTCTTCGGGCTTGCAGGCCGCAGGATTACCCGCTTCCGAGGGAAATCCTGTTCTTCGATAAAACTTCCGCACACGGTACGACGGCCCCTTTCTGGTTTTTGGTATGGCCCTGCCTCCACCCAAGTCCCAGCCTTACAAGCTTTTTTTTTAAAAAAATATATTTTATTGATTTTTTTTACAGAGAGGGAGAGGGATAGAGAGCTAGAAACATGGATAAGAGAGAAATATCGACCATCTGCCTCCTGCATACCCCCTACTGGGGATGTGCCCGCAGCCAAGGTACATGTCCTTGACCGGAATCGAACCTGGGACCCTTCAGTCCGCAGGCCTACGCTCTATCCACTGAGCCAAACCGGTTTCGGCCTTACAAGCTTTTTGGCACCTCTTAGCATCAAACTGAATGAGCAATTCAGACTTGCGTTGTGTTCCCTAATTTGGGAAATGGAAGAGGGTGCAGGAAAGGCGAGTTTCCCTGCTCTAAGATTCCAAGGTGCTACAAAAAAAAGACAGTGGTTGATGTTTCTAGAAAACTGGGTTCTAACTTTTCGGCTCATTGCCTTCTCTCTCCACTTGACCGGACCAAAGGATTCCTTTCAATAAAGTGAGAAGGACAAGGTCGGGAATACACAATCATCTGGGTGTGTGTGGTGTTAAGTGTTCTGAACAAAGGGGCCTCGTGTGAAACATGTTGGGCCAAAGGAATAGTTCATGAAACATGGTGAACGTTTCTAGTCATCAGGGAAATACAAACTAATTCTAAGTTGAGATACTACTTCACACCCGCTAGAATGGGTAAAATTTAAGGCCGACAATACCAGCTATTGATGAGACCGTGGAACAATTAGAACTCATATATACATTGCTGGTGGGGGAGTGTTAAATGATATACTCATTTTGACTGTGGTTTCTTACAAAGTTCAACATATGCTTTCTTTGTGATCCAGCAGATGCAGTCCTGGGTGATTATCCAAGGCAAGGGGAAATGTACGACCACAAAAGGTTTTGTACAAGAATGTTGGCAGCAGCTTTATTCACAATAGCCCACAAGGGAAAGCAACTCAAATGTCCATCAACAAGAAGCTGGGTAAACGAGTTTTGGCATATGATTACTTGTCAATAAAAAGGATCAATTAGTATACTGATACATGCAACAACATGACTGAATCTCACAAGTACAATATTGAGAAAAGAAGTGGACACAAAAGGGTATATAAAAGCGATGTCTCCACTTATATGAAATCCTAGAATAGGCAGCACTAATATAATGTGAAAAAATATCAGTGGTTGCTTTTGGGGGGGTTGAGGAAAGACATGGGAAGAAAGGAGGAACACTTTCTCATGAGATGGAAATCTGTTGAGGGTGTAGGTACACAGGAGTATCTAGTTGTCAGAACCATTCAACTAACACTTGTGTGTTCCAATGTATGCAAAATTTATCTTAAAATCTGTAAAATTAATAATAACCAAATGAAGGGGCTGGCAAGAGGGGGGTATAGGTAAAATGAGCGGTAGAATATTTAATTGTTGAAGTTGGGTGAAAAAGTGGGGTTTTATTACTACTTGGTTTATCTAAGTTGGAAGTTTTCCACACACAGAGTTTTTAAAGACAATAAGCAAAAATCACCAAAAGGCTTTTATGGAACCAAATAAAGTTCAGTATGCCTGGAGTGGAGAGTGTCTTTTCCATTCTTTCATCTCATAGGAATCTTCCCAAACAGCGGTGCGGTGGGCCAGAGTACTGAACCTCTTAGTCACATCTCATTCCAAACATGGATGGTTACTATGACTGACTAACATAAATGGATGATTGTGGTTGGGAAAACAGATGTATACATCTCGTGTGTAAATATAACTCACCACCAACTCTTGTTCCTTGAGGGACCTTGCAGTAATTAGAATGAGACTTCCAAACGTGAGCCATTTAGCTACCATGGAATACAGGCATGTTTACAGGTACAGGCTCAGACCAGCATAACCCCCTTTCCCAGCTTGGTAAAGGTCCTGAGTAATTAAATTATACCATAATCAGTCACCATCCAATTAAAAAACTATAAATTTAAAATTATGCCTGAGAATATATAAGAAATATGCCCAATAAATCATCACCTCATCACTTTGTTCTAAAACAGATTGTCAATGCTGTGATTCATGAGAGTGTACATTAAATTCCCTACATCTTAATGTGATGCATGTGCATGTGTATGTGTATGCGTGTGAAAGCAGGGGTCTGTGTAGACTTGTTAGAGTGAAATGCAGATTTCTTTCTTAATGTTACATATGAAGGAATTGAAACCAGGAGCAGTGAAGTCACTTGTCCAATGTAACAAGGCAGAAGAATACCACTCAGATCTTCTCATTTCTTCACACTGAAGTAGACTATTGCAATGTGCACGACCATGAAATGCTTTTCACTAGCTGTGTCCAAGAAGACTTTATCTTGGCAATTCATAGGATACTAGACAAATACAGAATTGTTCAAAAGGTTTCTAGTCCACCAGCAAAACTAAAGGATCTATCAAAAAATGTATATACAATTTAACAGCTAAAAAATCAATTTTTGAAAAGGAAATGAATTTTAATAATTATTCAAAGTGTGTGTATTCATTTTTTTTAGGACATCCTATATTCTTTTGCCAGATGGAGATTACAATACTGGATCAGGGTGATGTCTTTTTCTAATTTGTTTTTTAAATATATTTTTATTGATTTCAGAGAGGAAGGGAGAGGGAAAGGTAGAAATATCAATGATGAGAATCACTGATAGGCTGTGTCCTGCATACTCCACACTGAGGATCAAGCCCACAACCTGGGCATGTATCCTGACCAGGAATCCAAACATGACCTCCTGGTTCATAGATTGACGCTTAACCACTGAGCCATGCCAGCCAGGCTTCCCATTTAAAAAAATATGTTTTTATTGATTTTAAAAAGAGTGAAAGGGAGAGAGAGGGAAACATCCATGTGAGAAATACTCACCAGCTGTGTCCTGCATGCCCCCTACTGGGGGTCAAGCCTACAATCCAGGCATGTGCTCTGACTGGGAACTGTATCGGTGACATTTTGGTGCATGGGTTGATGCTCAACCACTGAAGCCACTCCAAAAGTGCTTATGCTGGCTCTCTGTCATTTTGGGTTAATTTCTGTATATGGTGTGAGGTAACTTCATTCTTTCTTTAAAAAAAATATATTTTATTGATATTTTACAGAGAGGAAGGGAGAGAGATAGAGAGCTAGAAACGTTGATGAGAGAGAAACACCGACCAGCTGCCTCTTGCACACCCCCTACCAGAGATGTACCCGCAGCCAAGGTACATGCCCTTGACCGGAATCAAACCCAGGACCTTTCAGTCTGCAGACCGATGCTCTACCACTGAGCAAACCGGTTTCGGCGGTAACTTCATTCTTTTGCATGTGGGAATACTGAACTTGAGTTTAGAATTTTCCCTTCTTAAGTACATTTATTTTATTTTTAAAATAATTTTATTGATTTTTAGAGAGAAAGGGAGAAGAGAGAAGCATCGATGTGAGAGCATAACAACATTCTGCACATTCCCCACCCCACTTAATGGGGATCAAGCCTGAAACCTGGGCATGTGCAGAATCAAACCAGCAATCCCTTGGTACACAGGACAACCAACTGAGCCACACTGGCCAGGGCTGAAGTACATTCTTTAAAAAGTTCCTTGAAGGAAGGCTTCTTGATAATAAATTCAATCTATGTTAGTCTGAAAATGTTTTTATTGTCATTTTTTCTTGAAAACAGAAAAGCTAATCTAGAAATCTAGGTTGATAATTATTTTCTCTTCAGAACTTTGAAGATATCATTCCACTGTGTTCTGGCTTCCAGTGTGTTGGTATTGAAAAACTTGGTATTTATTTGTCCTCCTTTGTAAGCTGTCTGCCTCCAGAGTCCCCCAGTCCCCTCATCACCCCGTACCCCACCCCCAGCTGCCCAGGGCTGGCCCGAGGTGCAGGCAAGCCTCAGATGGTGGCTACCCAGCCACCCAGTGCCTCCTGAGGCTCAGGTAACCAGGGCTGGCTGAAGATTGCGCTGCTGGCAGTGGCAGCAGCAGAGGTGTGATGGGGCATTGCCTTCCCCTGATCACCAGGTTGCCTCCTGCCCCTGAGGGCTCCCGGACTGTGAACCGGAGCAGACGGGGCTGAGGGACGGCCCCTCCAGTACATGAATTTTCATGCACCGGGCCTCTACTTTTATTTATAAATGTTCTAATTGGTTCTCTTTTTTTAAAAAATATACCTACAATTTTTATTACATTTATATTTTGATTTTTTAAGTTTTTATTCCACCTTTAATGTCTTAAAAACAGTTGAACTATAATTATTTTATACTACCTACCCAATAATTTCACTATGTAAATTTTCAAGAATTGAAATGTTATTGTTTTCTCATGACTTTCATTTGTGATGTTTGTTAATTTATTATTATATTTTATTGTATTTAAGTTTTGTAAATCAGAGGCCTCAACAGGGGGATTGTATTTGTTTTATAATAGATTCAGGGAGGCTACTGATATGAGATCCCTGTAGTTCTCTTCAAAGATTCTGGCTTAATGGAAGAGTGTCACTCCCCATTTTGCAGAAAGCCCAAGCTTAATCTTCTAATCCCAGTAGCTGGTAGTGACATTTCCCCCCAAGGCAATCCCAGCCTTTACATTTGTTTAAACTGTTCATTCCAGTTTTAGCTGTTTTCCTTTTCCCATTTTTGGCACATGGGGATATAATTTGTTCCTTATGTGTCAGCAATGTATTAAAATTATATTTGAAATATATCCAGGTTCTAGTTAGTCATATTGTAATGGGAGAGTCATTCATTCTACCTAGTCCATTATAATCATAGCAATGAAAAGCATAACAAATATTTAAATCTGTATCAGTGGAAGGTTGTAACTTTGGAAGAAAAAAAGAGGAAGTGGGAAGTAAATAATAAGCCATGTAGATGTGTTGAATAATAGGATTTGATTTCTTGGATCATGATTATATCCTGCTTTTTTTTCCTCCTGAGGGCTGAAAAGAGGGATACCTGAATTGATGGGGAAAAGTTAGCTATAAATTGTGTTACAATGTCTTGAGCCAAGTTCACCTTAAATAATAAGAAAAATGTTATATGTAACTACTTAAAGTAAGTCATGTTTTTATGAAACTATGCTTCTTAAGACTAAGACTATATTTCTTCCATATGTCCAGGACCCCAACATAGAATAAGCACTTAAGTATTCCCTGGGGTCTGAAACTGCTGAGCTAAAAATGTCTTTAAAGATCATATAGTTTAACATTTTAAATATAAAGACAAATAACTTGGACTACAGTTTTAAGCATTTTATTATATAGCTAGTATAAAAGATCATGGAAGTAGACCCAAAGTCTCCTGACTCTAGACCATGCTTATATATTACATCACATTATACCACTGAATTGAGTTGATATGAAATGTTCACGTATGTGGTATTGCATATCAAAAGAAGGGGGAAAATGTTCTTTTTGAACTAATTGTTTTTCTCCTTTCCCCTTTACAGAACTTATGACTTCATGTTGAAAGAAGCACATATTTTCTATGAATATAAACCCTGAGGAGAAACCAAGATGGTGGCATAGCTAAACACCTGAACTGCTGCCTCGCACAACAACTTCAAAACTACAACCAAAAGACAAAACGGATATTCTGCAACGAGAAAGAAAGAGAAAAGCACACTGAGACTTAGAGGAACTGCAGAAGTAAAGGCACAGGTATGGAAGCATGTGTACTGAGAGGGCTGGCAACTAAGTAGGCGGCTGTCTTTTTCAAACGGGAGGGAGACAAAAGCTCTCGACTGCTTTGAACTCCAGTTCCGGGCCAGACTCTGGGGACCCAGATTCATATGGGGAGAAACTGGACTGTCTGGCAGTGGGCGGAACTCGAGGTCAGCTTTCTCTCAGAGGTGCTTGCAGCGATTACCAAGGGACACTGAGACCCAGAGACCTCTTAGGACAGGGCTGACAGGAAGCCATTGCTGTTTGCTCTGCCCTAAGACTCCACCCCATCCAAGATATGCACAGAGGCTTTTGCATATGAATGGTCTGATCCTTTGAATTCTAAACTCACTTAACAAACTGCAGCTGAGTCAGTGAGACCCAGAACATCCAAAAATAGGCCCAAGGCCGCACAGCAGCTTGCATTGTTTCACAGCTTGGCCTCATCTGGGCACCTCCAAAACCCATACAAAGAAAAGGAATCTGCGGATCTCTCCATAGCTCCTGCTGGGTGGCCTCAGGCAGAGGCTAAATTATCACTTCCTTGGAGATCCAAGAGCCAGTATACCCAGGGATCAGAGTAGGACCATCAGATTACAGCTCCTCAGATTCATAAGGGACACACTCAGGGGGCAGACTCAGTGAGCACCAAAGCCCCACTAAAGCAAGCCCTGCTCCATAAGGGTATCTCCAGTACAGAAGTTCTCCCATCGTAGACACAGCTAATCCTCAAAGCCAATTGGCCTAGAAGTCAATTCCTCCTAGTGATACGAACAAGGCTTAACTACAACAAGACTGTGCACACAGCCCACAAAGGGGTGACCAAGAGTGTCCACCTCAGGTAACTGGGGAAACTGAGCCACTGGGCTCTAAAGGACACCTGGCACAAAAAGCCACTCTTTCAACTCAGGGAAGCAGCTAAAATGCAGAGACAAAGAAATAGGTCATAAATTAAAGAAATGGAGGAAAGCAACCTACTGTATATAGAGTTCAAAACCACGGTTATAAGGTTTTTCAAGAATTTTCTAGAATAGGCTGATAAATTTAGTGATATCCTCAAGGGTATGAAAATGGACCAACTAGAAATTAAACATACACTGACTGAAATAAAAAATAATATACAGAGATCCAACAGCAGACTAGAGGATTGCAAGAATCAAGTCAAAAATTTGAAATACAAAGAAGTAAAAAACACTCCCCCAGAAAAGCAAAAAGCAAAAAGAATCCAAAAAGTTGAAGATAGTATAAGGAGCCTCTGGGAGAACTTCAAGCATACCAACATCCAAATTATGGAGGTGCCAGAAGAAGAGAGAGAAACATACTAAAAACCTATTTGAAGAAATAATGACAGAAAACTTCCCCCACCCAGTGCAAGAAATATACTTACAAGTCCAGGAAGTGCATAGAATCCCAAACAAAAGGAATCCAAAGAGGACCACACCAAGACACATCATAATTAAAATGCTAAGAACAAAAACAAAGAGAAATTATTAAAAGCAGCAAGAGAAAAACAGTTAGTTACCTACAAGGGAGCACCCATATGATTGTCAGCTGATTTCTCAACAGAAACTATGCAGGCCAGAAAGGAGTAGCAAGAAATATTCCAAGTGATGAATAACAAGAACCTACAATCAAGATTTCTCTACCCAGAAAAGCTATCATTCAGAATTGAAGGTCAGATAAAGAGCTTCACAGATAAGAAAAAGCTAAAGGAATTCATCTTCACCAAACCAGTATTATATGAAATGCTGAAAGGTATTCTTTAAGAAGAGGAAGAAGAAGAAAAAGGTAAAGATAAAAATTATGAACAACAAACACATATCTATCAACAAGTGAACCCAAAAATCAAGTGAATAAAAAATCTGATGAACAGAATAAACTGGTGAATATAATAGAATCAGGGGCATAGAAAGGGAGTGGACTGACAATTCTCAGGGGGAAAGGGGTGTGGAGGTGTGGGAAGAGATTGGACAAAAATCATACACCTATGGATGAGGACAGTGGAAGGGGGGGTAAGGGCAGAGGGTAAGGTGGGAACCGGGTGGAGAGGAGCTGGGGGGGGGGGAGGAACAATTGTAATAATCTGAACAATAATAAAGATTTATTTAAAAAATAAATACTCTACTGTGTATTAAAAAAATGCTTACACTTTAAAGACAAAATCTTTTCTTTCACTCCCCCGTCCCCCCTATCCCTTTGGTAATAATTCAACTCCTAACATCAGTGGTTAAGGATGGATGCTGCCCAGAAGTAAGCAGGACTCACAGGTTAGAGACCAGAAAAGAGCCGATTTGTGCATCAGACATAAATAGCAAATGTGTGCTAAAAGAGGTCAAGAGGGGGAAAAGAGCTGTACATGTGTGAAGTGGGTCAGGCTGGGATCTGAAATTTTAAAAGATGGACATGCTTAGTGACTTGGAGGAAGTTTACAGGGGCGAAGACTGAATACACACCGACTTTGTCTGTTTTTCTCCCTCCCTTCATTTACTTCAACTCTGAGGCCCTAATATTCTCATCTGTAAAATATGGATATGTGATATATTTCTCAGAATTGTTATGAGGACTAAGTGAGATAGTGAAAATAAAAAAGTGAATGCAGAACCTGTCACATCATAAGGCATAGAAGCCCTTACCTTATATTATTATTGTATTTGCTGAAACTGAGGCCCAATAGCCAAGCCCTTCACATGTGCTTTCTCCTCTGACCACCAGAGAGCACACGGGTACCGCCCTTCCCAAGTGAGACAGGCCCCTCGTCCTGCAGCCTGCGGCTGTAGAAATGCTCTGGGTAAGCCACTCTTGTATGAATTTCGCAGAAGGGCAAACCACCCTTCTTGAAAGGCATAAGCACAACATCTGCTTTCCTCTTTATATATTAGCTGAACAAGGAATGTACAGGATGTAAGTTAAAGAGTCACTGAATATAAAATTATATTTAAATATTGAGATACACCATGTTTCTGGTGTTAGGAAGCAAAGTAACTTGAGTATTAACTTTCTTTTTCCTTTATATTTTAGAACACTTGTTTGAAGTACTATTCCATAGGGATAAACATTTCATTTTATCCTCACAATAACACTGTGAACTATAACTTTCTTTTATATTTTGAAACACTTTACTGCTTTTATTTTGGAGCTACTATTCTACAGGTATACCTCTTTCATTTTATCCTCAAAATAACACTGTACACAGGGCAAAGGGCATTTTCCCCCCCAGTTAACTGGTGTGAAAATGGAAGTGCAGAGTTTAGTGCCTCACCCAAAGCCCAACTGATTTTTAGTGTCAGAATCTGAACTACCACTCAGATCTAAGACATCATCTATAGAATTGCATTTCTCTTCCCCGTACTCCATCCTTCCCTTTGTCTTTCCCTCCCTTCTTCTTTTCTTTCCCTTCCTCCAGCTGCTCTCCTCATTTCCTTCCCCTACTTCTTCATTACCCATATTTTGCACGTACATATATCTGATCTAAATAAAATGCCCATTAACCCACCATTCAAATGAAGAAATATATTACCAATACCTCTGAAGCCCACTGCATTCTACCCCCTCTCTGTAACCACTATCCTGGATTTTGTAGTTATTGTTCCCTTTTCTTTCTAGTTTTATCATTTTATCACTTGTAAATCCCTACAAACACCTAGTGTTTTAGTTTGTGTGTTGATGAACTTTATGCAAATGGAATAATACCAATGTCTTCTTTATTGCTCATTATTATGTGTCTGAGATCCATTCATCAACATAATGCGTTGTCACTGCTTTAGAGTACTGCATTTTATGGAGACACCGCACTTTATTCATCCACTAGAGGCCCAGTGCATAGATTCATGCACCAGTGAGGTTCCTTGGCCAGGCCTGCACCCTCTCGCAATCTGGGATCCCTAGGGGATGTTGGACTGCCAGTTTGGGCCCAGTCCCCACAGGCTAAGCCAAGGGACCCCACCGGTGCATGAATCCATGCACTGGGCCTCTAGGATGCATATAAGATCTTTGGTTAATCTCTCCGCGCCCCTCCTCCCTCCTTCCCTCTGAGATTCATCAGTCTGTTCTATGTTTCCATGCCTGTGCTTTGAGCATCTGCCCCCTGGGGGTCAGTGCGCATCGTATGGAACAGACTGATAAATCTCAGAGGGAAGGGGGTAAGGGAGAGGGTGGGAAGAGATTAACCAAATATTTTATATGCATACTAGAAGCCTGGTGCACAGATTCATGCACCGGTGGGGTCCCTCAGCCTAGGCTATGGGGATCGGGCCAAAACCAGCTCTCTAACATCCCCCGAGGGGGCCTGTATTGTGAGAGGGTGCAGGCCATGCTGAGGAACCCAACCGGTGCATTGAGTCCATGCACAGGGCCTCTAGTAATAAATATCCATGAGTTCATACTTATAAGAGTAATCAATTAAATAAATAAATGGGGGAGATGGGTCAGCTTTTCCTTATGGTAGAATTTGAAGCAATAAATAAAAAAGGAAAAAGAAAAATATGAAGTTACAATGAAATATCACAATAATAACAGTTGCAGTAAAGCTTCATCAAGAGATGATAAAGCTGAAACCGGTTTGGCTCAGTGGATAGAGCATCGGTCTGTGGACTGAGGGGTCCCACGTTCGATTCTGGTCAAGGGCATGTACATTGGTTGTGGGCACATCCCCGGTGGGGGCTGTGCAGGAGGCAGCTGGTTGATGTTTCTCTCTCATCGATGTTTCTGGCTCTCTATCTCTCTCCCTCCCTCTCTGTAAAAAATCAATAATATATATATATATTTTTAAAAAGAGATGATAAAATTAGTATGTGAAAGTTTGAGCAGATACAAAGTTTGCACCATTTCAAAATATCTCCTCTGAGGGAGAAGGGAGAGCTTTTGTTTGATGAGTATAGTTCCAGTTTTACAAAATGAAAAGACTTCTGGAGATGGGTGGTGGTGATGGTTGTACAACAATATGAATGTACCCAATGCCACTGAACTATACACTTAAAAATAGTTACGATGATAAATTTTATGTTATGCATATTTTACGATAAAATTAAATATATATATATATTTTTCCAAGATATTTATTAATGACAATGGGATAAACTAATTTTACAGTAGAGAAACTTGGCAGAGATCACCTTAACCAACCGATAAAGGTTAACATCACCAATAACAATCATACATATCAACATCATGAACCCCGTGATATGATGCAGTGTGAATATAATATTTCCTGGTATTCTTACCTCTCATATATAACATCATCTCAATATGAGAAAACATTAGGCCAACTCATATTGAGAAACGTTTGATAAAATAAACTTTTCAAAAAATAATGAAGGTTGTGAAAGACTGAGGAACTAGTATAGATCAGGGGCTAAGGATAACTAACAACTAAAGGTAATGTGACATCTTGGAAAAGATCCTAGAATAGGTGGGAAGAAATCAACCAAAGGACTTGTATGCATATATGCATAACCCATGGACACAGACAATAGTGGGGTGAAAGCCTGGGGCAGGGGCAGCTAGAAGGAATCAATGGAGTGGGGAAAAGAAAAGAAACATATGTAATACTTTCAACAATAAAGATTTTAAATATAAAAATAAAAAGGAGGAAGAAATCAAAAGGATTATTAGTTATTTTTTTTTAAAAAAGAAAGGATGTTAGTGGAAAATGAGTGGCAAACTTGAATAAGGCCATCAGTTTAGCTAGAAGTATTATAGCAATGTTAATTTCCTGTTTCTGACTGTTGCAGTATGGTTATATAAGATGTTAACAATACGGGAAGCTGGGTGAAGGATATATTCTGGCAAGTTTTCTATCAGTCTAAATTTAGTTGCACATAGAAAATTTTGAAAAGTTTTTCACCAATGCAAAATTGTAAAATTGGTAACTAAGATTGGATAGAAACAGGTTGTCACGAAGGTAGAGACCAGAATATCAGCCATATTGCTGTTAAAGTTGTTGAATAATAAGGATTCAATTACAAGGCAACAATAAGCTTCTTAATACTGCCCGGGATCTAGAAAGATTATTCACCCAGACAGGTCTAATCTGTAAGGCAAGGGGCTTAGCTGTTAAGATCACTCATGCACTTTCTCATTGCAAAGTGGGCTAGGCCTCATGCATTCAAAGCTTTCTCCCAAACTCATTACTTGGATAAACTGTTCCTTTTCCTCTGGGATAAGGGAGAAGGCCAGAAAGAGGCCAGTTATGCCGCACCGATATATTTCCTTCCATGTACAAGGAAATAGCAAGCACTGGGAATAAGTGATTCCTGCAAATTATTATCTATAAGTTTCTGGGACAGTGTTTTTTGTTTGTTTGCTTGGTATGGGAAGATTTTATACGAGGGATTCCATTTGTTTGTTGATTGTAGAAGTATCCAGATCTCCTATTCCTTCTTAAGTCAATTTTAGTAAGTTTTATAGTTTTTACTATTTTTTTCATGTGATCAATATTTTCAAACATATTATCATAGAAAACAACTTCCATTGCCCTCTCTCCAGAAGCAAAAGCGGCCTTCTGGGCTCTGGAGCACTTTCTCCTCTCTTGCCACATCCTACAAAGGCTATTCAAGACCCCATTGGGGTGACAAGCTGTGGCCTAACCTCACAGGCAAGGAGAAAGCCTCTACCGAGAGAAAGGATTGCAGAAGTGAGCGCCCAACCTGTGGGGACTCTCCTCAAAGACTCCTGATGCATATACCATTTATGATACCGCATATTAACACTGTATATATCATTCTTCACTCCTCCCAGGATGTATGAAATATTACACAACTTTAAAATCCTAAAAAAACAAATGGAAAAAATGATTAAGGATTAGTTAAGTGAAGAAGGATAAGAAATATAATGCAGATGGAAATAACAGCATGGGCAAAGGCACAGAGAAATACCCTTGGAGGTATAGGTAAGATGCTTGATGAAAGTGCTTAACAAGGATATAAGGGAAATGGGAAAGTAATCAGTCAAGTTCTAGTGAAAGTCAGAAGACACAATGAACAGAGGTGTCTGGTGGACAGCAGGAACAATTAAACACTCATTAAACACTCCAGGGACAAGAAAGGGAACTATCGTAAGCTGAGCATAATGTAGCAGGCACTTTAAATCACTGTCCCATTTAATCTTCCCAACAGTACCAAGCTAGATATCTTTATTTCTATTTTACATATGAGGACCCTGAAGATCAGAGAGGTTAACTAACTTGACCAAGATCACCCAACTATTAACAAGGATTCTGTCCACAGGTATCTGTTTCTAAAGCCAGTATTCTCTTTTTTAAAAATCATAGTCTTTTTTTTAAGTTATCATTTATATACCATAAAATGCACTCACTTTAGCATACAATTTAATGTGTGAATTTAATATAATTGTGCAACCATTGCCACAATCCAATGTTGAAATGACTTAAACTCTATTCATTCTTACCATTGCTCAGACTTCACCCCTTCCATTATGTATCTAAACTTCTTACATCCCTGCCAACTTCTCACCTTCAACCCCTCCCACCAAAACACCCTGTGAGTCTTTAATAATTACACCTGCATTAATGCTTGTTGGACTGTAATTAATAGTTCAGGAGTTGGTCTCTCTCCTACTAGGCCATGCTCCTTGGGGATAAGGGCAAGGTCATTTATCTTTATTTCTTGCTCCTTGCACAATTCACGGCAGGAACTAAAAGTATTGTTAATTCACTTAATTCAAAATTCCTAACACAAGTTCTTAAGCGTCAGGAGAAGTTCAGTGAATAATTGGTTTAATTTGCTGGTTGAGACCAGATGTCATGCGTTTCTCAAGGTTTTAGTTGTTTTCTCATTTTCCCTTTTTCTTTTTGGCTCTGCTCTACCTCCTATCCCCAACACACACACTTTTTTGAGAAGTTAAGAGATGCAACAAAGCATAAGGAAATATATGAGTTTAGGCAAAGAGGAGTACATATAACATTAATAAATTTGCTAAATTTACCCTTTTGGGGAGCTAAAAAATGTAACATTTTCCTTAATATGTTGCTAAAGTTGGTCTGCTTTTAATATTTTGTTTAATATAGTTGTTTTTGGAGCTGAGGACACAGGTTCTTTCCTATTGGTCTTAAAAATAATTTCTAACAGAAGGGGAGTTTTGGCAAGCTGAAGATGTCTGGCCTTTATATGCTTGCTTATGCTCCAAAGGTGAAGAAATGTGGGTCATTTGGCACTGCAGCTCCGCGCTCCAGCTGTCACTGAGTGATCAGGGATTGCAAGCAACTCGAGTTTCAGCACGTCATCTCACCAGGAATCACCAAGCATCAAAGTCTTTGCCATTACCCACCTTATAAATCATTAAGTAGTCTACAGAATATGTATGGGCTTAACCTGACTTGCTAATTTTTACAGCTTGCGGTTGCTGACGGGTGTTTTACCTATTTTTCTTTATCTGGCACCTCACAGAGAGATGATGTCAGGGACTAGTTAGTATCCCTTCTCCCTCCCTCAGCTGGCATAAAAAGGCCAACATTCAGTTGTTGGTGATGACTGATGGTTTTTGTCATTGTTCTTTACTTGAAAACTCACTAATAAATGAGGCCACTGAAGCTATTTGCTTAATTTACTTAATAAAGATGCTTTGAGGAGTCAACTGAGAAACATAAGCAGCTTTTGCCTCGCTGACCTTGAAGTCACACATCTATCGGTAGAGTAGCTTCTCTCCGGACACAGCCTAGCTCTCACAAGCAGCTACAGAAATGACAGCTCTCAAAGCCAGGTTCTGGGATCTCAGGCAGCCTAGAAAATGTTTACCACGCAAGGAAAAGATGTTTTATGTGACGCGCCTTCGTTTAGAAGCACAAGATGATTTCATTTATAAACAGAATGTCTCTTGTCCACTGTTGTGATTTTTTATACCATTTTAGATTTCTCTAATTTTCCCCCTCTGTATTTTTTACACCCCTTGCGCTTCATGTTATCTCGCCTCACTAGCATCTGTGGCTTGGCACTTGTTTTGACTAAGTAATCACATGTCTTTCCCTACATAGTGCAGCCTCTGAAACCTTATCTGCCAGGACCAGCCTTCCCCGCCCTGAGGAGGGCCTCCTGGTGACTTGCTGTACCTATTTTCCTTCAGAAGAAAACAGGAGAAAAATCAACAAGGTTCATTTTGTTCCACACCTAAAAACACACATATATATTACTAAAGTTAAAAATGTATTGAGTTCTTTCTATGTGTCAACTTACTTAAAAAGTATAACTTCGTAAGTCATATCATTGCTATGCTCATTATTCAACAGAAGAAATGAGGCCAGGATGTTAAGCAAGTTGCCCACGCTCACACGATTAGTACAGAGAAGACCCAGAGTGGACGGCTCCAGAGCCCACAGTCTTGCCCATTACTGTACTTTTTTTGAACATATTTTCCCTGTTGGATAATTATTAGTCCCAGTAGCAGTACCCTTGCATTAGACTCAGCCCGAGAGTTAGGAAACTTGGATTCTTGTTCTGTGCTTTAACTTGGGAGGAAGGAGCATTCTAGGTAAGGAAAATGCATGTACAAAGGTCTAATGGCCAAAGGGAGGACGAAGAAAGCAAACATTAGGAGCAAAGGGAAATGACTGCAGTGCGTTAAGCCACGGGAAGTGGGGGGTTAGCTGTAACCTGATCACAAACATATTCTTTCTTTAAAAAAGTAAATTACATTACATTTAGATTTTTTTAATTTTTATTATTATTTTTATATATATTTTATTGATTTCACATAGAGAGGAATTGAGAAGGATAGAGAGTTAGAAACGTCGATGAGAGAGAAACATCAACCAGCTGCCTGTTACCCCCCCCCCCCCCCCGGGGGATGTGCTCGCAACCAAGGTACATGTCCTTGACTGGAATCGAACCTGGAACCTTTCAGTCCGCAGGCTGACGCTCAGACGGTTTTGGCTAGATTTTTTTTTTTTTAATAAATTTATCATAGAGGAAGGAAGGGAGGGAGGAAAACATTGATGTGAAAGAGAAACATCGATTGGTTGCCTCCCATATGCACCCCAAACCAGCAACCTGGGTATGTGCCCTGAAGGGAATTGAACCCATCACCTACTGGTGTACAGGACAACTGAGCCGCACTAGCCAGGATGACCACAAAGATATTCTACCAATATGATCCCGGCTGCTTAAAAGAGAGCAAAGGTAGACTTAGGAAGATTTGTTAGGAGTCTATTGAGAAAATCCAGCCAAGAGATGATGGTAGCTTGGGCTAGGGTATTGGTAGTGTGTGTGTGTGTGTGTGTAAGGTGTACAAGAGTGGAGTGGGGGGATGGGAAAATATTTTTTAAAACATGTACTATGGATCAAAACTGATTTTGACTAGATTACGTAAAAAGCCTTTAACAAAACATTCCAGAAGTTACATTTCCAATAAGTGTTACTGCCTTCAAAGTGTCATAGTGGGAGGTTTATACACCCATTTCAGCGATGCTTCATGGATCTAAACAATTTTGGAAAGTCTCTTCTAGAATTTCCTTCAGAACCAGTTTAGGAGCTAAACTAGAAAAATAGGCTTACTGTATATATATTCATACTTCATAAACCCCAGAAGCTAAGGGAACTACGTGTAGTGCTGTTAAATTGTTGGAGGGTTTATAAGAACTTCCTTTTATGACTTGGACCTTCCAATATATACAGTGAGGTCAAATAAGAAAAAATAAAAAAATGAGAATATATTCTTTTGGCTAAGAGTGAGCCAACTCAGGAGACTCAAGGCAGAAGAAAATCTTGGATAGCCAAGATTTTTATTTTTTAGGGAACAGATAGTGCATATATTCCAGAAGATTGACAACAAGTTTCCCAGGATGCGGAGAAGAATGGTGTTATATCCATCAGTTTTTAGGAACAGTGGGAGGCATGGTGGACACAGTTCAAATTTCAGACCCAAGCTATGCCTAGCTGTACAGGCTTGGACCAATTCTTTCTCTGAGCCTTATTTTCTTCATCTGTAAGATGGAGATACATACACCAGGAGTTTTGTGAGGCTTTACTAATGGAGCTGATTTCCAACCCGTCCCCCAATTTTCTCTCACCTAACTACCTTTTCTTCAGGTTCAAGGACAGGAAACCCTGAGGAAAACCAGGCAACCCTCCAGGAGTTCTCAGGCTTTAACTGGGTTTACCTGTCCTGGCTCTGCAATGCCCGGGCCCAGAGGAAGGAATTCCTAGGGCTTCATTACCTCCGGCAAAGAGAGGCTGGGGCTCCCCAGTAGCAGTGCCTGTGGTCCCACAGACAGTCCCAGCGCACCCTGTCATTCAAGGAAACGAGTAGCCATTTAAATACCTGAGTCTTCTCAAGAAAATGAAACAAACTCAATGCTCAAGAATAGGAGATTGGTTGAACTGTGAGATATAATATCCAAAGGCACACTCACACAATGGAATTATATATATTGAAGAATATTAAATGGCATGGGGAAGTGTTCATGATAAATTAAAAAATATTGCTGAAAAACAATATAAAACAACATATATATGGATTCGTCTTTTATTTTTGAAAATATATTTTATTGATTTTAGAGAGGAAGGGAGAGGGAGGGAGAGATAGAAACGTCAATGATGAGAATCACTGATAGGCTGCCTCCTGCATGTCCTACACTGGGGATCGAGCCCACAACCATGGCTTGTGCCCTGACCAAGAATTGAACCGTGACCTCCTGATTCATAGGTTGATGCTCAACCACTGAATCATGCTGGCTGAGCTGAATTCCAGTCTTTTAAAAATAATGTATTTACAGGGACAAAATAGAAAAAAAAATTGTTAATAAGTTTTGAGTGGAAAGATTATGGGTGTTTTAAATTCTTTCCTAAACCTAATACAATAAATGTAATCGTTGTTAGTAAAGTTTTAATAAATATGATATAGCATTTGAAAACTCCACAGGACAGAAATTGTGACTACTTTGTTTACCGTTACAGAAAAAAACGGCATTTAAAGAAATTAAGTGTTTTTCCTAAGCAGAATTTGTAAAAGGGGAAAGTGTCTCTTGATTTTCTGCAAGTTTCCGCCTTTTTCACCTTGTCCCACACGCCCGTTATTTTCCCCCCAGAATTGAGAGTGGAAAAAAGAAAATCAACCTGGCTCCTTTTCTGCCCCCGGATGCTCACTGTTGAGATGTAGAGCAGGGAAATTTCCCAAAATGCAGACTCCCTCCGGGATCTGCCACTGGTCTGTACCCTCCTGGCCATTCACTTCCTGACAGACGCCTCTGTGGGGGCGGTGAGGTAACTGGGAAATTCCTGTCTGATAACCTCTACAGACATCCTGCAAATGGGAGGAAAGCCCAAGGCCCAGAGTTTCTTGAGTTTTTACAATAGGAGTACTTGTAAGTAGTTTAAACACTCTACATTTATCATTACTGTAATCATTAAGAATCAACACCATTTACAGAATGCTTTCCAAAAGCCAGATATCTCATTTAATTTTCACACTTGGTCGCTTAGGTATTTTCCCTATTTCACAGGCTGAGGTCAAGCAATGTACCCTCAGAGATTGCAAAATTATTTCAAAATTGCCTCCATTCTTCTCCTCTGTGAGATGAGCATTCTGTTTTAACACGTGAAAAGAAAGGACGTGTGGCTTTCAAATCCCTAGTGTGGGTCTCTATGGCTGATCTGTGAGAACAATTCCAGTTTTTCGGTTTCAATAGATGAGTTCTGTACTTAGTAGGGCAATGGGCCTATTACACTGGATTAAGAGTGGCAGATTTAATCTGACGCCGAAGATAGGGTGTGGTAGGAGACTAGATACTACTGCAAACAACCAGGTCATGATGTGTCTTGACAACTCTTAAGACAAGGAGACAGTCCTGTACATGGGGTATAGGGCCAACGAATTCTGGAGTTTACTGGAGGGGGGAAGGGAGGAAGGGGGAAAAGGAGGAAAAGGGGGGTGGGGAGAACGAGGCAGAATAGCTTGAGTGAGTGGATGGTGATCTGATGCTTGGTGGACCAGCTCAACCATACCTACAAAGGAATCCTGTGTAAATGTTGGCCAGCTATAAATGTATTTTATTGAATAAGACAAATTTGCTACCTAATCCTTAAAGTACAATACTTGTTAATACTGATCTTCTGATATGCACACATAATAGAAAGAAAGACAAAGAGACGCCATGGCTATAATAAATTATGGTGTTTTCATTTCTTGTTTGGATGAAACTGAAACTTTTTCAGGAGTCGTTTTAAGTAAAACAGGGACTTGAGACACTGAGTTATTTTCATAGTATCTACACTGCTTGCTGTATCAAAATCAAATTCCTCAGGATTGATCTTTTAAAAAAAAATATATTACTTTATTGATTTCAGAGAGGAAGGGAGAAGGAGAGATTGATAGAAACATCACTGATGAGAGAGAATCATCGACCAGCTGCCTCCTGCACCTCTCCCCCCCCCTCCCAGGGATAGAACCCGCAGCCCAAGCATGTGCCCTTGACCGGAATTGAACCTGGGACCCTTCAGTCCATAGGGCTGTCTTATTTTTATTTTTGGAGGGGGAGGGGGAAGCTGCAGAAAAGGAAGCATTTTCCTAGAATTATGAGTTAGAAACCTTGCAAGGGTCCTTGTCCAACAAGTTCTGCCCCTGACCAGCTAAATCATGCTGAACAAATCTCTTAAGCTTCAGAGTCCTCACCTGTACAACGAGATTCTAAAAGGCAGGCGATGTTTGACATTGTTAATGTTCTGTGTGACAAGCTTGCATTCCATGGGTATCCATAACAACAGTAAAACTAAATCCAATGCGCAGGTGCCCTGAAGTGCAGAGGTAAGTATCCCCACGTGTCAAATGCTTCAAGACTCTTGTGAATGAATGGCCCGCCTGTCCTCCAGAGCATGGACGGTGGGCATTCTGAGTTAGAGAGCTTTCTAGAAAAAAAAACAAAAAACGTTCCCTTCACTTAGTCCCCCTTCCACCCTGGAGTAAAGGAAGAGCAAGTGAGGTAAGACTACACGACTTGGAAGTTGTATTCCTGGGAGTCAGGAATGGACGGTGCCTCCTCCACCTGCAAGTGAAGCTCTGGTCTCTGAGATCCGGGGTGGAATGATCAAGCTCCAACAAGGATAAGTGAGACCTGGAACTAACTACCAACACTTCGGTCTCAATGAATTCAACACATAGCTTGTCGTGGAGTTAAAAAAAAAAAAAAAAAAAAAACCCACACACGTGGAAAGATTATCTTTCCGAATTTTTGTTTAATTATTCTGAGGACCTGGGTGGTAGTCACCAAGCTCCCGGACTTGTGAGGAGGATGCACTAGTAGGAAATCCTGCAAAGAGGGCACTCACCACCAGGCAGGGCGGCGACTAGAAATCGAGAAGGGGGTTTCCCCTGCGGCCAGGCGCACACACACCGTTCCTTATCTTCCTCGCCTACTCAGAAGTTCTGACATTTGTGCTTCAAAAGCCTGGCGTGGTAGTTCCAGCCTCCTTGAAGCTTCGGGTATTTTTTTTTTTTATAGGTTTCTCTTGCTCAGTAATTGTGGCCTCCAAATGTATAATTCTCCTCGTTCCACTCCACCCTCCCTTCCTCTGCTGCGGGAGCGTCCATGCCTTCTTCCATTGATCACTGTTCTCTCCCCACCAAAACAGGGTCAGGGCACAGCCTATACAATAGGGGTTCCTATAAAAGCCCTAAGAGAAAGCGCGGGTCAGCTGCTGCCCATAAACCCGGCCCTTTTAAAGGCTTTTGTGTTCGTCACGACTTAAGACTTAAAAAACCACGAGGAAAGCAGGAGCTCACAACCTGAATACCCACTTTCATCCCGGGTGGAAGTCTCCCACCTTTAAAAAAAAAAAAAAAAGGCATCCCCTCATCGCCTCCAAGATCCCGCTGACACGTCCGTACACGGGCAGGTACTTGCTTTCTCTACGACGCGAACCTCTTCCTAGCACCTCGGCGGCGGCGGGTTAAGCCGGTCCCCAGACCTTCGGCTTTTCCTTCGCGGGGTCCGACTTCCCTTCTCTGTTTTTCCACACCCAGGCCCGCCCACCGGCGTCGAAGTCGGCTCTTTATTGGCTCAGACGGCGTGCTCGTCTCCGCAGGGAGCCAATCAGAACCTCACCGCCTACCCCGGGGAATTTGGGAAACGGAAAGACGGCTCGGCCTGTTCCCGGGGAGTGAGGCGGGGCCGTCCATGAGTGACGTCCCAGCCCGCCAATGGGCAGGGCGCTCGGACCGGCCCCCTCGGCCGCCGGGGCTAGAAAAGAGCCTTGATGCCGGCCGCCGGGATGAGTCCTAGGCGGCGCTGCCTGCCCGGGGGCTCCGAGGAGGAGCGGGTGCTGCCGGTGGCCTCTTTGCAGGTGAGTGACTTTTGCCCTTAGCATGTTGCTGGTGGAGGGCGTCCCCATTTTTTTTTTTTAAACGATGGGGCGCTTGGTCCCGGAGTGCGGGAGGCGGCCAGCTCCTTGGACTCTCCCGGTTGGTTCTGCCTTTGAATCTGGCGCTCGCCGGTCTGCCCCCCGCGGGCCAGCCCTCAGCCCGCCCCGGGTCGCTCCCCGCCGCCGTCCCTTTCCCTGAATGAGCCTGGCCGGGAGGCGCCGGTCTGCCAGCCGAGGGGGACTCGCCTCCGCCGGAATCAGCGGGGACTGAAGGGAGGGAGGAGGATCGATCGCCTGCCCCTCCTCCGGGGCGCCCGGCGGAGCCCCTGCAGGGGGAGGGAGGGCTCCAGGGAGGAGGCTCGGTGCCCCCTGGGCCATGCCACTCTGTGTAGGGCCACGGCTGGCAGACCTGCCCCTGGAAGTCCAAGTAGACAGGACACAACCCGAATGTCACGAAAGGAGGAGGAGGTGAGTGTCTGGAGTGGGGTTTCATGCGGCGCTCAAATCTGGAGCCCAAATCTCAGGTTCTTAGGGCCACTCGGAATAATAATAATAATAATAATAATAGTGTGTTTTCCCCTCCTTTCAAAGGCGGGGGGGGCGGAGGGGCTGCATTTCTAGAGAAGGGCAATAGAGATGCACAAGGGAAGGGAAGTTCACGGTTAAGTTTTGAAGGGTAGATGGTTGTTCGAGAACTTCACTCCCATGCACCAGCCATCTATCTATCTATCTATCTATCTATCTATCTATCTATCTATCTCGCTTCCAAACTGTGGAGCATTTGTAGCTTTGCGAGTGGGACCAGAAGGTTAACTGACTGAATGCAGGATGGGAGTTTGGGGTGGGGGGGCGGGGGGCACGGAATCAAATACTGTCTTTCAGCAGAAGCTACTAAGATTTTCCACAGTGAAAGCAGAACGCGTGTCCATTTGTCTTTTCTTTTAAAACGGACTCCCCTGAGTCCAGGGACCAGGTTTCTATCCATCTCTGTTTCCTTCCGTCAGCGTGGACCTCAGAGAAGAAGCATCATTCAAAACAAACGGTGTAGGGCAGTGTTCCCCAAACTTCTCTCCTGATGGGCATCGCCTGGTGGAGTTGTTAAAAGTACAGATTCCCGAATCCCAACTAAGCAGTGCTGAACTAGAATTTGAGCTTAGAGCACTAGTTAAGTATACAATCTTACCTATTTGTTCCCCAAAAATTCTAATTCAGCACTTCTTAGTTGGGATTCAGGAATCTGTATTTTAACAACTCCACCAGGTGATTCTCATCAGGAGAGAAGTTTGGGGAACAAAGTTTTGAAGGGGAAGGAGCTCTGAGTTGCAAGGGGAGACACCTGGGTTTTCAGTCTCGAAGCTGTTGCTATTTGTGTGACGGTAAACAAATCATTTCAACTCTCCGACTCTGAATTTTTGCATCTTTAAAGAGCAGATGTTGCCTTGGAATATTTCTGAGGTCCACGGCTGTGTTAAAGGTCTGTTTTAAAGTGAAAATGATTAGGCATTTTCCACCACAAGTATATAAACAAAATCTCATTGCAGCAAGTTCCGTACCAATCTGTTAGCAAAGAAAAGTTTCCAGCTGTGAGGGTAGTGTTTGTTCTTTTGTGTCTACATCTAAATCATAGGAGAGGCTTTGGACATTTTACAGACTGGCCATTTTATAGAGGTAAAACGTGGTAGGAAATGTCATTTTTTTTAAAATTTTTATTCCATCATCCAGCGGCAACTCACTGTTAAATGTTTGGGTAGATCTTTTGGTGTCTCTTCCTCTTGCTTCCTACAGTTGGTTGAAATTAAGTGGCACCTTTCATTTTAAGTAATGACTGACACATCTCCATCCAGTCCTGCTTTCACCTTTGTGTGCCTGGTGCCCAAAAATGTTTGAATTGATCGGTCTCTTGAATATTCTTGGAATGAAATCTGGTGTGAGAGAGTGTTTATAAAGGGAAATAGGACTAAAATAATTAACAAAAAAAATCTTTCACTGAAACTTGGCCACAAATATGGAAAAAAAACATCCTTTATAAAATGTAAATTAAATGTTGGCCACCCCATTAAAGCATTTGGACTGTGGTATTTGGTATACTTCTAGGACTGTATCTTACCACCAACTTTACCACCCCCTCCAACATACACGCACACATACACACACAATTTGATTTCACTCCTCCTAACTTAACTTTTTCTCTTTACCCAGCCTCATTTTATTTCCAGCTTTTGCCTCTGCTCACGCCATCATCAGCAAGGTAGGATCACCTTTAAGGGCCTGAGGTCTGTGCCAGTCTTCATTTGTTAGCTGAAGTCTGCTCCATTCTACCCAGAGTACCTGTCACTTTTCTGGCAGAGTGCTTCACCATCATTTCCTTTAGTCTTCCTAATAGCCCCCTGAGAACAGTAATTTCATTATCCTCATCTTTTTGGATTAAAAACAAAAAAAAAAAAAAAAAAAAAAAACACTAAACAGCCTGAAGTCCAGAAAATTGAAATAACTTGGTCTAGGTCACACTGTCAGTAAGTAGCAAAGCTGGGACTGATATCCAGGTTTCTTGACAAACACTTGGGTTTTGGTGGAATAATTTACGTTGACAAAAGCTACTACTCTAGGGAAATAAGTAACCAGAGATGGGAAGGAGGTGTCATGAGTCAGTGCTGTGTATACTGGTGATGCCATGTGGGCTGAAACCAGCAACATGGAGACCGACATACATCTCATCCCAAAAATATACCTCTTCGCTGTGAATGGGGCTTCCCTTATAACGGTGATCAGTCACAGCTGAGTGTTAGTAGACGTGCAGTTGGAGAATGACAGGGTAATAACAGTGCCTAGAGAAGCAGTGTAAGTGATAGCATTTGCTCCTGGTAAGGAGGTGCTCTTGTAATGCAACTGCCAATGGAGACGTTACTATAAAGCTTTAGGAAAAGTAATAGATGGTGGAACACTAGGTACTTTTAGGTACAGTCATGAGAAATTATCTGGCTTAATTATCAGGAGTAGGAGGCAGCAGAAGTGTTTTTATGCTGCGTTTGTTGAAACTACCTAGAGATTCTGGAGATAGTGTAGAAGTAACCTCAGTAAATGCAATGCCTTGCATGTGTACCAGATGTGTACCAGTCCGTGTGTGTGTGTATACATATACACTAGAGGCCTATTGCACAAAGATTAGTGCAATAGGCTTTCCTTCCCCTGGCTGCCAGCACCCGTTTTCCTCTGGCACCCGGGACCCAGGCTTTCGCTCCGGCTGCAGCAGAAAAGCCAAGCCTCGAGGCTAGGCTTCTCCGCTCTGGCCACGGTGAGGCTTGGCCTCTCTAACTCAGGCCTCAGCAGAGAAGCCAAGCCTCTTCATTCCACTCCTGCATATGCAAAGTAACCCGCCATCTTTGTTGGTGGGCGTCATTGGCTGGTAGGCGTCGCGGAGGTGTGGTCAGTTTGCATAATTCTCTTTTCTTCGTGTAGAGATATATGTATATATTACCTTCTTCATCCCTGCCTTGTCAAAGGATACTAATCTTGAGACGTAATTTCAATTTTATGGTGGCATTTATGGAAAAAATATTTTTTACTCTATAGCAAATTTAGATTATATATATATATGTATATGTGTGTGTATATATGTGTGTGTGTGTATATATATATATATATATATATATATATATATATATATGGTGAAGGGTATTTGAAAATATGTCGCTTGCAAAGTGTGTTTTCTTTGAATCACCAGTTTGTTCTTTATTGCCAAGGCAGTTGCATAGCACCTATTCTTGAGCAAGCATACATTCATTTGACGTGTGAGTCACTGTGGCAATTTATGAAGATGTCTAATAGAAGTGAAGTATGTTAAAATGACAGATTAGTTTTTTGAAGTTGACTAACAAGGTGAATAATTTTTTCTTTCTAGTGTTTTCTTTAACCCATTATTAAATAATTAAATTAAGCAAAAGTAAACTACTCAGACTGATTTAAATGTTCTCAGGTTTGTGTTCCGTGAAGAATAAATACAATTATGAATGGGATTCCATTACTCAAGGTACTGGATGTTCTGGCCAAGAATACAATCAGGTGATATAATAATGTTGAGATTATTCTGTGACCAGATGTTCAAAGTTTCAAAACAGTGATGCAATTGGTAGATGAGAGAATGGTATCTGCCAGGCCAGGTATTGGCAAACTGAGGCCTCTGGCCCACTACCTGCTTCCGTACAGCCCACAAGCAATGAGTGGTTTTTACATTTTTTAACATTTGAAATAAATCAAAGAATAACAATATTTCATGTGCATGAAAATTATATTAAATTCTAATTTCAGTGTTTATACATAAAGTTTTATAGGAACACAGTCTCATATATTCATCTGTGTATTGTCTACGGCTGCTTTCTTTCTTTTTTAAAAAAAATATATTTTATTGATATTTTACAGAGAGAAAGGGAGAGAGATAGAGAGCTAGAAACGTCGATGAGAGAGAAACATCGACCAGCTGCCTCTTGCACACCCCCTACCGGGGATGTGCCCGCAACCAAGGTACATGCCCTTGACCGGAATCGAACCTGGGACCTTCCAGTCCGCAGACCGATGCTCTACCACTGAGCCAAACCGGTTTCGGCATACGGCTGCTTTCTATCTGATATTACAATGGCAGATTGTAATACCATATAGCACAACAAACTTAAAAAAAATTACGTATTTGTCCTTTTACAGAAAGAGTTGCCATCACCTGAACTAACCTGTGGTGTCTTTCACACTCACCTTCATCGCATTTCAACAGCCATTTTCTTGATGCAGGTCTTCATTGTAGGTTACCAGAATTATTGCAGAGTCCTCAAAAGTATTCACATCTTTGGTCTTTCTTATCTCAATTTTTAAATGCTGCCTGATTCTCTTAACATACACATGCACATTATTAAACCTTCAGTGATATCCCAGTATTTAATAGAAGAACCTATATTCTTTGGCACAAGTACCTGCAGGTACTATTCAGTCTTATCTTTCTAGGCTAGTCTCCTCCCACTTCCTCGTTGTATCCTATACTTAGGGTGATCATATAATTTTCCAAATGGGACATTCAAGTGTGAAAATGTCCCTATAATAATTATGTTGGAGAAACAGGCCTAAAGCAAGATTGCTTTGGGCGAACCAGGACATATAGTCACCCTACCAATTTTCAGTAATTTTGAATGAGTCACCGTTTTCTAAGTGCATCTGTTCCCTTGCCTCAACTCACTATCCCCTTAGGCTAGAATGCCTTTTCCTTTTTCTATAAATCTTAATCTTGAACATCATTCCTAAACCAGTTTAAAGAATGCCATGTCCAAGAAGCCTTACTGAGAAATAATTTCTTTTTCACCTCCCTTATGAAGGGAGTGTTTCTCATGATGTGAATTACTTTCTGCTCTAGCAGCACATACACACGCACACATGCCACCCTTCCCTAACCAGTTCCTTGAAGACATATCCTTGTTGGTTTCCATATTCCTCACGGGCTCAAATGGGGTTTGCAACTCATGTTTGAAAAATGAATTAACCAACCAGATTAGGGAGACTGAGTGTTTGTGATTTATAAAATCATCCATTTTATTGTGATTAAGTAGTGAGGAAAGTTGGGTTTCCAAGGACTGAGGACAGAGCCGTGGGTGCCAGTGTGGCGGTGTTGCAGAGTTGCTTAAAGACATACATGTCAGCTTGATCTGTGTCCCCTTGGGCAAGGTAACCTCTCCTCAGTTTCTGCATCTGTAAAATGGAACTAATCACAGTACCTCTCCATAGAACAGTGGTTGCAGATTCACATAGTTTAAGCACATGGTGAACACTCTTTGAATGTTAGCTGCTATGACATCATATGATATCTTCGTCATCACCATACTATTCTGGTGGGTAGGAAAATACAGAGACCTAAGACCAGGGCAGAGCAATAGAAGAGCCTGGGAAGCACAGCACTGAAATCCTAAAGGGTTTTTTTCCTTGGTGGAAGTAGTCAGCTGCAGAGTGTGAGTTGCAAGAGAAGATGGTCTCCACTTATCAAGAAATAATCTGCAGTTTTTTTGAGAGACCATTTCAGTAGAGTGGGCAAGGCCCAAGTTAGGTGTCAGGGGACTAAAAAAATAATGGCTAGAAGAAAGGAAAAATAGCGAAGAAAGAGGGGTGGGAAGATGAGACACAGTTATATAAAAGTACTTTTTTTTTTTTTTGAGCCATACCATACTTTAAAAAGAAAGGAAGCCTGGCATATGAATTCACTGACCTGTATGAGCCTTTTTTTGTATAAAGTAAATCATCAACTAAAATTAGTTGCTTAATTCAAGTGTCAAGGGATAAATGAGGAACCCTAAGAACCAACTCCAAGGTGGGGAGCTTTACCAAAAATAAAACTTGATTTTGAAAAAGAAGTTTTAAAATTTGAGGGTGGGGAGTATATATTGGGGACTATATGTTCTTAGTATGATATCTATAAGTTGGGGTGACTATTGCCCAACTTGACTTTGTGCATTGAGTTTTTTTCTCAAGAACAGACATAATCTGAGCCTTCCTTTATGGTCTCACCTTGCTTGTATTCATTTCATAAAATGCTTCCTGGGCTTGGAAAGACAAGTCGTGGCTGGATATGTTCCTGTGAAATGAAACCAAATGAGCCTAGATCCTCAAACCAAGACTCTAAAGTCTTCAGTGGTGAGGCAGGGAAAGCTCATGGATCAGGGGGAGAAGACCTAATATTTGCCAGTTAGTACTGTATGGTTTTGAACAAGTTACTCGGAGTCTCTCTCTGTGTGGAGATTATGGCCATTCATGAACATACTAAACTGTAAAGACTACAAAAATATAATGGCTGGTTATTCTTGGCGCTAGCTTTGCCACTAAATACACTGGGATTCTTGAGTTAAAGCTTTCTAACATCTCAGACCTGCCAACTGACTGTTTTTACTTTGGCAGTTAGCACCAAAACTGTCAAACCTCAGTCTCATTAGCACAACATAATCATTTTTGTCTAACTTTGAGTCATTCAACACACCTAAGTTTTGTACCTAGGTATCTTTCAAGTGGCACACTAGCTTCTAGAGTTACAGCAGTGAAACAGCTTGAAGTCTGTCAGGGCACATAGATGTTGAACAAGTAATGGATCGCAAGTGACCCATCATAACTCCACCCAGTGTTGTAAAGCAGGGTGCTATGCAAGTATATACCAGGCAGGCCTGACCATTTCCCAGTGGGTGAGAAGGAAGAGCAGAGAAGGCTGCCTAGAGCAGAGGCCCTCAAAGCATGGTCCTCAACCCAGTAATATCGGTACCACCTGGGAGCAAATTTGAGGCCTACCCCCAAGACCTACTCAATCAGTTTCTGGAAGTGGGATGCCCAGCAATCTGTTTTAACCAGTTCTGCTGGTGATTCTGATGCACATTAAAGTTTAAGAACCAATGGCCTACAGAAAATAACATTTACTCTAAGCTCTAAAGCTGCATTGTGGAATACAGTAGACACTGGTCACATGTGGCTATAGAACCTTTGAAATGTGGCTAGTCCAAATAGAGATGTGCTTTAGTATAAAATACATATCAGGTTTCAAATACTTGCTGTGAAAAGAAGAATGTAATACAGTTCATTAAGAATCTACACTAATAAAAGAGAAATAGGCAAATTGACGGTCACTTCATGACACCCACCAGCCAATCAGGAGTGAGTATGCAAATTAACCCAATAAAGGTGGTGGTGACCCTGCTCCCTAGCCGCTTCAGGCCTCTGGCATGGAGCAACCAGTTGGGGTGGGACCAGATGGGGTGAAACACCTACTATAAGGAGGAGAGTGGCAGGGCCCATTGGCCAATTGTCTTGGGCCCTTCTCCCCAACTGGCCCAGCCCTGATCAGAGTGGGCCAGCTGGCCAACCTCCCACCATCTCCTCCTGACAGGCCCAGCTCCAATCCACCCCATTGGGACCCCACCCATGCATGAATTTGTGTCCTGGGCCTCTAGTTTTATGTATTTTTTATAAGGGTGGCTCAGTTGGAGGATCATCTCATATACCAAAAAATTGTGGGTTCTATTCCCCCCTCAGGACATATACCTAGGTTGCAAGTTTGATTCCTGGTCAAGGTGTGTATGGGAGACAACTGATCAATGTTTCTCTCACATTGATGTTTCTCTCTCAATAAAAAAACATATTCTCGGGTGAGGATTTAAAAAAGATTTATATAGCTCATATGATGGAATGATAATATGTTGAACCTATAGGGTTAAATAAAATGTACTATTAAAATTAATTTTACCTATTTTAACTTTTAATATGGCTTTAGAACATATATGGCTTGCTATATATTTTGACCGGATGCAGCTGATCTAAAGAATGACTAGACATTACCAAAAGTAGTGTAGGGCTGAAGTGAAAGTGGAGGGGAGACCATGATGGTCTGTGAGAGGGTTCTGTGTAGTATGTGCACAGGTCCCGAGGCAAGAAAAATATGGCATGTTCAAGGAAATAAAAGAAAACCAAAGCCTTGCTGGTCACAGTAAGGACTTTGAACTTTAGCCTCAGATCAATAGGAAGTAATTGAGGGTTTTAAATGGGGTACTTAGTTTTCAGGAAGTTTGCAGATAATAAATGAGGGCAAGAGAGCTATAGATGAATATAGCAAGATTCTCATAATCACACCCCCTTCACCCCCACCCCCACCTCCCTAACCGTCCCAAAAAAAGGAAGAAAGATGGGGTGGAGGTATTTGGGAAATACCCTACTCACCCATCACCTGCCCCTGTTTCTGCTCCAGGGTATGAGGCACAAACACCCCCAACTAAGAGAGAAGCAGACAAATGGGAGATAGTTTGCATTCAGTTCACTTTCAGCTTGGTTACAGCTCAGAGCTGGAGGAAGCATTCCAGGAAGAGGACAAAGTTGAGTGGGAGTTTGATTACAGAGTTGGGACTCTGCAGGCTGGTGGCAAAGGGTTTAGTGAAGGAAGGGCAGGAACAAGGAAGCCCAGTTCATGGGGGATCAGAAGGTCTGTTCTTTGAGTGTGTAGGGCAATAACAGGGAAAAGTTTGGATTGGAGCCTGGAGGCTTGGGGTCTGACCGTCTCCGATGGCATGATGGCCTCCCCACTCACTGTGCCAGCAGGACATTTCTCTTTAAGTCACAGGTCATGCACTAGCAGACCCAACCTAGCGTGCAGACATGTTTTGTTTAGCTCACATTTAAAAACTGTATTCCAATGAGTCGCCAGTATTTGTATCAGGTATCACATGAAAATGCGTTATTTCCAGAGTTTCTGACAATTGGAAGATCCAGGAACCCCAGTTCTTCAGTCTCACAAGGAAGTGGGCTGGAGCTAAGTAGTAGCTACTTCCCCACCCCCTGTTTTTTGTTTTTTTTTAATGTAAACTTTTAGGAGCTGAAATGATTTTTTTTAAGACATTTATGCTAAAAATAAAATGGAATCCATAAGTTCTCTGTGGTCTGAATCTAAATCTTGCATTCTCTCTAGTCTTTGGTTTCAGCAGTCCCATCTTCTTTCAGTTCTTCAGAAGAGTTCTAAGAATGGTACCCTTAGTTCATTGAGACCTGGATCTACAAGAGCTTCGTCCACTTACACAGAGTGACATCCATGAGAGAAGCATGTACCTTCCCTGCAGCTCACCACTGTTCCTACCACCCCGTAGCCCTGCTTTTTCACACCTCTGCCTGGCCACTGGGACATGAGTTTGCAGGCCATGCCTTAAACTTTCATCAAACTGACTAGTGTTTGTTAATGAACACTTGGTATGCCGGCTCCACAAGGATTAAAATCTTAAAGATTACTGACTGTAAACCTCAACAGCGCACTGTAAATATTTAGCAGTTAATTAAGTGGGAAAAGTCGGTTGATAGCATCAAGGAGGAGAAAGGGAAGTGGCTTTTAGTTTACCTGAGATAGATACACTCACTAGCTTGGGACCTTACTCTACATTCACTCCCTGTGCGTGAGTGAGGGAAAGGGATGTATTTGTATAGTCTTTGTGGCTGTAGGACTGTTTCTCTGCTCCAGTGTATGTATTTTGAGGGGAAGTGAGGCAGAGAAAGTGGTTTATTCCTTAAACAGTAAGCAAATGCAGCAGATTAAAATACTGCAAAGCTTGGTGGTAGGTGTGCCTGAGTGTTCCTGATATATATATATATATATATATATAATATATTTTATTCCTTCGGTAGAGTTCATAACCAAAAGATGAGGAAGTGCTTCTGCCTACAAAATTTGCCCATCTTATTCCTCTTCATCTTAAGGGAAAACAGCTAGTTAGCGTAAGAAGGCTTTTCTTACTTGACAAGACAATGTAAGGGCTGAGGCCAGATGGACAGCTGATAGTTTCTTTTCTCCTCGCCCCTCCCCCCCCAACCACCAAAAAAACAAGACAATATATGTGATGAGAGGTGGATTTAGTTTTCATGGGCCTAAAGCTTCTACTACTTGGTGGATTAGGGCTCTTGGAAGAAACAATACAAAAATACCTTTCTTTTGTAAATTACATACACACCCGTGTGAATTCATTATTTGGTTTCCCAGTGCCTTAGAAGGTGTTTGTTCCAGCTTGAGCTTCATTAGCGTCATAATTATGCTGCTTCTGGACACCAGTGATCACCTAGCTAAATACTGCCCAGATGCCTTCATCCCATTCTCTGTTCTTCTGACTCCCTGCTGCCCCTCTGGGCTGAGGGCAGAGGCATCACTCTCGCTCTGGAAATCCTCAGTGAGGACCTTCAGCTGAGCGCTGAGCTCTGGACCTTCCAGTGACCTCACGCTTCTCTCCCTCTCCACATGTGCGAAAGCTTCGAACCCGGTGCTTGACAAGAAAGGGAAATCATAAGCCCAACTATTGGGGCCTTTCAACTTGCAAATCACCTCAATCTGCTGCCTTCCTCGGGTCCTCAGTGTGCCTTCCACCGAAGCCTAAACTTTAAAGCCTTTTTCCACCTTCAGAATCTTCAGGAATTAGGAAAGAAAGGAAGAAACTAGCTCCAGGTTCCAATTAACTTTGTCCCTGAGGGTTATATAACTGGCTGAATCACAGTTTTGGTGGGACAGAAAAATCTGCAAGTTAATGGAAGTTGCCAAGAGTGGCAGAAGCCCAGGCCCCGGTGTTCATGTAATCTCTGCTCCCCAGGGTGGAAAATGCTGGGGTGGAGGTGGAGGTGGAGCGCACTGGGCACGTCAACCAAACAGCGTTTGTCAGTGAAGACAGGCCCGCTGCAGGGTGAGTGGAGGCAGGCCGATGCAGCCAGGCAGCAGAGTCCTGGGAGACAGTGGCCCAGCAGATCTCTGGGTCAGCAGCTTAACTTAGCAAGTTCAGAACCTGCTCCACTTCACTAGATTCTCTCCCGCTGAGATGTGGCCGCTGTGTGTGGGATAGTTGAAGGGTTGGGAGGAGGGGGGGCCTCCTTATCACTGAGCTTCTCACTCCTGCAGACCTGCTCCTGCTAATCTGTCCCTCCACGCAGCGGGTGCTCAGCTGCGTGCATTTGATAACTTGTTTTGCATCCGGATTTATTCCTGCCCAAAGCACTCTATTCAGGCAGGTGAGAGATGATTTAGGCGAAAACCATGTTTGGTGTCAATGTAGCTTTAAACCACTTTTAATGTTGTTTGAATGTTGAAGCTTAGGTTTTCTTATATGTGGTGTAGCCTGTGGCATTGAAGAGCTAGTTGCCACCAACCATATACCAGATAAATGTGGGGGTTTGTTGAATTAACGTGTCTAATGACGTCGTCAGTGAGGTGAGACTGGTAAGGTAAATATTTTTTTCCACCAGAGGAAAAACAAAGTGAGAGGATGCTTTCACTCTAGAGTCAGTTACTAGTCATCTTTGTAGACGTCTGCACCTCATTCTGGTAAATCCTCTCTTCTCTAAATAATCTGCCTTTGATCTGGCGGAAATGCAGCATGCCATTAGAACGAAGTGTTCTCCTTGTTTTACGTCATGTCATTAACATGCTATCTAGTCATCAGAAAATTTAAGTCAACTAGGTTCCCTGTAATTAATTATCTGTAGAATATGCCTTTATGTGCCATAGCAGATGAGTTGCCGGATGTCTGATATCAAAACTGTTTAAAGGAATTACCCTTGTTTATTTTAGAAATTGGCTGCAGTAAGGCTTTGCTTCCTTTCCCAGGTAGTCATCTAAATGAAGAATATAACTGATGCGTTTTATTTCTTCTCTTCCCAGATGTATTTCTGTCATTGAACATTGGCCCGCTTGAAGGCACAAGGGGAGCTCAGCCATCAGTATGTCCAAGTACAAACTGATCATGTTAAGACATGGGGAGGGTGCTTGGAACAAAGAGAATCGTTTTTGCAGCTGGGTGGATCAGAAACTGAACGAAGAAGGACTGGAGGAAGCTCGAAACTGTGGGAAGCAACTCAAAGCGCTAAACTTTGAGTTTGACCTAGTCTTCACCTCCGTTCTCAACCGGTCCATCCACACGGCCTGGCTGATCCTGGAAGAGCTGGGGCAGGAGTGGGTCCCTGTGGAGAGCTCCTGGCGACTGAATGAGCGTCACTACGGAGCCCTGATCGGTCTCAACAGGGAGAAGATGGCTCTGAACCATGGCGAAGAGCAAGTGAGGATCTGGAGGAGAAGCTACAATGTGACCCCGCCACCCATCGAAGAGTCTCATCCTTACTACCAAGAAATCTACAGTGACCGGAGGTACAAAGTGTGCGATGTACCTGTGGACCAACTGCCACGGTGTGAAAGCTTAAAGGATGTTCTGGAGAGACTCCTTCCCTTTTGGAATGAAAGGATTGCTCCCGAAGTGTTACGTGGCAAAACCATTCTGATATCTGCTCATGGAAATAGCAGTAGGGCACTCCTGAAACATCTGGAAGGTACCATCTTTGTGCTATCCTTATTAGAGGTTGCCAGTGTGATTGTTACACCTTAATCTGGAGGGGACATGCTGTGCTAGTTAACAATGCACAGTTTACCTAATAGACTTCCCTTCCCTATTCTCTTTGGTCACTTTAGTCTTTTAAGAATCATTTTGTTCCACAAGTAAAAAAAAATTCTCTGCCTTTTCTATTCATATTATCTGGAGCAGTAGCTATCACACTTGAGCAAGCGTCAGAATCACCAGGAGGGAAAACTTGGTCTACCACAGGTTGCTGGCCTTGCCCGCTGCATTTCTGAACCTGAAGGCCTGGGGTCCCAGCCTAAGAATTTGCATTTCTTTTTTTTTTCTTTTTTTTTTAAATATATTTTTTTATTGATATTTTACAGAGAGGAAGGGAGAGAGATAGAGAGCTAGAAACGTCGATGAGAGAGAAACATCGACCAGTCGCCTCCTACACACCCCCCACCGGGGATGTGCCCGCAACCAATGTACATGCCCTTGACCGGAATCGAACCCGGGACCCCTCAGTCCACAGACCTACGCTCTACCACTGAGCCAAACCGGTTTCGGCAGAATTTGCATTTCTGAGAAATTTTCAGATGTTGACACTGCTGCTGGGGGTTCTCCGTTTTGAGAATCCCGAACTAAAGCCCTCTGTAGCTTTGTTATAGAAAGGTAAAAGGAGGCGAGGGAGGGAAGAGGTGTCTATAGAACTGTCATTTAAAGTAAACTTCTCTGAGTCTTTCAAGATCAGTAAAATTATCTGGACTCCGGTGTTGCTCATGTTCTTCCGACTTAAAAGAATTGTGGCTGTGTCTTCGGAACTAGGTGTCTTGAACAATTCTTTTGTTCTAGTCCTCTCCTTGCAGAACAGGCTTAGTCCCTGATTGGGAGAAAGTTGTGGGGTAGAGGAGGATAACAGATAGCTTATTGGAGATAATCAATAGCCTCAATAATGCTTGATGTTACATTCTAAATGTATTGTACAATGTACTGTGTTGCTACCTGTCTCTCTCTCTTTTTTTTTTTTTAATATATTTTATTGATATTTTACAGAGAGGAAGGGAGAGAGATAGAGAGCTAGAAACGTCGATGAGAGAGAAACATCGACCAGCTGCCTCTTGCACCCCCCCTTCTGGGGATGTGCCCGCAACCAATGTACATGCCCTTGGCCGGAATCGAACCCGGGACCTTTCAGTCCGCAGACCGACGCTCTACCACTGAGCCAAACCGACCTCGGCGCGCTACCTGTCTCTTAAGTTAACACCAACTAAATGAACTCTTTTGAGGACCCAAGCTCACCAGTTTGGGGCATCGGTGATTGCACTGTGTTTCAGGGCATTTCTCACCCCCTTTCTCCCTTCACCAAATAACATTATCCAGCTGTGCTTTTTGAGTGATCTGCTCTGTCTGCTCTTTTCTTGTCTATTATCATGTCAGCAGTTAACTTACTGATGTTAGAGTGTATTTCTCTAACATCCCTTTTCCATTCTGCTTTACCTTTCTAGACGGGGCTATGACAAATGAAAGGGTTGACCTCATATGTGAATTAAGTGAACATAGGTTGTTGGTAACAAAATAAAGTGATCTTTATAAGATTTTACTGTAAACTTTTTAGTGTATGTTTTTTTAGCCCTAATTTTTATAACATGGCCAGTAGCCAAATCATTACTCGTATACCTGCATCCATTAGTTTTGCAGAAATTTAAGATCTACAGACTTTATTGGCTGCTAAAAACTTTATTGTCTAGACATGGCACTCAATCTGTTTGTATGTGTGTGTGTATATATCTTATTTACTCAACTATATAAAGGGTTCTATTCTTCCTTGTTCAGGAACAGATGTTTGGTTAAATGATATATAACTTCATCATTATTGGACGATAGTACTTTATTGTTTGAAGAAGAATTGAGGCTCCTCTTAGGATGACAGCAGATTGAAATTCATAATTTCAAAGTTTCTTCCAGAAGATGTACTCTTTTTCTCATGCCAATTTCTTTTTTTCAGAGATGGAACTTAGCTCTCTTAGCCAGGCACACTTCCCTCAAGAAAATATTATCATTTAGGTCCTATTTGCTAGGAAATTCTCCCTTTAAAAACAAAACCCTGCCATTTAGTATCATCTACTCTCCTATCTTCAGGTTTAGATGTCTTTAAGATTATTCTGTAGCCCAACCATCGCTCATTCTAGTGCTCCTCCTATTAGTGCATTGATGATTTAGCTATTTGTTACTGTTCTTTTTTGAAGAAAATAGGATATGCCAAAATGGTGCCAAAGAAAACTATCACCATGTGGGGAATGAGGGAGAATTACTGGTGGAAGGCAAGGCTACACATAGAAAAGTTTACTTTACATACTTATGAGAGGTTTTGAAATCATTAATGATTTATTGAGGAACAATTAAATGGTAAAGCTGTTTTGGAAAACAATCTCGCAGTTCTCTGACAGATTAAATGTAGAGTTACCATATGATCCAGCAATTCTAGTCCTAGGTATATATCTGTTTTAGTTTCCTAGTGCTAATGTAACAAAATACCAAAAACTGGATTACTTAAAGCAACAGATAGTAATTTTCTCATAGCTTGGGGGGTTAGAAGTCCTAAATAAAGATGTTGGCAGGGTCATGCTCTCTCTAGTGGCTTTAGGAAAGAATCCTTTCATACCTCTTGTACCTTCTGGTGATTGCCGGAAATCTACAAATCTGTTTCTTGGTTTGTAGATCCGTCACTGCAAGCCCCTGTCTTCACTCGTCTGTCTGTCTGTGTATATCTGATTCTTGTCCAAATTTCCCACTTTAAATGGGTGAATTGAATGATATGTGAGTTATTGAAGTTGCAAAAATAATTACATCAATGGGACTGAAAGATGAAAGGATTTGACATTGGCCTAGAAAAAACGGTTTAGGGCAAATATATAAAAGGGATAACAAAGTAGAAATGTGTGGATGTGAAGTATAGAATCAATAAAAAATTAGAACACAGCTTTGACCAATGGGACAGAAATGAATCTATAGGAATTTTTCCTGAGAAATTAGCAGGCTTTAGTACTCAGGCTGCATTTAACCTTTCTTCTTTATTTTTATTTTTATTTTTTTGGTTTTTATTTTTAGTTGGAGGTATGGGACTGTATCACATTTCAGAGATGAATTCATTTGAATCAATCTCAAATCGTAATTCCTACCCCTATTACCATAAATAGACTTTATAGAAAATGTTTTACTTGGGAAATAATTGAGTTAAAGCATTGGCATTCGTGCTGGAAGAAGTCAGTTGTATGAAGATACTTGAGTAGGAAGTATGTGAAAGTAGAAAAAGGTATAGGGGCTGTCAGCTTTCTGCAGAGAAGAAAGAATATGTCTATGAGGGAGACAGGGAATGGAAATGGTAGGGTTGATGTCCCGGGAGAATGGCAGACATTCAGGGGGAAAAAAATTATCAGAAAAGCCAGAATATGCTATTAGGCACAAGCCTGTGGCTGGGGAAACAAATGGAGTCTATGTGAGGATTGAGATTTGTCCACTGGGAGACAGGCATGCAGTGTTTGTAATGTTGGCTTCCCATTCTGGGCATAACTTTGCTCCCTTTGGGCCTATAGTGCCCCCTGGTGGTACTGTTGGCAATATTTATGGAATTCTTTGATGTTGCTATGATTCCCTATATAGGTATTTACTCCTATGCCAAACATGGGAGAAATTATTTCATGTGCATGAAGAAGCCTGGAGTATATTTTAGGATCACTTCATAAATTAATTCTCTTATTTTCTACATGCCATTTTCCACTAATAGAATTTCTCTTGTAGAGGATATTGAAGAGTAAGATCCAAACATTCTGCCCTGGCCAGATGGGTCAATTGGGGAAATGATAGAACTATTTTGGACACTAAAAGGGGTGAATTTTACTGTATGTAAATTTACCTCAATTTTAGGAGATCCCCTTTATCTAGTGAAGTGACCATTGCTCCAACTGGGACCTTACCTTTGTTTCACAAAATACTAGACTGGATTAGTCTGTCAGTAGAATTGAAAGTTGCTATGTACATCTACTTGTCTCTTTGAAAACTAACATGGAGGCCATCATTATGCTTTCTAACAAACACTTCAGGACCTATTGGTGCAGACTTTATTTAACATCTAGCCCATGGTCAGTATATAGAATTCCCTCTTACAGTCCTTCTTTCTTCTTCATAAGTTTTGTACATGCTTCTGGACCATGACATTTTTGTACTTGAGGTCTTGAGCTCAAGTAAAGGTTTTCCTGCCCCCAAATTATTTCTTCTCATTTGCCACCAAATTCTAAGTTCTATTCTTAATTGGGCCTTCCATCTGTCTTTTTCCTTTTCACAACCAGCTAGTCTAGGAGTAGGTCACCAAGGACCTCCTGGAGTCAAAGCAGAAGAGCAGCACAATGGGAAGCGAGTGTTAACTGATCCAGGGCTGGGTAACACCTTGCACAGGAACTGCAAACACAGGAACCACACGCCAGTGCCTGGGCCTGATCAGGGTGGCCTCTCCTCTGTGAAATTACTTACTTATGTAATATCTCTGCTTTTAACTTCTATGTGCTTTTGCTTTACTTTTAATGTGATAATAATTCTTAGCACTTTTAGAAGAAAGAAGAGTTAGAGCAGACATGAAATATTGTATAATAAGAAAATTCCTCCTTAAGGGACTGCTTTCCTGAGTGTTAGCAGCACAATTACCTATGCTAGACCGACAAGTTCGGATTGAAGCAGGTCCCACCTCTCACTGGTCCAGACACTCTCCTCCCAAGGCAAATCCTGAAAACCCCTCTTCCAGGCTTAGTATCTAAACACATGCTGCTCTGTAGCATTCCAGACAGGCGTGTGTTTCATTCTCTGTGGTTGGCATAGTCACTTCCTGTTTGTTTCCTGCTGGCCCACAACGAAGGCAAGGCCAGGTCCTGAACCGAGGCACTGGATGCAGTCTGCATCTTGCCAGCGGAAGTGGATTGTTTAGTCTGGGTTCAAGCACAGGGCCAGGCAATTTCAAGTTTGGAATAAGAGTGGCATCCAAGAGACTCATGAAAGACATACTTGATCCCTGAAGAATTGCATGCAGCTGTACACATAACAAGGCACAGAAGTGCTCAGATGAAATTAGAGAATCAGGGAGGAAAGGTCAGCTGGAACTCGCTGTGGGACAGGGACAGACAAGTAAGTCACCTTTGGCATTTTAGTGTGATATTTTCAGAAGCAGCGAATTTAGGCCTCTCTTTTATGAAACAATTACTAGCCTCGTGGTATAGTTAAACTTGCTCTTGTAAGTATAATGTAGTTTTAGAAATCTTAAAAAGTTGTAGGCTATTTAACTATAAAATTAAATGTAGAATGGATTCTTCTCTCTGCCTTATTCTAAATTAGAAGCTGCCATCCTATCATTATGTTACAATCTATACAAGTAATAATGAAAGTGTAATTTGCTAATTAGACCAGACGTCCTTCCGGACGAAGCTGGGGCTGTGAGGGAAGTTCGGTTCCCAGGTGCCTGCTGGTGGCCAGAGGGAAGCAAGCTTGGGCCCCTGGTGCCAGAGGGAAGCCGCTGCCAGCAGCTGGGGGAAGGTACGCCCACTCTTGCACGAATTTTGTGCATCGGGCCTCTAATATTCAAATAACCCACTCACAGTTATACATATATAGCATTAAGATCTTAAAGAATTTTAATTAAAAATAGGTAGATCATCTATAAAATTCAGAATTTCTTTTTTTTCTTTTTCTTTTCTGTTCTCTCTCTCTCTCTCTCTCTCTCTCTCTTTTTTTTTTTTTTTTTTTTTTTTTTTTTAGAATTTCTGATGTTAGCTCTTATTTTGGCAATAGAAGAATACAGAACACTTATCATGATTACCCATCAGTGGGATTTGAATTATGACTTGCTTGATTGGGAAAGGGAAGTGAGGCCTCATACTTGAATGATTTGGTCAAAACTGTTTCCCTCTTTTTAATTCTCCAAAATATGCATGTTAGAAGTAGGGTTTCCTCTTGTCCTATAATAAATCTTGTCTCCCTCAACATCTTTTCTCCTATTTCCTGATACTCAATGATTTTAAACAAACACTTTGGAGAAAACCAAAGAAAATACATAGAAGACAAATTTAATATGAATTGTTTACTTTATTAGCACTAAATGCAAGCAGTCTTTTGTTCAACTTTTTCAGTTCCCTCTCCCTCCCCCTCTCTTCTCTCCCCCTTCCCTCTGTAAAATTAATTTAAAAAGAATTAAAGACAGTGGTTGGAGGTTCAGAAGGGGGTAACTACAGAGGGGTGATGGAAAATGGTTGATGCAGGATGAGAACTTTGAACATGCTTAGATGCTGAATAAAAAAAAAAACTATACCAGTTTTCAGATAGAAGATGTGGTAGTATATTCCAGTTAATGAGTTTGTAGCATGATATTACATAGTATAATATTGATTCAGTTTGGTTTAATTTAGTGCAGATGCATTATTCTAGCCTTAGGAGTTCTGCTTGCTTAACTTTCTTAGGACAAAGAATGTGACTTATCCAAAAATTGAGCAATGAGTAATGGCTTTGCTGTGGGTTTTTCCTAATTTGCTATTTAAAATTTTTCTCATTGACTGCTTATTAACTAGCCTAAGTATTTTAAATATTTGCAAGTAATTAGTCTACTGTGTGAATGACTTGAGTAGTTATTAAAGTAGAATGTCAACTTTTTTTATTGGGAACATTCCTATTTTTGTTGAGCTCTCCTTCCTTTATAGATGAAAAATTATAGTTCTCATGGCCTTTGTTTAGTTGGTTCTTTGATTTGATCCTACACACCTACGCCAAAGGCATGAGCTTGAGAGTGGTGCTATTAAAGAGAAGACCTGCAAGAATTGGTTAGATCTGGTTAGATCTAAGGCCACTTAATGGTCGGTAATGTTGTCAAGGCCCACAATCTATAAGCAGTGAATCTGAGATGCTGCTACAGATGTGTATGCTCATAATTTCTATTTCTCCTGGAAAACATTAGTCAAACATGCTCATTTTTACTAAACTGTTGTCTCCTAACAAATGTTTTGCAGTGAAAATTTAGATTGATTGAAGAAATCTTTAAAATCCATCTTTCTCTCCAATGAACAATACGCTTACATACTCTGGATACAGATAAAGCATGGCCTTTGCATGATAGATGAATGTAAACACTAGTCAGTGTCCCAATGTTTCTTATGCCTCCCTCTACAGTACCTTTACTTTTCTTAGATATTAAGAGTAAAGTAGAGGAACTTTGGTGCTAGAAGAGACTATCCTCCCTCCTTTTTTTTTTTTTTTTTATAAAGATTTTTTTTTCTTTAATATATTTTTATTGATATTTTACAGAGAGGAAGGGAGAGAGATAGAGAGCTAGAAATGTCGATGAGAGAGAAACTTCGACCAGCTGCCTCTTGCACACCCCCCACCGGGGATGTGCCCGCAACCAATGTACATGCCTTGGCCGGAATCAAACCCGGGACCTTTCAGTCCGCAGACCGACGCTCTACCACTGAGCCAAACCGGCTTCGGCTATCCTCCCTCCTTTTATAAACGAAGAAAATAGTTCAGTAGAGGTCAAATCTTGAGCAATGCATATATACTGGTAGAGTAGGCCCTCAGTTACTGGCTGTTGAGTGAGTGAGGCCTAGGGACCTTCAGAGCTTCCCATCGATTGGGGTGAGAGCTTCTGGGTTCTAAAGCCTCAGTGGTCACCTGGCTCTAACCCCCGTGATGGTGAATCCCGCTCTGCTGTCTCCAGGCGGTGCTTGTAGCAGCTGTGGTGCATCCAGCTGACAGATCTGACCTGACGGAACTAGCGGGCTCTCAGAATCCTCCCACTAAGCAGCTGGCTCTCTGGTCTGAACTGATTTGTTCCTCGCAGCTTTAGCTTGGGATAGTAATCTTTTGTAGGATTATAGACAGTGTGGGGATAGGCACTTGGCAGGGCAAAGTAGTGTTTTAGTAGTCTACCCTTTAAATCTTCCACCCAGAAGAGAATTCCTAATAGGGACAAAGAGACACTGCTGTACTTTTTCGTGTTCTCCTAAATCCATTTCTACTACCCCACATCCTTGGTAATGGCAAAGGAAGAGTGTGTGTTTCTTTGTTAACTTGTCAGAGGGAATGGCGGCCCAGAAAATTTAGATACCTAACGTTATAGGGTTTAGTATATTGAGGGGGAATGGCAGAAGAGGAGATGGGCATAGCGTACTGTCCTTGGTTTCCTAGCTGTTTGAGTATGTATAGTTTGTGTATTAGAGTTCTTAGGTAGCTCTTCAGGGCCTAGAAATGAAATTCTAATAAAGAGCTACCCTAGCCCTAACTGGTTTGACTCAGTGGATAGAGCGTCAGCCTGACAACTGAAGGGTCCCAAGTTCAATTCCACTCAAGGGCATGTACTTTGGTTGAGGGCACATCCCCAATAGGGAAGGAGACAGCAGATCAATGTTTCTCTCTCTCATTGATTTTTCTAACTCTCTATCCCTCTCCCTTCCTCTTTGTAAAAAATCTACCCTAGTAGTTGAGATCCAGTGCTATGGTCCTATGACTTTTGGCTGGTGCTATTGTTACAACCATTGGTTAATTAAAATGGCAAAGTACATTGAGAACTAACTGATAGTAACTTTTTTTCTGCCATCATCATCTCCCAGCACTTCCTCGGAACTTGCTCCACCTCAGTACTTTGCTGTTAATATAGAACAGAAGCATTTGGTTAAAATGTAGAAGTCTATGTAACAAAAGTAAGCTTTTAAAATAGATAATTTGAATAGTTTCAGTTTTCTTTTAATTTGCTTAACTCTGTCTCTTTTCTCCTTCCTTCTCTTTGCCCATTTTGAACTCAGAAAAACTTGAAGGCATTCTTTGGTACAGTAGTTACAGACACCTGGGTTTGAATCAGGCTCTGCTACTTACTGTCTGTGTGATCGTCAGTTGTTTGCTTAACCTCTCTGTGCCAAAACTTGTTACATGGAAAAATAATAACTTATAACCTCATAGGATTGCAGCAATGGTTAAATGAGTTACTACACATAAATTGTTTAGAAGAGTGAGTATTTGGCAGATAGGATGTACATCGCACATGTTAGCGTTTTTGTTAAAAGTAGTCATAATAATAAAAATACTATCACTACCACCGCTACTGCTGTAGTCTTAATCCAACTCCAACTCTTCTGGTCAAAGTTGAAGTACTTGTAGTTTAGCTGATTTAAAAACTAACTGAAGGTAATTTGTCCATCACACATACCTTCCTCTCCTATCAGTTGTGATGAGAAGGGGTAGTTGGAGAATGAGGCCAGTCCACAAGGCATGACTAATAATCCTTTCCTGATTCCTCCTCATTGGGCTTCCCATGGAGCTGGAAAGCGTTTCTCTTGACTGGATTTAGCTCGAGCATCCCAGGCTCCCTCAGTGTTGGGAAACCAACCACTTTCTGATCTATTGAACTAGATTTAAACACAACCACCTCCAGGGTTGCCGTTAATGCCTTGTTCCTTCCTCTCTTAATCTGCAGGTATCTCAGATGAAGACATTATCAACATTACGCTTCCCACTGGCGTGCCCATTCTCCTGGAACTGGATGAGAACCTGCATGCTGTTGGGCCTCACCAGTTCCTGGGTGACCAAGAAGCTATCCAAGCAGCCATTAAGAAAGTAGATGATCAAGGAAAAGTGAAAAAAGCTGCAAAATAAAGTTTTCCCAAGTGTTGGCTAGAACAGCTACAAAAAGGAGTGGCATGCAGTGTGTTATAGGTGCTGATCTCTCCCTCTCCTCTCTCTCTCCCTGATTTTTCCAGAGCTAGGCTGTGGGGTAAAGTTTGTATCAGTAGCTAGGTAACTGATGTTGGCCCAGATAAAGACTTTAGGGTGCCTGAGTGCTTATGTCATAAGTCTTATGGGTTAGCTCTCCTGCTAGCCCTGTTTGAATTAAACTACTCAGCAGTGGGGCTTAATGTCATAAGTTTCTTAGATGGTTGAGTGATAATGGAGATAGAGTTTAAGGTATTTCATCATTCAACAAATCATTGTGAAGTCACCACTGACAGGTACTAATTACTGTAATAAGTAGTTCACTTTTATATTTACTAAGACTTTCTGGGATGATAGGAGAGGGTATTAGATAATATACTATACTTAAAGTATATTATTAATCTTTTCATCTAGGAAAAGCGATGTTTTGATTAAGATGAGAGGCCCATTAAATGGGAAAGCCACAGGTGGGTCCCTCCACGACAGCCAGCGATAAACAGCAAGGCCCTTTGCCCTGTCTCTAGTCCAGAGACTCCTTTGTTTGAGATTTGGTGGCATTCCTCTTTGGCAGTTAGAATTAGCAGCACAAAGACAACTATAGTTGTTCGTGTTCTCTTATTTTTGTTTCTTGAACTTTAATCCTTGGGTACTTAAAAAATTGTTTTAAAAATAAAGTTCTGTGACCAAAACTCTTCTGCTCATATCTTCCTGTAACACTCAAAGAGTTGCGCCCTTTTTCAACACATAGACACCCTAATTCTCTATAAATTGAAGGTTGATGTCAGGAAGTGTAACACAGTTGATGTAATTTTATTCACATGAGCAAGGGAAATGATATATTGCAGTTTGTCACATTTAAAAATATATATATATTTTATTGATATTTTACAGAGAGGAAGGAAGAGAGAGAGAGAGAGAGAGAGAGAGAGAGAGAGAGAAAGAGAGAGAGCGCGAGCGAGCTAGAAACGTCAATGAGAGAGAAACGACCAGCTGCCTCTTGCACACCCCCTACTGGAGATGTGCCCGCAACCAAGGTACATGCTCTTGACCGGAATCGAACCTGGGACCTTTCAGTCCGCAGACCGATGCTCTACCACTGAGCCAAACCAGTTTCGGCAGTTTGTCACATTTTTTGTTCATCTGCTGAGGGCTAAGAGTTGCCAGGGTAGGCCATGGACAGAATTGATTGCTTATCCATCTTGATACTGTTTTCCATAGTATATTTTTAAATACCATAGGTATGTATGTCATTTCTTTAAGGAACATATGTTTCAATGATAAATTCATGTACAAATTTGTAGCTGTAATCGTTGTTACAGATATTTACCGTTTTTTTATGGCTTTCCATTGGTGAATTAACTCACTGTATGCATGTTACAATAAAAGTGGCATTAGAAGAAAACTAATTCTAAAACCCTTGCCACTACCTGGTCTCTCTTTAATCCTTTAGTCAAGACTCACAGAGCATTGGCTGATGAAGGTGGCTGAAAAAAAATAGATGAACCTGGTTTGTTCACAGCTGGCCAGATCTGTGATGCATAAGAATGCAGCATGTGGATGTTTTACATTTCTGACCAACCACTGGTTTTCTACTGTAATCCTTCTTTTTAGTGCAATTGCTGAACCAAATGACACTTTAGAATTTAGAGATCAGAGTCAACCACCAACTACCAGATATTCCTACAATTATAAAATCTGTGTTTAGGCTGCAGCTCAGACCATTTTGAACAGCTTCATCTCTGGAATTGGCTTCTGAATTTTCCAGCCTAAGGGGTGACCATGTCTTAATGTAGCTCAAGATCCTATAGTTGGATTCTTGCCTTGTCCTAATTCTAGATGTCGACTTCCAGGAGCCCCACCCCCAACATGTATGCCTCTGCATACAAAGCTATACTCACACCCAGTCACTTTGGAATCTTGCAGACTTCCTCAGGTAGGGATCATTTTTGGATACTTTCTGATACAATTTGGTTTTATTGTTTTTAAGATTCTGGTTGAAATAAATGAAGAGACATTCATGAAAATGTGTAAAATTATTTTTAACTACTTCAACCTTAGATACCAGAGAGTCTGTTTTCTTTACATGCTTACGAGGTATAGTTTTTGATGTAGGAATCTTTTTTATTTACAGGTTTTTTTTCTTATCTTTATTGTTTAAAGCATTTACAGATGTCCTTTCCCCCTCCTCCCTTTACCCTCTCTGATATAGAAATTTTGAAGGTTGCCTATCTTACATCCTAATTTGGCATCCTTCTGTTCTATGTCAAGCTGGGACCAAAATATGGGGATTTTTAATTTTATTATAAACTAGAGGCCAGGTGCACAAAATTCATAGGATTCCTAGGCCTGGCCAGCGATCAGGGAAAATTGGGGGCCTTCTGGCTGCCTGCTGGGGCCTTCCTTCATTCCATGCTGCCACCTGATGGTCAGTGCATATCATGGCGAGCGATTGAACTGGTTAGTTGACAATTTGTATATTTGCATTTTATTATATAGAATAAATGGCAGATAGCTTGCCTAGAAATTTGGTCCTTGGAGAGGGAAGCTCATTCTATCCATACTGTTTTCCACAGGTTGGGCTTGCCCTGTTACACAGGTTTACGTGTCTCCTCTGCCCAGGCTGGAATGATTATCCCAGTATGGTAAGATGGAGGCAGTAAGTAGCAAGATGCTACTCTGAGAGTTCTACTTGTAAATATCTCAGCTGAGTAATGAATCCCACCAAGTACACTGATAATTTTTCTACAAGAGAAGTGCTGCTTCAAACAGTAGAGGTTCTTGCATCATTTAACTTGAGCTTGGAATTAGCAAAGCATCCTTGTCATTATGTCACATATTTTTCCTTGATAAGTGCAAGGAAAATTTCTTCATATGATTTGGTTATTGCCAAACTCAACCAGATTCTCTTTATTTTATTTTACTTATTCTTTATTGATTAAAGTATTACAGATGTCTCCTTTTCCCCCCATTGACCTCTCCCCAGCCACTCCCACCCCCCAGCACATGCCCTCACCCCACTAGTGTCTGTGTCCATTGGTTATGCTTACATGTATGCATGTAAGTCCTTTGGTTGATCTCTTATCCCACCCTCTCCCCTGCCTTTCCTCTAAGGCTTGACGGTCTGTTTGATGCTTTTCTGTCTATGAATCTATTTTAGTTCATCAGTTTATGTTTTTCATTATATTCCATAAAAGAGTGAGATTATGTGATATTTATCTTTCTCCTACTGGCTTATTTCACTTAACATAATGCTCTACAGGACCATCCATGCTGTTGGCAAATGTAAGAGTTCCTTCTTTACAGCAGCATAGTATTACATTGTGTAGATATACTACATTTTTTTAATCCACTCATCTGCTGATGGGCACTTAGGCTGTTTCCAAATCTTGGCTATTGTAAATTGTCTTGCTATGAACATAAGGGTGCACATATCCTTTCTGATTGGTGTTTCTGACTTCTTGGGATATATTCCTAGAAGTGGGATTACTAGGTCAAATGGGAGTTCCATTTTTAATTTTTTAAGGAAACTCCATACTGTTTTTCACAGTGTCTGTACCAGTCTGCATTCCCATCAGCAGTGCACGAGGGTTCCTTTTTCTCCACATCCTCCCTAGCACTTGTCATTTGTTGATTTGCTGATGATAGCCATTCTGACAGGTGTGAGATGGTACTTCATTGTCGTTTTGATTTGCATCTCTCAGATGATTAGTGACTTTGAGCATGTTTTAATATATCTCTTGGCCTTCTGTATGTCCTCTTTTGAAAGTGTCTATTGAGGTCCTTTGCCCACTTTTTGAATGGATTGTTTACCTTTTTTAAAGTTGTATGGGTTTCCTATAAACTTTGTAGATTAAACCCTTATTGGAGATAACATTGGCAAATATATTTTCCCATGCAGTGGGCTTTCTTGTTTAGTTGATGGTGTCTTTTGCTGTGCAGAAGCTTTTTATTTTTGTGTAGTTCCATTTGTTTATTTTCTCCTTAGTTTCCAATGTCCTAGGAGCTGTATCTGTAAAGATATGGCTACGACATGTGTGTGATATTTTGCTGCCTATGGATTCATCTAAGATTTTTATGGTTTCCCATCTTATGTTTAAGTCCTTATCCATTTTGAATTTGTTTTTGTGTATGGTGTAAGTTGGTGGTTTAGTTTCATTTTTTTTTAATGTATCTGTCTAATTTTCTCAACACAGTTTACTGAAGAGACTGTTTTGACTCCATTGTATGTGCTTGCCTCCTTTGTCAAATTTTAATTGAGCATAATGGCTTGGGTCAATTTCTGGGTTCTCTGTTCTGTTCCAATGGGCTACATTATATGTCTGCTCTTGTGCCAGTACCTGGCAGTTTTGAGGACAGTGGCTTTGTAATATAGCTTGATATCTGTCAACTAGATTCTTTTGCAGGTTATTTCTCACCTTGGATTATGACAAATTTATGAAAATGCAATTCCTACTCATGCACATTCAATGGCAACATTTGTCTTCTAGACATTTTTAATTTATTATGCTTTAAAAGTGATGTCTGTTTTCAAAGTTCAACTTCCATCTTACCTAGAAAACCTTTCATATGTTCTTCCCTCAGAAATACACCAAAATTGTTGCCGATCTTGATCATGTTTTTCGTTTTTGTGTTTTGCATAATTGGATTTTGCAAGTTTTTGGCTCCCTTTAGTAACACCATTTGTTGTATTAAATCAGGCCTTGCCTCAGCAGATCTGGCTGTGGCAGATGCCACATTATGCTGTGGCCTGAGGGTTTTCACATTGGACTGTGATGAAAATTTAAACCACTCATCCCATGGGGAATGGGAAACACAAAATATAAGGATATTTTAATTATTCAATCTCCCTGTAATGACAAAGTTATTTGGCAAAATGACAGGCAGGATTAAAGTCACTTTTTTTTTTCCATTCCACAGTTGGTAAAATCTTTTGTTTATTGCAGGGTAATCTAATTATTACAGTTTAGTCTTTAAGACACTAAGACCTTAAGTTGTACATTCCTTTGACAATATTTTAAAGATAGACTGTCTCCTCACTCTTCCTCCCACCCTACTGGATTATTTTTGAAACAACTGCCAAACATCAAACAGGATAGATTTTGAAAAGGAAAATGTGTTACATAATCTTTGACAAGTGAAACTGGAAGCCTTCAGACATCTGTTCTGAACTCTATCGTTTTTGATCCTCTAGAGAAACCAAATGGCAGCCTTTGCTTAGTTGTCCATTTTGAGCCTTGACTTTGTGTATAGTTTATTATCTCTGTTTGCTGTTAGTCTGTTATGTGTGACTTCGGCAGAATACTGTGGGATGATTGGTGACTGATGTTTAAATTCAACTTTAAAGATGAAAATGTTTCAGAGACTGATTTAAGTAAGTAACACTGGAATAATTTTGTAGGTTTAAAAATGAGCACATTTGTTGATGTTATTGTAAATCGGATTACTCACTATGGAAGAAGGGAGACATAAAACGAAAGAAGTTAAAGAAGAACCCTATTTTATTGGTTTTGAACTGGAGATAAATGTATGAATGTGTGTGTAGATATATGAATTTTCCTCTTTCTTCACAAGATTACTTTTCCCTTCCCCTCTCCCAGATCTGGTTTCATCCTCTAGTCCTAGAAGCGATAACCTATAATAAAGAGCACACCTAGTTCCCTTGGTCTTGCTTTCTAAATACTATGCCACAGAACCAGAAATGTTGGTTGATTCCATGTTTAAGGTAAATAAAGTATAAGGTGCGTTTGGAACATCTTGAGTCAGAAAAGAAGAGAATGCCCTAACCGGTTTGGCTCAGTAGATAGGGTGATCCCAGGTTCGATTCCAATCAAGGGCATGTACCTTGGTTGCAGGCACATCCCCAGTAGGGTGTGTGCAGGAGGCAGCTGATCAATGTTTCTCTCTCATCGGTGTTTCTAACTCTCCCTCTCCCTTCCTCTCTGTAAAAAAATCAATGAAAATATATTTAATAAAATGAAGGTATATTTCTGAGAGAGAGAGAGAAGAGGGAGAGAGAAGAGAGAGAGGAGAGAGAGAAGAGAATGCCCAAAGACTAGTGAGACACAAAAATTGGCTTTAAGTGCCAAATTTGGGAGAATTTGAGACTAAAGGGGAAAAAATCATGATAATGGATTATAGAACATTTGTCTTAATCTGCTCAGGCAGCTATAAAAAATACCACAGACTAGGTGGTATTTTTCACAGTTCTAGAGACTGGCAAATTCAAGATCAAGGTGCTGGCATACTTGGTGCCTATGAGGAAGCTCTTCATGGTTTTTAGGTCGACTTATTGCTGTATCCTCACAGGGTGGGGAAAGAGGGGATTCTGGTCTTTCTCCTATAAGAGCACTATTCTCATCACGAGGGATCCAACCTCATTGGCTCATCCAAACCTAATTACCTCCCAAAGACCCCGCCTCCGAATTCCATCACGTTGGGGATTTGTGCTTCAACCTGCGAACCTTCACTAGGTATTTATTGTACTATTCTTCCAGCTTTTCTGTGCGTTTGAAAGTTTTAAAAACAAAATCAAGAAAAATAATGACAGGAAGGAAAAAATTGACTAAAACAAACTTTAAGTACAGTCACTAAAACTTGTTTTGTATGTGATGTTTGGATAAAGGTGACTGGTTTCTGTACTTTTTATTCTTTCTGAAATCTCAGGCCTTGTCAGGTTAGGAAAAACATTTATTTTTTGTTAATCCTCACTGGAGGATATTTTTCCAGTGATATTTTATTTTATTTTTTTAAAACATATTTTTTATTGATATTTTACAGAGAGGAAGGGAGGAGAGAGAGAGCTAGAAACGTCAATGAGAGAGAAACATCAACCAGCTGCCTCCTGCACACCCCCCACTGGAGATGTGCCCGCAACCAATGTACATGCCCCTGACCGGAATCGAACCCGGGACCCTTCAGTCCGCAGGCCGACGCTCTACCACTGAGCTAAACCGGTTTCGGCCAGTGATATTTTAAAGAGACTAGAAGGAAGGTAGGGAGTGGGGGAGAGAAGGAGAGAAACATTAATGTGAGAGAGACGCATCGATTGGTTGCCTCCCACAAGTACGCCAGGGCTGGGGATCGAACCTGCAACCCAGGTGCATGCCATTGACCAGGAATTGAACCCACAGCCCTTCGGTGTGGGGGCTGACATTCAAACCACTTGGCCACACCGGCCAGGGCCTAAAATCCTCTTAAATCTGTATTGTCAAGGGGTACGTTGTATACTCTTTATTTCTATCATATTTGGGGCTACAGAGAGCAATAAGCTTATCTGTGGATACAACAAATCAGGAACGGGATTGTGATTGCCATCGTCTTATGGTTGAACAAATAGTGTTACAGGGTCATATCCCTTCCTAAAGCCATCTCTTGGCTCCTAAACTCGACTTAATCTCTGGGCCCCTGTTTCCTTGAATTTCAGGTCCCTGCAGCCACCACCTCGGAAGCATCCCTTGTGTCACTCTGCTCTGTGTCATAACACTACTTGAATCCATGGTTTCTACTGCTCCTCCGTGCATCCTTGTACTAAGCATGCCGAGGGTTAATTGCCTGAAGGGAAGCTTCTCTTTGCCCAAAACAAGTCAAATGAATTCTGTTGGCATTAAAGATCTGCCTTTTATGTTGTGCTTGGCCACTAAGTTTCTTCTCACATTAAAAACAAGGTTCATGAAAAAAGATGCTGTTTTCTTGAAGTAAGCTCTATCCTCCTCTCAAGACAGTTTCATTGCTCACCCTGTTCTTTACTTCTCTGCAAAGACACGATTGTTTGTTTTTTAAACTTTAGCCTAGAGAATGGGACAGAAGCATGTCTCCAAAGAGCCAGCGCCCAGTTTCCCGTCTGCAGAAAATAGATGCCACCTGACAGCAACTGCAGTGACTATTGGCCAAGATGTGAGATGGCTACTTTCTCACGATGAAGCAACTCCGGTTGAAGGAGTTGTTATGCTGCAGAGAATTTACAAGAATTTCCCATGAACTTGCTCTAGCCACACAGCTATTTAAAAGGGAATATCCGCCAACCACACTGCCTGGAGTCTCCTGGAGAGGAAACTTTATCTAATGTAATGTTGACTTAGGTGGGATCAGACAGAGCTGGAATTTGTATTAGTTACGTTTATGGAAATAAATCTACCCTTACTTCATTTCTTTGGAGTAGTTGAACCTGGACCTTAGAACAGAGAGGGCAAAGGCCATCACATAGCTATGCGCCCATGATTGAGGCCACTTAATCCATTCTGACACATGTGCTGTAGAATATTCATTAAGGGTTGTCCAGGCAGCCACAGGCCAACAGTGAGCCAGACAGTATTTTTATTGTTGAAGCACCCCAGGGCTCTGAATTGAAGTGTAGGGAATGTTATTTGTAATTGGAATTCCAAGTACTCTGCCAGGAGTGTTGGTATTTCATAATCCTTATTTCTGCACCCAAACACTGGAGGTCACTATTTATTCATAAATGTCCCTGGATTTGACTGCAAACTTAAGTGTATATATCAAAGGTCATATCTAAAAGGGCCTGGAATCGATGGTGGGATTTTTTTTTCCTTTAATTTTGTAACTACAGAGATCCGCTTATGTAAACATAAAACATAAATATAAATGATGATTCCCATGGGATTGTAACCTAGGAATAAAAGCAGGCAATATTAAATCTAAAATATAAACTAATTCCAAGTTTTTGTTGGTTTCTAGAGATTTGTCTGGCAGTATTGGTCCTATTTACTCAGATGCCCAGCCACCATCCTGGCTGTTAGCTTTGACTTCTGATGAGTCCTATTGATTCTCTCTCCTCAGACCTTTTAATTCATCTCTTTACCTTTACCACTCAGGCCCTAAGTCCACACCCTCATTTTTTTCTTGTTTAAAGATTTCAACAATCTGCTAGATGATCTTCCTGCCTCTACTTTTGCTCTCAAAGGTTTGTCAGGGGGACTACACAGAACTTCATCCAGACTTTCAGAGACACTAGGACCCTGTCAAGTCTCTGCCTTAGCACTCGTCCTCTCTTCCATCACCCACCCGACCTTGCCCTATTCATTGTCTTCCAAATATCTGCTCATCTCTTGAGACTCGGGCTCCCCCAGAGTCCTGGGACCCGAAGCTGGATCTCACTTGTTCCCTTGTCTCCTCTTCAGTGGCCTGAGAATTGAATTCATGAGGCTGGCAATGTCATGCAGAGTTACTCTACAGAATTTCACAAATTTACCTCTCTGCAGTGCTAAACTGTCCATTTTCACAGATTTATTCTTTAAAAATCTTTCTTGTCCAGATATTGGATCTTAATCTGTACTGTGCTCTGTGGCTATCCTCCCACTATGAAGCAGGGAAGGAAACCCTGTTGCTGGTGGACAGGAAGGCCATGAGGCTCAGTTGCCTGTCAGAACATTTCTCCATTAGCGGCGGCTATAATGGTGTGGAAATAGGTATTTGGTGAGTTGTATTCTTGCTTTTTATTCAAATTATATAAGTAAATGTAGTGGTATAAATGTTTTAAAATTTGAAAATGAGTGGAGAAGATTCCTTAATCCTACCATCCTGAGAACTATTTCATTTATTTCTATGTGCATTTTTCACATAGATATATTCTAAATTTGCATTCCATTTTGTATTCTTTTCTTCATCATTAGTATTTCTCCATGTTTCGTAGGCTTCAAACAATCTTGGATAGATACTGTTCCATCATTTTTATAGAACAGCCGTGGGCAAACTATGGCCCTCGGGATCTGGCCCGTTCAGCTGTTCTATCCGGCCCGCGGAGCTGAAAGAGTGGAGGGTTCTCTTGCTCTCCCCTCCGCTCCATCACCAGCAGCCCAAGATGAGAGTGCCAACATGGTCAGGTTGCTTTTGTTCCGGCCCTCCGGTCCAGTTTAAGAACCCATTGTGGCCCTCGAGTCAAAAAGTTTGCCCACCCCTGGTATAGAACATAATGTTCCAAAGAGAAAAAAATAGATGCTTTCAATGTTCTGCTATAAAAATTCTGTTCTTATAATTTCCCTCCATGCCCATCTTGAACACCTGTGAGGCCCAGTATAAGATTACAATGGAGACACACATACTATTTGTCCAAATATTGTAATATGTCAATCAGGCTAACAAATTTATATAAGACTAGACGCCTCTTGCAGGAAGATTCATGCAATATGCTTCCTGCTACGGTCTCTGCTTCCCTGCCTGCTTCCCTCCCTCTTCTGCAGCTCTGCGGGCTTCTCTCCCTTCTCCCCCACCCTGCCTGTTTCCCTTCCTTCACCGCAGCCCTGCTTGCTTGCTTGCTTCTCCACAGCTTTGCTCCCTTCTGCAGCACTTGGCTTCTTCCTATGCTATCTTCAGTCTTTGCTCTGGCTGGATATGCAAATTAAACGCCATCTTGGTTGAGTTAATTTGCATATTCATCCTGATTGGCTGGTGGGCGTGACCTGTGGGTGTGGCGAATGAATGGTCAATTTGCATGTTTCTCTTTCATTAGAGAGGATGTTTTATATTTGTTGACAAATATACTTTCCTAACAAAAAATATTTTAAAGTCTATAAAGCCATTTTATATTATGAAAAGCCACCAAAGATCAGGAAGATTATGAAAATATTTGATAATTTTTCATATATACTTAACCTTGAATAATATAGTTTGTATTTGTCTGTACATGCATGTATAAACAAGTGTGTGGTGAGGCAGAAAAGGGTATTAAGAATCGTAACAGCCGAAACCGGTTTGGCTCAGTGGTAGAGCGTCGGTCTGCGGACTGAAAGGTCCCGGGTTCGATTCCGGTCAAGGGCATGTACCATGGTTGCGGGCATATTCCCCGGTGGGGGGTGTGCAAGAGGCAACTGGTTGATGTTTCTCTCTCATGGACGTTTCTAGCTCTCTATCTCTCTCCCTTCCTCTCTGTAAAATATCAATAAAATATATTTAAAAAAAAGAATCGTAACAGCTATAGTCAGGTAGCTTAAGCACAGTAGTGAGCAGTGAAGCATTATGAAATAGGATTGGAGGATTACACGGAAGCCACGTTGGGTCATGGCGAGAGGTATGGAAGCTAGGGAAGCCTTTGTAAGCAGTAGAGTGGTCCAGTGGCCCAAGCCCTTGTTGCCACTGAAGATCTTCAGCCATTTGAGCATTTGATACTATAAACATTATTGATCTTCTGGTTTTTCTATACATAATTGAAGGGGAGCTATTAAAGTTTCCTACTCTTTAAAAAAATGTTTTTTATTGATTTTAGAGAGAAACATCAATGTGAGAGAGGGCATCAAGCCTACAACTTGGGTATGTGCCCCCAACAGGGAATTGAACCGGTGACCCTGGTTTGCCCACCCCTGGCATAGAACATAATGTTCCAAAGAGAAAAAAAATAGATGCTTTAAGATCATTAAGATTTGGTTTGTAGCTTAACGTATCTTGGAGAATGTCCCATGTGCAGTTGAGAAGCATTTGTATTCACTCTGTTGGTCCAATTGTCTTGTTATAGTTCTGTTTTCTTATTGATCTTCTGGTTTTTCTATACATAATTGAAGGGGACCTATTCTCATAGGGTTACAATCTCCCTGAGGCAATATTTACATTTCACTATTGTGAAACATAACCCTATGAGAATTGCAAATCCTGTCATATTTAAAGAAAGATTAGCTCCCAAATATATGAATTACAAGAACTAAAGAGAGAAATGGACAGCAACACAATAAGAGTAGGAGACTTTACCCCTGGCCTGTGTGGCTCAGTTGAGCACCGTCCTTTTCACCAAAAGGTCACTGGTTCAATTTCCTGTTGGGGTACATACCCAAGTTGCAGGCTTGATGCCCTCTCTCACATCAATGTTTCTCTCTAAAATCAATAAAAACGTTTTTTTTTAAACAGTAGGAAACTTTAATAGCTCCCCTTCAATTATGTATAGAAAAACCAGAAGATCAATAAGAAAACAGGACTAGAACAAAACAATTGGACCAACTGGACCTAACAGAGTGAATACACATGCTCCTCAACTGCACATAGGACATTCTCCAAGATATGTTAAGCTACAAACCAAATCTTAATGATCATAAGGTTAAAATCATATAAAATATCTTCTTTGATCATGTAGAATGAAACTATAAATAAAAGAAAACAAGGAAATCCACTAAAATGTGGAAGTAAATAATTCCCTATTAAACAATGATCCAAAGATGAAATCACAAGGGAATACATAAAATATTTGGAGATAAAATGAAAACACAATGTACCAAAACATATAGGATATAGTGAAAGCAGTACTAAGAAGAATGTTTATAGTATGAAATGCTTATATTGAAAGTATCTCAAATCAACCTAACATCTCAAGAAACTAGGAAAGAACAAACTAAACAAAAAGGTTAAAGAAAGAAATAACAAAGATTAAGGTAGAGATAAATGAAACAGAAAATGGAAAATAGACAAAAACAAAATTGAGTTTTTCTTAAAAGATACAAAAATTGGCAATCACTTGACTAAGAAAAAGAAAAGAGGTGAGACTCATATTTAGAAATGAAAGAGGGAACATTAATACTGATGCCACAGAAATAAAAATAATTATAAGACTTACTATTAATTATCATATGCCAACAAATTGGATAAACTAAAAGAAATAGATATGTTTCTAAAAACATACAACTTATCAACACTGAATCATAAGAAGTAAACAAATCCAAACAGGCCTATAACTAATAAGGAGAATAACACAGTAATCAAAAGACTCCCAATAAAAGTAGAAGACCAGATGGCTTCACTGGAGAATTCTACCAAGCATTGAAAGGCAGAATTAATACCAATCCTTCTTAAATTCCTCCAAAAATTGAAGATGAGGGAATACTTCCAAACTCCTTCTATGAGGCCAGTATTACTTTGATACCAAAAACACCCCCAAAAGTCATCCAAATTAGAACGGAAGAAATAATATTTTTGGTCACAGGTTACATGATCTTATATGTAGGAAATCCTAAAAAAAACAAAAAACAAAAAACAACTCTTAAAATTAAGCGATGATTTCAACAGTTTCAGGATACAAAATTAACACACAAAAATCAAATATGTTTCTATACACTGAAAATGATAATGAAAAGAAAATTAGTCTCATTTACTATAACATAAAAAGGAATAAAAAATACTGCAGTCTTTGCAATTAGAAAAAAAAAATCATAAAAGTGAATCTCAAGTGACCCTGAATAGCCAAAACAATCTTGGAAAAGTATAGCAAAGTTGAGGGCCTCACAGGTCTTGAATTCCAAATATACGATGAAGCAACAGTGCTCATGACCATGTGTGACTGGCATAAAAACAGATACTAGTATATAGGCAAATGGAACAGAATAGAGAGCCCAGAAATAAACCCTTGCATATATGGCCAAATGAATGACAAGGGTGCCAAGACTACACAATGGGAAAGGGCAGTCTCTTCAACAAATGGTGCTGGGGAAACTGGATATCCACATATAAAAGAAGTTGGACCCTTACTTTGTAGCATATATAAGAATTAAAATGGATTAGACATCTAACAATAAGATGTAAAAGTACATAAAACTCTTAGAAGAAAATATAGGGGGAAAGCTTCAGGGCATTGGATTTGGCAGTGATTTCTTAGATATGACACAGAAGGTACAGGTGACAAAAGCAAAAACAGACAAATGGAACTATATCGAACTTCTGTGCGCTAGAGGAAACAGCAAAATGAAAAGGCAGCCAATTTATGGAGTGGGAGAAAGTATTTGCAAATAATAAAAATGGTAAGTTATATCCCAGATATATAAGGAACTTTTACAACTCAACAGGAACAACAACAAACAACCCAATTAAAAACGGGCAAAGGTCTTGAATGGACAATTCTCCAAAGAAGATACACAGGTGGCTAACAAGCATATAAAAAGATACATCACTAATTATAATACACATGTAAATCAAAAGTTCAATGAGATACCCTGTTAACACACACCCATTAGATGGCCACTATCAAAAGAATGAAAAATAACAAGTGTTGACAAGGATACAGAGAAATTAGAACCCGTGGTGAGGATGTAAAATGGTGCTGCCATTATTGTAAAGAGTATAGAGGTTCCTCAAAAAATTAAAAGTAAAGTTACTGTGTGGCCCTAACCTGTTTTGGTCCCAGGTTCTATTCCAGTCAAGGGCATGTACCTTGATTGTGGGCACATACCCAGTAGGGAGTGTGCAGGAGGCAGCTGATCAATGTTTTTCTCTCATCGAGGTTTCTAACTCTCTATCCCTTTCTCTTCCTCTCTGTAAAAAATAAACAAATAAATACACACACATTACTGTGTGATCCAGTCATCCAACTTCTAGGCATATATTCAAAAAAATTAAAACCAAGGTCTTAACAAGATTATTCATCCATCTATTGCAGCATTATTCACAACAGTCACAGATGCGAGCAACTGAAATGTTCACTGACAGATGGAAAAAGAAAATGTGTCATATCCATACAATGGAATATTATTCAGCCTTAAAAAAGAAGGAGGAGGGGGAGGGGGAGGAGGAGGAGGAGGAGGAGGAAGAAATCCTGGTACCTACTACAACATGGATTGACCTCGAGGACATTTCACTAAGTGAAATAAGCCAGTCTCAAAAGGACAAATACTGTATGATTCCACTTATATGAAGTCTTTAAATTAGTCATAATTATAAAAGCAGAAATTAGGAATATGGTTGTCAAGGGCTGAGGGAAGGGAGAATTCGTGTTTAATGAGTATAGAGTTTCAGTTTTACAAAATGAAAAGATTCCAGAGATCAATTGCATGTCAATGTGGATATACTTAACACTACTAAACTGTACACTTAAAAATGGTTAAGATGATAAATTTAATGTATGTTTTCCACCACAATAAAAAAGAGATTTTGAGGAAGACTTCTATATTTCTAAATGCTCCACTTCTGGAAATAATGTGACTAGCATCACAAAGAAGGAAAATGACGATGGCTATTTTCATGACTGCTGAGGTCAGGCAAAAGTACTAAAAATTTTTATTTAAAATTTTATCAGATTTCATAGATTACTCCCACGGCTCATTCTCTAATGGCTAATGAAGGCAGGTCTTACATTTTTTGTTAAATCCTCACAGTATGTCTATGAGATGGACACTTTTATTATTCTCATCTTACACAGGAGGCTCCGAAAAGCTGAGTACCAGCCCCAGAGTCACAGAGGTAGTATGTAGCTGAAGCATGATTCAAATCCAGCCTATCTAACTCCACAGCCCATACTCTACTCTTGGTCATGATTTCCTAATGTTTTTAGTTTGAAAATATTTTTTAAGTTGAGATATCCATTGAAAATTGGCCAAAGAATAAGGTTGTACAGTGAAGCTACAGTGAGCAACTTTCATTTTCATTCTCTTACTAGTACAAATGAATATGGTGCCAACACAAGTTCAACAGGACGCTGAGTGGAGCTAGAGAGCTTAGATTTTTCACACCAAATTTAAGAGCTTGTTTTCCTAAGTGGAAAGAAATGGGAGTTTGCTTTCCTTCTTTTCTCAAACCTCCTGCTTTGATAGTTGGAGAGTCCAGAGTTTGTTTATTGAAACCTAATTTGGCTATATGAATATGTACATAGGAATCAGTGAACTAAACATTTATTTGCAAAAAACAAAACAAAAAACAAAACAAAAACACCCTAAAATAAAATTAAAAACCAAAAAAAAAGCATGCCTTCTTCAGCATGGGTATTCAAAGCTACAGAGCTCCAACCTTAGAAAACTCTGTGTCAGGATTCTGAGGTTGAAAGAGTAGAAGTCATTCTAGCTAGTCTAAACAAAACAAAAAAGAATTTATTAAAGGATATTGGGTGCCTCACAGACTCTTTGGGAAGCCCAGACAGTGAAGTTTTGAAGACCCACTCAGCTGAGAATAACACCCAGAACAGAGTTTGGGATGGTTCCAGCAAGGACTCTACTGCCTGCCATTGGGCACAGACACTGCAGCTCCCTCCCACCTTGCGGTTGACCACTGAATGCTAGAACACCTGCCACTGCTACCCCGATTGGCTGTGATCTGATAGACTGCAAAAATAGCTGCACATTCTCCTCCTCCCCTGGATCCATTCTTTCATGCTTCCTTACCATGAAACTTTGCCCCACCACCTGATTCTGGGCTCAGCCAATGGCATGTCAGGAATTGTGGCACAAGCAGGGACTTGAAAAGCATGTGTACAGTGGAGCTTGTCTTCTCTTGGGACCCTGAGACTGCCACATGAAGAAGCCCAAGCTGGCCTCCTGGATGATTAGATACATGTGACCCGGTCATTCCTGTTATCCAGACCTACTAGCAAGGCTTGACAACCACCAGATAAGTGGTTGAGGCCATCCTGGATCACCCATTCACTACCCAACTTGCCAGTTCATGTATGCATGGGTGAACCAAGCAATGATCAACTATGCTAGCCCAGACTACATAGTTTGGCTAACCCACAAAGTCATAAGCAAAATAATTGGTTATTATAATAAGACACTATATTTTAGGATATCAGCAGCAACAGCTACCTGCTATTAGTTCACTGAATTCTTTCACATCACTTATCTCACTTTTCTCTACTCACAACCACCCTCTAAGACAGGAGGAGCAGGTGTATTATTCTCATGTTCCGAAAGGGAGGAAATGGAGCCTCACAGAAGAATAATGAATTGCCAGATATCAAACTGCTAATAAATTAAAAAGTTGGGTTTAGAATAGAGGTTACTTTGACCCTCTAGTCAAAATGTACACATCAACTATATTGTTTGGTTTAGAGCAAAGCTGATCCATGATTTCTACCTTGTGGAATCTTGAGAAAGTTAAATAGGATAATGTTCCTAAATGTCCAATATAGTGCTTGGCAACAGAAGAAAAATTAAATTAGCACTCAATTCCTGGAAGAAACAGTTTCCTAACCCCACTTCTTTCTTCACCCTTGGTGATGGGGGTGCCTAATTTTGGGTGTTTCTGATCATCTTAGACCACCTGAAAAACCTTTACTAAATACCTGCCACCCAGAATGGTTTGTGAACCTCACTCCAGAGAAGGGCTTGGCCAACTTTTCCTATGAGAGGGCTTGCTAGTAAATATTGTGGACCATACAAACTGTTAAAATTACTGAACTCTGCTGTAGTGGGAGAGCGGCCATAGGCCATATGAAAAGAATTGGCTGTGGCTGTGTTCCAACAAAACTTTATTTGCAAATATAGCCAATGGGCTTGATTTGTTCCATAGGCAAGAATATGCCAGTCCTCACTCTAGAGTGATGTCATTGGTGGCCTTATGAGAATGTGACTGTCCATAGACATTAATACCATTTATAAAAGATGAGAGACTTGCCTATCTAAGGCACTCCAGTTTGAGGAGTCTAGCCACACTTAAGCCCCATTATTTAATCATTGCATGAGTAGGAAACAGCTTATTAGACCAGCCTTTTGCATGCATGGACTGCCTTGTTGAAGAGGATTATCTCCTCCTACTAGCACTATGCTTACCACACAACAGGAGTCTCAAAGGTTTCTAGATGCTCACTAAGACACATCCCTCCTTTTGTAATAAACCATTGTAGATAGGTACAGAGAATACTAGTCAGAAACTACACTTTCCAGCCTCCCTGGCAGCTAGAGTGGGCATGTGTCTAAGTTCTCCCTAATTGAATGTGAGCAAAAGTGAGGAGTTCAACTTCCCACCTCACATCCTTAAAAGGAATTGCTGTCCTGGATTTACTTTCTCATCTTTCTTCCCTATAGTTGGCACAAAAACATACCAGAGACCTAGCTATGATCAGATAAATGAGGACAGTGCTTGAGACCAAGGCTTCTCGAGCCTAAGTATGAAGTTGGACGCTTACCTAACCACCATACGGAAAATTTAACTCAATATGGATCGAAGATCTAATGTGAGACCTAAAAGCCTTAGGCAAAAGCTTCATGACATTGGATTTGACAATGATTTCTTAATATGACACCAAAGGCATAGGCAACAACAGAAAAATATAGACAAATTAGACTATAAAAATTATTTTTTGTGTATTAAAAGACGGTATCACCAGAGTAAAAAGACTGCAAACATAGTGGGGAAATATTATTTGTAAATCATACATCTTATAAGGGATTAATATCCAAATATATAGAAAACTCCTAATTCTACAATGTATCAAAAATAAACATCACTTCTCAGCCTTTGGGCTAAGAAGTATCTGTTCTTATCAGTTTTTAAATGGACAAAGGACTTGAATAAACATTGCTCCAAAGATGATATACAAATGACCTGTAAGCACATGAAAATATATGCTCAATATCACTGATCATTAGGAAAATGCAAATTAAAGCTACAATAATTCACCACCTCATACACTATATGGTGGTTGCTATTAGAAACAAACAACAACTACAAAAAACAGCAACAGAAAACAAGTGTTGGCAAGGATGTGGAGAAATTGGAACTCTAATGAACTTTCGGTAGGAATGTAAATGACACAGCAGCTGTGGAAATGGTATGATGATTTTTAAAAAATTAAAAATAGGATTACCATATCATTCAGCAATTCTATTTCTTGGTATGTAGCTAAAATAATTGAAGGTAGTGTCTTGAAATGATACTAGTGCAGCATGTTCAAAGCAGCATTATTCAACACTAGGGGCCAGTGCACAAATTCGTGAACTTTGAAAGGAACTGTGGGCCGTGAGGCTGCAGTGGCACAGGGGTAGATCTCAGCTTATCCTTTGCACTCCTGCCTGGCCCCTCCCACTTCAGCCCCCAGTTCTCTGCCAGCAGCCCCACTCCTGCCACCACTGCTCCCACATGCTGATGGCGTGGAGTGATTGGTGCTGGCGCCAGCAGTGGGTGTGAGCAGGGCCTGCACCAGCAGTGGATGTGAGTGGCAGCTACTGCCCTGATTGCCCCTCAGGAGCAGGGGGAGGTGAAGAAGCCCTGATTACCCCTAAGGAGCAGGGGGAGGTGGAGAAGCCCTTGAGGGGAGGTCAGGGCTGGCAGCTGCTACTTACACCTGCTGACAGTGCCAAGCAATCAGGCTGGCACTAGGCACTGGCAGTGGGTGCAGGCGGGGCCAGTGCTGGCAGCAGGTGTGAGCACCAGGTGGGACCGCGATGTGCAGGAGCAAAGAACTTTCAGTAACCTCCAGAGGCTCACCCCAATGACAGTGAATGGTACCCCGCCTTGGTCTGGCACCCCCACTCACCTGCTCCACCATCCCTCCACAGGTGACACCCGCCATGTTCCACACACACCCCCTAGTAGTGGTAGTCAGTGCATGTCATAGTGACCAGTTGTTTGGTTGTTCTGCCTTTTGGTCTATTTGCATATTAGTCTTTTAGTATATAGGATAGCTAAAACATAGAGGCACTTCAAGTGTTCACTGACAGATGAATGGGTATGCATAATGTATTGTAAACATACATGTTATTCATCCTTAAAAAGAAAGGAAATTCTGACAGATGCTACAACATAGATAAACTTTGAAGATATGCTAAGTGAAATAAGCTAGTTACAAAAAGACAGATACTGTGTGAGGCCACTTAAATGAGATATATAGAGTAGTCAAAATCATAGACAGAAAGTAGAATGGTGGTGGTTTCTCCAAGCTGGGAACACAGGGGAATTGGAGTTAATGGGTACAGAATTTAAGTTTGGCAAAATGAAAAGAGTTCGGGGATGGATGGTGGTGATGGAGCACAACATTATAAACGTATCTAACACCTCTGAACTGTACACTTTCAAATGGTTATGATGGTAAATTTATGTAATGTGTATTTCACCATAAGAAAAACTGAAAGAAAGAAAAAAAAGAATCACTTGAAGAGTTTGGTAAAACACCGGTTCTTGGGCCCACCACCAGAGTTACTGGCCTAAGAATTCAAATTTCTAACAAACTCCCAGGTGACCCTGGTGCTGCCCATCCCTGGACCATCGCGCTGTCCTACGGGAAAACAGATTAACAACAGGAAAGGAATCTGGGTCACCAAATGACCTTATGTAACAGGGAAGAGAGATTAAGCCTGTGTCGGTGTAGTGTATGCCTTTTGTCAGAGCAGCGTAGCTCCCACCCTAATCCAGTCGGTGCTCAAGAATGGCTTGCTGGATGACTGAATACATGAACCAGTGTGTGTTTATGGGCCAAAAGCACAGATTGGTCTGGACTGCTAGGTTCTCCTGGGTCTACTTCCCTCTCTTCCTGTGTGCCAGTCGAGATGGATGATCCTAGTTATTGGACGCACTGAAATCAATAGCCGGGGTGTGGGCAAGGGGTGTGGGCAGTTCACTTTTTGCCAACCATCCCCAGATAGAATTCAAGGACGGATGATCTCGCAGGGAATGATGGGGTGCTTGGGCTTGCTGGGAGAGCTTGATTCCGAGTGCATGAGATGAAGAGACGAATGGGCATTACTAGACCAGGGAGGCGCTGCTAAAGTGGGAAAGAATGCTGGTCGTGACCACTTCCTCCTCTTTATTCTGCATTGGAGTTAAATGCTGGCCTTGCCCGAATATCATGCTGAGACCTGGACCTCAGTTACTCTAAAACACACACCCTTTGCAGAAATGTGTAATTTCATCATTTCTTGACCAAATGACTCCAACCACAGAAAGGCACAAATTTTCCATTGGGATCTATTCTGCCGCTCCCTTTTGGTGGGTATACTCTTTCTTGCTTGCGTTTGAAACCCCATTCATTATATGAAGTCTAGGTTTTTCATAACTGATTTTAAAGTAAGCTTGTGATTAAACACACATATCTTGTCTTTCTCACTCCGCGTTATAGACTTGAGACCCGAGACGCAGAGCAGTGTATGACTTAGAAAAGCTAAATTCATTTTTTTTATTTGGCCTGTAGACCATCATCTGGGCTTTGAAGTCTAAAGATCTAGAATTACCCACCCTCTCCCCCACTCTCAGCATGGCCAGACCCTGATGCAGAAAAGCAATCCAAGACTTCCAGTTTCTGGTTGCAATTTGAAGGCTAGTAAATTGGGAGAACAGGATGGAACTGTTTCTTGTCCAGGCGAACAATTTGTAATCATTAAGAAGTTTGGAGCTAATGAAAAGCAATTAATCCAATGGCAAGCGTTGCCATAAATTTTATTCCCAAAGTGAACACATGATACACAGGCACGATTCTTGATTTCCGATAAAAAAGAAAAAAAAAAGAAAATGTGGAGCTATTATTAAATACAAAGTAAAACAACATGGAAAAAAAAAATGCCAGAAGATAGAAGGAATGTCAGTAGGAGCCCCGGGCAGAGGGAGGGAAGAGCTCAGGGAAGGGGGGTGGAGGGGGGAAGAAGAGGGGAAGGGGCGCTCTGCTGTGGAGCTGTGCCAAGTTGAGTCCGTTTCCAGGATGGCCACACTAAGGGGCAAGGGACAGAGCTGGCTCCTCCCTCAGGAACCCCGAGCCAGGGCCTCAGCAGGCTCCCCACCTCTCTACTCCCTTCCACGGGGAGTCACATGACGCCCTCCCCTTATGAAGCAAGAAATAAAGAATGACTCCTCATTTCCTGGAACACTTGAGACCACAGGGGAGTTGGCAGAGGGAGGGGAAAGTTAAGATTTTCTGTGGACTAGGAGAAGGGGGGGGGAGGAGGGAAGAGGGCCCCACAGCTACCTATGTATCTCTCCCTACCAGGCAGAATTCTGGCAAACGCAGGCGAGGGCGTTGGAGATAGCGTGCGGTTGAAAAGTCAACCAGGGATGCTTCAGGTTCTGTTCACAGACCCTGATTGTTCCAGGGAGATCTCTGCCTGTGAGAGATCAAAGTACAGTGTGCTCTTTGGCCACCTTCAGGGTACTCTGAATGAATACCTAATATGATCATACCATCTTCCCAACCACTGAGAAAAAGTGTTTTCCCCTTCTTCCATCGCAGATGCCTGAAATTCCTTTAATAAGGGATATAAATTTTTTGTGAAACCATTAGAGATAAAAATTTAAAAGCAAATACCACTAAGGAACAGAGAGTATACTGAAGATACTCATTGGCAATGAAAAAGTGGTCAGTAAATTGAACCACAGATAAAAATTATTGGTGGCAGATTCGCCCTTGTTTTGACAGAGGGAAGGGGTGCTCAAGCTAAGAAGGGATCTCTGTTGAAAAAGAAACAAGGGCAGTGAATGGGTGGCTGTTCTGAGGGCTGTTCTGAGGGTTGGAGGAGAGAGAACAGGACACTTGCAAGCTGGGTATGGAGGTGTCTTTGCCTCATTGGAGTAGTGGTGATAGATAATCTTGTCTGCATTTTATGGAGATTTGGGTGCTTTCTTTCTTAATTCTTTTTTAAAACATCATTTGAGCATTCTGTAGAGTTATTAGTTGAGACATATATGTACATGAGACAGGTAACAGCACAGCACAGTGAGATACGAAGGACCTGGGCACTGGGAGACCAAGATCTGGGCTCTGGCACCTACAAGCTGAATGGCCTGGGGCCAGTCACTTCATCTCTGAGACTTCATTGCCTCGGACAGTACTCTAGCTCATGGTTTTCTTCTTTCTAAATGGGAACATTTTCTTTGAGAGCAGAGTTTCCCCATTGGAACTGGAGGAGGGGATCCCATAATCCCGCCCATTCGGCCCCCCACTTCCTCTCCCAGCCCCTGTGGTGCTCATCAGAACCTTGGAATGACTGGAACTGCGCTGGCTCAGATGATGGCTCAAGTCTCTGTGAGTTCATCAAAAAGTGGCTTTGCCGGAGCAGCATCACAGTCTATGAGAATCTGGCTGTCCTGTGTTAGAATAAGGCACACATCGGCTTTATTCTGCTCCAGGTTGTGCATGGGAGTGAGGAGGCTGCTGCTGGTGGGCCTGCAGGTTCCTCCAAAGGGTGGGTAATCTCTTCGCTGCATAGGCTTCCACAAGATATGGAGGTTCTAGGAACTTTTATTAATAATTCTTTCATTAAGGACAGCTTCTACTCCTCACATCTCCTATTCACAGCCACATGATCTCCTGACTTCCAATTTAGCTCCTTCTAGTCTACTTGCCCTTTTCCGTCTCTGCCATCCCATTGGTTCTTGATAATAACTTTTGCCTTTGGTGTTTCTACCACATGTCATGGGTGACTTACATGGTCGGAATAGCATACCTTCTGTAACACCTGAGGGGAGATGTTATCCATTTATACCTCACTCCCATTAGATACAGACAGGAGGTCTGTGCTCTTGTCTTAAACCTGCTATTAACTCACCATGGAGGGATACAGATACAGATATAGATGTATATATGTGTATACACACACACACACACACACACGTATAGACATACTTTAACATAAACATAAATATAGATACAGATATAGACATAGACATGGGCATGGACATAGATATAGATACACACATCAAGGAATCTTTTCAGGACCTCAGTGTCCCATTTGGGAAAGCAAATTATTAAGCACTGGCAAGAATAAGAAGTAGCATTAAAGGAAGAGGCGTAATGATACTGATTCTCTTAGTCTCCATAAAAATCAGAGGCATGTCCAAAGCCACATCACTTCCAGAAGAGAAGCCCAGCACATCCTTAAACATTGAAGCAGGACAATAGAAATTTGTATTTGAAGCAAAACTATTCTGGCAAAGAGATGTAAAGGGAATCAGAGCAGGGAGAAGGAATGGAGATCAATTCCCCGAGTGTGTGGGAATGTGGGAATGCAGACCTAGGTGCGAAGAGGACCTGTGCCAGGAATGACATCTCTCCCTATGAGATCAGCACCGGGCAATGGGAAGAACTTGGTCTGGGGGTGGGAGACTGAGACCCAGGGGTTTGGGGGTGGGAGACCGAGAGACCCAGGACCTTGGGGGTGGGAGACTGAGAGACCCAGGGGTTTGGGGATGGGAGACTGAGAGACCCAGGGCCTTGGGGGTGGGAGACTGAGAGACCCAGGGGCTTGGGGGTGGGAGACTGAGAGACCCAGGGCCTTGGGGGTGGAAGACTGAGAGACCCAGGGGCTTGGGGGTGGGAGACTGAGAGACCCAGGGCCTTGGGGGTGGGAGACTGAGAGACCCAGGGGTTTGGGGATGGGAGACTGAGACCCAGGACCTTGGGGATAGGAGACTGAGAGACCCAGGGGCTGCCACCAGTTTTGCCCTCAATTTGTCAACAAGAGGCTCTAAGATGATGTGCGGCCTGACTGTCTATGTGGCCCTCCCTGATCCATGTCATCTATGACTCTCCTTCATCCTTTGTGACCAGAGGGGCCACAGTCACTAGGCATGTTTCCCCGTGTTCTCAAGCAATTTAACTTGTCCCCAGATCCTCCTAGACATTTTCCCTATTGATGGTTGAAGGTCATCATCAGTCCCCGATGGCGGAAAGCCCTACCTAGGAAAATTGTGTAATAGTAACTAGCACTTGTGTGGAACTCCTGTGCAGGCCATACTTACCTGCCTTACCTTCATTAGTGTATGAAGTAGGCACTATTGCCATTCTTATTTTTGATAGATCCTCCCTTCCTCCAACTGATGATGGAGAATGACGTAAACTCCACCTACAGCCGGACATTCCTGAGCACTGAACCACCAATCAGCACCTGCCAAATATCCTAGTGCCTCCCCCCCATTCCTAAGTCCCTAGGTCCCTAATCATATGCCTTACATGAAACCACCAGTCAGTGTGTGCTGAGTGCCCTAAGCCCCATCCCCTCTCTTTCCTCCCCTTAAAGGTTCATGAACCCCGGCCCTCGCTCTCTTTTCTTCTCTGGAAAGCAGCCGGCAGTGGTACTCTTCTCTTCAAAAAAGCCTGTGTCCTGATCCCGGTCTCGGGCCCACTCTGTTTCATCTTTCAATTTTATAGAAAGGAAACTGAGGCACAGATAGGTTAAGCAAGTTGCTCAAGGTCCTGCAGCAACAAGTGGTAGAGCTGAGCTTCAAACCTGGGCAGTTTAGTTCTGGACCCCATGTGTTAACCCCCAAATGTCATTGCCTCTCTATTATAAAACAGGTAATCATGGCAATGGCACAGTAACATATATGGGAAGCACTTGGCCTTTCGGAACAAGGGGAGTTTGAGCTCCTACAAGGAGGTGTCAGGTGATCCCCCAGTGTGCTCAGGGGCCTTGGAGGATGTCACAGCTACTGTGTACATGCGCTGCTGCCACACATCGATTTCTCTCTAAAAATTAACAGCAACAAAGCAACACGATCATTTGCAAGTTTAAAAAGAAGCTAGCAGCCATGGGAATCTGGAAATAATATCCCCTTTAACTCAAAGGGCTGATGCATTGGTTTAAAAGGGGCTGGCTTTAAAGCTGGTATGTGAGTTTACTGGGGCCGTTGGCAGGGATGCTAACAATTTATGGAATGCATTTTTGGAAAGGATTAGGGGGAAAAACATGTTGTGTCTTACAGACTCAGAGTTAGGAATACAGCGCTGAGGGGTGAGCATTACCCATCAAGCTTTCAATATGCATAGTTTTTGAAGGAATCGGTTTGCCTTCTCTTCTCCTCCTCCTTTTCTTTTACAGATCTTACCCAAAGGATCAAATTCAGGCCATACCGGATGTGCCCAAAATCATTTCCAGCTGACGCCCAGGTCAGCCCGGGAGGCCTGGCCTTGAGGAGCGGCTCCCAGTAAGTACGAGTGACGAAGGGATCAAGATGGAACCACGTTGGTTGTCTCCGTTCAGCCGGGTCCAGGGCCCTGCTGGCATCATCCCGCTGGGTTTCCTCTGCCAGCTGAGCTGTAGAAATGGGCCATCGATTAAAATAAGGAAAAAGAAGCTCTCCATTTGTATTCCGTTTTCCTCCCATCTCTTCCTCCCCACTGCATAGCTGACGTGGTTCCCACAGGGTAGTAAAGTTTATAACCCATGGGTACACTGAGGCAGAGCGAGGTTGGCCGAGGCGTGCTGGCTCTGCTACATTGTTGGGTAACAAGGAAAGATCTCTCAGCCCAGAACAAAAGCCCCCGCTAGCTAAGAGGGTTAATGCCAAAGGAAAACAACGGGCTTTTTGAAGAATCCCTTCGTGGCTATTTCCGGGAAAGCTGCGTGGAGCCCACCTGCCTGGGCCCAGATTTTCACAGCTCCCTGAAACACAGAGAGCCTTTGGTTCCGTGTGTGCCTGCACGTTGACGAAGCGTGAACAGACAAAATGCACCTGGCAGAAAGGAGCCCCCCGCTCCTGGGGGCAGCCGTGGTTGCATCCAGGGTGGAAGTGTAGCAAGTGTGTGTGTGTGTGGGGGGGACTCTTCTAAGGTGAACCGAGGCAGGGGGATGTGACTGGCGGCAGGCCCCGGGCCGGGCATGCACAGACCCCCTGCCTTTTCTGGGGGAGACGTACCGGGAGAGGCTGGTTTCCACGGAGCCAAACTGGCTTCGGCAGGGACAGGCTTCCTTCACTGCAGACAGTGGTCCTGCCCTGGGGAGGGCCCTGCGACATCCTGCATTCAGCTCTGGAGGCTGTTGTTCTTTTTAGATACTGTCTTTTTCTTGAGCAGTATTACGTTCACCACAAAATGGAAAGAGCCGAAACCGGTTTGGCTCAGTGGATAGAGCGTCGGCCTGCGGACTGAAGGGTCCCGGGTTCGATTCCGGTCCAAGGCATGTACCTTGGTTGCGGGCACATCCCCAGTAGGGGGTGTGCAAGAGGCAGCTGGTTGATGACTCTCTCATCGGTGTTTCTAACTCTCTATCTCTCTCCCTTCCTCTCTGAAAAAAAAAATCAATAAAATATATTTAAAAAAAACAAAATTGAAAGCAATGGACAGAAAGTTTCCATTGATGTGTCCCCTCTGCTCCAGCAATGCATAGCCTTCCCCCATTATCAACATCACTCGACAGAATGGTGCATTTGTTACCAAGGCTGAACCTACACTGACCTGTCATAATCACCCAAAGTCCACAGTTTACCTTAGGGTTCATTCTTGGTGCTGGGCATTCTATGGGTTTGGACAACTGTGTAATGACACGTGTGCATCAGTATAGTAGTCATGTCACGCAGAGTGTTTTCATTGCTCTAAAAATTCTCTGTGCTCTGCCTGTTCGTCTCTCCCCCGCTGCTCCCCAACCCTTGCCAACCACTGATCTTTTTATAGTCTCCATCGTTTTGCTTTCCTCAGAATGTCATAGAATTGGAACATACAGTATGTAGCCTTCTCAGATTGTGGTGGTTTCCCCCCCCCCCCCACTTAATACTATTCATTTAAGTTTCCTCCATGTTGTTTCATGACTTGCTAGCTCATTTCCTTTTAGTGCTGCATAATATTACGTCATCCGGGTATACAGCAGTTTATTTACCTATTTACCTACTGAAGAACATCTTAGTTGCTTCCAAGTTTGGGCAGTTATGAATAAAGCTGCTATAAACATGTGTGTGCAGGTTTCTTGTATGGACATAAGTCTTCACCTCCTTTGGGTAAATATCAAGGAGCACAATTGCCAGATCATATGGTAAGAGTATGCTTAATTGTAACCACCAAATTGTCTTCCAAAGTAGCTCTGCCATTCTGCATTCCCACCAGCAATGCATGAGAGTTCCTGTGGCTTCGCATGCTCACCAGCATTTACTACCTAACTGGTAATGTCTTGTTTTAATTTGCATATCCCTTAGGACATATGACGTGAAGCATATTTTCATATGCTACTTGTCCTCTGCATATCTTTTTTGGTGAGGTGTCTGTTAGGATCTTTTGAACCGCTTTTAAATCAGGTTGGGGTTTTTCTTATTGTTGATTTTTAAGAGTACTTTGTATATTTTAGATACAGATTTTATCAGATTTTTTAAATGAATATTTTCTTTTCATCTGTGGTTTGTCTTCTAATTCTCTTGACATTGTCTTTCACAGAGCAGGGGATTTACATTTCAATACAGTTTAGCTTATCAACGATCTCTTTCAGGGATTGTGCCTTTGATGTGTCTAAAAAGGCATACATGCCCAAGGTTTTCTCCTGTTGTCTAGAAGTTTTATAGGTTTGTGTTTTATATCTAGGTCTGTGATCCATTTTGAGTTAATTTTTGTGAAGACTATAAGACCGGTGTATAGATTCATATTTTGACATGTGGATGTTCAGTTGTCCCAGCCGCACTGATTTTTTTAATTTAAATTCTTTTATTGTTTAAAGTATTGCAATTTATTTACCCCCATTCACCTCCAGCAGCATTTATTGAAGAGACTGTCTTCTCTTCTTCATTCTGCCTTTGCTCCTTTGTCAAAGATCAGTTGATTATATCTTTGGGAGGTCTATTTCTGACTTTCTGGCCTGTTCCGTAGAACTGTTCATCTATTCTTTTGTTCATACAACCCTGCGTTAATTACTGCAGATTTATAGGTTAAGCATCAGTCCTCCAACTTTGTTCTTCCCCTTCAGTATCGTAGGCTATTCTGGGTTGTTTGTCTCTCCATATAAACTTTAAATCAGTTTGTTGACACCCATAATATATAACTGCTGGGACTTTGACTGGGACTGCATTGGATCTATAGACTGAGTTTGGAAGAATGAACATCTTAATAATATTGAATATTTCTATCCACGAACATGGAATACCTCTCCATTATTTAGGATGTTTGAAAAGGAGTGATGGCAGGGGACATTTCTGCTTTGTACCTGATCTTAGTGGAAAAGCTTTGAGTTTGTCACTATTAAGTATAATGTAAGTGGAGCGATTTTTGTAGATAGTCTTTAGCAAGTTAAAAAAAAGTTCCCATCTATTGCCAGTTTACTGAAGTTTTTATTTTGAATGGGTGTTGGATTTTGCCAAATTCTTTTTTTTTTTGCATCTATTAATATGATCATGTGATTTTTCCTTTTTACTCTGTTGCTATGAGGGCTTTTTTAATATAAATATTTAATATCATGAAAATGTACTTTAAAAATGATATGTTCCTATCATCCACATTATAAACTTTTGCTATTTAAGTTGAGAGACTTTGTAAAAAGAGATTTGTTTTTCATGTCACATGCTCGGTACTGGTTACATTTCACTTTCTAGAAGCATTTATTGAGCACCTCATGTGCAAATCACATCAAGAAGCATTTATTGAGCACCTCATGTGCAAAGCATGCAGTGCCTGACACCTAGAAAAATGCCAAGTAGCATATCCCTGCAGCTTTTGTGTTTGAACTTTCTACTTTGAAATCATTTTAGAAGCTTCAAGGGAGTTGCAAACTTAGTGCAGAGGGTTGTTGGGTACCCCTCACTCTACTTTTTCCAATGATAACATCATATATTACCACAATATATGATCAAAACTGGGACATGCCCCTTTGGTTTTACATATTAAAATATGGAAGCTTGGGGAGGCTGGGTGACTTGCTCAAAGGCACAGAGTGAGGCAAGTTGGTGTCTCCAACAGGCACACTCTTCACCCCACTGAGGCAGGCAATGGCAGTTGGCAATATCAAGGCTTTGTCTGAGTCCAGCTTCTGCCTCTGATGACCTGGGTGATTTTGGACAAGTTCCTTAACCTCTCTAAGCATCAGTTTTCTCATCTGTAAAATGGAGATAATAACAGCACCTACCTCGAGGGATGGTTCCAGGGACTAGGAGAAAGTCTACACAAAATGCTTGACAAAATGCCTGGCATAAAACAAGAGCATACTTTCCTTGGAGGCTTCTCTGTACCTGGTACTGTTCTAGGTACTTTCTGTGTATAATTATTTGATTCTTATAACAACTCTAGAACACATCATCATCATTATCTTGCAAGTGAGGAAACTGAGGCACAAATAGTTCACAGACCTAGTGAGGACAGAGCCAGGATTCAGGGCTTAGGGTTGTTGCTTCCAACCTCCCACAGTCAAGACTAAGGAACAGAACTGCTGCCATTGCTGTCCCAGCGTGTGGCCTCCCCCCTGGCCTCTCTGGGGTGTGCAGGTGTCTTCTCTGAGCCATCTCCCTAGTGCTGCCTGGGTGTGAACTCAAGTCCAGGCAAAGAAACAGTCCTGAGGCACTTATCATTTGACCACCATAAGCCCAGTGGTTAATGAGCTACTGGGCTGACTTCACCAAGCTCTTGGGCCTTGGCAGAGCTCAGCAATCTCCCAAACTGAGGATCCCTACCTGTTCATTACCAGGAACTCCTTTCATGCCTCCTCCCTTTTTTCTACCTCTTGGGCCCCCTTTGTTTCAAAAGATTTTGCAAATAAATCTTATATTGGTTAATTAGTTGAGCTATGTTTCCATTTTTTAAAAATTAATCAAAGATATGCGCAATTACCAAATAGAGTCGTTGAGCAGCAAAGGATAACCAGTGTCCTCGCACAGGGTTAATAGAATTCTAGCTCAAAGCAAACAAAACTTGACAGTTTAATGAGCCTGTGCAGGCTTAGCAGGCAGGGTAGGACTTCAATACAACTTTTAAAAATACTGAAAATAGTTTGAGGGCTCCTAAGGGTTTAGGAATCCCAGGGACCTAACCCAGTCCCATAAGATTCTAAAGATTCCAGAAAATCCCCTATTAAATATAAATACACTTTATTATATGTGCTTTATGTTGGCCTAAATCCTTTTTTCGATATCTTAATCCCATTCTACTTTAAAGTTTGATATTTACATGAGAATCTCTAAAATTTAAGGATATCCAATTACATTAAAATATTTCTATGCACATATGGTACCCAGGTGCATAATAAATGTAGAAATCATTATTTTTAAAATAGTGGCATGTAGTTCCCTTCCTAGTCATTCGATCTCTGTCTACCAGCCACATATTTTCAGCCATTTTCCTGTTCCTCTCCAGCCTTTAGCCCCTATATCCCTTTTCTTGTTCTTAAGTCTGTAGTTCAATAAACTCTTGACAAAAACATACTCTGCAATAGTCAGGATTCTCCAGAGAAAGAGGACCAATACAGAGACAAACACAAAAGGATTTATTGTAAGGAGCAAGACTGTGGAGGCAGTCATCTCTAAAATTTTGCAGGTAGTTCTGGGAAACTGGAAATTCCAAGAGCTGATGTTGTAAGCCTTCAAGTGAGGAACCCGAGGCACAAAGGGTTCACAGACCTTCCTCTTCCAAGGGTGGAAATCAGCAAAAAAAAAAATGAGCTAACTTCATTTACATTTTCTGTTGGCTGTTTTGGTGGAATGCATAAACAATTCACCACCAGACAGCACTGCATTGTCTGAAAGAAATAAGGAATTAAAGAGATTTTTGTGCTCAACCTGTCGGGAATGGCGAGCACTGTGACAGCCTGACACCAAAGTGTGGTTGAGGCTTTAGGTAAGTTATGGGATCTGAGGGTGTGAAAAGAGATAAGTTACAAAGAACTGCTGCTTTCTGGAGACAAAGAAACCCCTAAGTCAGACACAACTACACTGAACTCTGATCTACTTTCTTCTTATCGGCAAGCACTGGTTACTTTTGTGAGAACAAAAAAATGTTCTATCTAAAAGAAGAACATAATTAGTTTGTTGAAATAAATGATTCTTTTTTTAATGTAATAAATCTTTATTGTTCAGATTATTACAATTGTTCCTCTTTTTCCCCTCATAGCTCTCCTCCACTCGGTTCCCACCCCACCCTCTGCCCTTATCCCTCCAACTGTCCTCATCCTTGGTGTACATTTTTTGTGCATTCTCTTCCTGCACCCCATGCTCCTTCTCCCCCCCCCCCCCGAACTGTCAGTCCAGTTTCTCCCCGAATGAGTCTGGGTCCCCAGAGTCTCACCCAGAACTGGAGTTCAAAGAAGTCAGGAGCTTTTGTCTCCCTCCCACTTGAGAAAGCCAGCCACACACTCAGTTGCCAGCCCTCCCTGCGTGCATCTCAGTTCCTTTGCCTCCTACAGCTCCTCTGAGTCTCAGTGTGCTTTTATCTTTCCTTCTAGTTGTAGAATTTCCACTCAGCCAGCCTTCCTGTGGTTCTGGATGATGTCCATTTTGTCTTTTAGTTGTCATTTTGAAATTGTTGTGTGAGGCAGCAGTTTAGGTGTTTACCTATGCCTCCATCTTGGTTTTTCCAAAATAAATGATTCTTATTAAATGTTTGTGTCTCCCACCCCCACCCTCACACCCAAATTCATATGTTAAATCCCTATGACCGGTGTGATGGTATTTGGATGTGATGCCTTTTGGGAAGCAATTAGGTCATGAGAGTGGAGCCTTATGAATGGGTTGAGTGCCTCAAAGAACTTGTTACACCGTCTACCAAATGAGGACACAGAAAAACAACAGCCATCTGTAAACCAAAAGATGAGCTCTCACCAGACACCAAATCTGCCGGCATATTGATTTTGGACTTCCAAGTACTGCAAGAAATATACTTCTGTGCTTATAAGCCACCCAGTCTATGATATATATATATATATATATATATATATATATATATATATATATATATATATATTTTATAGCAGCCTGACTAGACTAAGGAAACTCTTCGTGAAGGCATGTCACAACAAGTCAACAAAGAACCGCTGCCCATGAGATATGAAACAGAAAACTTGCATATTTACAATGGTGTTTGTTGAAGCAGAATTTTACCTGGACATCATCTAAATGACAGCCCAGAAGAAGTAAGAACTGTTCTTTCCTTTGGAACAACAGTTTATTGAGTTTTATATAGTCTTAGCCTTTGACACCAATCTCCATAATTCCGCATTCCTACATCTCATTACAGAATCGATGTTAGCATTTCAAATTGCCTTGGGGTAGTACAGTGGTGGGCAAACTCATTAGTCAACAGAGCCAAATATCGCCAAAACCGGTTTGGCTCAGTGGATAGAGCGTCTGACTGTGGACTGCAATGTCCCGGGTTCGATTCCGGTCAAGGGCATGTACCTTAGTTGCAGGCACATCCCAGTGGGGGGTGTGCAGGAGGCAGCTGGTCGATGATTCTCTCTCATCGATGTTTCTAACTCTCTATCCTTCTCCCTTCCTCTCTGTGAAAAATCAATAAAATATATTAAAAAAACAAACAGAGCCAAATATCAACAGTATAACGATTGAAGTTTCTTTTGAGAGTGAAATTTTTAAAAGTTAAACTTCTTCTAATGCCACTTCTTTAAAATAGACTCTCCCAGGCCATGGCATTTTGTGGAAGAGCCACACTCAAGGAGCCAAAGAGCCACATGTGGCTCACAAGCCACAGTTTGCCGACCATGGGGGTAGTAAAATAGCTTGACAAAAGTGAAGGCACAACCTCTCTTTTTTTGTTGTTTCCATTTATAATAATTATGCAAAAATCACTAAGTATAGAGTTAGTGGTTGGGTTTGGGCAACTAAATTAAGCCAAGCTCACTGGCCCATCCATGGATCAAAGCATTTAGCCCAGTTTTGAACCATTGAATTAGACACCAGAGGTCCAAAGTTCCTGAGCCTCTAGGCGGCACAGCCCCCAGAACATTCCAGGGGGATGGATGGATGTTTGGCAGTCACAAGCCTGACTGTTATGTCATCCACTGGGAAGATGGAATGTGTGACCAGAAATATCTCCTATGTGGCAGTTTATGTCCATTTCCTCTGACATAGCCATCACCAGACATCACTGTAAAGACCATTTGGCAGCTTTCTGAAACCAACATGAAAACCTAGAAGGTTAGGAGATACCCACATTGGGACAGGAAGATATTTTTAAGAGACTGAACACTTTTTGTTTTGTCAAGGAAACCCTGAGGCAGCCTATACAACCCATGCCAGAATCAAGATGACCAATACTTTGCCACCAGCCAGATATCTGCCCAGGCTGGGAGGAGCGGTCTCACAAGGGTCAGGGAGATAGGCTGTCTTCTTGTCTAGTCACTGTGAGATGACAGGGTCACAGGGTCACTCAGATCTGTCTGTTAATCCTTGTGCTCCCTACACGGCAGGGTGACTTGTTAGATAGGAGGATAGTGAGAGGAGCTCTATAGAGGGGCAGCCTTATCAAGACTCTGGGGTCCCCAGATGGCTCTGGCCCTGTGCACAGACACTCTGCAGTATTTACTCATACATTTCATTAGAAAAATACTGCTCTAGACTCTGAGGGGAGTTACAAGGGATGTAAAGGTTCTCACCAAGCATGAGATTGGAGGTATGACTCTATACAAAACGAGTCAGTAGAAATGCAAGTGACCATCAATTGAGATCTACCGAATATGCCACCAGCTCATCAGTGGGACACACAGCCAATCTTAGGACGAGAAGGAGACTCAGCAATCACCTGGAACAAACCTCTGTCCAATTTGCAGATGAAGAAATGGGCCCAGAGAAGAGACGTTCTGTGCCCAATACGGTTAGGAGGAGGCAGAATCAGAAGTAGAACCCTAGGCTGTGGAGCCGTCCAGGATCCCCTATCCTGCCCTTGCTGCCCGCCTCCTCTTGTGCGTTATGGGAAAGAAGGACGTGATAGAAGCCAAATAATCCAACAATCTGGGTTTTAACCCCAAAGTGCTTCTCAATAGTCCAGACAGCATGTGGCTTCACCTATGAACTGACAGAAGAATAAAATGACAAATTACAAAAAATAGCATGAGCAGAGTCTTGCCCCTGAGCTCTACTTGTATCTTCCTAGCATAGTTATATCATTCCATCTTCCACTCTTAGCACCGCTTTCTCATTAAATCTAGGCAAGCATGCTAGTTAAAGTGTAGGTGCTGGAGCTGGGGGCCTCGCCCTTGTTGACTGCGTGTATGTAACCTTGAGCAAGTCCCTTAAAGGGCAAGTTTCTCCCATACTTTCCCATTTGGAGAGTGAGGAGGTTAGACCAGATTCTCCCAAGATTCTGTTTAGCTCCATTATGATGGTGCTTCTATTTATTGAAGAATGTTAAAAAGGAAAATGTGCGCCGAAACCAGTTTGCTCAGTGGGTAGAGCCTCAGCCTGCGGACTGAAGGGTCCCAGGTTCGATTCTGGTTGGGGGCATGTGCCTTGGTTGTGGGCACATCCCCAGTAGGGGGTGTACAGGGGGCAGCTGATGGATGTTTCTCTCTCATTGATGTTTCTAACTCTCTATCCCTCTTCCTTCCTCTCTGTGAAAAATCAATTATATATATATATATATATATATATATATATATATATATATATATATTTAAAGGAAAATGTACCAGTTAGACGAGGCAGGGGTAGGGGAGCAGACAGTGGTGGGAGAAAGATGGATCAAAGAGCCTTTTCCCTCAGCTTGAAAACCGGCTTCTCTTATTTCTCTTCGCCTTGCTTCTTGTGATGCTTGTGACCACAGAGGAAGAACATAGGAACTTTGAGTTGCCACTGAGGGAGACTGTGAGGTCAGGAATATGACCAGGAAGCCCCGGTTACATCACACAGCAAGTGACTGGCTAAGGGTTTGATGGAGGTTGGCTATTTAGGCCCAGGCCAAACATGGAGGGTATCAATGAAATATAAAACTTGGGGATGTGTCAGCTGGGGTGGACTAAGCGCTCACCAGGGTTACCCCCCTAACTAGCTTGGATGCCATCTGTGGGGAATTGGAACTGATGAACGAGAATGCCTGGAAATGGGCCCAGGGACCTGCAATTTCACCAGCACCTCCCATGATTTTTAGACTTAGGTCTCAAAACCACTGATGCGGTCCATCCCTGGCTTACAAATGAGACTCAGCTAGTTCTTTTTTTCTCTTCTTCCTTCTAGTGGTTGTTCAATGTAGAGAAGTAGAGTTTAATGCCAGCATTGCTCCCTCTTCTAAATCACAGTGTGCGGGGGCTAGCGAGGAAGTATAAGAAGAATGTGGGTGAGAAATAGCTAGCAAATTCTCCAGGCCTTGGGCAAAGGTGCATTTTCTTTTGCCTATTGCCCCTCTCCCCTCCGAAATGAATTAATGCTGGTGTTCACATGGTCTCAGGTGTTACCAGGATAAGAGGAAAGATTCCTGAGAAAGGAGACCCTCGCCCTTCCCACAACTCATGGAGCAGGTGAGAAGGGGCTGTGAAGGGGTTTGTTTCATAAGCAACTGTCCCCTCTCTGCTCCTACCTCTAGCGGAGTCCTGACCTCTCACGAAAGCCGTTTCTCTGAGGTCAAGGACTGAGAGCAAGCTGCATGCAGATAAAAACATCAGTCTTGTTTGCAGTTGACTCACTTGAGGTCACCCCAGGGAGCAGCGAGCCTCGCTGTAAAAGGCAGGAGCGGCTTGGTTTGGGGCATGTATAAATTAGGAAATGTGTAGTTCTGAATGGAAAAATAATAGGTAGTTTTATTTGCAGAACCAGCAGGCAAATTTGGCACTCAGTATGCTAAGACTTTTAAATATTTACAGCCAAGAAGCTACAGGAGTAATTAATGTTTCTACAGAAACCTTTCAGATGGAGGATTGCAAACTTCCAAGGGCCCTTTGCTGTATCTTTCTATGGGCCTAATCAAGACTTTTTAATAAAATTAATGGCTAAATTTTCTGGGGTCGCCTTAGCAAATACTATATGGTAACATTTGGAATGCTTCCAAGGGTCCAGGGCCTAGGATATGGCCACGATGCAGAGGTAACAGCTAGCCAATGAAGAGGTCCCTTGGCTGAAAAGTAGGTAGAGATGCTAAACCCAATGCAATTTAACACAGAGGGTTCATGAAACCTTCTTGCCCTGGAAATCCATTCTGGAAAGTATTTCAGAAAGCCTGAGAAGTTCATGCCCTCTTAGAACTCAAGCTACTGATAGGAAGTCATGACCAAGCCCCAGTTCCCAGGAAGAGGATAGTGAGATCAGGGAGTTTGTGAACTTGACCTTCCCAGAGTACTCTGGAGAAGGGAAGAGCTGAACCAGAACTACACACTCCATGATGGCACCCTTCTTCTGCTCTCCATAGGCACCAATTAGAATTACCGGCCCCCTCTGGCATATCCCACACCCCAGGGATAGTGTCAGTCCTAGGAGAGTGTCAGCAACCTGTCCCAATCCCACCAAGGTGAGTGGCCGGGCTAGGATTCCACTTCACATTTACCTAACTCAAAGCCACACCGCAGGATATAAGTGCCTATGGGGCCATTTTCAAGTGATTACGGAAGTAAGATTACGCTTTCAATTATTGAGGCGTGCTTCGCTGACCCTCAGGTGCCTTATCTATAAATTGGGCACCCACCCACAGAGTATAATAACACCCACCCACAGAGTTGCAGTGAATAGTGAATCAGATAACACGTGTGTGTCAAGCATCCAACATTTTTTTTTTCCTGGAACACAGAAGACTCATAAAACCAGAGAGCTATTATTTTTATTGTATTTGGGGAGTAGAAAGAAATGAATGAGTTTGTTGAAATGTGCACTTTTTTTCCCTATGATCCAATCCAGAGATAAATCAATGATCTTTGAGAATTAAAAAGAAGTCTTACAAATTGTCAATTTGAACTTGACAAATCTTTAAACCAACTGACCAACAGAAGAGTGATTTTTAGGGTCAGTTGTAAGATATTGGATGGAAATGTACTCAAGGCTGTTTTGAATAGAAAAACAACTTACAGAGTTATAAATATAAATAGTAAAGGGATGGCAAACACACACACACACACACACACACACACACACACACACACACACACACACACACAAACACACTAGCATAATAGTCAACCTGCCAGACCATAAAAAAGAAGATGACCATCCTTCTTTCCACATGTAATGTGCACCCACTACATGCTGAAAACTGATTTGGCAGTGAATTCTTGGAAATGATACCAGTAACACAGGCAGGAAAATTAAAAAATATATACAGATTGGGCTGCATGAAAATTTTAAAAATTTGTACCACAAAAGACCCTATCAAAAGAGTGAAAAGGTGATCCACAGAATGGGAAAATATTTGCAAGTCATATCTCTGATAAGGGTTTAATATCCAGAATATATAGAGAACTCCTAAAACACAATAAAAACAACTTTAAAAATGGGCAAAGGACTTGAATAGACGTTTCTCCAAAGGAGATATACAAATGGCCCCATGAGTGCATGAAAAGATGCTCGACATCACTAATCATCAGGAAATACAAATCTAAACTGCAATCACTTAGCTGTTGTGGTTCAGTGGTTGAGCATCAACCTATGAACCAGGAGGTGACAGCTTGATTCTAGGTCAGGGCACATGTCCAGGTTGTGGGCTCCATCCCCGCTGGGGGGCATGCAGGAGGCAGCTGATCCATGATTCTATCTAATCATTGATGCTTCTATCTCCCTCTCCCTTCCTCTCTGAAATAAATAAATAAAAATATATTTTAAAAATCTATACTCTTACATAAGCTGGTTTAAAAAAAAAAAACAACAACACACACACAGAAAATGGAAAGTGTTGACAGGGATGTGGAAAAATGGAAACTCTTAGGTACTGTTGGTGGGAATGTAAAATGGTATAGCAGCTGTGGAAAAAGGCACAGTGATTTTTAAAAAAAAAAAAAAAAGTAAAATTGCAGCTATCATTTGATCTAGCAATTCCACCCTAAATCATTGAAAGCAAAGTTTTGAAGAGATATTTGAAAACCCATGTTCAGAGCAGCCTTACTCATAATAGCTAAAATATGAAAGCAACCCTAGTGTCAATTGATGAATGAATAGATAAGCAAAACAGTATATGCATACAGTACAGTAGCATTCAGACTTGAAAAGGAAAGAAATCTGACATATGGTACAACACTGATGAAACGTGAGCCATTTCTCTAAGTGAAATATGCTAGTCACAAAGAGACAGATATGTTCTGATTCTACTTATATGAGGTATGAGGTTCTTAGAATAGTAAAAATCAGACTGGCAGTGCAATGGCGGTTGCCAGGAGCTCAGGGGAAAGAGGGAAAAAGAAAACTAACGTTTAATGAGTACAGAGTGTCAGCTTTGCAAGATGAAAAGAGACCTGGAGATGGATGGTGGTGATGGTAGTGCAACATTATGAACATATTTAATACCACTCAAGTATACTCTCAAAAAACGGTTAAGATAACTTTTATGTTACAGTATTTTACAACAATAAAAGGAATTTAAAAACAAGAACTAAAAACTAAAGGTACTTGTGGCCAAATGCTCTATGAGTCAAAGACAGAAGTAGTTTTATGAAGTGAGATGTTAGATCCCGGAAAAGCTTCTTGGTATTTGAATATTCTATAAGCCAGTGGTCCAAAGCTTTGGGAATCCTGAGCCAGAATTTTTTTTTTTCAATTAGGGAGCGTGGAGTCAATGAAAGGTTGACAATGTTTGATTTTGCCAAATAAGAGCATTAAAAAAAAAAAACACACCCCTACCATCTATTATTATCAGTTTTCTACAAAAGAAAGGACTTTATACATCGTTAAAAAAGGGTAAGAAGCTGAAACCAGTTTGGCTCAGTGGATAGAGCATTGGTCTGAGGACTGAGGGGTCCCGGGTTCGATTCCAGTCAGGGGGCATGTACATTGGTTGCGGGCACATCTCTGGTGAGGTGTGTAGGAGGCGGCTGGTTGATGTTTCTCATCGATGTTTCCAGCTCTCTATTCTTCTCCTTCCTCTCTGTAAAAAAAATCAATAAGATACTTTTTTTTTTTAAAGGGTAAGAAAATAAGCTAAGAATGAGAGAGACTTCTTTCCAGGAAAGGTTAATAGATAGCCTCAACCTGTGGCCCACATTTCTGGCCACTATCTGTTCTTCCCTTCCATGATACGCTGCAGACCTGTTTTTCAGCCCCCTCACGTTAGGCGGGACGATGGGACTAGTTCTCACCAATGGAAGTGCGCAGGGATGCATGTCTCCTGTGGGCCAGGGCTATGAGCAGGTGTGCCCTTTCCACCCTTCCTTCCCATGTCCTGGAAGATGGCAGAATCCCCGAATGGAAGGGGTTCAAGTCCCAGAATGACCAATGGAACAGTTGTCACCTTCATGTGATGGGACTGAGAAATACACCTCTATTTTATTAAACTACTAACAGTAGGGGCTGTTTGTTAGAGATACATTATTATTTAGCTTAACTAATACAAACCAATGCATAGTAAATATATCTGTACATGAATTTATAATATGATTTTATTATATTACTAGAGGCCCAGTGCACAAAATCACAGGGCCCCGTTCATGCCCTCTAAGCTGCCGCTGCCACCAGAGCCTCGCGAGCTCATTTGTGCCTGGCTGGAGCCCGTTCCTCTCTCCCCAGTGCTGAGTGTCTGAACCTTTGGCTGCTCTGAACTGTTTGGCTCTTTCCCTTAGTGACAGCTCTTACCTTCTGCCTCACTTCCTCTCCCAGCTTGCACCCTTCCCCCACATACCACCTCCCCCTGCCCCTTCCCCTGTGGCAGGAGCACCTTTGCTCTCCATCTGGGGACCCATGCTGTGCTCCCCACTCCCACCTGCCCTGCGCTCTCTTTGCCACGGCTCCTGGAGAGACTCCCCTGATGCACCTCCTGGTCAAGTCCCTGCGAGTGCCAGGGTGTCGGGGGGGGGGGGGGGGGGGAGCACGCAATGTCAAGTCCCCGCCCACCTGCATATGCCGGCCGAGCTCACAGCCTCCTACTGATCATTGGTTATAGCATGATGCCATGACGACCACAGGCTTTTTATATTATAGGATATGCATAACCTAGGATATAACAATGTTCTCATTGTTCTGTGAACTAGTGAAAACTTTATCACAGGGTTGCTTTGGGAGCCACTGCTATACTTACTGCCTGGATTTAGAAGTTTAGAAGCTACAAGAGTAGTAGTTAATGAATTCAACTAGTAAGAATCATGACACGGGGGGGTGGGGGGGAAGAGAGAAAAAAAAAAGAATCATGACACTCTTTTATAACCTTTGGATTTTTAAGCACTCCAGTGTAAAATTTACTAGTTACTTTAAATTTAAATGTATTCCTAAGAAATAATAAGGAATCATATACAAGGTGTCCTCCCAAAATGTATACACACTCTAACAGCTGTTAGCTCAGTTTTGAAAATGAAATGTATTTTAATAAACACTGCCTTTATAATTATTCAAAGTGTGTGTATACATTTCTAGGGAGCATTCTTTGATTATTGGTGCATAGGAATCATTTCTCCTTGGTCTATATCCACCTACTTTGATACTACTTAGCCTGTAAGACTCCTGCTGTTCTATTCAATATCTGCTGATTTTTCTGATTCAGCTGTATTACTTAGAACAAAATTGTCCAAGGGGCCCTAGGAAAAGTCACTCCAAATATAAGTGATTATAAGCCAAAATGTAATAATATGAAGATATGTCCAGGAAGGAATCACAGTAATGCTTTGTCAAATAGTTCCTAAGCAATATATTTATGGCAAAATCAATTAAAAAAAGAAAACTCTCTTCAAGCTAAAGGTAATATATTTTATTTATTTTTTACAGAGAGGAAGGGAGAGGGAGAGAGAGTTAGAAACATCAATGAGAGAGAAACATCAATCAGCTGCCTCCCGCACACCCTCTACTGGGGATGTGCCTGCAACCAAGATACATGCTCTTGACTAGAATCGAACCTGGGACCCTTGAGTCCACAGGCCGATGCTCTATCCACTGAGCCAAACCGGTTAGGGCAAAGTAATATATTTTAAAGGGAGATAAAGGTAAAATGGAATATAGGACTTACGGGATCTGAATGTCAATCCTCAGTTTGACTCTGAAGACTTTAATGAGAGGCAATAATAAGGTTTGATAGTCATGTATCCTGACAATCAGGTTCATGCATCAACACACAACGGCATCATTTTGGTGTTTCCGATTACTTTTTCAGTGGTATCACTGTAAATGCTTTGTAAAATCAATTTGAAATCAATCTTTTGTCTGTATGTAATCATACATCGTCTAACTCCAAAAAGTCCCTGGTACCTCAAGAAGATGGATATAATGGAGACCTTCAGAGCAAGTTTAACACACACACACACACACACACACACACACAGTCAGCCTTGTTGCATAAGGTGACAGCTCAGTTTTTGCCCAAAGATTAGCATTAGCCAATTTGATGACAGCAGGGACCACTAGTTGTTCATCTGATAATCTCCTCAAATAGTACATACATGGACCAGTCTACATACAGTGCACATGCAACTGTCCTATTATGCATCCTCATTAGTCCTTGATTGAAGAACTCCTTAATTCATAAGACTTTGGTCTAAATGACTTATAGCTCTTTCCAAAAACTGAAGCCATTTTCAAAGACATAAAGGGCATGTTATGAGGTAGAAGGAGCCCTTTACTTGGAGCCAGAAGTTCTGTTTTTGTGGTGTGTGTGTTTTTTTTCTTTTAATTATTATTATTTGCCAACTATGTGTTCTTGGCAAGGAACTTTACAGCTCAGGGCCTTGGTTTCTTCATGCCATGGAAGTAAATGCAAAGTATTGGGGCTGTTTTGAGGGCAAATGGGACAATACGGGGTATGATTATTTCTTAGGTGTCGTTAGAGGGATACCGATAGCCTCTCAAAGTAACTTCACAGAAAGATTTCCCAACATATTTGGAGTCTTGGAAGTCAATTGAATAAGGTGTGTGTGTGGGGGGGGGGGGTTTCCCCTCACCAAGGAGAGAGTTCTCATTTGTAGCTCTAATCCTGAAATGTTGGTTAAAAACCCTGTCACGGCATTACGATCGGAGGGACGATTTGATGACTTTTACACCCCCCCTCCCCGGCCTTTTCTTTACTGTTTGCAAAGCAAAGGAATGCTGCGGAGGCTAAAACGAGAGGGAGACAGAGATTTAAAGTGGAAAGCACCATGACAGGCATCTGAAGTTCCTCTGCATTAGGCTCTGATTAAAGAATGGAAACTATTTTGCAATAAAAATTCTTGTCATTAGGCCAAGCACCTTTGTTAGATTAGGTTCCTCTGGGGAGCGCTGGAGCTCCTCCCGGGCAGGCACCTTATCTCTTCAGGGACCAACTCCCCGTCTGTGACCAATAATCTCCACACAGAGCTGTCTGAGCCCAGTCTTTGTAGGGTTTAATTTTTAAAATAGGTTGATATAGGATTAAATTGCCCAGCAAGAGTTAATAGCCTAATGCCTTCATAATTTGCCCTGTTTTAAATAACAGAAGCACAATATTTTGTACATTTCTATAAAATGTCTACATGTTTAGGCATAAAATGTGTTTATATGTCTCATTATAAAGGTACAATATTTTGTACATTTCTACAACCTATGTTTGTTTATAGGACATTTTTAAAAAAGTATTGTATTGATTTTTTACAGAGAGGACGAGAGAGGGATAGAGTCAGAAACATCGATGAGAGAGAATCATCTATCAGCTGCCTCTTGCACACCCCCTACTGGGGATGTGCCCACAACCAGGGTACATGCCCTTGACAGGAATCAAACCCAGGACCCTTCAGTCCACAGGCCGATGCTCTATCCACTGAGCCAAACTGGTTTCGGCTATAGGACATTTTTAAATTGCAGAAAAACATAAAGAATAAAATAAAAACCACCCATTATCATACTTTATTTCTGAGCCTATATATTTTTTCTATGTATATACTTACGGGGTGGGACAAAAGTACATTCACAGTTGTTCATATGGAAAATAATGCAGTGATTAATAAATGATAATACAAGAATAAACTGCTTTGCATACTCACAACTGTAAAACTACTTTTGCCCACCCTGTATTTATGTTATCTATGTGTAAATATGTTACACACTTCTAATGAACATGTATTTACACACTGCTAGGAACTGGCTTTACGATTTAGTAGATTATGAACATTTGCTCATGTCATTAAACATTCTCCTACCGAATGACAGTAAATGGCTGCAGAGGAGCTCATTGCAGTGGGTTTGGTGCGGTCTGGCCACAGGGTTCGGGGAGCCCCTCGCAGGCCTGGCTGGCTCAGCACTTCCCTGCCCCTCTGCGCTCCAGAGGAATGTGTTCTGGTGGAGACCCCATGGAGGCGCTCGCTGGCATTCTCTGCTGTGCCCACCCGATGTTCCCTGTGCTGTCCCATGGGGTTCAACAGAACCGGCAGCCAAGCCTCTCATGTCTGAGGAGCTTGACAATCTGGAACTTGCCCTTGGGGGAGGGAAGAGAGTGGGGTGCCTTTGGCTATTCCATCCTGCACATTAAAGGAGGCAGCCTCGCCAGGAGTTAATACCATAGGCTCTGGTGTCGGGCAGACTGGGTTTAAATCCCTGTCCTATTATGCATCAGCTATTGGACCTCAGGTAAGGTGCCTGACCAATCTGGGTGAGAGAAGATAATAATAATACCTATTTTTAGAGCTGTTGTGATTATTTAGTAAGAAATTTGTGCAAGGTCAGAAGGCGGGATGAGTTACAGAGAAGAATCACAACAAGAATGCAGGGAAGATCCTGGTGATGGTGCGATGGTTAATTTTATGTGTCAGTTATTAGCTAAGACCATGGTACCCAGACTGTTGTCAAAAAACAGTCCAGCTGTCACCCTGAAGGTACTTTTTAGATGTGGCTAACACATCAGTAGACTTTGTGTAAAGCAGATTGTTCTCCGTAATGTAGGTCGGCCCCACTGAATCGAAAGCCTTAAGAGAAAAAAAGATTGACCTCCTTAAGGAAGAGGAACTTCTGCCTCCAGACCGCCTTTGGACTTGAACTACATCAACTATTCCCAGGATCTCCAGCTTGCCACCCTGCTCTGAAGATTTTGGACTTACCGGCTCCTACAACCATGTGAGTCAATTCCTAAAAATCTCTCACTCTCACTAAAAAAGCAAGAAAAAAAAGATATACTAGTAAATATAGATATAGATATGCACATGCACATACACATCCTTTTGGCTCTGTTTCTCTGGAGAACCCTAGGAAATTCAGGCTGTTATGTAAAGTGTCAGAAAAGAAGAGAAGGGTAAAATGGAGAAGGATGCTCAGGTAAGGAAGGTCAGTGCGAAGGGAAGAGAAAGGAGATGATTGGATACTAGAGGCCTGGTACACGAAATTCGTGCACTCGGTGGGGGGAGTGTCCCTCAGCCCAGCCTGCACCCTCTCGCAATCTGGGAGCCCTCGGGGGATGTCCAACTGCTGGGGAAGGGCCTAAGCCAGCCTAACCCGTCAGCCGGACATCCTTCGCACTGCCACAGAGGCTGGAGAGGGTCCTGCCACCACTGCTGCACTCACCAGCCCTGAGCCTGGCTTCTGGCTGAGCGGGGCTCCCCCTGTGGGGGCGCACTGACCACCAGGGGGACGCTCCTGCACTGAGTGTCTGCCCCCTGGCGGTCAGTGTGTGTCATAGTGTTCCACCGTTTGGTCAATTTGCATATTAGCCTTTTATTATATAGGATATTCAGAGCAGGAACCATGTCCTATTTATCTTTGTAACCTTAACACTGTCCTGGTGTACAAGTATCAAATAAAAAAAGGAGAAAGAAAGAAGGAGAGAGAGGAAGGAAGAGGGAGGGAGGGAGAGTAAAAAGGATGTCTCAAGGAGACTGGATTGTCCTTTTCTCCTTTTAACCTTTTAAACGATGCCTGGAGTATTCCTTTTCTGCATACTTTAAAGTCAAGCAACAAGCACAAATCTCTTACCATTTCCCCCCAAACCTTTTACTTCATCAGACACCTCTCTCATCTATATCACTTGGAGGTCTAGCCAACAATGTCTTCTTTTTAAATGAAAGCACTTAGTCTGGAATCTGTCTTGGCACAGCCATAATGCCGTGCTTTGATTATGGATCGGCTGGGGAGCCGGGACCTGGAAGATGAATGCTCGGATTGCTGGGTAATTACATCCTGACCACCAGAATTCCCCCCTGTGGTTTCAATTGGATACATGCACTGCTTTCTGTCCCTGGCATGTGCTGGAGTCACCCACAAAGCAGCCACATTCCTGCCCAGGACACAGGGGCTTGTGTCCCGTCTGGGACAATCCTGGAGGGTCTTCTGGAATGAAAGTAGAAGCAAAGGCGATGGGATGTGGAATTTTTATGTTAGCTTTGTGTAGTCTCGGGGCTGGGGTAAGGCTGGATTTTCTCTTTTATGGTGAAATTGCAGTGGTCCGGGAAGGCTTGGATGCTCAGAGATCCTGCCCACCGTACGGTTAGTGCCAGCTCTTCAGTGAAGATGTGTATTAGATGACTACCCACCCGCGAAAAAAAGAGCTCTCTAGGGTGGAGTCAGACATGTCTTCATGTAAAGTTTTCATACTAGAAAGAAGGGGAGAAACCATACCTGAAATAAATGTTGTGTATTTATTTTATAATTTGTCCTAGGACCATTCTCATCCACTCACTCACTCATGCAGACATTCATCCCAGTCTTACTGAGAGTCTATCATACAAAAGGCACATGGATACAGATCAACAAGGGATACCGGGTAAAGGTACAAAAATGTGAGAGGAACTTGAAAACCACCCTTGACGTTGATAAAGGATGTTCTGGAGAGTTCTTCGTATTACTTCCAAGCACGTCAGCATGTGGAGGTGACATTGTGTTCACATTTTCCTCTCTCACTTTTTACTTCTCGTTGCCTAGGCACCCAGTGGACATACCTCTCTGATAGTTTGATTTAACGCCTGCCTAGAACCTACACGGCATCGTTCATCCCCACTCCAAGGCCAACTTACCTCACACAAGTCCTGTTCCTCTCTCCTGGAAAATAGCCATAGGAAATAGTTTCCTTTTGAGGGGTTTAGTTGACCATGTGATTGGCTCCCCAACATCCAATCCCCCTCCCCATCTGAGAAGAGAATTGTGAATGACAAGCGGCTCCATGTGACTGGGAGCAGAGGCCTCTGGGAGATGCAGTGTGTCTCAGACCCTGTTCTGTGAGACATGAGTTTGGGGAGGTATTCACACGTACTCCATAAATAATTTTTAAAATGGAACGAACATGGGAAACATAACATTCTATCCTCCCTTGGAAATTCTCAAGAAAGGTTCGCCTAGGCTTAATATCCTGCAGTAAGGGAGGGGGGAAAAGCACTAATTTAATTTATCTAAAGAGTAATCCCAGGTGGCAAAAAAACGCTTTCCTATGGAATGAGGGCCCACAGAACATGAGTTTGGAAAATACACGCCCAAGCTTACGAAGTGGAGAAAGAACGTGGCAATGGAGGGATTTCAGATGACTCCCTCGGAACAGCAGAGTCGAAATGTCTAGAATCCTGCAGCTCCTGGCCAAGTTGCCCCTCCTCTGCAGGATCTTTGAGGCCTTGGGGTCCCTCCTGCTATGGTCTCTGCTCCCCACGCAGGGAAGATTCTGCAGAGAGGGCCTCGCCCGGCTCCAGCTGCTCCTCCCCTCCGACCGTTTCTTCCCTCTGCACCTCCGCACGCTGGTGCCAGGTGCAGATCCACAGTTGCCTCGTGGGGATGGGGGCTTCATTTTCCTGCTTATTTCCGGCCCCTTCCTGCATTGTCACATGTTATCAGTGGAGCAAGGCTGTGCCTTGTGGCAAAGACCCCACAAGCACAGAACCCTCACACGTTTTAAAGTGTCTATACTTCACTGTTGTTGTTTTTTTGTTTGTTGTTTTTAAAATATATTTTATTAATTTTACACAGAGATGAATTGAGAGGTATAGAGAGTTAGAAACGTCGATGAGAGAGACACATCGACCAGCTGCCTCTTGCACACTCCCCACCGGGGATGTGCCCACAACCAAGGTACATGCCCTTGACCGGAATGGAACCCGGGACCTTTCAGTCCACAGACTGACGCTCTATCCACTGAGCCAAACCGGTTTCAGCTATTCTTCACTGTTTTAAATGGAACTGTAATAAGCATGCTCTCCACTTTGCCCGGCAGCCAGTTTTAACCTATAAGAGACCGTGGCTACAGTGACCTGTGCTGCTCGTGAGCTTGGGGAGTTCAGTCATGGAAACAGCATTTCTCTTGATGTCTGCGTGCCTGTATTTGAATGTCTTCCAAATGTGCCTTTGGACGGAACTTGTAGCTCTGCCCCGATCTGCTCCCGAGTTCAGGCACATCCCGCAGTGGTCCGCAAACCCATTAGTCAACAGAGCTAGATATCAACAGTATAACGATTGAAATTTCTTTTGAGAGCCAAATTTTTAAAACTTTAAACTTCTTCTAACGCCACCTCTTCAAAATAGACTCGCCCAGGCCGCGGTATTTTGTGGAGGAGCTACACTGGAGCCGCAGTTTGCTGACAATGGCCCTAGGCCGAATTATTCCAAGTGTGTCCCCTTCATTAACATGGGAGTAAGTGTGCTTTGTAAAATGCGGGGCAAGGCTTGGGGTGCATTATGTTCAGCATGTGCTTTTCTGATGGGGTAGAAATCAATTCTACAATAATAAGTGAAAATGTAATGCTTTGTATTATTATAATATCACATTATAGCAGTTTTAGTGGATTAAGTTCCTGTGCTCTGACCTTCCTATTTAAAAATGTTATACATATATATGTATATACGTGTGTGTATGTGTGTGTGTGTGTGTGTGTATGTGTGTGACAGTTTGTGTTTATGTTTATCTCCCCCCAGAGTGGGATGAAATAATTATCTATATAACAAGAAAAACATCAAAATAATAATGACAAGTCTGACCAGAAGGAAACACGTGTCTGGAAAACAAAGGTCACGTGTGCCGCACTGTCTCACAAAGTCAGGCAGCGACAAGAAGAGTGGCAATCATTATTTGTCATTGGGGTTCACCTTTTATGGTGCTAAAAGTTACTGGATGCACTCATGCAGTAAAAATGTGCAGGATAGTCTATGATGCCTGCCAAGTTATGATGGTATTTTGAAACAGAATATAGTGAGAGTGAAAATCAGGCTATTGACATCTTACCTCTTACAGTCTTGAGATTACTATTCCTAGAAAAGTGAAAATGAACTAAAATTAAATCTGACAGTGGCCCTGGCCGGTGTGGCTCAGTTGGCTGAGCACCCGACATCCCATGGACCTACTAGTATAGGTCACCGGTTCGATTCCCAGTCAGGGCACATGGCCAGATGGCAGGCTCAATCCCCAGTAGAGGGTGCACAGGAGGCAGCTGATGGATATTTCTCTCTCTCTCTCCCTATCCCTTCCTCTCTTTCTCTCTAAAATAAATAAAAATATGTATATATTTAAAAATCTGACCATGAAAATTCACATGCAGCATCATTGAAAGTAGATACACTCTGTGAGGGAGAAGGGAATGCTCTATCAGGAGAAAACATTGGTACATGTTCTATTACTGACCATGCAACTGGCTCCTATGAAAATTTAATCACTGCCACTGACTGACAAGAGAATGGTGTGGAATGCAAGAATCATCATTCAGTATGCTTGATGAACTAACTCAGAGGCTGCGATTTTGTGAAATCTTTATAGATCTAGTGGATGAGGCTCTGCTTTGCTTGCCTTTGTATTTTAAGTCCACGTAGGAAGTACGTGAGAAAAGTGTACTACTATCTAAAACTTTTGACATTACAACAGAAGAAGAGAATTTTGGGTGTTTAGACCAGTTTTTATCACACCATCAAATAAACTGGCAAAAATACAAGCTAGCTGCACAGACAAGGGGGAAACAATGGCAGGGAAGAAAGTCAGAAGGAACAGTCCATCTCAGAACCATTGCCAAAGTTAAGTCAGTGTTCACTGAGTTGATGTGTCCTACCTATTGATAAGATGGCAGCTTCTTTCAGAACTACATTGCATAGTGTCATACCAATGGTCAGTTTTATTAATCAACAGTGTTTACATTGTACATTTTCATGTCTGAAATGAACAATATGAATAATGACCTCTAAAATTTACTTTTTCATGCCAAATATCAATGTCACATGAGGTTTTTAAAAAATCACTGGTATTTTCTTGTGGTTATTGTTGTTGGTAAAGAAATTCCATTACCACATTGTCTCTCACATATAACAAGGTTAGACCACTGTAGTTTTTTTAATATCTATAATATATTTTAATTCTTAGAGCATTTTTAGGTTCACAGATAAAGACTGAGTAGGAAGTACAGATTTCCCACATACCCTTACCCCCAACATTCACACACTGTTTCCCTCCTCTCCCCCTACCCCCTGCATGTAGTACACTTCTTAGAATTGTTAGACTTATATGGGATATTCTATTGTTAACTGAAGTTCATAGCTTACATTTGGGTTCGCTAGGTATGTTTTACAGTTCTGTGGGTTTTGACAAATGCACAATCTCAAGTATTCGTCATTTCGGTGTCACACAGAATAGTGTCACTCCTAAGGACCACTTTAGTTTTAATAACCTGAAAGATCCCACTTGGGAAGTCAGAGTAACATCGTTATGTTGCTCACAACCTCAGATAAAGCACCAGCAACTAAAATGAAACACATTCATTTCATTCAACACATTTCCATTCAGCACATTTCATACAACACCCACTACAGGTACCTGCTTTGATCCTGTTGTGAAGGAACAGGAGGGAGAGAAAGTGATGAGGCGGGAGGAAAGGAAGGTGTGACGCAGCACACCAGACCTTGCTGAGCCCAGCTCCCACCTCTGCCCTCACTGCGGGGATTCTCCTGCCTCAGCCAGCTCAGGTTCCCTGTCCCCAAAGCAAGGGGGTTTGACGTGTGACTGCAAAGGCCTTTTCCTTGAGCCCCAGGGTTTCTTGTGCTGGTTGCCTTTGGGGAATTCAAGATTTATTTATTTTTTTAAGACTCAGAAAACATAAATATCGAGATTTCTATTTTAAATTTTACCAATGTAATCAATAACCAGAGACTGGTGCCATGTGGGGAGGATCATAGTGGGGAGAGGGACTCCTTGACTTTCCAGCCTTGGTGACGATCATCTCGGGGCCCAGCTGACTGAATTCACCTTATAGAGCCTGCATCTCAAGCTGCATGCTCCCGCCGGCTACCTTCTCATTCTTCTTTCCCGGTGACTTGGCGGCAGCTGCGCAGTTGGCTCCGGGGATCTCTGGCTCTGCACCAGAGCTGGTGGCGGCCCCTGAAGCCAGCACATCACAGCGATGGGTTGTTCTGGTTGTTCCACCATAATGGTCGCTGGGCTTTTATTATATAGACTAGAGGCTAGGTGCACGAAATTAATGTGCTGGGGGTGGGGGGAGGGTTGTCCCTCAGTCCAGCCCACATCCTCTCCAATCTGAGACCCCTTGTCCTGATTGGTCAGTTTCTATGTCATTCAGTGTCTCTGGGCCTATCAACAGGGCCTGATCAGAAAGGCAGGGCTGATCAGTGGAGGCCTGGAGAGAAACGGAGGCCTGGCTGCTGGCCAGACCCAGAGAGAAAGAGAGAGGCAAATGCTGAGCAACGGCTGCCACGGAGGCTACGAGTCAGACCCTGCTTCTCTCTTCAGGCCTCTCTCCGGGCCTGATTTGCAGCCCCCTCAGCAGTCAGTGGCAACCCAGCACTGACTGCAGGACTGACTTCTGGTTGACAGAGCCTCCGGTCGTGAGGGACCCAGGGTTTTTATATGTTAGGATGGCCCTGCAAGTGTGCAGAAGGATATTGTTAAAATCCTCAAGCAGGTTGGATAAAGTGATAAAGTGATAGCAGCCCCCAGTTCCTTGGCTGACCCTTTGGGGAGTGAATTCTATAAGGTATTTGCTCAGTAGTCAAAATGTTCAGAATCCGCCACAAAAGAGACCTTCAGTGGGGGGGTTTGCTTTCTTGTTTTTATCTTTGTTCCAATTCAGTTGTACTTTGAACAGCACAGAACCTTAAGACGGTAGAGTTTTTTTGTTTTTTGGGTTTTTTTTTATAGCCTCTGCTCTGGGTGGTAACTAAACAGTATGATTTTAGCGCGTAGCCCTCGCATTGCCCCCGAAATTCATTCTGTGCAGCCTCAGGCTTTGTTCACCGGGGATGAGGGCGGCATCCAGGTGAGCCCCAGGCTCTCTGCTTCCTTGCAGAGCATGGCTGAACTGCTTTGGAAGGACGTCAGGGAAGAATGAAGAATGGGCGCCTTGTTCTGAGGCACCATTATGTTTCCTACAAGTGAAAGAACCGACGGGCAGCTGTTGGTCTCGTGGTTTCATGAGCCCCACCTTGCTCTCCCGTGAGGTCACTCACCCCGCAGATAGTAGCATGTGGCAGGCGATGGAGCGGAGTTTCGCCGTGTTCTTCAGGCCTGAGTCCCCGTCGGTGACTTCTGCGTAAGGTAAACACGGGGCCGCGCAGACACGGCGAACAAGAGCCCGCTTCGCACCCAGCGCAATGGTAAATGTCTCCTGTGGCCCTCGGTTTCATCTCCTGACATCTGGGCTTCCCCCATCTCCTCGGCAACACAAAGTGAATAATAAAAACAGCTCAAACCCAGGGAAAGCGCAGCGGGGAGGGATGCCTGTCCTGAAAGAAAACAAGGGCTTCACGGGCACTCACACGCCTGCAAGAGGGCCCACCTGAGACGTAGCGGTTGGTGGACAGGATCAGCCGTGAGTGGATGAGGCCCATTGTGGAAGCAAGCAGACGCAGAACGCCAGGTTGTCTGAAGAGGTGTCGTCTGCTTCCAACGGGAGGCCCGAGGGGAACATCGCTCCTTATAGTCATGGGCTTGTACGGTACGCATCTCATGTGTGTACCAATGTGTTTTGAATTATAAGCCTGTTCCGTTACACTATATGTAAAGGGAACAGTGGATTATTAAAAGTAATAGTATCAAGCAAATAGTTGGGAACTGCTGATTTAGTTTCTGCCACACAGCTTCTTAGCAAAGCTGTGGTCTGCCGAATAGACCTCCTGGGTCTCCTCCCTACCTGCACCCCAACAACAGGGGGTTCCTCCTATTCCTTCCTACCCCCTCCCTCACCCTCCCCCCTCACCACTGGAGGGAGGGGAGATAGTGCATTTGGGAGACTCCTAGCCCCCACAGATGGGGTGAGAGCAACAAAGTGGCCTCTGGGAGAGAGGAAGGTGCCCTCGAGGGCATCCAAAAACCCTCAGGGATAGGATATTTTCAAGAATGGGGATTTTGAGTTAAATTAATTTTCTAGTTAACTGTAGTAATTGACACTGTAACTCTGACCTGTCAATTCACTGAGCCTGGTTAAGCTCATCTTTAAAAAAGGGGACTTCATGGCCCTGGAGTTCTACCAGTCTATGAATTGGACACAAAGCATGATTTTGTTTCAGCCTTTGTGGATAAAAATTTAGAACGTCTGGGTTTACGATACCACCGTAGCAAAAAAAATGTGCATGGGTTACAACCAGATGGTAGTGTGTGTGTGTGTGTGTGTGTGTGTGTGTGTGTGTGTGAGAGAGAGAGAGAGAGAGAGAGAGAGAGAGAGAGAGAGACTGAGGGCCCTGAGATGGACTCACTGCGTGACTTGGGGGGAGTTACTAAATCTTTCATGGCCGTGGTGTCTCCATCCCTGCCTGTGGGGAGAAGAGTCCTCACCGTACAGCATTGCTGCAGGAGTAGTTGTAAGTGATCAATAAATGGTAACTGTCGTATTTTTATGATTTTTGGGTCAGTTGCTCTAAGAATATTTTTGATCACGTAGGTAAGATTTTCTCAGAGTGGGACTTGTGAAGTGTGGTTTTTGAAAGCGATCTCAGTGCCTCATGATGCTGATTCCACTTGGCACTAAGTATGTGTGAACCTACCCTGAAGATCTACCATGTTGGTTCATGCTGTTTTTTGTTGTTTGTGTGTTTGTTTTAATTTCTTTTTACTCTGATTGCTTCCATCTTCCTCCTAAAAATAAAGTTTAGCGAAAGCATTCTGGCTAATTTAATAGTCTAGAATAGTTGGGTTCTAATGAGTGGAGGTTTTTTTCACATGAATTGTGTACAGGCATCTTGTCACTTATTCACAGGTAAGTGTTCGAATTAAAAGCTAGCCAGGAGCCGAAACCGGTTTGGCTCAGTGGATAGAGCGTCAGTCTGCAGACTGAAAGGTCCCGGGTTCGATTCCGGTCAAGGGCATGTACATTGGTTGTGGGCACATCCCTAGTGGAGGGTGTGCAGGCGGCAGCTGATTGATGTTTCTAATTCTCTATCCCTCTCTCTTCCTCTCTGTAAAAAATAAATAAAATATATATTTTTAAAAAAGCTAACCAGGAACCAATAGCCACGAAGATGGCTCTGGAGCAGGCTCTCTCTATACTGTTCCTTTCTCCCAGCTAAGTTTCTCCGCACCTCTCGCTTTCTTATCTTTCCACAACCCTCTTTCTTTTTGTGTTCCTTCCCCTTATCTCCCGATTACAGTGCTCTCTTTGTGCCAACCCAGCACTGTGCATTCTGCAGTATTTTGCTACTTCTTTACCACTTCTTATTCCATCCCTGCCTTCCTTTCCTTCTTATTTTCTATATGTTTACTTCACTGATCCACAGGACCGGTTATGGGGGGTCCCTTCTTCTTTAGGATAAATGCTGGAGGGCGGGTGGGCTTCCCTCTGAGTGTAGGAACGGACTCGCCGCTAACACTGGGTGGGTTTCCGGAGGACGGCCCACCTGACGTCAGAGATTCCAGCCGCTCAGGATTTAGACACGTCCAAGGTCACAGTGATCCAGGGCACCGAGACGCTAAGCAGCCCAGGGAGAGGGAGCCAGAGAGCCTGTGGTTAAGAGAGTAGCGTTTGTACTTGATTGAAAGGACAAATACGGCATCTGGGCTGCCTGACCTGAAAGGATTTTAAAAAAGGCTAAATTGACCTCTGTCCCAGTTTTATCATCTATAACCCTTCCCCCCCCAAATAGGGTTAAAATGCAAGTCGTTGGCAAACACAAACACCAGCTGACCTCTACTATTAACTCTGACCCCCGTCCAAATCTGAGTGCTAAGCCCATCTCTACCAGTTATCAGCTGCTAACCTTGGACCAATTAATGCTTTCACATTTCAATTCCCTCTGTAAAAAGATGTGACACCTATATCTTTTTTTTAATGTTTTTAAATTGTTAACACTTTATAGATGTCTCCCATTCCCCCCCCTCCCTTTTATCCGCTTCCATCCAGTCCCCCGTCCCCGCCCTTTGGCCATCATCACACTGCCCTCTGTGTCCGTGGCTTTGCATATACATCCTGTGGCTAATCTTCTCACCCCCACACCCTCCCCTCTGAGAAATGTCAGTCTGTCCCATGCTTCTATGTCTATGGATCTATTTTGTTCGTCAGTTTATTTTGTTCATTAGATTCCGCACATGAGTGAGACCATGTGGCATTTATCTTTCTCTGACTGGCTTATTTCACTTAATATAACACTCTCTAGGTCCCTCCATGCTGTTGAAAAGGATAAGAATTCCTTTTTATTTTTTATTTTTACAACCTCATAATATTCCACTGGCGACACCTATATCTTGTATAATTGTAACCGGGATTAAATCAGATCACATGTGAAGTGCATCCAGGGTAATTTGAGGTTACTGTGCAGTTTCTGCCGCTTGGCCTGGGGTTTTAATATTTCAGGAAAGCTTTGCTCGTGTTAAGAGTGGGTTAGGGTCGGTTTGGCTCCATGCCCTGCCCTGGTCCTCATGCCTTGACATTAATGGATAAGATAGTGAGCCTCTCAATATTGTGCTACGCACCACTGCGCTCCGCACCCATAAATCCACACAGACTTGGCACCCCCAAATTCCTATTTGGCTCACTGAGGACTTGAGTTGTCCCCTATGGAAGAAAAAGTTTAAGAACTGCAGGCTCAAAACCCATTTTCATACTAGTAGGTCTGTTAAGAGCAGTGGGTGGCAATTTTGCCTCCCAGGTCATTGGAAAATGTCTGGAGAGGTTTGTGGACAGTCACAACTCGGGGTGGGGTGGGATGGTGTGTGTTCTGTGGCGTCGGGCATGCTACCCTCCACAATTGCAATCGCGCTGAGGTTGAGGAACCCTGGCCTAAAGGTAGCCAGTCAGACGAACCATTTTGTGAATAGGGGATCCCTTTTGGCTTTAGTATCTCACTCCTTAGTAACCCTAGGGGGAAAAAAAAAAAAGTCTGGCTAGCGGAAGGCATTCAAGGGCATTGCAAACATTTTTAACCTGAGCCGCTGTGATGCATTGAGAGAAGCATGCATGCCTCTGGGACAAAAAGCTCTGTAGCCTTTTGCGCGCCAAAAAAAAAAAAAAAAAAAGTGCTCAGGGCTTGCTCTTCAGCAGCAAGAGAATCTGTCCATAAAAGGGATGGACTTCGCTGCCCGGAGGGATTCCCTGCAAGGGTTTCCCTTGTGAGCTCAAAAGCCACTGGAAAATGGCAAGCTTGGCCAACCTCCGCCAGAGTGTTTATGTTCCCGGGGAAGGGAAGGGGCTGTCGCCCTAAAAGGGGTTGTTTGGGAACCATCGCAGGCACGAGCTTAGCTGGGACAGGCCCCTGAAGAAGCGGCCTGGGGCTTTTCCTCAGCGGGAACGGGGAGGAAGGGATCGTGAGGGGAGGGCGCCTGCGGTTCTACCCTAAGAAGACAAGGGCTGGGACCCCAGCTCCTCCAGCTGCCTGCTCTTCGGGGATCCTGGACAAAGAACGGAAAATAACCAACCTTGCTGCCCGCCTACCGCCGGCAGGCCGGACTGCTGGTCTGGCCTGTGCAGTGCAAATCCACACTTTACTTTTCCAAGAGCACATTGAAGTAGCTTGGCTAAGTCAGGCAGTCAGTAGCTGGCTAAGCCCCCCGAGGCTTGCTTGACTCCAAAGCCATGATTTTCCCGCTATAGCACACCGTTTCCCCCATCCTCAGCCCCCTTGAGCCTCAGTTTCCCCTGGCTTGTTAAATGGACGCAGTCCCATCACCTCAGAGGGCTGTTAAGAAGGTCCATTTGGAGCAACCTCTGGTCTGCAGTGGCCCCGGCCTCCAGGGGGCGCTCAACCTCCTCCTGTCTCCCTCCCTCCAGGCCTCTGCCTGCCTGGCTGGTCAGCTTCAAGGACGTAGGTCGGCCACGCCACCCCTGGGGCACAGCCCTTCCAGGGGCTGGCTTCTGTCTCCTCCTCTTTCTCTCTGCGAAGCCACAGTTAGCTCCCTGTCCTGGGGGCCTCCCTTTCCCCTTCCACTTCTGAGGACAGTGAGACGAAGTGGCCCAGGGCTTGCTCCTGAGAACTGGGAAGACCTGCTGCTCCTCCCCATTGCTCTCTGGGGCCCCCGGCCTGGCCTGGCCCCCGTGGCGGCCCCGGCAGCTCACCGGGAGGCCCCAAAGCAAGCGTCTTTCCTTACGCGGTATTTTTGGACAATGGTTAGAAATGCACAGGGACAGACCTCCGAGGACCTCTCCCCCATGGAACAAGAGGAAGCCTTCCTGAGCTCAGCTGGCTCCCCAGACAAACTCCGCATTGGATGTGGAATCCAACTCTGCCCAGAACAGTCTTACTTTGGCCTGGTTTCAGAAATTTGTACACTCACCTCTCTCAGGGGGGGCTTTCCAGAGTGGGTGACCCCGGGCAGGGTTCAGCTCTTCCTCAGTTTCCAGACCCCATATGATAGCAACACCACCCCTTGGTCTGCGGGACCCCCGTTCCTAACAGTCGGTGCTTGACCAATGTTAGCCCTCCCTGGAACATAAACAGAGCCAGGGAGGTTTCCACTTAGGGTCCCGCTAAGATCAGCACTAAGGGGAACCTTGCCTTCTCTCGTGGGGCAAGTTCTCCAAAAGTTTTGGCCAGTGGACGAAGGCCTGAGTCAGAAGCAAGATACTTCAGTGTGGAACAGAGCATCGCATTTATCATTAGTGTTTGGTTTCATTCTTAGTTTGAATCATGTAGATTTGAGATATTCCAATACATTATCTATAAACAACATTTTTTTAAAAAATGTAAACTGCCCCATTTTTTTTTCCCTGGAGGTGGAGGTGAGGGGAAACCTTAAGAATAGTCCATTCCAGAGCGGGTGGGCTGAGTGAGTCTTACACCTTGGCTAGGCTGTGTGCTCCGTGGTGGCCCAAAGAGCTGGGAACAGCCCAACCCAAGGCTGATGACCGTGCTGTGTGAGCATCCTGTTGTCCACATGTTCCTGAGCTTTGTGAGTGAGCGTGGTGCCTGTGGCCCAGCTTTTGCTTGCTTGCTTGTTTTTATCATTTGCTGTCGCTGTAAGAGAAGATCCTCTTGATGTCACACAACAATTTCGTACAAATGCCTGTTAAGTGGTGGAGCTAAAGCTTAAAAATATCTTCTTAAAGCCCTGGACTTGAGGAAGTGTGGCTTGGTTGGTTGGGCGTCCTCCATGCACCAAAAGGTTGCCGATTTGATTTCAGGTCAGGGCGCATGCCTGGGTCGGAGGCTCCACCCCATAGGGGAATGCAGGAGGCAGCTGATTGATGTTTCATTTTTACATTGTTGTTTCTATCTATCTCTCTCTCTCTCTCCCTTTCTCTAAAAATAAATAGTCACTAAAAATGTTCTTAGAACTAAACGAGGAGTTGGCATACTCATTTCTGCAAGAGCTGGATAGTGCGTATGCTGGGATTTGCATGCCATCCGGTCTCTGTCAGTTAGTCCACTCAGCCTCTAGCGCGTGGAAACAGCCACAGGCAACACATAAATGAGTGAGTGTGCCTGTGATCCAATAAAAATGTGTATTTGGATACTAACATTTAAATGTTGTAGAATTTTCACTTGTCAAAAAGATTCTTTCACTTTTTTCTTACTGTTTAAAAATGTCAAAACCATTCTTACCTTGTGGGCTGTACAAAAACAGGTGATGGTCCAGATTTAGGCCCCTGGAGTAGCAGTTAGATGACATAAAATGCTACTAAACAAATGTTATTTATGTGCTTAAAAACTTTGTTAGAAGTAAAAATAAGTTACAAAGTTTATTGATTTATGCAATGCACACACACACACACACACATGCATATGTACATATCCCCATGGAAAATTACTTTTAAATTGTTGAGGATGATGTGCTTACAGACACCATTCAATGTGAAACTAGATCATTCTTCAAGTCTCTGGGTCGGAAAGGGCAAAAATAGATGGCATTGTGATGTCTTATAAATAATAGCTGTATTAATTCGGTACCAGTTAGAGATCCAAAGAGGTCTAAAAGTACTATCCCTGTATCAGTGTATCTCTTTTTATGTTAGAGTCTGGGTTGGCACCCAGATCCCTCCTGTCTTAGTCTCTTGTCGACCTCAACGCTCACCTCTTACCTCACAGTCCATAATGGCTGCTTCTCCTCCCACATCACATCTACATTCCTGCCAGTGAGAGAGGGCGGAAGGGGAGGGAAACGTGGTCATAATATCTATTTTTGAAAACACTGCTTTCACCTTCCCAGCCAAGATGGAATAAGGAGAACTGGATTTATCTTCTCACTTCAAACGACAACAACAAGGCATAACATGAAACTATGGTTCTCAAAATATTGGACATTAGGCAACAAAGGACAGTGATCAGGAAAGACAGGCAACAAGTGAGGGGAGCCGTGCAGTTCTCCCAGGCCTGGTGCAGGTCAGGAAATCCAGAGGTGAGGACGGGGAGGGGGGATGGGGGGCTGGGTGTCCTGGGAAGGCAGGGTTTGAGGGGCAGAGTACGGGAGGAGAGTTGCTGGCTGCAAAGCAAGCCAGCCTGGAGACCTGCAGCAGTTTCCCCCTCCCCCGGGTCTCACACGCGCACTGGCTACTGTCGGTGTGTGAAGAAACTCGCTGAGGCCTGGGAAAGAGTCACCTGAATCATTAGGAGAAAACTTCTCCAAAGCTCACACAGACCCAGGAAGCGCTCCCCTTCTCCCCGGCCAGAGTAGAAAACCCTCTAATTCATGAGCATCAGGGAGAATTCTCAGAGGGCTTTACCTCAGTAGTAGCAGTGGTCCCTCCTAACAAAGTTAAAACAGGACCTAAAAGGATCCAATTGTTTCCAAGTGTGATGGGACGCATGGTGGCCACAGGTATCCATTCCTGATCTCTAGAACCAGTAAATGTTCCCTTATTTGGAGGAGGGATCCTCACAGTTGTGATTACGTTAGGATCTCGAGATGAAGAGGACGTCTGGTTACCCCGGTGAGCCCTACGTGCCATCACGGGTGTCCTTATCAGAGGGAGGCAGAGGGACATTAGACACACACAGAGGAGGCGGTGATAGGAAGACAGAGGCAGAGATTGGAGGGATGTGGCCAGCGGATGCTGGCACCACAGAGGCTGGAAAAGGCAGGAAAAGGCTCCTCCCTGCAGCCCCTCCCTGCATGCCGTGCTGACACTGAAACCTTGGTTTCAGACTTGTGGCCCCAGAATTGTGAAAGAAAAAAAAAGAATTCTTAATTGTTTTAAGCTACTGAGTTAGAGGTAATTTGTTGCAGCAACCTCAGGAAGCCAATACACCAAGTAATTTAACTGCACCCCGTAACAAAAACTCAACAATATTTAAAGGAATGCAAAATCATTCAGCACCTAACGAGATACAATTCCTGGAGTCTAACATCCAACCAAAAATCATCGGACATGTAACACGTAGCAACATGAGGAGCAAGAGCAAACCAGCGGAACTGACCCAGAGAAGACCCAGAGGATGGAACTAGCACACGCTCTTTCTCTGTAAGGCCAGGACCGGCTGCTGCCGTGGATACAGCTAAAATCCGGAGATCTGTCACCAAACGATGACACGGAGAAGGACACTGGCAGACAGCTGGCCGTCTCAGCCATTACAGTATAAAAACAACAACAACAACAACTTGTTTCACCAGTTGTCTTCGTCAGGATTTTATAGTCGCACACAACTGAACCAGATGTGATTGATTTAAGCAGGAAAAAAAAAAGCATTTAATAAAAGGATATTGTGTATTTCACAGACTTTAGAACCAGGCTTAGAAGCTGAGCAGGAACAAATGAGGCCTGGCAGCCGCCAGCACCACAGCCAGTATCTCGCTCCAGAGCCCAGCAAGTGCCAATCATGCCGGGCGCCATGGCCTGCCCACCGCTTGTCTCACGTGCAGCTGCTGCTCCTCCGCCACTGCTGCCACCGGAAACGTCCTATTGTTGACACCGCTGCTGTCAACCTCCTTGTCTCTGTTTCTCTGCACCCTCACCTAAAGGCTGCTCTGGATGCATCCGGCAGACAGAGCCTCAGTCATAGTCTGAGCCTCAGGGAGTCTGGGAGGGTGTGTCTCAGCTTCTGCAATGGGAAGCAAGTTTGCCTCGAACCAAGATGTATCAGAGCCCTGGCCAGCATTGCTCAGTGGTTAGAGCATTAGCCTAGGTACCCGAGGGTCCATGTTTGATTCCCAGTCAAGGGCCTGTACCTCAGTTGCAGGTTCAATCCCCACCCTGGTCAGGGTGTGCTGGGGAAGCAGCCAATTACTGTGTCTCTCTCACATCAGTGTTTCTCTTCTCTCTCTCTCTCTCTCTCTCTCTCTCTCTCTCTCTCTCTCTCAAAATCAAAGAAAAAAATATCCTTAGGTGAGAATTAACAACAAGAAAATATGTCTATGAAAAGAAATCTTCTCAAAACTGGAAGAAGGTACAGAACCTGAACAGCTAAATAATAATAGTAACAGTGATGACTGACAAATGTCCATTCCACGAGTTCGGATTCTGCTGATGTTAGAGCCGTGAGTGCAGGGCAAGAGGGAGATCTTAGCATTGGAGACTCAGCTCCTAACCTCAGGACCCAAGGCTGTCGCTCAGCTAAGTCTGCCCTTACTTTTTATTCCTGATGAATAAATTTAGTCAGACATATTTGAGATTTATGAATGATCACTAGGGAGTAAATCACCTAAGTCTTCGTTATTACCTTCCTATTTTTGTTGAGTTTTTTTTAAATGAATGTTAGTTAACTTATTAGTTATCTATTGTATACAGGATAGGGAAGAATAAAATCTGAAGAGAGAATGGCAGCTTGGCAGGTGTGGCTCAGTGGATGCATCAACCTATGACACAGGAGGTCACAGTTCAATTCCTGGTCAAGGCACACTCCCCGGCTTGATCCCCAGTAGGGGGCAGGCAATCAATGATTCTCATCATTGATGTTTCTCTCCCTTTTTCTTTCTCTCTGAAATCAGTAATATATATATATATATATTAAAGAGAGAGAATGGCAGATAGTTAAATGGATGGTTGAGAATGACTTTGGCTCTGTTTTCGTCCTGACTACTGGCTTCCTGGATTAATTATTTGACCTGATGAATCTTAAGCAGGCACCCATTCTCATTTGCTGAAAGGAAGTGTTAGATTAGGGGGTGGCTGACGGAAGGACAGTGTTTTAGGCAGCTGCGTTAGTGTGGTTTAAGAGTAATGGGGAGATTCCTATGCTGTCCCAGTAGCTCTGTCCTTTGAAGTTAATTCCTTGGACCCTTTCCATAGGGCTCTCATCAAAATACAAAATCACAGGAGTGAGTTTTTCAGGTGATAACTAACATGCATTGGGCACTACAGAGTGCTTCAGGCACAATTTAACTCATTATTCCTCACAATAGCCCTATCATGGGGGCATTATTATTACTCCTTTCCTATAAATGAAGGAAGTAAAGGACAGAGAAGTCAAGTAAGCTTCCAGAGGCCACACAGCTAGTGAATGGAATAGCTGGGATTCAGACCCCCAGAGTCTGCCTCCAACATCCACTTGCTTTAGCTTCTGTCCTTTGCTGTGTCTCTCCAAGGAGATAAAAGACAGGTACTGGACACAGGGAAGGTACGTGCGGATAAAAGAAAGAAAGGAGGCCAGGTCCAGTCACAGCACACGGCCCCCAGAGGCAGGCTGTGTCCGGGCGGGGACCCCTAGGAAAGATGCACAGCACCAAGCACCCCTTACTCCTGGGAGGGGACCTCAGCTGTCTTGTGCATACAGGCCCTGACTTCAGGGCTCTGCCTTCTGGAGGAGCCCACAATTAATTCCACACCTAATGAAACCGCCAGCGCTACCTTCCTCCCTGAGGTGCAAGGACAACAGGGGGAAAGAGGGGGCTGTGAGTGATGCTTAAAGAGACGCGGGAGATTATTTGTGGTCTATTGGGAATAAAGTCGGCAACACGCATACCAGAGAGGCAAGCTCCCGATGGAGAGGGAATGAAAAGTGTGGGTGCCATTGCCAAATCTACCCAAACAACCAGAGGGATGTGGCTCTGTGGACTCTGAGCCCCAGAGTCTTTTCACTAGAGAGAGGAATTCACCAAGTGAATTCCCACATAAACAGAAGTATCACAGACATGGAGCCATGGAGTGGCTGCCGCTGCGGAGAAATTTACTGGCCCTCATGTGAATTATGAGTGTGAGTTCTGGGGCGCTGCCCCTTTTACAGAAAAGGCCAGAATCCACACCAGGATTCACATTCCGGCCTGAATCTCTCTCTGCCTCTCTGCCGGTCCCTGCTTCCCTCCCTCTCTCCCTCCCTCTCTCGTTCTTACAGCATCCACGGGTCCGACTGTAAATATACATCAGACAACCAGGAACATTAGAAGATAAGTAAAGAGAACTAAAACCCAACAGCACCAAGCCATCCTCCAGTTTTCCCACCCACACCAGGCGATGGTGGAGACAAACAGGAAGGCATCTGCCAAATCCATCAGGCAAGGACTCCGACGTCCCATTTTTTTCATCCTCAGAAGAGAGTCAGGTACTATCAGCAGAAAGAAGCTTCACAAACAGCCATGCCAGCACCGCACTGTGAGTTAAGCTTTTTTTTTTTTTTTAAGAAAACCCAGACTTACGGCACTTAGGCTGATAACAGATGATATCTCAGAAATGTCTTCTCTCTGGCATCCTGTCTTATGAAGAAACACAGAACTAGCCATGTGGATTAGTCTATAATTTTGGGGCCTTATTCATCTTTTAGAATTAAAAAAAAAATTAAAACATTGGTTAATACCATAATTAGGAACAACACAAGTTACAAAATAGCAATACAGAAGGTAATTTTAGGATTAAAATAGGCTTGGCTTTCATGATTCATAAGCTTTTATGTCAGACAAGTTGGCATTTGTGTGTGTGTGTGCAGGGGTGGGGGGTGCGTTTTGGGGAGGAAGGGAAGGGGGTGGAGTGGGGAGACCCACAGATTTAGCTTGCTGCACCCAAAGGAAAGCTGCTCTTACCCAGCCCCCACCCTCAGACTAATCCCACCAGTCCTACCACACTGCTTGTCACAATCTGTTCCACCTTCTGGTCTACCTCCCATGGCTTCTCCTCCCCTGTGCTGCCCGCCCTAGACTTCTTTGGTTCTAATTCTACCTCTGCACCTTCTACCCACCTCCCCCCTTTGACCACCTCCTCCACCACCACTCACCTGCCACTTTAGTCTCTGGACTAGAGCTCCTCCTACTTGCCCTGAAGCTTTGCTCTACCCGTTTCACACTCTCTCTTATTCCCTCCCTTCGGCATCACCACTGGACCGTACTCTCTGCCTGTAAGCCTGTATAAATCTCTTTCAGGGCCCGCATAGAAAGAGTTCCAATTCAGGGTTCAGGTTCTGGAGAAGGGCCGCACACAAATGAAGAGACTTGAAGAAATTCAACTTGGTGACATCGGGGCCAGGCGGTAGTCCAACTCTAGTGGCCCTTCTCTGGCCCTGCCATCCCCTTTTATTGAGGCTTTGGGGAAAACAACTTAGGCAACATAAACAGAAATTTACATGTAGCCCTTAGGCAGGAAATAACAGAAACTTACATGGGACAAACAAGGTGGAGGCTGCTTCAGCTAACAATATCTCAACTAAAGGTTAGAGCAATTAAGGTTGTTGACCAGCCTTCCTGGCTTCCTGTCAACATCTCTTTTTTTAGTGAAACTGATTTGTTTTCCAGCATAATCCTGTACTCGGGTCTCTCCTCTCCAAAGCAGCCAACCAACCAAGAAAAACCAAATCCACAGGCACACACACGGAGTATTTCCCTCCAGGCAGTCCACTCCTGAAGCAAATGTCCCTCTCTCTTTCTCTACATCACAAACTTCTTTAAAAAGCCATCTTTGTCCATTGCTTCCATTCTGATACCACCCACTCTCTTCCTAATCCTTGCAATCTGGCTCCAGCTTCAGTCATTTCGTAATAGTTTTTTTAAGATCAGTAGCCAGCCTGTTACCAAATGCAGTGTTTTGTTTTATTCCAATTTTTCCTTAATCACTTTATGTGACATACCATCTTCTCCCTCCCTAACCATGCCCCTCTCCTGAGAAGTTCTCCCACCTTTGTCTTCCCTGGATACACTCTTCCTGCTGTTCCCCCTTTTATTCCTATGTCTCCTCCATTTCCTCTTCTTCTAGCTCCAAATATGTTTTTCCTAAGAATCTGCCCTTGACCCTCTTCTCCATCCTCTCTTCCACATGTCCTGGTAAACTCATCCAGTCGCATGGCTTTCTTCCTTCCTTCTCTGGGACATTTCTGCATTCTCTTCTCTATCCTGACAACTCTCTTGGCTCCAATTTGGCTTTACCACTTCCTTGCTGGATGTTTCCACCCATATGGCCTACCAGTGTGTCCATCTTAATAGGTTCAAATCTAAATTCATCCTTTTCCCTCTTGAACATTTATTTCTTCAAAAACCTGTTCATTAAGATCTTTCTAATCACATCAGCTCAAGTCATTCATAGAATCTTTAATTCTTCCCTCTTTTTTGTGCCACATCTGCTTAACAGTCAAGTCCTGTCCAGTTTGTTGACAGCATAGATCTTTTGTGCTTGTTCTTGTGTTTTATTTCCACTGATACCCTCTAGTTCAACATCTGACTTCCGAACAATCTTATTTAATGCTGTGACCTCCTAACAGGTCTCGGTGCTTCTGGTCTCACCCTCCAGAGCTGCACCTATGTTCTGACACACTGCTACCACATTTATCTTCCTGAAGCATGCATCTGTTTATTTTGCTATGCAGACATTTTCATTGGCCATCCTATGCCTAAAGCATAAAGACCCAAATTCACACAATATACTTGATCCTCTCTACCTCTGGCCACAAACTACCTCTCACATTTTCTTTCCTATAAGGTTTTTGTTTTCTTTGGTTAGGGTTAGGATTAGGGTTAGTTCTTTGATCACATTAGTTCTTTGATCACAAACGCACAACACATGCTATATTTTTACACCCAACAGCAAGTAACAAAAAACTCAAAATCACTTAATAACTCAATGTGTTATTTATAGCTATTGATAACTAAAAGCATTGATTAAATTATATGCTACATATGGATTATGTACTGTACTCTCCCTTTATAATTATAACGAGAAAGTTCAGAAGCAGGATGGGCCTGGGCCTGGAGGTCCCTCCTGGGATTCTACTTCTTCACAATTCTCTTGACAGCAGGGAGCTCTCCTTTGCTAATGATCCCCACTTTGGAACTCACACCACACTGATCACAGTGTGCTTTGTATTATAATTACCTGTTACCCATCTTATCCCTTTGGGGTTGGAGGAGGCCCCAATAAATTACACCCTTCTCTCCACCTGAGTTCTGAACCAAAGGAGTGAGAGGAAGGAGTGGCAGATAAGATCAAAACAACATTTTATTATTGACAAAATTGGTTCTGAAGAAAGGTGCTTTGTTGTGCTGCAACAATAGGCTTCCTAACACATGAAACCCCAGGATCTGACAGACTCCGCTGCTGTCCCAGCAGATGTGGACAACACACCTCTCTGGAGAGGGTAGGCTAAGCGGTCTTTCCCAGTCAGGTGTCCGATGGTTACATCCAAGTAACTCACTTCTCCACCGGACAAGAAAATGTCTCCTAGAAACCATAGAAGAACTCAAAATCCTCTTGGATAAAACTGTAGTCTTGATTGGGAGTGTCCCACATTGGGCTGCCAGTTGCAAGTGTCCCCCACACGTCCCGCATGGCTCAGGGTTCGGGCTCTGGAGGAGGCTGCACACAAATGAAAGAGACTAGACAAGAAAATATTAATTTGGGAATTGGGGGCCAGGAGGAAGCCCAAGAGAGGACTTCTCTTTGCTCTGGCCTTGCTATCCTTTTTATTCAGGTCTGGGGTACACCCATAGCCCTTAGGCGGGCAATTCCAATAATAGCTCCATGATAACCCATCAGCAAGGATTTATATAAGACTAAAAGGTGGAAGTTGCTTCAGCTCCCTTTGTCTCCACCAGATAGTAGGTGTATGGCTCTGACCCTAGCCAGAGCCTCAAGGTTGACCAGCCTTCCGGGTTCCTTGTCCATTCCTCTCTGCCAATGAAGGCAATGGGCGGCTTCCAACCCTTGATGAAGTTAGGGACTGCATTCTGTACATGTTTTTATCTTTTGTATATCTGTTAATGTGATACGCACATTGGGTGCTTAATAATGTCTGCTAAATTATAGTAAATGAAATATCATAATTATTACATCTAAGTTAAATGATAATTTCATGACATGCAATTGCTATTATTCAATGTGTATATTTTAAGTTTGATGTGTTATAATAATATGCATGACCATACATAAAATGTATTATACAAAATTATTTGTATTAACAAATTATATTAAAATTAAAAGGCTACTAATATGCAGCAGTAACATTACCAGAGACTTACCTCTCTAAGTTGGTCATTACACCAAAAAACAAGCTATTCTTGATCCTGCATCGTATGAAGAAAGGCTCATAGAGAAAGTGGACACGTTTCTACTTCCTTTTATTGAGGCTTTGGGGAAAACATCTTAGGCAACATAGCATCCAGAGGTAATCACCAATAAAACAATACTTCCTATAAAGATTTATTTGTTAAAATCAGTCAACCAGTTTGGCTCAGTGGATAGAGCATCAGCCTGTGGACTGAAGGGTCCCAAGTTCGATTCTGGTCAAGGGCATATACCTTGGTTGCGGGCACATCCCCAGTAGGAAGTGTGCGGGAGGCAGCTAATCAGTGTTTCTCTCTCATCGAAGTTTCTAGCTCTCTATCCCTTTCCCTTCCTCTCTGTAAAAGATCAATAAAATATATTATTTTAAAAAAATCATACTGAAGCTGCCAGATTTTTTTTTCATTCCTAAATTGATGAGGAAAGTTACTTTATTTTTCAAGAGTGAATCATTGTGTACCACCCAGACATTTTATTTAATGCCAACCATCTGAACATGCGGAAAATTAGTGTTTGAGATTCAATGCCTTCGATTTTTATTAAGATATTTGGTGTCAAGTAGATGCAGCACAAGTGTCTCTCTTTGAAGTGCCTGAATATTAACACGTCACCTCGTCATAGCACATGATTCAAAATTTAGACACACTAGTCTATTTGGAGGGGTCTTAGTGGAAAAACTCACTGCACTTTAACAAACACCATTCAGTATATTTTAATAACTACATTCAGATGGGTGAAGAATTGAAGTAAACCTTGGAACTTACACTTGGGTGGTAATGCCATATATGCACGTAATCTGGTGAGTGTGTGTGTATCGTGCGGCACACTTATTTGGATAGCAGTCAAACACCTCTAAAGGAATGGTATTTCTCTTCTTCTTCACCTCCTCCTCTTCCTCTTCTCTCTCTTTCTGTGTGTGTGTGTGTGTGTGTGTGTGTGTGTGTGTACACTAGCGGGCGCCTAGCTCTAGATGGAACTTGATGCTCTTAGCAGAAATGAATTTATATACTTATTCCAAGTGCTATTGGTTCCCTACAATTGCTCCTGGGGCTTGAGTTAAACTTCATTTTATGACCATAAGGGACTTTAAAGTTGACTTTGGAACTTCTTGTAAAATTTCATGGCTACCCAAGGTTAAACACTGCAGGGAGGTAGAGCTATATAATAAGCCCCTCAGAGGAAACCATTGACTAATAAGGGAATACCCTCTGAGACAAGACAGTCTTCCTGGGCTTGTTGCTGCTTCCCTTGTCAGACAGTGTGGCATTCCGGGGAGGGTAAGCTTCTAGGCGAGGGGAGTGCTGCCTGCAAGCTCAGAAGCTCTGCTCAGTCCCTGTAAGAGCTATTGACACTTGTGGCTCCTGAGAAGACCCCTGGGGCTCTGTTATGAGGGGCTTGATAACATCCATGGAGAAATATCTTGAGGACACTGCTGAGCACCCACTGGGAAACTGATGCCATTGTCACTGAAAGGAAAAAACTCACCAAGACACTAAACAGACATCTATAAGAGCTGCTCTTACCAAAACCCCAGAGTGGAAAGGTGTGACCAGATATGGTAGAGTACATCTTTTTTTCAGGGTTTTAGCCCTGGATGCTTCCTGCACATGGTATCTTCCATGGGAAATGGGAATGTAGGTCCTTCTCTTTTGTGTGCCTACTGGAATAAAAAGAGGGAAAGCAGAGGTCACTTTCTGCTTTAAAAACCATCACCACCAATATAAAAAACCAAACCAAACATCTCCTTTAAGTGGAGAGAATAAGTGTATTATATCTGAACAGACAGCATGAAGTCCAGAAATCTTTTAATGGAGGTGGAAGAGCAGCGAAAGCCTATAAAGAGAGTCTCAAATTCCATTTCAGGATGTGACCCAGCAAAGAGAATAGCACATGTATGTATTTAAAACTCTTTCTACACTTACACATGTATGTGAGTATGTATAGCTACAGAAAAATGCACACTCATTGGTGCACACCCCCAGTTCCCTGTCCTCCCCTCATGCTAATGTACATTCTACATACTCCCAGACCAATCCTTGCAAAATGGCCATTCTGAACAACAGGACCCTTCCCTTGCCTTTCCTGCTCAGTCACTTCAAACAGAAGTCACATGCATGCCTACAGAAACACAAGAGGAGTGGTCCTCTCCGTCCTTTAAAGAGCAAAGCTAAACCATATGTCATCTGCCCAGTGACATTTGATTCAGCCAATGCACACTACCATGTCAAGATGACCTTAAATCCCCAGAGGACTAGCCTGATGGTGCTTGATGATTCGGCACATCACAAAGAAGATTGCTACATATGCTGCTCTGGACTCACTGTGCTGCTCCAACCGTGAAGATTCATGTTTTTTAAATCAGAAGATTCTTACCATTCCCTTTCCCAAGTTGCCTCAGCTCCATTCTCTTTTCTTCATTTCTAGAAATCCTTTGACTTAATCAAACCTTTCCATGCTGCCTTTTTAAAATCTTAACTTCCCTCCCAAATTTTCCATCTCATTATTTCTCTGAGCCGCATTCAGGTATGTTGCTTTAGCTTCATTTTCTTGTTCACAAATTCTTCTTTATATATGCCTAACCTACTGCTTCATCCATCCATTGAGATTTTAATTTCAATAACTATGTATTTTATTCTTGGACTTCCCTTTTCTTTTAAATCTGCCTTTCTTTTCCTTTATTCCTTTCTTCCTCCTTCCCTCCCTCCCTCCCTCCCTCCCTCTCTCCCTCCCTCCCTCTCTCCCTCTCTCCTTTCCTTCCTTCCTGCCTTCCTTCCTTCCTTCCTTCCTTCCTTCCTTCCTTCCTTCCGATGGCATCCTGTTTTTCTTGTGTATTTCTTTCCTTCTGTACAGTCTTTAATCATTCTAAACATGTTTACTTTGTATGCTCTTGCAGATTGTTCTAATAGCTCCATTCCTTGGTGGGTGAGAGGTGATGGTGGTGCATTCCGTTAACTGTAATCTCTCTTGACTCTTGCTCATGATGGATTTGTCCCTCCAGTACTTTGTAATTTCTTTTATTGTGAGTTTATTTTGGGTGGGGTTTGCTTATTTTTGTGAAACTACCTGTATTCTGGATTGTAAAATGTCTCTCCAGTGTGTTTTTGTAATTGCTTCTTCCAGGCACTCCCACAATATGACTCGCCAGGGGCCCATTTTTACATTAATTTCTTGGCTTGGAAGTGGCTGGCCCATTCCAGTAGGGCAATTTTTAAAACTGAATTCATGTGTACAACAGGTGCAGGGTTTCAAATTCTCAGGACAGACTTTTTCCACAAAGAGAGACAAATGAGTTTCTGTGTCATTTTGCTGAGGTGGTTGGGGAATTTTAGCTTTTTCGTTTTTATTTTTTGGGTCAATATTCTTCTTGATGATCCAAGGCTTAGTTTTGTGTGTGAGTCTCATTTACCCACTCCCATTTTGTTCAGGCTCAAGGCCTTATCTACTGTGGTCATTAAAACCCAAGTTCCAAGGGTTATGAAGATCCAATTCTGAGTGCAAATAGAGCATTGGTTCACATGCCAACTTATTTTTGTTTTATTCTTTCTCCTTTTGTGATATTCCCTGTTTCCTGTGATCTTAAGTTTGCTTTAAAAATATTTTTGTTATTTTTTATCCCACAATCCTAGACATACCTGAAGGAAGAGTGTTCGGGTCATGTTAGCCTGCATATTCTCAGAATTAGAAGTCCTTTTAATTATGCTTTATATTTTCTTCCCATATTATTTTTTTTAAAAATTTATAAATGCATCTTATTGATTTCAGAGAGAAAGGGAGAAGGAAAGAAAGATAGAAACATCAATGATGAGAGAGAATCATTGATTGGTTGCCTCCTACATCCTACGTGGGATGGAGTCTAAAACCAAGGCATGTGCCCTTGGCTGGAATCAAACTCAGGACCCTTCAGTCCACAGAATGATGCTCTAGCCACTGTGACAAACCAGCTAGGGCTTTCTTCCCATATTCTTAAATCAAGACCTTGCCACTTTCTGCTCAGACTGATGCAATAGCTGTCTAATATATTTTCCTCTAAGTTGTCTAAGATACCATCTCTCAGATGCTTCTTTCTACAATACCACTTTGTTCTTTTGATGTTCTAGCTTAACAACAGTTAAAGTCATCTATAATCTTGCATCTAGTTAAATATATTGAGTGAAGATTTTGATTTTTTTCTGTTGAATATTTCCATCAACAAATTAAGACTACTATCTGTCATATAAAATTGTCAAACGGATTCCCATCTATAGGACCAGTGGTGGTTGTTTTTTAAACCTCTTTTAGTATGGGTTATATCAGTCCTTGTGTTACCCCAAATCTTAGCACATATCCTAACCTCAACAGGCCTTCAAAGCCACTTTTTAAAAAATTTATTAAGGTATTATTTGTGTACATAGCTTAGCATTGTCCCCCCCCCTCCCATTCATGCCCTCCCTCCCCAGGGTTCTGTGTTCATTGGTTGTACTTATATGCATGTATACCAGTCCTTCGGTTGTTCACTTATCACCCCCCAGGTCTCCTTCCCCTCCCCGCTGTCATTTGACAATCTGCTTGTTTTATGGTGACTATCTCATGACCACATGAATAGAATCCGCTCCTCGTTTGGCAGTCTGCTTGTTTTATGGTGACTGTCTCAAGACCACACGAATAGAATCCACTCCTCCTCTGGTTCACACCGCCCCTCCCCCCGGGTCCCACTGCTTCCCCGCGGCACACGGCTCTCCCGGGACACCCGGCCCCCCTGTGGCAGACGAAAAGCCACTTTCTTAAATTTACCTAGGGAGAGGACATTGATGATTGGACTTCAAGTCATAAAAGAAATGTAAGTTGGGCAGAGCTTTACCATTAATGGCTTGAGGGGCTAGTCTATTTTCTTCTATGTTCAATAAGAGAAAACTATGCAGAGGAGGTCAGTCCATAGAATGTGAGACAAATGGCACAAATCCAGTCTTAATACTCTATGCATTTTACAATGACTTTTGGTTTTCAAAGCATTTATAATCATAGCTCATTTGATCTTTATAGAAACCTTTAAAGTCAGTAGAGGTAGAGCAAGTTTAGAAATGAAGAAATAAGTCCAGAAAGGTTATTTTTTTATTCACTCAACAAGTGAACAAATATTTATCACACCAACTCTGTCCCAGGCACTAGGTTATGGCTGGGGATTTAGCAATGAATAAAATGGGACAAGGCAAGGGACCTTGCAATCTTACAGTAATGGTGGACTTGGAATTAGAACCCAGCTCTTATAATGCCTGCTGCTGCATTAAATACCCTACTGGCAGGTTTAGCCTCATACTTGATCTGAAATAACATGTAGGTCCTACCTAAATTATGCTTGTTGTCTGTTATAGAGCCAGGCTTGCTGCTCATTACACCCATCTTCTCTTTCTGCTGAGCACAGAAGTAGACTGCATTTCCCAGCCTCCTGTGCAGGTAGGGGTAGTCATGTGACAGTATTCTAGCCAGTGAAATATTCAGCGGTGATATGGGCTGTTTCCAGGCTGGACCACAGAAACATTCCATGTGTAATAGTCTCTACTTTTTCTTCTTTTGCTGCTCTTTTGCAGAGAAATCTAAGGACCAAGCCACAAGAGTGAAACCACCAGGTGGAAGAAACTAGATTTTCTGAATGACACGTGGAAGGCAGCCTGTCAATCAGGGATACTTCGTGTGAGTAATACATTTCTATTGTCTTTGTCTTACAGCAGATAGCATGCCCTAACAAACCCACTCTTCAAATTAAAGCCTGAGATAGACCTACAAGAGTGGTAATCAAATGGCATAACTTTATTCTTAAGGAATCTATTAAATGATATCCCCTGTGGTCTTTATTGATAACCTGGATGTAGACATCATTATTTTCATCAAATTTAAAGGAGATACTAGTACTCCAGGAAAAGTTAAAATATATGTTAAAGTAAATGATATTCAACAATGCCATAGACCCAAGGTGTCTTGATATTAGCAAGACATTTGACAAGGCGTTTACAATAAAATAGTGAATTAGTGACACCCCTCAATGAATTCAAAGATGCTTCAACCATCATACCCCAAATGATGAATGGACACATTTAAGTCTGCAGGGGGTTCTGCAATTGAAATAATGGGCTAGTCTCTTAGTCTTGTTTTAGTTAACATTTTTACCAATGTCTTGCTTGAGGATAGAGTAGGTATGCTGATCAAGTGTGCTAGTGACACAGATATGGAGGGGATAGAAATAGGATATAAGAGAGCTGACAGAATCAAGATTCAAAATTATCTTGACATGCTGCAATGCTGGGCCAAAACTAACAACATGAAATGTAATAAGGATAAATGCAGGGTCTTGTTTTTAGGTTCAAAAGTGAATTATAGGAACAGAGGATGGAGAACTTGTAACTTGGCAGCCGTTGATGTAAAAAGGCCCTGGGGGTCTTATTTGAGCAAAGGCTCACTTTGCACCGGCAGTGTGATGTGGCTGCCCAACCTGAGCTGCGCTCGCACTCCTCAGTGGAATCGGGGTTCTTTATTTTATTTTTTTTTATTTTTTTTAATAAATCTTTATTGTTCATATTATTACAAATGTTCCTCATTCCCCCCCCCATTGCTCCCCTACACCAAGTTTCCATTCAATTCTCTGCCCTTTCCCCATCCCCCATTGTCCTCAACCATAGGTGCAGTTTATGTTCAGTCTCTTCCCACCCCGCACCATTCCCCATTTCCCCGAGAATCATCAGTCCACTCCCCTTCCATACCTCTGATTCTATTATATTCACCAGTTAATATTGTTCATCATGATTTTTACTTCCCTTGGTTTTTAGACTCACTTGTTGATAGTTACGTGTTTGTTTATAATTTTTATCTTTATTTTCTTCCTCTTCCTAAAGAACCCCTTTTAGCTATTCATATAATTATGGCTTGGCAGTGATGAATTCCTTTAGCTTAAATTTATTTGTGAAGCTCTTTATCTGGCCTTCGATTCTGAGTGATAACTTTGCTGGGTAGAGTATTTTTGGCTGTAGGTTCTTGTTGTTCATCACCTTGAATATTTCTTGCCATTCCCTTCTGGCCTGCATGGTTTCTGTTGAGAAATCAGCTGACAGTCGTATGGGTGCCCCTTTATAGGTAACTACCTGCTTTTGTCTTGCTGCTTTTAATATTCTCTCTTTGTCTTTAGCTCTTGGAATTTTAATTATGATGTGTCTTGGTGTGGTTCTTTTTGGATTCCTTTTGTTTGGGGTTCTGTGTGCTTCCTGGACTTGTAAGTCTATTTCTTTCCCCAGGTGGGGGAAGTTTTCTGTCACTATTTCTTTCAATATGTTTTCGGTATCTTGCTCTCTGTCATCTTCTGGGATGCCCATAATTCTGATGTTGGTTCGCTTGAAGTTGTCCCAGAGGTTTCTTACATTATCTTCAACTTTCTGGATTCTCTTGTCTTCTTGCTTCTGTGGAGGAGTGTCCTCTGGCTCTTTGTGTTCCAAATCTTGGACTTGATCCTTGCAATCTTCCAATCTGTTTTTAGGACTCTGTATAATATTATTTATTTCAGAGATTGTATTCTTTATTTCTAGTTGACCCTTCATTATTTCTTGTTGATCCCTTATCATATCCCCATAGGTCTCATTTATTTTATCAGCCTTTTCTAAGAGATTGTTGAACAACCTTATAAGCGTGGCTTTGAATTCTATATCCAGTTGCTTTTTGTCCTCCATTTCTTTCGTTTGTGATCTGTTTCCTCGTTTCGGCATTTTCGCTGCTTCCCTGAGTTGGTAGGTTGGGAGGATCAGCTGTGTCTATGCCAGCAGACAACCTTATTCCACTAGACTTGGAAACCTGCAAAAGCCGCTCTGAGTTCAGCTTGGAAGGGGCAGAGTTTCAGGGTGGAGCCTACAGCCTTGGCTTCCGGTTAGCCCCGCCCTCTGAGGTTCCTGAGTCTCAGTGTACCTCAGTGTCCTTTGGTACTCGCTGCAAGCACCTCTGAGAGAAAGGCGCCCTAGAGCTTCGCCCACTACCAGACAGTGTAGTCTCTCCCCCAACAAGCCCACAACTGGGGTTCGGAGCAGTTGGAAGTGGGGTTAAGAACAGTCCGGAGCTTATGTCTCCTTCCCGCTAGGGCGATCTCGCGGCCCAAACAACAGTCTGTCCTCTGTGCGCACAATGTGCGCGACTCAGGGGCTCAGCTTTTCGCCGTTCCCCCTGAGCTTCTGTCTTACAGCCCAGATTCCCTCCGTATGAGGCTGGAGCCCGAGGGTCTTGCCCAGGACTGGGGTTCAGTGCAGTAAGAACTGGGGCTCAGCACATTCCTGAGCTTTTGAGTCGTTCCCGCTGGGGCAATTCAGCAGCTCAGCGAACAGTCCCTCCTCTGCGCGGGGCTCTGCCTTTTCTCCGCTCGGCTGAGCTTCTGCCTTACAGCCCAGATTCCCTCTGTATGAGCCTGGGACCCCCAGGGTCTCGCCCAGAACTGGGGTTCAGTGCAGTCGGAGTTGGGGTTCAGCACAGTCCGGAGCTTTTATGTCCTTCCCGCTGGGGAACGCCAGCCAGGCACTCAGCCGCCCCTCCTCTCTGGCTCCGTCCTCTCCCCTCTCGTGCTCCGTGGCTCCGTACCTCAGGCTTTTACAGCTCCTCTGGTTTTCCTTCTGGTTTTCTCTTTCCTTCTAGTTGTAGAATTTCCAGTCAGTCAACTTTCCTGTAGTTCTGGATAGTGTCCACTCTATATTTTAGTTGTATTTTTTGAAATTGTTGAGTGCGGCTGCAGTTAGGCTTTTACCTCTGCCGCCATCTTGTTGTGAGTCCCCCGGGGTTCTTTATTTTAAAAGTTCTGTGTACGTTGGAAGAGTGACAAACTAGAGGCTACACAGAAAAGGTGATGAGGATGGTGAATCAAGATGTCTGTCTCTGCACCCATAGCACACTGCTCTTGACCTTTTGGGTGCTGCATCATTCTTCCAGCTTTGCACTATAGTCTGTCTGTCTTCTCCACTGGATTACAAGCTCCAGTAACAAGGAATAATTAATAATAATAATAATAATAATAATGGCACCAACAATGGTTAGAGGCAACACTGATTGAGTTCTTCCCTTGTGGCAGGCATTTCTCTGAATACTTTACATGTATTGTTTTTTTGTTTGTTTGTTTTTCTTGTTTTTTCTTTGTTTTTTAAAATATATTTTATTGATATTTTACAGAGAGGAAGGGAGAGAGATAGAGAGCTAGTAACGTCGATGAGAGAGAAACATCAACCAGCTGCCACCTGCACACCCCCTACCGGGGATGTGCCCGCAACCAATGTACATGCCCTTGGCCAGAATCAAACCCTGGACCTTTCAGTCTGCAGACCGACGCTCTACCACTGAGCCAAACCGGTTTCCGCACATGTATTGCCTTATTCCACCTTCCTGCTAGCCTGTGAAATGGATTATACCAATCTCCCCATTTTACTGACGAACTAAGGCATGGTGGGGTTAAGTCCCTCAGTAAATGGTGCAATCATGGAACAAAGTCAGGCAATTCGACTCCAGGGCTGGTGCTCTTAACCCATGCGCTATCTGCCTGACCCAGCTGTGAACCTCCCCTACCTCAAGCGCTCAGCTAATGCTCATTTTAACGGGGGACCAGAGAACAGCACATAGAAACCAAGTTGTGGAAAGAGCCGTGGACGGGTAGCACTCCTTCCTGAGTAGAGCTGGGGACTTGTCTACAGTTCATTGCATATAAGGAGTGAAATACACTTAGGAGGTTTGGGCGCCTGTCCTAAGTCACATGAGTAATAATGGTCTATTTTACAGTTAGTTTTTGGCTCTCAAAAACATTTTATGTTTTATTCAGGCACCATGACATGTTGCATGATGTTAGTTTTAGGTGTCTGAAGCCTTTCATTGATTCTTCCTTTTTAATATACTTTTTATTGGTGATAGTATTGCACCTTTAAACAACCTTAATGTCCTTTAGTCCTCTGAATCGTCTTGTGATGAAACATGGCAGACTTAGAATGAGCAAGCAAGCCCCGAAAGGTTACATTTGTTCCCCCATCTATGTATTTATTCAACAAACATTCATTAAGAGCCTATTATGTTCCAGGCACTAAGGCTCGCTCACAAGAACCTTGTAAAGTAGGTGTTATCTCCATTCCACAGATAAGGAAATGGAAGTCCTGAAGACTGCATTAGCGCTAGCACCGTTACACACACACACACACACACACACACACACACACACACACACACACGGTGTATGTATAAGATACATCTGTCCCCCCAGTATGTATCTTTCAAAGGATGGGATTGGAACAGTCATTTCCTCCCTGCCTCATTGTCCAATTTCACAGTCCCGCGTGCTGGAATGGAGTTCCCATGATATCTAATGAGTAGTTGAGTAACTAGTAGTTGGGCTCTTGGTGCCCAATATGGTGTTCTTACCATGAGACGTGTGAGGGGAAAAAAATCAAAGTGACATTTGTGCAAAAGAGAGTCATTACCAGCAGTAGGGGGTGAGAATAGAAATAAACACCTCTTAAAAAGTGAGATCACCCTTGGAGAATGCTTTGAGATCTTTGGGAAAATTTGATTGGGGGTGGGTGGAGCGTGCTGGGACACCTTCCTTCTGTGGGTTCCAGACATTCCAGGCTCCTAGCCTCCCAGCTGTGGAATGTCCTGGAATGCGCTTGGATCCGTGTGGGATGTGGGGCCTGGGTGCCATGAGGCTTGGCTAGCAGGGGCTGGTCTAGACCCACCTGAGATCTCTGCTGTGGTTCAGCGGCGTCCAGAGCCGGGAGGCGTGGAAACGAATAGGAAATGCAGGACTGGTCCCTGCAGCGCTCCCTATGAGCAGAGGTCAGCTTGGAGCTGAAAGAACACAGGGGATCATCTGTCTGTTCTTACCAGCGTCCACCATGTCAGCACCCACCCAGGCAGCGAAGGGTAAGGGGTGTTGGTAGTGGAAAGAGAGGCAGAGTGTTTGGTCTCAGGTCCGGGACATGCTTGGAAACTCTCCTGCTTGCCTCCCCGCCCTGTGCAGCAGCCTTTAAAGTCGTGTCCATAAAAGATCCTTCAGGGAGGTTTGGTATGCTTATCGGGAGAAAGATTTCTGTTTCTCTCCAGGGGAGGTGCTCGAGACCCCTATAATTCCCAGCACTTCCCAGAAGAGAGTGCCGGGGAAGGAAAATTACTGCCTGGGGATCAGCCCCTTTGGCCCGGGCTTGGTGCCTCTATGGAGAAGCATCTTAACTTTCATTGCCAGAGGGTGTTTTGCTTCTAGTGAGGGGAGAGGAGATCAGAAAGGAAATAAAAGCACAAAAATGAAAAACAAAGAATTCCTGAAGGTCTGATAAGCAGTCCAACTATGCACCAAAACATAAATATTTGGCCAAATTAGTTACTCCAAACGCTTCATGTTTCTCAAATTGAACCGTACTTTTATTATACTTTGAAGTTTTTCAGCTCTTGACAATCCTGTGCAAATCTAAGGGAGTGGAGGTTTGAGTTCATTTCTCTCCCTGAAATCCCAGAAAATACTTAGCTTCTTCTCTCAGATGCCTGGTAAAATGATTTTGCTCTTTTGCTGGCCTTCTCTGTACAATCGCTCAGGTAGCATTTTACTCATGAGCACAAGCGGCATGTACTGGAAAACATTACCTTGGAACTGATCTAAAACTCCCTAGTGGGCTCTGGCCAGAGTGCTCACTGGTTAGAGCATCAGCCCCAAAACTGGAAGGGTCACTAGTTTGATTCCAAGTCAACGGCACACACTTGGGTTGGGGGGTTCGCTCCAGGCCCCCTTTCAGAGCAAGTGGGGGAGGCAACCAGTTGATGTGTCTCTCTCATATCACTATTTATCTCTTTCCCCCTCCCTCCCATCCTCCCTTCCACTATCTCTTAAAAACAATGGAAAAAAATATCCTCTGGTGAGGGTTAACAACAACAAAAATAACTCCAATGGTTTTTAAAATATCTGCATCCTAATATATAATCTGTGACAGTGCTGTAGACTAATTTCTGCTCACCTTGTGTTGACATACCTTTTGAGATTTGCGTAACTTTATTTGTAGAGTTTCTCACAAATATAGGACTCAAATCTAATTTATTTATGCCATAGCATGGTAGAAATCACTTGTTCCCTTGGGCAGAAGAATTAACATCCATAAAATGGAATATTTTGCATCCTTTTCATGTAGTTGGTTAGTTTCCTCAACGCAGTCCTCCAATAAATTCAACAACAAAAAATGGCCAATCAAATCAGTTGTTTACTATCATTTTAAAAATAAGCCGGATGGCTGAATCCAGTTTGGCTCAGTGGTTAGAGTGTCGGCCTGTGGACTGAAAGGTCCCAGGTTCGATTCTGGTCAAGGGCATGTACATTGGTTGTGGGCACATCCCCAGTAGGGGGTGTACAGGAGGCAGCTGGTCGATGATTCTCTCTCATCGATGTTTCTAACTATCTCTCTCCCTTCCTCTATGTGAAAAATCAATAAAATAATAAATAAATAATAATAAAATAAATAAATAATAAAATAAAATAAGCCAGATGTGCTAAGGTCTATCAAACATCAGACCCCCCTTTTCCTGTAGCACGCATATTTGAAGGAATTAAATTAATTAAACAATGAGCTCATTAGACTGAGGTGGCTTGAAAGCCTTGGTAGCCTACATAAGCTACCCAAAACCTAAGCTGCAATGCCTCAAGGTTAAGAAATCAAAACCTAAGCACAACCAATCACAGTCAACTGGGCTTTCTCAGGTCAGGCATCCTCTTATGCTACAGCCAATCAGATAACTTCCTTGCTTTGTGTCCACATCTTATCTGTAAAGTCTTCCCCCAGTTCCTGCTGGTGGAACATTCTTAGCTACATCTGCTTTGTATATTGCTGCCCGATTTTCATTTTTTGCTCAAAAATCTAACAATTTAATAAGCTTCAGTTTACCTTTTAACAAGCGGGAGGTCAAGGAGGGAAGATGAAGGAACAAAGCTCCATGGTGAAGCTCTTGGCCAATGGGAAACTTTTTCTCTAGTAGCAGTGCAGCATGCTTCATAGTAATGAGAAGTAGTTTATTAAAACTTACAGTGGGTGGCGTTATGCAAAGCTGTCGCTTTTTAGGCAAAGGAAAGTGGCCGAGGAAGTATTTCTCAAGCTGGCTCTCAGGCCTGAAGTCTCTGACCTCATTCCCGGGAAGCAAGACCCGAGTGAGTGTGTAGCTCAGAGTTTAATGCAGAAAATTAGAGGCCCTGCCTTTTTAGAATTAGCTTTAAATATTTATTCTGTTCTCTTCTATCACAAAATGTGTGTGTGTGTGTGTGTGTGTGTGTGTGTGTGTGTGTGTGAGAGAGAGAGAGAGAGAGAGAGAGAGAGAGAAAGAGAGAGAGAGAGAGAGAGAGAGAGAGAGAGAGAGAGAGAGAGAAGCAATATGAGAGAGAATAAGCAAGATTGATTACTGGATTTTATGTAAGTAATATTGAGCATATCAAAAGCACAGAATCTTCACCTGTTATGCAGACATTACCTGAATTACTCTGAAAGTAGGCAAAATCAAAGAAGACTAATCCAAGTAAGCTCACTAGTATAAGATTCTTCAGTAAATACTACCTCTGAGTCTTCCTGGTCACTATATCTGCAAGTCTCCTCAGAGGACCCTTTCCCTTCCCTTGACTCACCCACCGTATTGTTCCCGTCTTTCCTAAGCTCCCGAAGGCCGTCTCTTTTTGCTCTTTATAGGGCTATTGGAATGCTTATTACTCCAGGAAGCCTTTCTTGGAGAAAAGAAATTATGATCCTCTCCCCCCACCCCACCCCAGCCCCGCTCTCCCCCACACACACTTTCTCTGGACTCACATAGAACTTGCACTTCTTTATGGCACTGATTTCATTATGCCACATATCAGAGCAATTTATGTTCATGTCTTATCCCGTCTTCCTATCGCATCTGATCTGTAAGCTCCTGGAAGGCAAGATCTCTGGTGTCTCTGACTGTGTGCCTTCACGGCATTGAGCACAGCACTGTAGGCACTGCGCTCCCAGGCACACAAAAGCGTAGGTTTATTAATGCCATGAATGCATCCAGAGCCAGGCCTCCTGCCCGGCAGTGGCCTGCAACCTACATTTTCTCCGGGGCACAAAAGAACGTTTCAGCTCCTCCACATGTCAGATAAAGCCGTCCCTTCTTTTCTCCATCACAACTCAATCCCAAGCATCTTACATTTGGCCAGAATGGACTGAGCTAGTTTAGAGCGTCATAGTTTAAGTAAACATTTTTCTTTTTCTTCTTTCTTAGGAACACATGACACTTTGCTGGACAGAAAGGGAAAATATCAGGGTGGGGCCACTGAAGCCTGCATTCCGCTAGCTACTGGATTTCGTTGAAAATAGCAAGCTGTTCTCAAGAACTCCGAATTAAAGTGCCTCCCTCTCACTGTACTCGGGGTGCCTTTCTGGAAGAATTGAAAGCAGAAAGATGTGGGAGCTAAGAGCTAAGCTGAACAAAAGGTAACTATTTTAAATCAAAACATATGCAAGGGGCAGTTGCCACTCAGCTCTCACTCCTTGGACCTATCTTCTCTGATAAATTTCCCTTGGCTACATTTTTTTTAAAAAAGGGGGATTGTGTGTGTGTGTATTTTTTTGGTGTGTGTGTATGTGTGTGTGTTTTTGCCATTCCTTAGAATGGCGATTTAAAATATACATTGGCTGAAACCGGTTTGGCTCAGTGGTAGAGCGTCGGTCTGTGGACTGAGGGGTCCCAGGTTCGATTCTGGTCAAGGGCATATACATTGGTTGCGGGCACATCTCCAGTGGGGAGTGTGTGCAAGAGGCAGCTAGTCGATGTTTCTATCTCTCTCCCTTCCTCTCTGTAAAATATCAATAAAAATATATTTTAAAAAATAAAATATACATTGTCTCCTTTTAGTGTCCTAGATAGTATGCCTTTCATCTCCTGGCTGTTCTAGATAATAGTGGTGTGTGGTGGTCTGACTCTTACTGAGAAGATGAAGAGCAAATAGTAGAAAATGAGAAGGAAAATAAAAAAGAAAGTTGGTAAAGAAGGAATTCAATGCCTGCCTCTTTTGCTCAGTGTCCAAAAGTTTTGGAAGACTTTGGAAAGCTTTTCTTGTTGTGGTGGTGGTTGAATTTATTTCTCAGTGTGTGGTCGACAGTGTTATGCCATGATTGTGCGGGTCGGATGAAGCAATGCTGTTGTTAGTTCAGGCCGGCTGGAGGAAAGCTATGGGGCAGTCCATGGGAAGAGCCGAACTGGGCTGGAATTTCCAGCAGTGGTACCTTCTGGCCTCAGAGCTTGGGTTCTGTCATTTGGATATTCTCATATTTGGACTTTTGGGGAAAGGAGGAAGCTGGTGAGAAATAATGGCTGGCTGGAAAAAAAAAAGTCAATTAGTCTAGAGAAATAAAAAGAGAAAAGTGACTTTATTTTTCTTCACAAATACAAAGAAATACCTGTCATGCCTACAAGAATGGAGGTGAGGCAAGGAGGTGGGGCAAGAAATGGTACTTTTAAGGCACAAGGCCAGAGGATTGAGATCAAGGGCAGATGTTAGAATGGACCTAACCTTGGAGAATTTCTGGATGCAGAAGGTCCAGATGCACTGCAGCCTGGGACCCAGCTGCTTATTCTAACATTGTGAAGGGACTCTGGTTAGCCAATCCTAGAGGGGCTTTTCAAAGCTCCGCAGACAGCAGGAAGGTTCAGTGGTACCAAGGAAATGCACGGATGTCTGAGGTACCAGGCATGCCAGGGTGGACTACATTTCTGTAATGCAATTTAATTTGAAGAACAGACATACGTAGGTTTCTTTCTAGAGCTCAAGGTCAGACCAAGAGGTTCTTGACCTCACAGAAAGAGCAGATTCTCAGGCCTCTGAAGGGAATGGTGAAACTCCAGAGGAAATTAGTAGGTAGACGACTCTGGAACTAGAGAAGTGTGAAGAAGAGACAGAAGCTTGAGGAAGAACCCTTCGGAAATCCTAGGGCAAGTGTTCTGATAACACGAGAGCACTGGGAGCTGCGGGGTGGTGCTGGGTGCTGTCCCTCAGAATCTGTAACCCCACAAGCATCTGAGTCAACCCCCGTTCAATCTACCACATCCTCTGCCACGTTTCTGTCCATTGAAACGTGGGTCCAAAATCCTCCAATGAAAGGACACTTAGCACTTTACCATCCTCTCCAAACATCCAGCCTTTCCTCTGTCTCCTCTTCCTCCTCCTCCTTCTTCTTTTTAAAATATATTTTATTGATTTTAGAGGAAGAGAGAGAGATAGAGTTAGAAACATCGATGAGAGAGAATCATCGATCAGCTGCCTCTTGCACACCCCCTACTGGGGATGTGCCCACAACCAATGTACGGTACATGCCCTTGACCAGAATCGAACCTGGGACCTTTCAGTCCATAGGCCGATGCTCTGTCCATTGAGCCAAACCGGTTCCGGCTCTGTCTCCTTTAAAAAAAAAACAAACCACCGATTGCCTTGGATTTTTTTGTCTTTTCTTTTTTTCTATTCATTCAGGGCCTTAGCATTCATTCCCTGTACTTTTTCTGTCAATTAGGGTCCCTCCTGGAGACAAAAACACAAACAAAAAAACCCTCTACTAGTTATTTGAACAAAGAGAATTTAATGTATAAAAACTATTAGTAAATTATAAAACTATTAACAAGGTCAGCGAAAGGGTACCAAGAGAACTCTAAGATATCATGGAGGAAGTAACAACTGGAGCAGCTATCACTCCTTGGACTGAAAGAACAAAAGGAAGAACTGAGGTTATTAAAATGTAGGAACTTAAAGGAGGGCTCCCACAGAGCTGGAATTCAGATTTCTGAGAAGAGGCTGCTTGGCTGGTGCTGGTGTCTCTGAGCTTGGAGGAGTGACCTCGGGAGACCTGGATTTCTGAGGAGGGAGCGCAGATCAGCTGTCTTTGGGGATTGGGTGGAGGGCTGATGTGGCAAGTGTTGGAAATACTGCAAACTAGATTCAGCTGCTGCTTCTAGAAGAAACTGCTATTGCTCCCATGACTTCAAGACCTGCTAGCATACAGGAACAACCCCTGTCCCTTCCTCCATTCAGCCCAGCGTCCTCCCTCTGGCGCCCCCTATTGGCTCCTCAAAGAGGGGACCCTTAGATCAAAGCAGAAATGTGCTTGCAGTGCAGAGCCAAATAGAGAAGCGTGGGTCTGGAGTTGAGAGGTAACACCTTAATAACTGGCACACCCTCCTTGAAGTTCCTAGTTCTTTCCATTATAATCATGTATTTTTTGAGTACAGCTAGAATTGTGTCTGTGGCCTTTCTAGGCACACTTCTTGGAGGGAGAACTATGCCTTTCTTCCCTAGACTTTAAAAAATTCTGCCTTCCTAAAGTCTAAGGCACATGTGTGATGATGCTTATCCTTCATTCCCAGTTATTGAAATAAAGAAACCTGAAAGGTTATTCCCCCCCCCCCAACTGGTGGGTGGAGCTAACACATGACTGGCACCTGTCACAGAGACATCTCCAAGACATTGAACCACCAATCAGCACAGGCCAGAGTGTCCTTAGAGCCCACCCCTTCCTGTTCCACCCTGGGCCCATAAAAGGTACCCCCAGGCAAGACACACGTTGCTTGTCCTCCATGTCTAGGAGGCATCAGCCCGGCTGGGTCCCATCCCTTCCTGCTTCCTCCTGCTCCAATTCTGATTTCTCTACCTCCGTGATGGGTTCCGCCCATTACTGGGGAATATACTTTACTTTAAAATTCCCTGCTGGTCTGTTTTCTGTTTCCTTTCAAACCTAACAAAACCTACTTCCACTTTATTGAAGTGAAGGCAAGTCAAGAACAGCCTACCACTATAAAGTCAATGGTCAATCCTAGATCTTCCATACTAGTTTTATCTGTCAGAAATATGTGATTAATTTTCTTTTGCTGACCAGGTGGCCCATAGCAAAGCTCCAAAACAAGTAGCCTGTGTTCTCTAACTCACTCACTCGCTACAGCGTTTCCATTGGCAAGTTGCTCGGGTGAATACCTTCTTGACATGTAGTACCACCCAGACTCCCTTTTTAAAATTTGATTGAGAGAAAGAGAGAGAGAGCGAGAGAGCGAGAGAGTGAAAGAGAGAAAGAGAGAGAAAGACATCAATCAGTTGCCTCCTGCCCCCGCCACCCAGGGATAAAACTCACAACCTGGGTATGTGCCCTGACTGGGAATAGAAACTGCTACCCTTTGGTTTACAGATTGACTCTCCAACCAACTGAACCACACCAACCAGGGTGTCCAGTCTCCTGTTATTATAGGCCTGTTATTTGAGAACAGGACATGCCTTTCCTCCACTGTACCACTGTATTTTGACCTGGAGCCCCTTCCCACCATGTCTCAAAAATCACGTTATAGTATCATCCCAAGCTTAATTTGTGTACAACACACACTGGGCTTGTTTGTGTGGGCTCTGGATTAGATTACTCATGTCTAAATTCTTGTTTTCCTACCAGCTATGTGTGTCCTTGGTCACGTGACTCAGCTTCTATAGGCCTCAATTGCTCCATCTGTAATGTGAAAGTAATTAGTACCTACTTTATAAGGTTATCCTTAAGTTTGAAAGTGATATGTACATAGTAAATAGTCAACAACAGCTATTATTAGTATAAAGACTTTGAGGCTGCATTACTTCCATCTCCCATTTCCCCTCCAATATTTTTGGGGTATAAAACACTAGGCACCTCTCATATTCTAATTCATTTTCTCATGTATATTATTGTCCTCTACAGAAACCACTTTCATAGGTTTATCAAGGCGATTGTCTTCCTCTCCTTCTTTATTTAATTTAAAGTTTTTCAATCATTTCATCTAGTTTCTGGTCAATATCATTCCCTAGCCAAGAACCTATCATTCATAGTTTTTTTCTTTTAAATCTTGTTTCTCATTAGAGAGATTTGCAAATTTCTATTGGGGCATTCAAGCCTTTTTTTTTTTTTTTTGTTAGAGTAAATTATAAGTCCATCATCTAAGCTATGGAGTACCATTCCTTGGTTTCTTTCTGGCTAATGTCATTCATCAAGTATTTTAGACTTCAGATTTCCAGAAGCAACTTAATAGAGATCTTCAGGTGGCAGAGGAATCAGGAGAGCAGACCTGAGAACTTAAGGGAATAACTTTTAAGAGCTTCATGATCCATCTTGGGTATGCGACATGGACAGAATGCTTATTTCATGTACATTAAGTTGGGCATCTTGATACTGTCAGAAAATGGAACCATCTGCAGGATGGCAAAGAATTGTTATATAGCTACAGTAATCAGTCAAATAGTTTCCAAGATAATTTATTTTTTATTTTGTGTTTGTATTTGCACATAAAGCCCAATGCTTTCAAAACAACAAATTATTAATTCAGCATGTAAAGGTTTAGCTTCTTCTGTTGGCTACCCCAAACTACACAAATTATAAAAGTAAAACTATATATTGTATTATAACACCTTCACAAATCAACCCCCAAGAGCCAGAGAAGAGGCATCCAGAGTGGGGAATTTCATATGTGTCCATGCATGTACAGAGTTCAGGTTCTAGCCAATAAACATATCAAGAATGCCTAACCACTACCGAGTAATTATGCAACTTACATTTCTGCCAATAAATTTTGAGGCTAATTTATGCCAGGGAGGACTATAAATCCAGTCTTTGCCCCAATTATCAAAAATGTGCTCTACAATCTTCATATATTATTTTCAGAGAGAAAATAAACAGTGGAATGTCACGTTGGGTCTATATTGCAAAAATCTTGTGGAGGTTGGATGGGATGGAAAGTCTGTGTGAAGAAGGCTTAGTTCTGAAGTGAATGTTCAGTCTACTCTAGACCCGGAAGTGGTGATGACTTTGTTAACCTGGAGCTCTCCTGTGAGAAATAATGAGAGAAGGCATCTGAATTCTTCCAGAAATGATTAATGTCTGTCTCTACCTGAGAAATGTTAATTTAATTGGAATGTGGTGCAGCTTGGGCATCGCTAGATTTTTAAAAGCGGACCAGGTAAGAAGTGGCTAGGGTTAATTACCTTGGGAATGTGGCTCCTACCTCAAGGAGGACTGTGGTAAAGTCCGTTGGCAGGGATGCGATAGGGCCACAATGTGGTTCTTTCCCCCTGTTGTTGCTCCACATTCTTTATGCTCCCACCTTGTAGCATTGGTCCTGGATTATAAATTACCATCTATTGCCTGCAGTTTCACGCTTCTGATTCCCAGGTACCTACTGGTCCCTCTCCGGCCTGCTCTGACTCCCAAAGTTTGTATTTTCCTTCTGAGCACTTGGTGCTTGTCCACTCTTGCAAACTCTGGCCTCCTGATTTCCCAACTGCCTTTACGAGCTCTTGCAGCTGCATTGACTTGAGGCAGGTATCTGACTCAGCTTTCTCAGCCAGGGCAGAAGGCTGGGGAACTTTCACAGATCGCCCCTGAATGTATGTATTAAGCATGAGACTTCTGTAGGACAGGGTGAGGTCCAGGCCTGTTTATCTAGATAGCAGCCTTCTTTTCTACAGGAGACATCAGCAGAGCAATTCTGGATCAGACCAGCCTGGGTTTGAATCCTGCGTAGGGAAATCATACCGGAGGGAGAGAGAAAAAGCCAAGGTGAGCAGGAGCTAGGTTCCCAGGCAGGGGCCTGAGGTAAGGAAGAGAGGAACATCTTAAAGGGAAGGCAGTGTGGGGGAGGGGTGTGGGGGATAGAGGATGTTGGGGAGAAATGATGACAAGTAATGCAATCTTATTTAGGTAAACTTTAGGTGTGTAGTAAAAATGTCAGTCTTGGCTACTGTAGTTTGTCCAACTGCCATTGTCATTTTTAAAATTCTACAATATATCCTCTTTGTGACTTTTTAGTACCACCCTGTCTTTAAGGTGCAAGCACAGAATGGAAGTGCATATTATGCAATTGAAATACATATATTCAATTTGCACTCATTTGATTACAAACAAGATTGGACATCTTTGTATATGTTTACTGTTACTTGGATTTCCTCCTCCATGATTTCACTTTTCACATCCTTTGCCTCCTTTTCCATTGGATGGCTTTTCCATCTTTTCTTCTTGTTGATATAGAGGTGCTTTATATATACTGACTTTGATCAGGGCACTTCAGGGCACCATTCACCTTGTAGTCTTCTTGAATGGCTCCCCTGGTGTGCAGAGCACAACCATTGCAGCCATACCTGGCAATTCTTAATTTTTGTTTGTAATGGCTTATATAAATATTTTAATCCTTAACCTGGCTTTTTATCTTTTAACTTTGCTTGGGTTATTTTTTATAGTGATGAAGTCATTTTAAAAAAAAATTATATCTAGCTGAAACCAGTTTGGCTCAGTGGACAGAGCTTCGGCCTGCAGACTGAAAGGTCCCAGGTTTGATTCTGGTCAAGGGCATGAACCTACTGGGGATGTGCAACCAGATGATCGATGATTCTCTCTCATCGATGTTTCTAACTCTCTATCCTCCCTCTTCCTCTCTGTAAAAATATCAATAAAATATATGTTTTAAAAATTATATATATTGGTCTTTTTCTTTGTGTTGTTTGCCTTCTTAATTTTTTTTCCTAATGATCTTTCCTACCCAAAGTATTAAAACATTTTTTTACTTCCTCTGATTGTTTTTATAGTTTTTCCATGCTCATATCTTTAATGTATATGTTATAAAGGGATCTAAACATTTTTTTCTCTAGTGGATGACCAATAGTCCCAACAAATTATTGGATAGGCATTCTTTTAGGATGTCTATCTATTTTTTAGATAAGACATTTTTCTTATCTAAAATACTACCTTTACTATATACTTTTTTTCTATATTCAGGAGTCCATTTGGGGGCTCTGCATTCAATTCTTTTGATTAAAATAATATTTGGAGAAATTATTCATTTAACTACAATACTCAAGTGTTATCACTATCTATTAATAAGTGAGAGGTTGATATTAAAAGAAAAATCCAGTGTACATTGATTTTAATCCATAGTATACAACTTAATGTTAGAAAAACTATGTATTATAAATGATATAGAGTTCTTTCTTCTAAAAGGAGGCTTCATCATTCTCAATAATCTGTTTGTCGTCTTTATAAAAACCCTACACTGAAGATCCCTCCTTAGATACTGTTATAAACATAGTGTTAGAACTGGTAGATCTTACATAATCTTAGACACAAGATCCTAGTGCTCAGTTAAATCGCCAACTTGTTTTATTTGTTTCTGAAAATTATCCTTGACTTGAAAGCTCTTCATCTGATTTAACAATATACTTGGTAAATTAATAAAAATTCATGAACATGTCTTTTAACTTTTAATGAATTGATTGCTTGCAACAAGAGTCCAAAGATATTGTAATCATGTGTTTTTCCATGCGGCTGTAAGAACCTAAACTATAGAATGCTTCGAAATATCACAACCTGATGAACAGAAGGCATTGAATAAAGATTTGAACAATGAATGAAGCTAGTACTAGGCTAAACATTAAAAGCATCATTTATGCTTTTTTCCTTTCACTTTACTAATTTACTTCATCCAGAACAGCTATTCTGCTCTCTTTGCTTTAAGATTTAAGATATTAGAACTTGGCATGAATCTGACTTTCTTAGCCAGAAAACTTGAGTCAATTTAATTGCCTTTCTTTGGGACTCATTTAAATTCAAGACTTAGTTATTTGGTTATTGGTTATAAAAACACAACTAGCTGAATATTGTGCATATTTGCTTGCCATATGGACCAATGGGATGAAAACTACGCTTGCGTTGCTCTCCCTTCTCTCCAGGAAGCGCCGTCTATACAGAGTAGAATGCGAGTGACTCCCTGGACTTGTGCAGTGCACACTACTGTTCCCCTTCCACCCCAGTACCCTTTCTTTGTCAATATATTTTTTTAACTAGAAAGAGCTACCTGTTTTAGAATGTCGGCTTAGGATGACAGCTTGCTCACGCACACAAGACATAGTACTGTTGACAATGCAGGAGAATCTATTGACGACAATGGAAGGTTTGCATCTGGAATCAAGCTTGTGGTGCAAGAATTCTGTTCAGTGTAGCAAGCACAGTCTACATCTACTACCCAGAAACTTTCAGTGAGTATATTCCACATGCCAGTACTTTTGATTAATACTGGCTTATTCGAACTGTCATGTGCAGCTCTGTTCTTCTTTATCAAAGCATGTGTGAGAGAACGCAAACTCAAAGTCAACACTCATTGATCCTTAGAACTGAAAATTTATTAGAGATATTTTAGTCTAACCATCTCATTTTAGAACTTGGATGACTGCCTTGTTGACTAGACTTTGTCATATGTATAATCATATTAATTATATTAATGGTGAATAAATGAATATCAATATACAAGTAAACTTTAAATGATCATTTGGGATAAAAATCCAAATATATTTATAAACACATGAAGTCCCCTCTGTCTGTAAAATTTTCATAGCAGCTAGTGTGTGTGTGTGTATGAGTGTGTGTATAATTATAAGAATGTGAGGGTAAAGAGGTTACTGACTACCACCTATTATACTGATAGGAATTGTTATAATGTGCAACAATTTTCAGCTACATGAACAATTCTGGCTGGCTGCTTTTTTACTTCAAAGTTTGTTTTATTTGGTGAAGCATTTTCTTATCACATTTATTTATTATTCTTCAAAGGAATGCTGGGAAGGAGACTGTCTTTACTGCTGTTCTCATGTTGACATGTGTGAGAAAACTAAGTTCACACAGAGCTTGACATTCTCTTCCTGGAAATACATACTTAAAATAACCCACAAGATCCAGTTAACAATCTGGCTCTGGGCTCAGTACCCTCTCCTATCCCCTTCTCTCCCAGCCCCACAGTCTTTCACGCAGATGAGACTGATGCCACGTGGAAATCCCCCACATCAGCCCCCATGGGACACTGGATTAGGCGCATCCCCACGTGGCTCTTTCTGAATGTGTAATATCTCAAGATTCTGTAGCCCTTTTTAGCGAGGGCAGTGTGACTCCCCAAGGAGGCTTCAGGGCCAGGTACACCCCAATTATTGTTATTCAGAGACACTTGGATTCAATTAAACTTATAGTCTATGCTCTCTAACAACTTAGAGCCTCTAAATGTACTGGTGAGAGAGCAATCATCCCATAGTTATTTACTGAGGCACTGACCTGGAATTATAGAGAAAACGATAAAAAGATAGATCTGTCTCTGTCTTCATAAAGCTCAAAGTGCATGGTAGGTACTGTTAAGTAAAGAGGCAATTGCAATAGAGTAGAATAAGTGCAATTATATTGGAAGTTCACTGCGTTGTGGGCTAGGAGGAGTATAAAACTCAGACGTGGACAGTCAGAATGTCTTCCTAGAGGAAGGAAGTCCTGGGAGAGCTAGCTGGACACAGATGTGGGGGAACAATGTTCAATGAAGAGAGAACAGTGTGTGTGAACGACTGAGGACAAGAGGGAGCAAAGCACATTGAAGAAAATGAAAAACACTCAGTCTTTTGAGCATAGAGTGAGGGCGTGAGAACGTCTGTGCAGAGAGGGAGGCGAGATGACTAAGATGCTACTGGGAAGATAGGAGCTAGATTATTCCGTGATGGCCTTGTTAGTCCTTTTCAGATGAGTAACTTTATCCATGAATCATTCATTCACTCAACACATTTTGTTGAATATTTACCATGTACCAAGAAAGAGTGCTGAGGATGAAGCAACACATAAAACAAAGAACATTTCCTCAACGAAATTCTGTTCTAGCGAAGGGTGGAAGTCAATGAACCAACCGCCCGTGAGGCCTTTGATATGGTGGCATTCCAAGGAGATCTAAAGTGCAAGATGGAACCATGCAAATCTTTGCAGGGCAGAGGGAGCCGCACATGGGAAGGGTTGGGGCAGCCATGTGATTGTTATGTTGTAGGAATAACCCGGAGGCCATTCTGGCTGGAGCAGGGGGAGAGAGGATTGGAGTGGTGGGAAACGAAATCTGAGAGGCGGAGGGGGAAGATGACAGAGGGACTTGTCAGATTTCATTCTCAGTGTGATGGGGAATCAAAGGAGAGTTTTCATCAGGGGGTAGAATGGCCCTGTTGGTATAGTTCTAGCTGCAGAAGAAGAATGGATTGAGGAAGAGGTTGGGAATGGGGAGTCAGAGTAGGCAGGAAGACCAATTTTATTGCAGAAAACCAGACGCGCAATGTTGACTACCTCAACAAGGCAATGGCAGTGGGACATGCTACAGGTCAGAGGCAGAAGAGAGAGGAAATGGAAGGATACTAAGGGGCACCCTGCCTTGGTTCCCAAATACTTTCCCACAACTTGCACATTGTCTGAAGTTTTCCCCATTATAGTATCTCTTTCGTGTTTAAAGAATTGACAGCCTTGTTAAAGCGATGCTATTTTGATCTTAAAAGCATAGCATTTCATGAGAAACATAAGAAACAGATTATATATTTAACACAATAGAACTTATATTAAAATTATGTTTTATTAAATTAAAAAGAATGCACACAAAACAACATTCATAAGCTTGGGGGAAAGACATACCATACAAAATATGCAAAATAAACAGAGAGAACAGTGGCCTACAGTGCAGAGAAGTGAAATAAGAGGATGTTATAAAAACAGCATCAACAAATTTTATTTTTGCTTCTCCCCAGCCCCACTCCCTGCTCCAACCCAGTTTTCCAAGAGATATCTTATTCCAACATTTAAGAAAAACTTTGGTGTTTTCCTTTCTGTGCACAGTGGAATTTCACCAATTTCTTTGGAATGACAAGAATCAGAAAAGTTCTGTGGCTGCTAAAACCACTGTTCCATAATCTATGGAGATGCAAGGTCTCATAGACAGAAAATTTGCAGTAGATTAATTTAACGTTAAAGAAATACAGCTGGCCGTCAGGAGGCTACTTGGGTTTTATCTCGGTTCTGTGTTGATAGTGGTAATCACTCATAGCTAAGTACCTCTTAACAGTTTATAAAGCATGTTTACATTTATTAATCTATTTGAACTTCATATCAACTCTTCAAGGCAGCTATTTTACAAATGAGGAAACTAAAACTCAGGGAGATTGAATGACTCATTACTGTTGCTTAATTTGTAGTCTGTACTCTTTCTGTGTTCTGAGGGAAGATTCTTAAACTGTTCCTGCTTTCTTCCCATAAGTGAACATTATAACATTTACCAATTAACTTTATGGGCATGTATCAGAAGAAAGTAGTGATAATATGGATGTCATGGTTATTTGGAGTAAAAGTGCTAAATAAAATAAATATATAATGATAAAGTTGTTGATTTTAAAAGGCAATATATTTAATGAATTAAATTATGTCTTTAATTATAATTATTAAAACATTAAATACATTAACACATAATAGATGTATTAAATTAACAAAGTATATATTACTGTATAAATAATGTATGAAAATTAATATATGCTTTATGTGAAAATAAATTAATATCTATACTAATAAAAGGTTAATATGCTAATTAGACCAGACATCTTTCAGACATCCTTCCAGACAAAGCCATTGTGGCAGGGGCCAAGGCAGAGGAAGTTAGGGGTGAACAGACCAGCGGGGGTGGGGGGGAGTAATTAGGGGGCAATCATGCCAGCAGGGGAGCAGTTAGGGGGAAATCAAACCAGCCAGAGAGCAGTTAGGGGTGAGGCAGGCAGGCAGGCAGGCAGAGTGGACAGGGGTGATCAGAGGGATGTCCGACTGCCGGTTTAGGCCCAATCCCTGTGGCAGTTGGACATCCCCCAAGGGTACTTGAATTAGAGAGGGTGCGGGCTAGGCTGAGAGATCCCCCTCCCCCAAGCACGAATTTCATACACTAGGTCTCTAGTATAACATATGTATGTATAAAGATAGATACAATTATTTACATATTTATTATTATTTTTGAAATATTTGCAGTCAGATCTTTAGCAGGTATCTGGGAACTCCCAAACTGGACCCTCACCACTAGGCAGCATTATCCACGGCTTTCCCAAGGAAAATAAAGACAGAATCCAGTGTTGGATGAAAGTTCATTTCACCTTTTAGCTGAAGCCTTAGCTCTAAAACCAGGGTATCCCCCAAGTGCGTTTGGCTTGCCTACAATGGAATCTACACATGCATCTTCCACCTTAAAGCAAGGCCAGTCCAAACTCCATCAGCCAGAAAAATTAAGAGGAAGTACGTGAAGAAGGGAGTAAAAGAAGACAGATAAGCACTCTCCTAAGTGAGTATGACCCCAGCTCTCCTTAATACTCCAGCATGGTCACAGTAGAGCATCTGACCCCAAATAGATCTGCCCTAAGGCTTCAGCCCATAGTCCCTAGAAGGTGTTGCCCAGTCATCCTTGAACTTGACCAATATCTAGCATGGGTTTTGAAGGAAGAGAGGAGTGTTAGAGTGCTGTATTGGGATAGTTGCTGAAAGATCTCCTAGCCAACAGTTCCCACTTTAAGAACCTCCAAAATTTATTCATTCATCCCATGACATTTTGTGTTAGGCATTCTGCCGGGTGCTGGGATATAGATATGAGTACTTGATTACGTAAACCTAGAAGGGGAGGCTGTGAATAATCAGTTTGAATGAAAACTTCCCAGAAATTAGCCATCCAACAGAGTAAGTAAGAGATATAGATGTGGTCTAAGGAGATAAGTTCTAAGGACATAGATTAATATAGAATAAGAAGAGCTATTCAATTAGAAATAATGCATAGACTTGAGACCTATACCTTGAAAGAAGGCAAGATAGATGGCATAATAGTCAAAGGGAAATCTGGCATTTTAGAGCTTTAGAAAGAAGAATATACCAGTATTTCTTCAGTGTCAGTTCTACCAGCAACAGGGTTTAATTCTTTAGGCAGAAGTATTCCTAAAGAGGAACAACTTATCAACCGCCACAGACAGCTGGCATTATCCCTCCACAGTGGCTATTGGACAGGAACCCTGGGTCAAATGACTACCTCAGTCTTCTGCATCAGGATGTATTTCCCACTTTAAGGTAGTAAACTGGCACTCTAGCTTCCTTAGCAACTCTGGCCATACCTATTTGTAATTTTTAACATGGCTGTTCTTCTCTACCTCCCAGAAGTATCACGTGAACCAAGCATCCCCAAAAGTCCATACATGGATAGTTCTGTTTGAAGTATGCCTGGTATTCATGAGCACCTGGGAGGACTGCAGTCCCTGGTTCCCCTCCCTCAGCCACCTGCACCTCTTAATTAGGGTGGCAGCGAGAAGACTCCAGGGTGTATGGCCCTGACCCAAATCCACACTCACCATTCCCCAAACACTGGTGTGAATGCTCAGTTTCGGTACTGATAGTGTGAACAGTTGAACAGAGATTGTTTTCATCAAAATATCTTAATATTTTGTTTGTGTGTTGTTTTTTTTAATTCGGATCCAAAAGAGAAGGTAAAAGGGAAAGAGAGAAATGGGTGTGATATATGGCTGGTGGTTTTAAGAGATGGCCCCTGTTTTTAAAAGTTCTCTCTTGTTACTACTACCTGTGTCATTAGGACATAATAGAATTGACAATGCTTAGCAAGCACTCAAGAGATATTTGTTAATTATAACTGATTAACTTTTGATTAAATAACTGTTGTCTAGTTATTAATTAGAGAAATCGTACGTATATATCTAAATTAAATAATTCAAGTAAGTAATTGATAAATAGAAAGTGAGCAGGCCTGACAGCAGTTTCCGTAGATAGTTCGAGAAGGATTATTGATTGAGGTCTGAGATTTGAGAGATGGTTTTTAGGCGGATCTGGGGCTGGAGCTGACTGGAGAGGCCCCAGGTAAGTGTGAAGTGGGAAAAGCCACATGGCGGAAGTCACTGAGGAAGGAGAAGGTGCATTCCACAATCAGAGAGGAGGGAGAGCGGGGTTGTGTCGGGAATCAGAAGCGAAGCAAGAAGAGGGGTGATTGTAGATCATTTTAAAAGGCTAAAGTTTGGACCTCATGGGAAAGGAGGGAGGGGCCCAGCATAAACTAATCATTTGGAGAAATCTGACAGGAAATAAAAAGAGAAGAGTGAAGCTAAAAGAAACAAGGGTTTGTCAAAGGAATTCCCTCCCCCCCTCCTCACCACCCAAAGTCTGGGCATGGCTACCCACAGAGGGCGGTGGCCAGTGGGGGAAGAGGAGCGTGGGAGGCAGGGTGAGGTGAGATGAACCTGCCCCCAATTGAAGGCTCGTTGTAAGAGGAGACATGGGGCTGCCTCAGGTCTTTCTCACTCACCGCTCCCTGTGACACCAAGTGCTCAGACCTCCAGCAGAGCTTGGTCAGTGGTTTGCTGAAACTGCCTCACATAGTTACTTTGCTTGTTCCAAATAGCCATCTTTCCCCATGTATTACCAGACTCAGCTATCTCTCTGCAAATACATTGTCTTTTCTTTTTTATTCTAAAAAAAGATGGATCTAAAGTCGTCTGCCCCACCAAGAGAAATCACTGCCTCTCAGATGACATTCTTTTAGACCAAAGCTACAGAACCTCACCCAAAATAGATCAAATATTTTAAATGTTTGCTTTATTTGCTCCCCTCACAAATATGCCTGCAATGCAAAGCCAATTAGGAGACTGGCGTTTCTTTTTCCTGAAATGAGTGGAGGATATAGGCTTTCTGGTTGCGAGGGGACAGCAGGTCTCCCCACGTGGTCCTGGTGGGATGTCAGACGGCCTTTATGAACCATGGGCCAGGAAGAGGAAACCCGCACAGCGGGGTCTCTCTGAGCACCTGTCATCTGGGGGTCCATCCTGTGCACACATCTGAGCTGCTCCATTAGAAGGCCAGTTTTTGAAAAGCGGCCACAGTGTTTTTACAAGGTTATAAGAGGCACAGAGCTTAACACTAAGCCTTGCAGATAACAGATGCTCAGAGGTTGGTTGAATGAATGAATGAATGAATGAGGGAATGAATGAAACTAAGAAAAATCCAATTAAGGCTCTGAGTGACTCAGATACCCATTGGAATTCAACAGGAATTTCTCATAGGTGCAACCTTTTTTGCTTTTTTCTGAGGCGAGAGAAAACCCAATAGCAATAAATATGGGGAGAGTGGGAACCATAGAGATGCCCAGTCATCCTCCACAGCTCCAGAAATAAGGGGACAGAGAGTTCCTACAGGGAGATGGGCAACCGGCCAGTCCTGGGCAGTGGACGTGTGGGGAAGGTAACATCTGTCTCAGGTGCTGCTTCCTCCTTTCTGGGTTTCCTCTGATGCCCTCTTTCCATTGCATCCGGTCCTCACCCTTGACCCCAGACAGCCAATGCCCTTGTTCTTTCACCCGCCGCCCCCAGAGACCAGCCTCACTTTCTTCCTGCCATGCCCCCATCAAAACGGAAGTTGGTATGGTTCCAATCTATCATCAGACGGATCCACAAATAGTTTATATGAGTGGAATCATTCCCACTGGACCTTGTGTCTTTTGAGTGCATCGTGTCTGCTCATTTCTGCCACTATGTAGTATTCTGTTCTATGCAATAGTTGATGTGGCCTCTTCCCTGCTGACCGCCACTGGGGTTTTGGTAAAAGGTGTTTTTATTACAGACGACACTCTGAATGAGCTGCCTTTTACATGTGCTCTTGCTAAAGGGTGCTGAAGGGAATGGGAGTTTCCCCGAGAGGATATTCCCCAAAGTGGGACTGCTGGATAAGGAATGTAGGTGCGGAACATCCCCGAGTTACTGCCGAACCACTCCAGATAGTGAACGTACCAGTTCACGCTCTTATCCAGCCTGGAGAAGAAGAATTTCTTCCTGCACATCGTCAGCAACATTGAGTTTTGCAAGATTAAATGTCTTTTCTGTTGGCTCTGAACTGGCAACAGTGTTTTAACGTGCATTGTTCTGCTTTCTGCTAATGAGGTTGCGCATCATTTCAAGGTTTTTGGCCCTGGTATTTATTTATTTTCTCTTCTGTGGAGTGTTCTATCCTAGTCCTATTCTCTCTTTCTCTCTCTCTCTCTCTCTCTCTCTCTAATTAATTTTAGGCATGTTTACCATCTTACATTCTAATCTTTTGCTGTATACATTTCACATTTTCTCTTGGCTTGTCTTTTGGCTTTGCCTATGGCAGCTTTTGTTGAACAGAAGTTTTTTATCTCTTGAAGTAGCCAAATTGTTTTCAGTTTAACTTAATTTAATTTTAGTTTAATTTTCACATAATATATATAAATATCGCTTAGCCTTTTCTTGCTGAAAAACTGATCCAAAAATCTCAGTGTGTTACAACAACACACATTTACACGGGGCCTGGGTCAGGGCTGGCCGGGCTCCGGGCAGCACAGCTCTCCGTGGCTCCTCAGTCCGGAACTCAAGCTGAAGAGCAGCCACGGTCTTTTCTGCGCTGTTGTAACAAATGACCACAAACTGGGTGGCTTAAACAACAGGAGTTTATTCTCCCATCGTTCAGAAGGCCAGGAGTCCGCAATCAAGGTGTTGACGGATTGTTAGCTTTTTCTGGAGCCTCGGAGGCAGAATCTGTCCCAGGCCTCTCCCCTCGTGGTCACTGGCAATCCTTAGCATTCCTTGGCTGTACATGCATCACTCCAGCCTGCCTCTGTCGTCACATCCCCCTCTCCTCTGGGTCTTGGGTGTCTCAAATCTCCCTCTGCCTTTTTTCTGTCTGTCTTTTTTAGCCAGAGACCAACATTTTTATTATTTTTAATTTTTTTCCCAATTCTGGTTTTTGGTCAACATTATTTTGTATTCGTTTCAGGTGTACAGCATAGTGGTTAGACGGCCATATACCTTACAAGTGTTGCCCCAATATTTCAAGTACTCACCTGGCACCATACACAGTTAGTACAATATTATTGACTGTTTTTCCTATGCTGTACTTTACATCCCCATGACGGTTTTGTAACTATCAACCTGTATTTCTCAACCCCTTCACCTTTTTTCACCCAGTTCCCGAAGCCCCTCCCCTCTGCCAACCCTCAAGTCTGTTCTCTGTATATGAGAACTGTTTTCGTTTTGTTTGTTCACTGGTATTGTTCTTTAGATTCCACATATAAGTGAAATCATATGGTATCTGTCTTTCTCTGACTGACTTATTTCACTTAGCATAATACCCTAGTCTAGGTCCATTCATGCTGTCACAAATGGTATGCTTTCATTCTGTTTGATGGCCATTTATTATTTGTCTTTTTTCTTCTCTTCTTCTTAAAGAGGACCCTTTGGCATTTCTTGTAATACTGGTTTGATAGTGATGAACTCCTTTAGCTTTTTATTGTCTGGGAAGCTCTTTATGTGTCCTTTCATTTTAAATGATAGCTTTGCTGGGTAGAGTAACCTTGGTTGGGGGTCCTTGCTTTTCATCACTTTGAATATTTCGTGCCACTCCTTCTGGCCTGCAAAGTTTCTGTTCAGAAATCAGATGGCAGTCGTACAGGTACTTCCTTGTAACTAACTGCTTCTGTTCTGCTGCTTTTAAGGTTCTCTCTTTGTCTTTAAACTTTGGGATTTTAATTAGGATGTGTCCTAATGTGGGCCTCTTTGGGTTCATCTTGTCTAATATGATTTCCACCTCTCCCTGAAAATCTACACCTCCCTTGGTGGACATTTCATTAAACACCACTATCATTCACTCAGTTATTCAGACCATAAAAGAAGGCATCCTTGATTTCTCTATTTTCCTCATATCCCTCATCCAAACATTAGTGAGTATTAATGTGTCCCAAATTCAATAATTCCTCAGTCCCCTGACTACCCTAGTCCAATGCAGCATCTCTTGCCTAAGAGTAGGCAATAACCTCTTCCTGCTTCTACACTTGCAGTCTGTTCTCTACAGGACAGCCAGAGTGAGTTTTCTCTTTGCTCAAATCTTCCAGTGGCTTCCCATCTTACATAGAATAAAACCCAACGTTCTTATGATGGCTGTAAGGCTCTGGATGATTGGATCTGGCCATTGGCAATCACTTCTCCCCAATTTCTTGCTATCAGAAATTCCTTCCTTCATATATCCTGCTTACTTCTTTATTGTATTCACTTCCCTATTGAAAACCTTTAGAGATGACCTCCCTGCTTTCCAAGAGTCCTCAACTCTTACTTATTTTTTCTTTTCAGCACTTTTCACTACTTGACATTATATATCTATCTGTTAGTTAATGTTCCATGACTCTCCATCAAAATCTAGGCAGTTTACAATGCCTAGAACAGGCCCAGGCATGTGGTGAACACTCAATAAATATTTGTTCAGTGAATGAATGAACTATTTGGGGGGAGTGGTATTTGTTTTCCTACTTAATAGGCTAATTCTACTATTTATTAAAAATTTAAGAATAAATATTAACTATATTTAGCTCTCTTATCCACCATCATCCTGCTAACATGTTCTTACCTGTTATCCTTGTATCTAATTACATCATCATTGTCTTAGTGAAATCAATATGCAGAATTTACATTGTTATGACAGTGTACCTTTTTCTCACCGTTGAACTATAGAGTGTGCAATGATCACATTTTCCTTTTACACACACATTTTGTTTTTCCTGAAATTAAAATGATCTCCATCTCACATTTATTGATTTTCTGTGTGCCTAGCACAAATGCTTTCCCCCAAGAACATACCAGGTAATCTATCTTGACTTATCCTTAAAACATTCTTCCTGGAGTCCTCTACTCCAATCTCTGCTGCCTGCTTTTGGGATCAGATATTGTCATGGAATTTTTATTCAGCATCATTATGGGACCAAACCAACTCTATTATGAGTTTACACCCTGTATTTTCTGATCCTTGTCTTCCTTCTTGGTTTCTAGTTTCAACCCCAGCTATTTTTTTTTCTTTATATGGGGCAAGAACTTGGTAACTTTAGAATGAAATATGTTTTCATTCATTCTACTAGATGCCCAGTGGGCCCTTTGAATCTGGAAACTTGCATCCTGCAGTCTGGGGAAATTCTAACATATTATTTCTTTGATAATTTCCTTCTCACAGTTTTCTCTGTCCTCTTTTTCTGGAACACTCAGATGTTGTTGGATTTTTAATAGATTCTCTAATGTTCTTATCTTTTCTCTCATTTTTTTTTCATTGTGTCTTTTCTCTTACTTTTTTTAAAAAAAGAAACATCAGTGTGAGAGAGAAATGTACCCTGACAAGGGATCGAACTCACAACATTCTGGTGTATGGGCGGATGCTCCAACCAACTGAGTGTCTTGAGCAGAGCATTTCCCTCTGACTTTTTAAAAAGATATATATATTTTATTGATTTTTTACAGAGAGGAAGGGAGAGGAATAGAGAGCTAGAAACATTGACCAGCTGCCTCCTGCACACTCTGTACCGGGGATGTGTCCACAACCAAGGTACATGCCCTTGACTGGAATTGAACTTGGGACCTCTCAGTCCACAGGCCAATGCTCTATCCACTGAGCCAAACTGATCTCGGCTTCCCTCCTACTTTCTGAAAAGAAATTTTTCTAGACTTTATCTTCTATTACTTGAATTGAATTTTTATAAATTTGTCATAATATTTTTCATTTACAAGAGTTCTTACCTGTTCTCTAAAAGTGCCTTCTTAAAGCCTCTTTCCCTTGTTTTGTGGCTACAATATCTTCTCTCTCAGAGAATAATAATTATAGTTTTCTTGAAGCTACCGGTAATTATAGTTTTCTTGAAGTGTTTTGTTTCTCACCCTGCCTCACTTTTCCTCTGAGTTTCCTTTTTCGGTACCTCTGATGGCTCTTTCAGAGCCATTTCTTAACGTGACGTTCATATTTAAGAGCGAGGTGTTAAACAGCGGACTGGAAGTTCCTGATCATGAGTTCACGCAAGGGCCTTGGGTAATGGGCCAGGCGTTGCAGGGGTCCCTCCAGTGTGCCTTTGGACCTTTTACCCCTGGGCATTCCAGTTTCCCTGGAGTGGAACCTTCCAACTTCCTTCCTGTGGACTGTAAACACCACTGTCCTTGACCCAGGAGCCCCCCCAGAGTGAGGAGACTGGGGGGTGGGGGAGTAATTCAGTGTTTCATTTTCCTTTAAAAGTTTACTGTCAGTACACAACCTCTTACCTGCCCACTGCCTGACGCTCTGAGGCCAGCACTTCTCTCCAGAGAATATTCTCCAGTTTCAGGCTATTCCATCTGGCTGGGAGAGCAGGGTTCACCTGGTTGTGCACGTGTAGGATTTTTGCTTGCGTGTTTGTTTGTGTGAGGGCGGGGAAGATATATGGGCTTTTCACTGTTCCTTACTCATATTTTCAGTCAGACCTGTTTTCTGCTCCCTCTCTCACCTTCAGAGGTTCCCAGGGCTTCCAAATCCTGAGTTTTTCTGCTTTGGAGTCTCATTTCAGCTACTCTCTTGCCCCTGGCCGTGCACTCCACAGGGCCAGAGTTCAGTTTCTCAGCTCTGGTAAGTCCATTACCAGCCACTCGTCCATTTTCCATATTGCAAAAATTGGCTGACATCTGAACTCCGTGTTGACTTCAGTCCAACCCTCTGTCTTGTGAGATTTATTTATGATTTTTTATTTCTTACTATCATTTTTTTGGGAGTGGGATTTGGACAAACAGCAGAACTAAATGAGTGCTGTGCAATTTATCTGCTAAGTATAACCATATCCTCAATGTTTTTCAGCCTCATTCGTAAGTTCTGTTTTTTATTATTTTCAGAACCCTTCCATATCATATCTAATGTAAAGATATTCACCTACCATTTTTCCTAATTGTTTTTCAAGTTTTGTTTTTCATGCAACCTAGTTTCTTTGAGTGTTGGGTGGGAATTTTGAAGCTGATCTTTTTGTTTCCACACAATCAATTGTAGCCCTGCATTAAGAGAATAGCCTACCCTTCCCCTCTGATCTGTAATGCCTCTGCTATGATTTTAGGAATTTCCACACATGCTCAGGACAGTTTCGAGGATTTCTACTCTGTTCTATTGACCTATTTGTCTATTCCTGGGTCAATAACATTTATCTTAATTATAGATGCTCTAAAGTATCTCAGTACGTATTTTTAGATCTTTACTTTTCCAAATGAATTTTGAGATTATTTTGTCAAGTTCTACAAAATATAACATTTAGAGATTCTAGTTGGAATAACAAATGCATAGGTTAATTTGAGGAGAACTCACATCTTCATAATTTTGAGATTTGCCATTCAGAAAAGTGACATATGTTATCATTTTTATACAGGCCTTTTACATCCTTAACTCCAGTTTTGTAATTTTCTTGCACATATTTGTTATGCTCATTTTCAGATAATGCACATTTTCAGATAATTTGTTATCAATAGGAATATTTTTCCATTATATTTTCAAATTAGAGATGGCTGGTTATAGGATCTTTGGATTTTTCCATACTGAACTTGATCCCAATAATCTTGCTATGAACTATTTTATTAGTTCTAATATATTTGTTGATTCTCTTGAATTTTCTGTACACATAATCACATCATAGTAAATAAAGATATTTTTTCCTTCTAATTCCAGTAGCTTTTGTTTTTTAAATTCTTTTTCTTTGTCTTGGCTAGAACTTGTAGCTCTTTTTTTCACTTGTGAAAGAGACAGTCATCTTCATCTTTTCATTGATTATAATGGGACTATTTTTAACATTTCATCATTAAAGATGATTTTTGCTATAGGTTTCTGGTAAACATCTCTCATTATGAGTATAAAGATTTTGTTGCTAGTTTTTTAAGAGCTCCTTCTTTTGCATAAGTGATTATGAATTTCACCAAGTATTATTCTTTACCTATCAAGACAATCTCTCTTCTTTTTTCTATTTATTTTTTACTTTTAAACTGCTAATGTTGTATAATGCATTAATAGATTTCCATATTTTAATCATTTCTGCATTATCTTTTTTTTTACACTATTGGATTCAATATGCTAAATTTTCACCTAATTTCATAAGTAAACTTAGTCTAATTCTCTCTTTGTGTGTGTGTATCTCTCTTTGTACTGTCTCTGTTGTTCAATTTTGGTATCAACATTCTACCCGTCTGCTTTCATTGTTTTAGAAATTTGAGTTTCTGGAAATACTTTATTTGGATAAAAGAAGGTGTGTGTGTGGCGGGCAGGGTGTGGGGGTGTTCTGCTGCCTTTTAAAATGTTCACAATATCTGTTCTGTTCAGCAACGAAGATGTTTTAAGCAAGAAGAATGTATGTTTTCAATGGAACTACACGAAGTGATTTCCATTTAAATGAAAAAGTATGGCCTGACTTTACTTTTCCCAAATTGACACACAAGCAAAATATAATTGCTCACTACTGATCTACATGATTACAAATAGTCAGCTGGAACTGAAAAAATATGAGTCATCCAGATGTTTCCAAATGTCTCGTTAGATTTGTTATGGCTGATTAGGCAGAGATAGCCTATGCCAGACAAGCTGTTCTTTATCTGGGATGATCCAAGTGGGAACTATATTCCACAGGAACTTCCTATATAAATCCTGTGTATTTTTAGTGTTGTTTACAAATGACCTCTGGAAAAAAGTAAGTACTATGAGAGTTAAGTTTCCCATGGCAGAAATTGGCAGCCTTTATCTTCCTTCTTTTTAGTCCCTTTCCTGTCTTTTTTATTCTTACTTAATAAAAAAAAAAAAAAGAAGAAGACAATGAACAAATAATGCCCATGGTGTATATTAATTTGCTAACTTATTCTTCCAACTCTATAGCTCCTCCACAGCAAGTCTGTTTTCAAATACACAAAATAGGACCAATGGCTGCCCATCCACCACTATACCCTGCATATGAGGTACTTAGAATTTATCTGGGGAAACATACTTTTCTCTTTTCTAAAAACACGGACCCAAAAATATTTAGCCATTTATCTTCTGAAAACCATATAAAAATGCATGTCCTTTCCGTGTTTCCTGCTGATAATATTTTCCCCGTTTGTAGTGCCACTTTTCTTTCCTCTGGGAAGCTGGCACTTGTTTTATTCATAGATTGCAGAGTACGCCCCGATGCTGTACACCCAGAAGGCATTACTCATACATGCCGGGAGACTGCGGCCTAGGACGCAATCAGCAGTGGCCGTGTAAAACGGCACGTTAACTAACACAGGCCTCGCTGGGTTACGGACCGTCCTGCGGGGAAACCCGGGGCCCCCAACGTCTCGGGCCCCAGCTCCTATCTCCGCCCAGACGTCACTGACTGAGCTGCTTCCAGAGCTCCCTGAGGTCTGCGCTCGCCTGTCTTCAAGCTCTGCAGACGGAAAAGTATCTGTTCTACCTTAACAATCTGTCCAGATAGGGAACGTCCCCTGCAGGAATCCTGCGTTCTCAAGGTTTATTTCCAAATCAGTCATTCGGGTTCAGAAGACGTTTTCCCACAGGAACCATGTTACAGACGGCGGTGCTGCACGGAGGCCTCGGGCAGCCGCCGCGTCCTGGAAACGCGGCCTTGACCGCGCGGTTCCCGCCAGCCGTTATTTATTCTGCTTCTCTGGGAAAGCGCGTCCTGCCTTCTAACTTGGGACGCCTGTAGCTCACCTCTCCCTCCGCCCGGCAGCCTTCGCCGTGGCTTTTTTAGGCTAGACTGCAAGTGGCAGTTGGGAGAGAGGGCATAGGGCAGCCTATCCCAAGAGTTATGGGCCATTCTGCCGGGAGACACTCCTCACAAGATGAGCCTCAGATGGACACAGATGCCTCTGGGTAACTTATTCGTGCGGGAGGACTGAAGAAGGACACCATCCATGTCGACCGGTCAGTTCTCCTTCTTCCGAACGAGGCAAGAGACTTGAGGTCAAGAGACTTTTTCCTAAGTAGAGATTATTATCTTTTTAAATATAAATATATTTTATTGATTTTTACAGAGAGGAAGAGAGAGGGATAGTTAGAAACATCCATGAGAGAGAATCATCGATCAGCTGCCTCCTGCACACCCCCAACTGGGGATGTGCCCGCAACCAAGGTACATGCCCTTGACCGGAATCGAACCCCGGACCTTTCAGTCTGCAGGCCGTTGCTCTATCCACTGAGCCAGTTTCGACCTAAGTAGAGATCATTTCCAAATAGGATCTTCATAAATAGGGAAAGCCGGACACAATAAGGCCTCAGATTTTTTTTTTTTTTAAACCAAGCTTATGGACTTGCAAGTAGCCAAGGAACATAGGTTAACTCTTCTTTGTCAGTGATGAAATAGTCTCCAAACACATGGCAACAAAAAGGCATAAATCTAGCACCTGGCCCCAGACCTGACAAACAGGAGGTGCTCATAATTCTTCGTTCCTGTTGAGTCAAGCACCGATGGAGTGAATTCTATATTTAAAAGTGCCAGACCTCTCAGATTGAACGCATAAGTGTGCCAGCTAACTGGATTCTAATTCGGCAGCTCCTAATATCTGTCCCTCCCATCGCACACAATCTACCAATGAAGAACACTGGTCTCAGTACTTTCAGGAAGTCACTAGGACATTAGTGTCACCTCTGTGGACGGACATATGCATTGGTCTACACCAGCCCCAAAGTAGTTGCTGGGTGTCTCCGTGCCCTCTCTGTGTGCATCGTTTCTTGCAGTAGCTGCCCATGGACAAATCTGAGGAAACCAAGGGGCAAGGGAGAGGGAGGGGAGGTGGGAAACCAGTAAGGAGAGCCACGCCCATAGGACCCTACCTCGCTGAGAGCCTGGTGGGTGCCACACTTACTCTGGCAAACACTGCCTGCTCTACAAGACCCCGGCTCTTTCGGTCAGTTGTTTTTATAACACGTGTAGACACACGTTAGAAGGGCTGTGCCTCTCTCAGGTTAGAATGTAGTCTCTACACCAGTCCTGGGTCCCAGTCATCTCAGCCTTTCAAATGGCATAATGATTTTTTTATTTCATTTCGTATTTACAACCACTTTCACAAGAAATATACTATTCAGGCTCCCTCAATTAAAAACCCTTCCTTACCCCCACTTCCACCCCCACCCCCACTCCCACTAAACGTATGGACTGCGAACTTCTGGTTTCATAGACGGTGCTTTCTTTTCTTAACGTCCCACTGGTGCTCCCCAAGGCAGCCTCCTGCTCCAAGATTAACATTTCTTATGATTGTTCCTGACAATGGATTCGCTTCCAGAGGCCCCGCGAAAGGATCGCCAAAAAAGGGCATGGAGCGCGGGCTGGTTTTGGCAGCCGGGCGCGCCGTTTCTGGGCTTTTTTTGGGTCTCGGCTTTTCTGATGAGTGATTTCCCGAGCATGCCTGGGGAATGACAGGCATCTGCAGCGGGGCCGGCTGCATCCACCTCGGCCGGCCGCGGTGTCGTCACCGGCTGCCTATTAGAGAAACCTACAGGACAATGCCTACCGCGGGCCGCCGCCGGCGGTAAGCACAGGGCGGGGGGCGTGTTCCCGGGGCGCGGGCTGCGGGGCGGGGCGCGGCCGGAGGGCGGTCTCCGCCGCGTTGAATAGAGAGCCGAGCGCGCTGCCCGCCCGCCCGCCTGCCCTCGCGCTGCGCTCCGGCGGAAAGCAATCGGTCCTTCCTCTCCCAGAAGGTCCAGCCTAGGAGGTAAGGCGCCGCCGAGGACTTTCTTCTCCTCTCTCGCTCCCCCGCCCCCCCCCCCCCGGGTTCCGTTCTGCATTCCCGGCCGGGGCAGCGGGGGACGCGAGGCTGCAAAAGCCAGCATGAGCCCTGCAGACGTTCCCAGAGCCAGACCCTGCCTCGCCGCCCTGCAGACGTTCCTCCCGGGGGACGAGCAGGATGCGATGTAAAGTTCTGTTCTTGGAGTCGGGACGAGGAGGGGCGGGGAGGGGGAGAGAAGAGGATCTAGAGAGGCGTCCGTGCAGGGACCACCGGTGATGACTTTGGGGGGAAGAGCCTTTTGTCTGGGAGGGCGCTGGTGGGGGCTGCACCTGGGCGCCCAGGGAGGGAGGGACCCGGGCGGGCTGCGCTCGCTGCCCTCGCCCGCGGTCCCCCCTGCACCTCCTGTGCGCAGGGGCTTAAGGGGCGCCTGCTTGTAACAAACAACTGTTTAAGGTGGGTGAGAAGCCAAACAGGGATGATGCTTTCTCACCCAAGGCGTTTGCATTTTGGTCCGCGACCCCTTACTTGAGACTAGCTAGAGTCTGGAGCTGCCAGGAGATAAGGTCAGAGGTGGAAAGGGCGCTGGGTGTGTGTGTGTGTGTGTGTGTGTGTGTGTGTGTGTAACTGCTCTGGTATCTGCTAGGACAGGAGATGCCTACCGCGATCTGTTTCCTATAAAACCTCCTAACGCGAGCAGGCAGGCGCTGGTGGGTGTGTGTTGAAGAAGTCGCTTTCAACCTTCCACCAAAACTATTTCTTGAGAAATCTCCTTTTTTTTTTTTCCCTTTCCTGTCGGGAAGCGTGCCCGCGTGGGACCCGGATTCTTTGCAAAGCCGCCGGTGGCAAGTGGGTTCTAGAGAAGGGAGGACACAGTCTCATGTCAAGAGAGTCAGACATATTTGGGCATCTTCCCCAGCGGTGCAAGGCAGCTGGCTGGTAGGAGCCTGGAGCTCCTTTTGGAAAGAGCTGACTGTGAGGGGTGCAGGCGACCTGAGTGCTGTGGCAATACATGGTCAGGAGCACGGGAGGAGAACAAAGTGCGTGGTATTCTGCTCTTCCCGGGGCTATGCAGATGGACTTGTAAACCGAAGTAGTGAGGTCTTTCTGCTGGGGTTGGCAAAACCAGACACTCAGCACTGGAACTTAAGTGGAGACCACTGGCAAAAAAAAAAAAGGGGGTGGGGGGTCGAATCTGATCATGTTTAAAGAAAACCTGGGCTATTCAAGGTTCCCTACTCCAAACGACTGGCCCAATTTGATTTTATTCCATGGAGTGAGGTGGTTTTGGTTGTTGAGAATCATGGAATCTTCTCTTCCCTTTGTATTTAGAAGTTGGGGGATGATTTTCTTGAGAATGCCTCTCTCTCCTCCCAGAAGTGATATATGATAACAGAATTCCCTGTGAGTTTCTCTTCCTGGAACGGTTCTGAGTAAGTGTGAGAGAAAGGCTGCAGGCGAGAGCTCTAGTTTGATTATCAACCTTCCCTCGAAGAGATCAAGTTCCAAACCATTTCCACAGTGTTTTTCATGTCAATCAAAGTATGGAGAGCAATTTCTTTTTCAACTGTTCTCTGAACCACGTAGGGAATGCAGCGTGGAAGGGAATCCATAATCTTGGTATCTGAGGATAAATTCCATTTCGAGACCAACATCTCCCAGTCCCCGACAGCTCAGAATTTCCTACCACCACGCTCTCCTCCCTTCAGGTGCTCCCCGCCTCCCCAAAAACATTATTTAAAAAATAATAATGCTTTCATTGTTCTACTGTATATAGTGATGGAGCAGAGGGATTTGATATTTTACTTGATGTTGAACTTTAGGCAGCTCTTTGCACTACTTTCCTCCGGTTAAAGAATAGCTAGAACGCATCTCCCCACACAAGGAGGTAAACAGAACCCAGCGGAACCACAGAGCAAGGATTTTCATTTTATTAAAACCATTTAATAAAGAGAGATACATTGGTGCGCACACCAGGAATATATAATGGGTTAAGCCATTGGTAACACACTGGGCTGTTTCCATTTTTCAAAGCCAATAGAAATGTGCAACTTAAATAATTCAGACAGAAAGATTGCTTTAAACAGATACTGTTCTTTCATTGAAGAGGAGAACCAGGTTTGAATTGCAGCTTAAAGGATTTAAATGAGATACCTATAAGCATTCTCCCACAGTGAGGCGATTAATAATTCTAGTTGGCTCCTATGACCGGCCTGGGGATCTTCTACTCTGGGGCAATAGATTGGTCCTTTGTTCTGCCATGGAAAGTACCAGAATCCAGCCTGGGTATTCTCTGTTCTGTTAAGTGAAAGGCATCTCAGTAAGTCTTTTCTTAAAAACACACATAGTTGCCTCCATTTGTGGTTTTCACGGTAGCATACTCACTGGTCGGTCATTCTTCAGCAAGACGTAAAAACTGACTTATAGAGGGGCATGGAAAGGGATTAGCTTGGTCCCCATCTGCCTGCAGTCATTCACATGTCTCAGAAATGTGGTGGGGTGAGGCCAGGGTGGGGGGACAGGGGAAAACGCTGACAAAGTGGTATGCAAATAACATGGTAGGACTAAGGAGGAGGTTAGGAAGATGCTGCCAAAGAATTTTCAGACTTTAAAACAGAGTTTTCTGGGTAAATTCTCTCGGAGCCTGAAAATAGAATCATTAGCTCCTTACCGAAAGTCCCTCATTTGTCAGGCTAATCCAAGTTTGGCATTGGAGAGAAGCCCACAGGTTCTGAGTAATTGGGTCGTTTAAAGAGATGCTTGCAGTTGAGGCTGCGCTCACGAGCACTGCTGTGAGAGCTTTGTCTCCACCCTGGTCCTCCTCCTTAAAGAGCCTGGCCTTTGGGGAGAAAGCCATCTATTCTTCCACCTCACTGTCCTATGGACATTTTTATGCTTTTCCTACCTCCCACGGTGGTTAAGATGTCCAAAGAAGACCCCATCTTCTGTACGGGCTCTTTCCTCCAAACTGTCTGCAGCTGGAGTCTTCTGGACATGATGCTCATTTTTTGACTGATCTCATCCCCACTTCTCACCTCGTATCCCAAGTGATCTGCTCCTTCCTCACTTTTGAGGATCCTTGCGTGGTACTTTATGGGTCCTAGCTCTTTCTAGAACTAGGGCATGCCCGCCCACCCCAACGTTGTCTTAACTTTGGCTCTGATAATCAAAGACAAAAAGACAGGAGTACCAGGAGGTAGGACAAGATGGGTCATCCGTGGTGCAAGGCCACAGCCAGGAACCAGGAAACCTGAAGATTCGGTTGAGTCGAAGACCGATGACAAGGTGCTGACAACAGAAAGGCCTTAGTAAATGAGGCAGCCTCTCTGCCTCCAGCCAAAAGCATGGAACTAATCCCAGCATGTCAGGCCCGGGCCTTTCAGGGAGGGTAAGATAATCAGGAGCACCTGGCTGTGGTTCCTGTTGCTATTGAGACCAGACTGCTCCCTGGATCTGGCCTCTCACCTCTGTTTGCTTCGGTCCTTGGAATCCCCAGCTGGCTCTCCTGAAACTGACTACTGGGGGCATCCTCAACTTCCCAACCCCCAGCCTTCCACCTCTACCACCTTCCCCAGCTCCTCCATCCACAGGGGGCTTTCCTGAGCCAACACTGACAATTGCAATGGCTCATCTCTAGGAGGAGGCTCAGAGAATAGCACAGGGGCAAGCCCAGATGGGTTCGAGATAGGGGGAAACCTCTTCACTCCTTAAGACAGAAGGAGAAAAGTTAGACCAGCCAGAGTTGGTGTTAGAGCAATTTTTTGTGTGGACAAAAGCCATTCTGCTTCTCACCCCCAAACTCACAATGGGCAGAAGGAAGGTGCGTGTTATAAGAGGAGGGCATGGCCATGAAGGAGAGGTGATGAGGTTTTCCCTGCCAGGTGTCCTTTCCAGTTGTTATTGTTATTTTGGATATCTTTGGGAATCTGTAGGTCCTTTGTGAACCCTTTGTAATTGACCAGGGAGAAACCCTTGAGCTGGGGAAGGTTCTGATGGGAGTGGTAGAAAGTTTTTAATTCCATTGGAGACAAGGGTGGATGGATCAGAACATGAGTGGAGGTGTTCTTTCTTGTTTCCCTGGTTCTTTGGAAGGAAGGAAGGAAGGAAAGCACAGATGTATAGAAGGAGATGATCTCAAATGGCCTCCATTTCAAAGAAAAGGAGATCCTCTCTAAAGAAGTTTTCTGGGGAGATTTAGGGGCTGGAGCCATCAGGAATGGCTGCTGGTGAGTGTTGCCGAGAGAACACCGAGAGCTTAATAACAGGATTGCTAAGCAGCAATGAAAGGGTAGTTGGAGGAGAATAATTGTTTTTCAATATTGTAAGATAAACCTCTTTTTAATCATTTCCTGAGGCTTTTGGCCTTGTTCTATGAAAATGCGGATGAAAACACTTGACTTTAAGGAAATCATCCCACTTGGAGAGAGATGGATTAAGTCGGAATATGTAATTAGTTCCTTTTACACCCACATGTAACATTCCCAAACTGTGCCACTAGGCAGATTGCATCCGTGTGCTAAAGATGCAGGCCTACGGCCGCGCGCTCAAGGGGTCCCAGGTCCAGGAGCATTAAGGACATTCGTTCCATCGGAGTCAGGGAAGGGGCTAAGCCAGATGGCTAGAATATACAACGGTGGACGAGGCTGAATGAAAGAGAAACAGCAAAAATCAGACGCCAGGCAGAGGTTTAGAAACCAAGAGTTTGCTGAGCAAGGCAGCCTATGGGCAGGTAGAGTGACATGTGTGAGAGAGAGCACTTGGCACAGTGCTCCGAACAAACAGACCCTCGTGTTGAATAGCTTCAGTAGCTCAAGTGAAGGGACAGGAGTACAAGACACATGTGGACTAATAAAGGGGTGAAATCACAAGGAAACCCATGAACAGAAGCCAAGCGAGGAGCAGGGTCGGAAGAGAGTGGAGTTGGAATCAAGGTGGGTCGAGGATCACAGCAGATGTCTGTGAGCACTCATTAATGTGTCTCAGCTGTAGCACATGTGGCCGATTCTCTCTGCTGCTCTACAGTCTGGAAAATTCCTTCTGTGCTTCCTGGTCAAATTCTGAAAGAAGAAATCCGATTGGTTCGGCTAACAACTATTGTCTTTGGCAAAATTTTTTGGGGACATCAGAGTTTACTGGCATGCCTGTGGATAAATTACCAGTGGGTCTGGCAGCAGTAGTTACCCCTGGGGGGGGGGGCGGTTGTGGGACAATCTAGTTAGAAGAGAAAGTTAGGCATGGAAGGCAAATTAGCTAAAATATCCAACAGCTGTAAATGAATAGCGTTTGGATTTTTTTAGTTTTTTATTTTTGTGACTGAATTCCTAGCGAGGCAATCATCCACTGTCAGGGTCATAGAGTATAGTACTTAATGACCACTTTGGCATGGCCTGATAAACCAGCCTTGAGGGAGGTTAGCCTGGAAGCTTACCCTACTGATAATTGAAAAGATAAGAATTATGGATAATCATGTTAGAGAAATCCTAAAGAAAAACACTCGGGTGATTTTGTTGGCAAGAAGCTTCGTATGAGTCAAAGATGTGATAATGCTCCCCCCAAACTAAGGCAATCTTTAAAATTCAATAAATAATGGTTTCGTAACGTTAATAAATAAAACCTACTACATTTCAATGTAAATCACAATACTTAGTAAGATTACTGCATCAAAGGTAGCGTACTCTTTATCGGTGAACATTTCAGTTCTCGGCAATGCTCCCAATGCCATCTTTCATTCACTGAACACCTGTCTTGTTGTCTGTTGAGAAGAATGAAAAAAAAAGAGCGCACCCTGTTCTGAGCTCGTTCTACAGAGACGCACTGACGCCAGGGCTGAACGTCGAAGGCCAGAGCGGGTCAGGAGAACAGAATCTGAGGAACAGATAAGGGATCTGGAGCTGTTTATCCCAAAGCAAAAAAAAATGTAGTGGCCCCATGGATGTCTTCAAAAACTGAGAGAACTTTTATGTAAAAAAGGAGAGAAGGCATTTGTGTCTCTCAAACCAGTAGGACTGAATCCACATAGATTCATAGATGTGTTTTAGAAACAAAAAAAAAAAGGATGGAGCCCTAACCGGTTTGGCTCAGTGGATAGAGCATCGGCTTGCGGACTGAAGGGTCTCAGGTTCGATTCCGGTCGAGGGCATGAACCTTGGTTGCGGGCACATCCCCAGTAGGGGGTGTGCAGGAGGCAGCTGATCGATGTTTCTCTCTCATCAATGTTTCTAACTCTCCCTCTCCCTTCCTCTCTGTAAAAAATCAATAAAAAATATATATATTCTTTTTTTTAAAAAGGATGGGAAGGGCCTTAGGAGTCATTTAGCCCAGAGAGTACAAATATTTTTCATCGGTTTGCCACCTCTAGAGAATTGGCAGTGGCCACCTGGAACACTGTGTTGAGAAGGACTCTGAGACTGAGTCAAAGCTTACCAGGGTTGGGAAGTGCTATCTCTGATAGTGATGTTTTATGGAAGAAAAGGGCCATTGCTACTCAAGTGCCAGGCTTTTTGTCACTGATGTGGTCCCTAGACAGGTATCTAACCTCTGCCCCCCGGCTCCCTGAGAGACCACAAAGTCATTGCAAGAGAGAGGTAAACGAACCCATATATACATGCAGCAAATATTTTTGACAAGCGAAGTAAGTAACAGATCTTACATAATGTTGTGCTACTATTTTTCTAAGGTTATAGATGCATTATGATAATGAAATGTTCGCTTATTTTACATAGTTATTGAGTTCATGGTAGCTTTTGGTATTGCGTTTTCTCCACCAGTGGGCCTAAAACAAATAATTACATTGTGTGTGGGAAGGTTGTGCAAGACATTTGGCATCTTACCAAGAAATTCTTTTTCTTAAAAAAAAATGAACCACTGATTTATTTTTCATCTTTCTAGTCATAGCAAGTAAAATTATACATGTATTTGTAGGTTTCTTTGATAAAATATCAGTAAGATTCTAAAGGCAGGAAACATCTTTTTTTTTCTTCTTCATTAATATACAGCCGAAACTGGTTTGGCTCAGTGGATAGAGCATCGGCCTGCGAACCGAAAGGTCCCAGGTTCGATTCTGGTCAAGGGCATGTACCTTGGTTGTGGGCTCATCCCCAGTAGGGGGTGTGCAAGAGGCAGCTGATCGATGATTCTCTCTCATCAATGTTTCTAACTCTGTATCCCTCTCTCTTCCTCTCTGTAAAAAATCAATAAAAATATATATTTTTAAAAATATACAGCCACTGCCTGGCAGATCACAGAAGCCCAATAAATATCTACCACATGAAAGAGCAAAGCAAGGAACCTGACCAAGGTCACCCAGTTCATTTGTGGCAGAGGTGGTTCCAGAACACACGATCCCTAAGTCCCAGGCGTTAACCTTTTCAGCGCACCAACCAGTTTATTTCTTCTGCTAGCCAGAGAGGGTTCCATTTTAGCGTTTCATGGGTTGCGGAGATACGATGCAGCCCCATTTGCCTCACATCCGGTAGATTTTAACCAGTGCCGTAACTTACTCTGGCCGATTCTCTCTGCTGCTCTCCAGTCTGGAAACAGGCACCCCTGAGGCCCACCCCCTGAAGACTCAGATTCAGTAGGTCTGGGGGTCCAGCATCTGTAGGTGTAAAAACTCCCCCGCGATGCTGACAAAACACCCTGACTCAGAAACCACAGGTGAGTAAGCAAATAAATACGCACTCATAAGCATGCATTATGAATGCAATTAAACAACGGTGGTATTCTGCACAGAGGCTCATTTTACCTCTGAAACTCTCTGCTTAATTTGTCATAGATATATGGAGTAACTTGTTCCTCGGAAGCCTACTTGTTTAGTTTTGAATCGTTTCCTCCTAAAAGCCACAGCTGTGTAATCCAAATCATCAGTGCTGTGAGGTCTCCCCAGCAGGGCCAGATCATGTATGTGGACATTCCCCCGGCTTCCCAGACTCCTCTGGTTTGGGCACGGAGCTATCAGCCCTGTGAGGTCAAGCTCTCTGATGAGATTTCCAGTGTCTGCTTTTGTCAAGCCCTGGAAATGTGGCAAGAATAAAATTTCTCATGGTATTTCCACTTCCTGTTCCAGGCACCATTACTAAGTGAAATTTAGGCTTGGGGGGAAGGGGAGCAGGGTGAATGAGGACAAATTTTCCCTTTAAGTAGCTCTGTCCTTAAGATGTTACTTTAGAAATGGAACTTACCAAGAAAAACAGAAGATTCTTTTCCCCCCCTCTGTTTTCCACTTTGTGGTAAGGAATGTACAAGTTCCGGGTGAGAACAAGGGGAGAAATTCCTCCCACCTTCACCCCACATCTCCTCTGGCTTAGCTGCTTTCTTGTCGGCCCCATAGAGACGAGTGGAGAGGGGCGGACAGCAAGTCCATCTCTAGGGTCTTCCTTTATTCAGCGGTCAGGAGTGACATCCTCCGTTGCGCAGCAGAACCTACCATATCCAGAGCGCTGAGTACGTAAATCATAGTCCCTCGGGGTTGTGCAGCTACAAGCCTCTCTACATGAGCGACCTGGGACAATGAGAAATGTCAGACCGCTACTATATTTGTACCGGTGCTGTTTGGTTTACAAAGCTGTGCTTCCACTGTGTACATGAAAGCAAGCTTGCTGGACAAGAGCAGCTAAAAAGGAATGAGATTAGGATCCAGGTCTGCGTAACCACACCATACTGACTCAGTCTCCTTCCCCTCTGACACCGCCCCGGCCACGCATCCTAAATAGTGGTGCCTGGAGCCAGCTCAGACCAGCTCCCAAAAACCAGTTGTTAAGTTTCAAGTTTTTGAGAACCAGTTGTTGAACCGTCATTTAAAAAAAGAAATTAAATAAACAAAATTAAATCAAATATTAAAAACCAAGGTAAGCCCTAGCCAGATTGGCTCAGTAGATAAGAGTGTCAGCCTCCGGAATAAAGGGTCCCAGGTTCAATTCTGGTCAAGGGCACATGCCCGGGTTGCGGGTTCAATCCTCAGCCGGGGGCATGCAGGAGGCAGCCAATCAATGATCCTCTCTCATCATTGATGTTTCTATCTCTCCCTCTCCCTTCCTTTCTCAAATCAGTGTATATATATATATATATTTAAAAACCTAAGGTAATAAATCCCCCAAACTCATCCCTTCCTAGTTATTTTACTGTGTTTTACTATTACCTATGTTCTCTGGATATTAGTTACGTTTATGGTGTCTGTGTGATGGAAATACTATAGGATGCTGTGCAAATGAACGTCTCTTCCCAATTCTTTGTTCATTGATGGAACCTGGGAGCTTGAGATCAACCATTTATACTATGGGAATTTGCAAATGCCACAAATCAGACTCCCCTCCCTCCCCCAGACACCCCAGAGCTAGTGGTCAAATATTGACTAGCAGACCACTACGGCTTCAAGTTGGTAAAATTAGCTCCCACACAAAAGAGCTAATCAGAATACCTCTGTTGCTTAATTGCATTCATAATGAGTGTTTATGATCACATACTTATATGTTTACTCATCTGTTATTTCTTAAGCTTCTAGGACATAAGCATCATGAAATCAGGAACCGTGTGGGGGGTTTTCTGGGCTGTGACTTGAGTCTAAAAAAGTGCCTTGCCCCACACTTAGTAGGTGCTTATTATGCAAGTGAAATGAGTAGAAGAATAAGTGTTCTTGATTTCTTCTTGGTAAGAAAGCTGAAGCCGATGTTCATGTTTGAACTCATTGATTCCTCTCTAATTATATCATTACTGAGTGCTTGGACCCGTACCTGGCCCAGGCTAAGTAGCATATACATATTTATTAGATAAAAATAAAATAGATACTCTTCATAACAATCCAATCTACAGACGAAGAAACTGAATTGCAATTAGGTTAAATAACACATCTAAGGCCTCACAGCTCCTCAGGGGCAGAGCCAAGATTCAAACCTGGCTCCATAGTCCCTGTGCGCAACCGCCGCGCTGTGCTGACTATCGCTGGCGACTCTAGTTGATAGAAACTCCTGTTTCGTGTGTGGCTCTGGAGGTGTGACCCACGTGAGAACAGACTGGAATCCAGAAGACTTGATTTGAGAACTTTACCATTTTGTAGCCTGTTTCTTCACCTACAGAAAGGGTATTATGATTCCTTCCTTTTGTGGATGTTATAAGGATCAGAAGTAATATCACTAAACTATGCACATAAGTAGCTGTCATCCGTGACTTCCTATGGAGACTCTCTGTAGACTCGAGGCTCCCTTTAGTCCCTATGCCCTTGGCCACACAGTCTCCCAAGTGGCCTCATCCATGCTCATAACATAGATGGGATTAAAGGAGCCAACTTGGACCATAGATACCAGCTTTAAAAAACCCTATTTCCGGTCAGCATAAGCATTTTCTAACTAAACAGACTACTCTGCAGAAGCAAGCAACCTCCCTCATCCTTTCAACCACAGAGTTTTCTCCCCGACCCTCATCGCTGGATCTGTGCTGCCTTCACCATTCTAAATACCCTTTGTCTAGTATGGCAAACGGGTTTTATTACACCTGAGGCTGGCTTGTTAGGTCAGTTTTTAGTGTTTTTAGACCTGGAATGAGAGAGGAAGAGAGGAGAAGATTGAGACTTTATCTGGAGAAAAAGCACTGAACTTGGGCGGAAGAGGAAGTAGAAATGGAATAGCTGTCCTGAACCCTTGTAGCTGGTGGAGAAGATTGGCTAGTTCATTCTGCTGCCTGAGGGCACACAGCCTCGTGACAGGCAGTGTTGAGGGGAGATGACTACCTCAGGGCAGTAAAGTAAAGAACTTGTCCAGGTCACACACTGGCAAATGGCAGAGCTGGATTCCCCCGGGCTCTCTGACCTCAGCCCTTTCCCTGTCCCCACGGCTGTCTGTTCTGTGTCTTTCCCGAGGAAGGCGATGGAAACCAGAACAGGAGCTTTCCATAACCAATCATTATAACTTGTCAGAGAGCCATGCTGCAGCTCAAATGGACAAGCACACTGTCATTCGCTGCCATATAAGGAAGCGGGCTACACGCCATTTCTCCCACTATTGACTCCAGGGCTTTCTCAGGGCAGTTAGACAGGACAAGAATCTAGGCCTATAGAAGTTTGTTTTTTTTTTTTTCTTTAAAAAAAAAAAAAAAAGAAGAGGAAAAAGAAAGCTGTAGAAATACTTTAGTGGGTTTTTCCCTGGTAGCAGAGATCCTTTAACAAGCAGGTTTTACAACTTTTCCCCAACTCAAGGAGAGATGTTCTGGAATTAGGTACTGAAGGATTAGACTCTTTGTCCAGCTACGTTAAGCTGGTTTTGTGTTTGATTATGTCACACTTAGCTATTCAGAAGGCCAGGTCGGAGCTGATTCTGTGAGGAGTGGGAGGGAAGTCCAGGACTAGACCTCTCTGGGCGATGAGAGTCTCCTTACCTGGCCAGCCAGTCTCAAACACGGTGTTTCTCAACCAGGCTTCGTATTTAAGTTTTACCTTCACCTTAATAACCAGGCACCATGGGGACTTCAGAACATGGCCGTGTACCCAACTTCATAGAGGAGGGAGAAACGGAGGCATGAGCAGTTGAAATTATTTACTCAGGATCAGCCAGCACAATCTTTCCATAGAGGTGCCTGACCTTTTAGGTAACTCAACAAAGAATTGCTTAGTCTTCCCAGGGAGAGAAATAAAAATTCTAAAAAAAATTCTGGTCTACTTCTCTTATCTTCCCATCTTAGCCCAGACTGTATCTGGGGTGTTCGTTTTCCTGGGGCTGCTGGAACAAAAGACCACAAAGTGGATGGCTTACCCAAGGCAAGCATGTTGTCTGACAGTTCTGGAAGGTCCAAGTCCAATATCAGGGTGTCAGCAGATTTGTTTTCTAAGTGCTCAGAGGGAAGGCTGCCCTGCCTCTCTTCCTGGCTCAGAGATGGCTGTCTTCCTGTCCAGGTAGCATTCTCCCTGTATGTGTGTCTGTGTCCAGATTGCCTCCTCTTATAAATTCACCAGCCATATGAGATTAGTGCCCACCCTAATGACCTCATTTTTAATTAACTCGCTTACCTCTCTCTATAAAGGCCCTGTCTCCAAATATGATCCCATTCTGAGGTACAGGGGTTAGGACGTCAGCATAAGAATTTTGAGGGATACATAATTCAACACCTGCGATGCCCCAGTTCAAAATGATAGCAGAAACCCATACAGCATGTTTTTCCGAAGCCCTAAGTACCAAAGACCCTATTGCTGGTGGCATTCCCTCTTCCCTCTAGGTCTGGGGAATGCTTAGCTAAAAATCCCTTCGCCTTTTGCACTTGCCTTTGACATTTAGTCTCTGCTTTTCGCAACACAAAATCCTGGTCCAGCAAAAAGTCAAAAGAGGCCTCTGGAATGACACACTTGCAGGGCAGCTTCATGTATTGTGGCCTATCTGCGGAAGCCCAAGAAACTACAGAGGCAGACAGTCTGGTATGTGGCCAGCAGAGGTGGGGGAGGGGGGTTAGGGGGGTGTGGTGCTCAGCCCAGGCTGCCTGCAAGTCTGAGAGGCCCAGCACTAGGACGATGTGAGCAACTGTGGGGCAGCCGGCTGGCCCAGGAGGCAACACCGATGAGGTTGCCTGTGCCTGCCAGGGTGGAAGGCAAGGTTGGCGGTTTCCAGTCATTTTTGTACATGGTGATCCTAACCACTGATCTCCAGCGCAGGGGGAAATGCTAGAAGCCGACACATATCTGTGCTGGGAATCATTGGACTCTTGTCTTTGTTTCCTTCTAGCTCTTCTCCATCCATCCTTACCTTGTTACACACTTTTCCTGCCAATGGCCCGCCCTTCTATCGTTATCCGTGTTTGGCATGGTTGGCTACAAACAGCCCAGGCATACCTTGTCTCCCTTCCCCCTTTTTCCTTCCACCACCGTCTCCCTTTTTCCCCTTCCTGAAAGCTCTTCTTGGTGTCTGTTTCCCAGCCTTGGTCATGATATGGCCGCTTCTTGCTGTCCTAGGCCAGAGGCGGTCTATGGAGAGGGTGACTATATCGTCATTAGCCATATTAGGGCCCTTGAGAGGGAAAGGGGGAGCTAGTGAGAATTTCCCTAAGATAACAGTTCTAAAGGGGGCCCGTCTCCGGCAGCCTGGGACAGATGCGATTTCTGCCTCCATCCATCTCACTTCACCTAGCAACCCTCCCTCTGTTCCTGTACCTTAAACAACAACAACAACAAACTTTTAGGTCCTGATTCTTTTTTGTTATTCCACCCTACGAACCTTTATATATTTTTGTCAATGTGCATTTCTGTTTTCCCTTACCCCCCTCCTCACTTCTCTCGTACTTTATTCTGGGTCTTGTATCACCACTTGAATTCCTCTTCCCCTTCCCGTCCTGCATCTCCAGGAGGCCACAGCTGTCTGCCATACTACACACAGGACAGATTCCCTGCGCTTCTGAGACAGCTGCACACACATGCACACGCACACCCACGCACACACTACCACCATCAAATGTTACAACATGCTTTGGGTCTCAGATGGGCCCTTATTGGGTGACCCACCACTTCAGCTCCTCTTCCGGAGACTAGAACAATCCCTGCGCCTGTAAGCAGCCATGCCTAAAACTACCACACAGACATGTTCCAGGCATGTGTCTGGGATCTTCCAGGCCATGTGTCTGACATGTGTGCATGTTGAAAACCTAATGTTTGAGAAAGAAAATGATCGTTAAGCTAACTGAGCATCGCCTTCGATAGGATTTCAGCAATCTGGGTTATTGTGTTCTTTTCCGTAATATATACCAAAGGCCTAGCCATGGCTGCTATAGGTGTAGCATAAGTAGAAATAAACTTTGAGGCCAAGAGAAAGAATAAACATTGACTTGAGTCCCTTTCAAATGTAGGTCTTTTATGATTCGGTCATCTGCAACTTTGGGTTCATTCTGAAGAATCACTTCCATTACCCATCAGGGTCACATGCAGCTCCTTCTCTCAGCAAGGCGAGCATGTTTCTCCTGCAGTTCGCTGCACACCAGTCCCTAGATGTCTGAAATACTTGACCGGGGAGCCCTGTGTCAGCTGGAAAAAGCTGTTCTCATCCTCTTTATTTAGTTGTTTACTTACTGTAATAACTTGTTTTCTCTCCTTTTTTTGCAAGTACCCTAACAATTAATGAATGGACGAAAAACAGTGAAAGAAGATACTTTATGAAAGGAAGTAGGGCTCTGTTGAAGTTCTGTCCCTCCCTCCCTCCTTCCCTCCCTCCCTCCCTTCTTCCCTCCCTTCCTTTCTTCTACCCCTTCCATCCCTCCTCCCCCGCTCCCTCCTGCTTTTCCTCCTCTTTCTATTTTTGGTTTCTTCTCTCTTGAGATTTATGCAGTTGGAAATGTTCTGTTGCTGTGGGGCTTTTATACTTTGACCATGATGGCTTTATGTCTTTCTTGCTTAGATTTATCTTTTTTTTTTTAAAGATTGCTGATGAAAAAAGAAGAAAAATCAAAATACTTTAACCACACTCTGCAGAGATGGAATATAGTTTTGGCAATTGTGGATAGGGAATATCTACCAAGGAATGCTCTCTTGGCCCCAAACTGGGTAGAGTGATTAAGTCAGCCAGCCGGAAACTGCTGACCCACCTGTGTTTGAGTAAATAGGAAATGAGGAGTGTAGGAGAATCTTTTTTTTTAAACAAATTCTTTTTTTTTAACATTTTTTATTGATTTTTTTTACAGAGAGGAAGAGAGAGGGATAGAGAGTTAGAAACATCGATGAGAGAGAATCGTCGATCAGCTGCCTCTTGCACACCCCCTACTGGGGATGTGCCTGCAACCAAGGTACATGCCCTTGACTGGAATCGAACCCGGGACCTTTCAGTCTGCAGGCCGACACTCTATCCATTGAGCCAAACCGGTTTCGGCGAGGAGAATCTTTTTTAAAAATATATTTTTTATTTATTTACTTATTTATTTATTTTTTACAGAGAAGAAGGGAGGGGGATAGAGTTAGAAACATCAATGAGAGAGAAACATTGGTCAGCTGTCTCCTGCACATGCCCCACTGGTGATGTGCTCACAACCAAGGTGCATGCTCTGGACCGGAATTAAACCTGGAACCCTTCAGTCCGCAGGCCAACACTCTATCCACTCAGCCAAACCAGTTAAGAGTTGTAGGAGAATCTTTTAAAACGTTTGTGCCTTTCCCTATTTCTGCTCTTAGATATGTTGAGAAAATAAAACAATTACTCTTTCCACTGGGAATACTTTCTAGCTTGCTAATTCTTTTTCCTGAGAGCGTTTGCAATAAAGTTTAAAGTTCTTGATATCTTGGCTTTTCTATTTTGCAAGGTCCTCAGAGTTCAGGATTTCTAACAGGAAAGTGCCCCAGTTCCTCCCTCATGTCCACAACTGATAACCCGTCCCTTCCCTAGAACACCCACGGAAGGACTGATGAGATCTTAAATATCAAGACACTTTGGATGATGTTATGTCTTTAAGACACTATTTTCCTTTCTTTTTCTTTTGAACTATGAAGACTTTTGCTGGTTGGTTTTTGGGGGAACATGTAAGCCATGTATGCATGAAGGAAACTCTAGTTTCAACGTTTAGAATTTGAGATTTTCAAAAATGACCCCACACATGAGGGCTTCAGTGGACTTCTTCTGGGGCTGCCCCAACCCCTGTTTCAGACTTTCTTTTCCTTTTTTCTTTTTCTTTTTTTGCTTCTGGGGCAATTATAGTTCTTCCCCACCCTCGCCTTTAAAAGCAATATTGACAATCATCTTGTTTGGGGTCAATCTGAAATTTCAAAGTGCTGAAAAAGGATGCCTAACCCCCACTGTTAGCCTCTCCTGTAACGTAGCCAGGAAACGCTTTTAAAGTTTTATCTAAAATGGAAGCACACAGCAAACGCCTGCAGATCTTACTTAGAATCCTGTTCCCCATGAGATCCACTCACCTCGTCTTTCACTGGCATTTAAATCTCCAATACGTGAGACCACATAGGTAAATTGTATGCTCTGTAATGTCGTTGATTTTGGTATCTGTAGCTGAATATATTAAAATTCTAAAATGCTCTAGGAACTTTAGAGGAAGAGTAGAAGACAAGCATGTTTGCTCCCAGCCAGTTGAACAAACAATCAGACGGATTGTTTATTTGTATTATTTTAAAAATACTTTTTATTTTAGAATAGGTTTCAGATTTATAGGAGAGTTGCAGGAATATCACAGAGTTCTCTATACCCACACCTGATTTCCTTCATTGTTCACATTACTGTGCACATCTGTGGCAACTAAAGGAACAATATCGATACATTATCATTAACAAAGCTCCTTACTTTATTTGGATCATCTTAGGGTTTGCCTAAAGTCCTTTCTGTTGAAGCCCCTTAAAACAGAATCATGTGTTATATGATAAAAAAAAATGTGTACCTTATGGATAAATTAATGGATAAAGTGATTGTCAGTAAAATGACAACGATGTTAAGAAAGTGACCTTGAGTGAAAATTGCATAAGCAGACTCTTTTCTTGAACTCTTTTCTCTGGTCTCTGCTTTGTTCCCCGCGAGGTCGCTGGCAGAGTCCTCAGCCTGCTCCACCTGGTGGCGGGTGCTGGCGCCCCGCAGCTGCTGTCTGAGGCTGGTCTCTCCAGACAGAGGGTAAGGTCAGCAGCACCTTGCATTCACTCCCGGTCTGCAGGTGGAGGCAAATGCATTCAGTGTTCCCCTGGCCAGTTCCCCGCACCACAGTGACTTGCAACAGCTTTGGCCTTAATGAAGGTGAAAAGAAGGCCTGGTCCCTGTTTTCCCACGTCTTGAAACCTACAAGATTTGTTCTCAAACACCACCATTAATGAGAAATATCTATTACTAACGGATCAGGGATGGAGGGCTTGCTTTATGGAAATCATCTCCACACAATGCTCCCAGATACCGAGCTCCCAAGCGTTCTTTGAAATACGGGTGAGCAGCAGACGATTGAAAAAAAAATCTGTTTAACTCAGTGTGGCTGCTTTTGAGCAACTTGATGGTGTCAGGCAGGGGACTCGATCTTCTGGAGCCTCGACTCTTCTGATGAAGGGGTTGGAGTAGATGTGATCTCTCCTTACGCTAACCTCCTTTGGATTTGTGGCTTCGAAACTGTCCCGCATAAGGCTTATTGCTGCCTTTGTATCGAGGTTACTTTCTTAACGTTGTTGTGGTTTTTACTCTGTTGTGGTTTTTACAATCACCTTGAAGAGGAGAAAAATTAATTTTTGTTTAAATAGCAAGTACAAATGAGTTGTCTTCAAGGTAACTAGTTATTTGATTTATCACAGTTGGTTTGTTTTCAAAGTTTACTTTTTGTGTAGAGACACAATATAACACATGCAATGGAATCAATAAAGATGGAAATATATAATGATGATGAAATGTGGTTGTCATCCTTGGTATCTTCGTATCCAAAAAAATATATATATACCAATGAGTGAAACTAATATTTTTGACTCAGAGGTAGTCCTTAAAACCTCCTAGTAGCAACAATATCAGCCCGTTGCATTGGTTTTCTAAGTATATGCAAAGCAGGTAAGAGATGCCTTTCATAAAAGGAATGACTGCGTTGACTGTCAAATAGGAAGACATCAAAGTCAAGGAAGAGAGTAAGTAGCTCAGGACTTGGGGTACAAATGGTTACTAGGGTTAGCCATCGGCTTTGGTCTTCCCGTTCCACATGTAGCCATATAGTTTACATAAAGTATCCCTCCAGAGGATCAGAAAGAACAGATTTATGGGACCAGATGTGAGTTAGCATTCCTACAGGTGTGGCTCTGCAGCTGAAAGAACATGTTGTACTAGGGATGGAGTTTCTCGTTATGTAATCAATATAAATTACCACTAGACTTTCACAGGGGTTGATAAAGAAAACATGTGTCATTTGGATTGGCCTCTGGTATATAAAAGAAACTTGCTTCACTTGGGGGCACAACGTGAAAAAATGCACCATTTCGTATTTTTATAAAAGACCTGGTAGCCAATACCACCAGAGTGACCGGGCACAGCAGTGCCAGTTTGCACGCAGAGGAAATAGCTGGTGAATAGATGGAAGTGGTGTTTATGTGTTTTCCTTCATCGAGAAAGACAGGGAACCATTCATAAATATTTATAAAGCCTCTCAGCATCGGATAGGAGAGGGCCAAAAGGATGAGAATGATTAGGAGACTGGTGAAAACAAAACAAAACACAAAACAACAAAAAACACAAGGGGGAAGATGAAAAAGAGTAGAATTGGTTGAACTGAGGAGGCAAACATCTCATTTTAAATGGCACAGATAGCCAGGTCTAAAGTCAGGCCTATAAAAGAGATTAATTCGGGACCAGGGTGAGTAGCTCAGTTGCTTAGAGTGTCAGCCAATATTTCAAGGTTGTGGGTTTGATCCCGGTCAAGGCACATACAAGAATCAACCAATGAATGTATGAATAAGTGGAATAACAAATCAATATTCCTCTCTCTAAAAATCAATAAACTAAAAAATATTTAACTTCATAAATTGCAGAGCATTTACAAAAAGAGTTAAAATGTTGATTAACTTTGTGTCAATAAGTAACACAAATGGTTTCATCTTATTTTTTAAAAATTTTCATAATTTTAATTTTTAATTACAATTGACATTCAGTATTCTTATTTTTTTGTTTCAGGTGAACAGCTTAGTGGTTAGACAATTATATAATTTATGAAGTGGTCCCTTTGACAATTCTAGTTACAACCCAGCACCATACATAGTTATTAACAATATTAGAGGCCCAGAGCATGAAATAATATGTGGGAGGGATGTATGTGTCCCTCAGCCCAGCCTGCACCTCTCCAATCTGGAACATCCTTTTCACAATCCAGGGTTGCTGGCTCCCAACTGCTCGCCTTCCTGCTTGCCTGATTGCCCCTAGTCACTTCTGCCTGCCAGCTTGATCACCCCCTAACCACTCCCCTGCCAGCCTGACAACACCTAATTGCTCCCCTGCCTGCCTGATTACCCCTAATTGCCTTCCCCTGCTGGCCTGGTCACATCTAATTGCCCTTTCCTGCCAGCCTGGTCACCCCTAACTGCCCTCCCCTGCAGGTGTGGGTCCCCACCTGCCCTCCTCTGTCAGTCTGGATCCCTTCCAACTACCCACCTTTGCTGGCTTGATCACCCATAACTGCCCTCCCCTGCTGGCCATCTTGTGGTGACCATCTTGTGTCCACATGGGGATGGCCATGTTGTGTTGGAGTGATGGTCAATTTGCATATTACCATTTTATTAGGTAGGATTATTCACTATATTCCCTATGCTGTACTCAATATCCACATAACTATTTTGGAATTACCAATTTGTACTTTTTTTAATTTTATCTTTATTGTTGAAAATATCACAGCATCACTCCTCCCCCCCCCCCCTCATGCCTTCATCAAACTATTGTCCATGGGTTATGCATATATGCATGTACTGGTAAGTTCTTTAGTTAAGCTCTTCCAGTGCCTCCCACACACACCATTCACACTGAAATTTCATCAGTCTGTTTCTATCCTTCCATGTTTCTGTTTCTATTTTGTTCATTAGATTCTACATGTAAGTGAGATCATGTGATACTTGTCTTTCTCTGACTGGCTTATTTTGCTTAGCATAATACTCTCCAGGTCCCTCCATGCTATCTCAAAGAGTAAGAGATTCCCCCCTTTTTGCTGCTGCATAGTATTCCATTGTGTGAATGTACCACAGCTTTAAAAAATATATTTTTATTTGTTTCCGAGGGGAAGGGAGAGGGAGAGAGAGATAGAAACATCAATGATGAGAGAGAATCATTGATTGGCTGCCTCCTGAGGATAGAGCCCACAACTGGGGCATGTGCCCTTGACTAGAATTGAAACCAGGACACTCAGTCTGCAGGCCAACACTCTATCCACTGAATCACCAACTAGGTCTACCACAGCTTTTTTATCCACTCATCTACTAATGGGCACTTGATCTGTTCCCAGATATTAGCTATTGTAAATAGCCCTGCTTACATTCTTTCTGATTAGGATATATTCCTAGAAGTGTAATCACTAGGTCAAATGGCAATTGCATTTTTAATTTTTTGAGGAATCTCTATGCTGTTTTCTATAGCGGCTGCACCAGTCTGCATTCCCATTAGTAGTGTACTAGGGTTCCCTTTTCTTCACATCCTTGCCAGTACTTGATTTGTTGATAGTAGCCATTCTGGCAGATGTAAGGTGATACCTTGTTGTCATTTTAATTTGCATCTCTCTGATGATTAGTGACTCTGAACATTTTTTTCATATAGCTCTTGCCATATGTATGTCCTTTCTGGAGAAGTGTCTTTTGCCCATTTTGTCCTGCTTAAGTCCTTTGTCCATTTTATAAATTGGATTGCCTTCCTTTTGTTAGGTTGTATGAATTCTTTATCTATTTTGGAAATTAACTCCTTATCTGATGCCATTGGCAAATATGTCCTACTATACAGTGGATTCCCTTTTCATTTTGATGGTGGTTTCTTTAGCAGTACAGAAGCTTTTTATTTTGATGTAGTCCCATTTGTTTATTTTCTCCTTAGTTTCCTTTGCCCTAGTAAATGTATCCATAAACATATTGCTACGAGAAATGTCTGAGATTTTGCTGCCTCTGGTTTATTCTAAGACTTTAATGGTTTCAGAACTTACATTTAAATCTTTTATCCATTTTGAGTTTATTCTTGTGTATGGTATAAGATGATGGTCTAGTTTCATTTTTTTACATGTACCTGTCCATTTTTCCCAACACCACTTATTGAAGAGACTGTATTTACTTCATTCTATGCTCTTTCCTCCTTTGTTAAATATTAATTAAGTGTAATGGCTTGGGTTGATTTCTGGGTTTTCTGTTATATTCCATTGGTCTATATGCCTGCTCTTGTGCCAATATGAGGCAGGTTTGATCAAAATGGCTTTGTGATATAATTTGATATCCGTTATGGTGATTCCTCCTACTTTGTTTTTCTTTCTCAAAATTGCTGTGGCTATTTGGGATCTTTTTTTGATTCCATATAAATTTTTGGAGTATTTATTCTAGATCTGTGAAATATGCCATTGATATTTTAAGAATTGTTTTGAATCTATAGATTGCTTTGTGTAGTATGGATGTTTTATTGATGTTAATTCTTTTGATCCATGAACACGGTATATTTTTCCACTTGTTTATGTCTTCCTCTATTTCTTTTTTCCAATGTCCTATAGTTTTCTGAGTATGGGTCTTTTACCTCCTTTGTTTTTATCCTAGGTATCTTAATATTTTTGTTGCTATGGTAAATGGGATTATTTTAGTTTCCCTTTCTGTGAGTTCATTATTGGTGTATAAAAAAAATGCCATCAATTTCTTAGTGTTCATTTTGTTTCCTGCTACATTGCCAAATTCACTTATTAAATTTAGTAGATTTTTGGTGGAATATTTAGGGTTCTCTATGTACACTATCATGTCATCTTCGAGTAATGACAGTTTTACTTCCTCCTTTCCAATTTGGATGCCTTTTATATTTTCTTCTTATCCGATTGCTATGGCTAGGACTTCCAGTATTATGTTGAACAAGAGTGATGAAAGTGGATATTCCTGTCTTGTTTCTGTTCTGAGGGGAAATGGTTTTAGGTTGTCCTTTTATATTAGAAATCCTTTGCTACCCATTGGCTTCAGTTTCCATGATCACTTGAGCTGGGAGTGTCCAAGAGTATTTGTTTTGTGTGTTGTGTGTGCCCTCCTGTTGCAGTTGAGCCTTGATTGCTGTTGGCATGCCAGTGGGTGGGATGACTAGCTGTGAGGATTGGACGTGACCACAGCTTAGTAGCTGCTATGTGAGGACTGACTCCACAGATCAGGGTTTGCCTCAGCAGGGTCTGGTCCCTGCCAAAACCTCCCTTTGGGTGAGCCACATTTAGAGCTAATCAGATGATGCTCTGTTGTGGTCTGAAGCTGGACATCAGGTGTGCTGGTTCTGGAGGGACTCTGATGTAGGTCAATGTCAGTTTCTGCCTGTGACTAGCTCTCTAAAACTTCTCAAAATGTACCTGCATTACCTTCTAGATTTCAATGTTGATCCTAAAAAATCTGATGCCATTTGGATTCCTGACTATTTGCATATTCCCTATTGTTTTTCTCTGGAAGTATATAAAATATTCTATTTTTCTTTAATATTCTGAAATTTTATGACCATGCTTCCTGGTATCATTTGGATTTTTATTCATTCTGTTGAATACCTAGTGGGCCTGGTCAATCTAGAAAAATACATCTTTTAGTTATAGGAAAAATTTTTATATCATTTTGGTGATAATTTTTTCCTACTGTATTCTGTGTCTTCCCTCTCTCTTCTGCATCTCCTAAACTGATCTTTTGATTTTTGTATTTTCTTAAATAATTATTTTTACTTTTCTGTATCTTATGATAATATCTGAGAAGTTTCCTTAATTTTGGCTTTATATTCATTGTTTTTGACCTTGGTATTTTTAATTTCCATTAGTTCTTTTGTTGTTTTTGTTTAAGATGTTCCTTTTTATAATATACTGATTTTTTCCCCAAAAAGACAATAGTTTTTCCCCCCCAGAGATACAATAATTCTCCTATCTCCTTGGAAATATCATTTCTATTTTGGCTCATTAATCAATAGAGCCAAATATCAACAGTACAACCATCGAAATTTCTTTTGAGAGCCAAAGTGTTTAAACTTAAACTTCTTCTAATGCAACTTCTTCAAAATAGACTCGCCCAGGCCGTGGTATTGTGTGGAAGAGCCACACTCAAGGGGCCAAAGAGCCGCATGTGGCTCATGAGCCGCAGTTTACTGACCACGGGCCTAGATTGTAAAGGGTTAGTGGGCTAGTTCCTATTCGCCTTCCCTGGTCCCTGTCGGTTTCACCATTTTTAGATTGTGTTCCCCATTAGTTTCCCGGTTGTAATTTCTAAGCAGGTAGTTTGGATTTGGGTCTCATTCCCTCACACAGAAAGAGGTTTTCTCCCTCTCAGGCCTTAGTTCTATCTCTTGGTAATAGTTTGCTTCCCCACTGGTAGGTTACCATGGTTAGAGTATTCCTATTTCAGCTCATAGAAGGAACACAACCTTCCTAGCTCTTGGCTCTCAGAAGGAACCCAGTTGCAGTTTTCTGCCATATCACCATACCACACCTTTAGCTCAGGCTAACCTCTCTGACTTCGAATTCCCTCTGTATTCAGTAACCTAAAGATGTGTTTCTCTTGCTTTCAAGCTGATTTAAGTGTTCCTCTATGTTTTTCTTACCTTTTTTTCTGCAACATGTGTGTGTTTGAAGAAGAATAGGAATACTTCTGGGATCTGCTTCGTCCACCATGTTGAACAAAAACATGGCAGACTAAAGTAATTGAATCTAAATTCTTGCCTCTTAGAGCAAATGACAATCTCTAAGGTTGTTTGTGTATGTGTTATCAATCCTTAGGCATTGACTTTTATGTACTAAAAGGCTTTTCTATTAGAATTCTTAGAGTATTTATTTTTCTACATATTGTATATCAAATAATTTAAATCACTTGATAAACTGGTAATTTTGGGATATTAGCCAGGTGGGAAATATTTTTTGGGATAGTTTTTCTTATCACAACCTGGATTCTAAAAAATAGGTCTGATAGATAAAACAGATAAACTGAATGCTTTGGAATATCCTGGTAGCCACTGCCTCCTTTTTTTTTTTTTTTAGCTTTCAAATTTTCACCTTTCTCTTCATTCAGTTTGCATTATCAGTTGAAGAAAAATGTATTAGCCTAGTGCAGATGTAGCCTTGAATATATTTTGAAAGATAATTTGTTGCCTCCTGAGATGGTAAGTATAGTGGAAGGAAGATACTGAGAAAGGCAAGGATCTGTATTTGTGTGCACGTAGAGAAACATGGTGATGATCAGAAGAGCTAGCCCTGGCCCTTCTATTTTTCCATGCTCAACCTCTTTAATAGGAGTGATTTTTCTAATGAGAGAAATGGAAATCTTACTCCTTGAGGATTATGAGGAATCTGGAGATTATATAGATATAGATATAGATATAGATATAGATATAGATATAGATATAGATATAGATATAGATATAGATATAGATATTAGCTTAACCGTACCATATTCTTTTTATAATGACCCTAGAGGCCAGGTGCATGAAATGTGTGCATGGGTAGGGTCCCTAGGCCTGGCAGGTGATCAGGGTGGATCAGGGCCTTCCTCCTGGCTGCCAGCTGCTGACCAGGGCCTCCCTTCGTTCCACTCCACCCCCTGCTGGTCAGCGCATGTCATAATGAGTGACAGAACTCCTGGTCTCCAGGTCAAACTCCAGAGGGGAATACTTTGCATATTAGTCTTTTATATAGAGAGATTAGTCTCCGAGATGAGGTTCTGCACACGTGCAGTCATGCATTACCCAGCAGCACGAAGACAATTTAAAAACTTGTTCTGTGCACTTGGGAAAGTTCTCTCTGTCCTTTTTATTGCTGCAGCAAGCACCTTATGCAAAAGGTTCACTCCCTGGAAATGTTACAATGTTCTGATGGCAGCAGGATCGGCTTCCCTTCTAGCCAGGCGCAAGTAGGTCATTAAAATGGGCATAGTCCCTCGATTTAGGGCACTCTTCCAGATCAGGGCTTGCCAGGTTCTTAATCCTTATACACACTCGGATGGAGATGCCTGTACAAGCATTTCTAGCCAACCAATCACATATATTGAACACTCATCCTTTTGCCAAGTGGAAAAAAAAAAACTATTCCTACATACTTTACTGCTCTTTAGCAGACCTTCCGGTATGAATTTAGATAGTGGTTTTTAAAACATCCATCATATGCTTTCTGGGGTGTGTACCTCTAAGTAGAGTCCTTCATATAGTAACTAACGGTAGTATCGAGGTTCCAGATTAGAGTTAATTTACACACACATGCACACATTGTCCACACTGGAGTACTTTAAAATGCATTTCCAATGATATGACACTGAGCTAAGTCTTTGATGAGGGTCTCATTCCCAAGGGATAAAAAAATAAAAAAGTAGTTACAGATTTTAGATGAAAATAAGCTAATAATAAGAAAATGGTACAACTAGGGGGAAAGACTAACCCATAGAAAAAAATCTATATTTTTACTAAAGAAATAATACGAAGGCTAGAATCGATTAGGATTTTATATTCCTCCAAGCTTCCTACTTTCAAACTAAAATCACCAGTGAAAGTTCATGTATACTATTGGGGACACAATTACTCTATCTGCTACCAATCTTGCTCCTGGCCTTTGACTGACCTTGCCAATTAAATAGCTTCAGAATTCTTTTCAACTCCGTACTCTAAGCATCTGAAGCTGGTAGGTGAGAATTGATAGACGAGGGAGAACTGGGTGCAGGAAAACAGGCATGGAGTCTCTACTGTCTGTCAGGCTCATGGAAAATACCGAACCCTTGTGAGCTTCCGTTTCCTCCCCTGTAAAGAGGGTAGGGATGGGTGTTATGAGAACTACGTGAAATAATATAAATAACTTAGCACAGAGCCCATAGAGGTTCAATAAATGTTAGTTCTCTCCTCTCCCAGCCATAATTTCCACCCTCCCCCCCAGCCGATATATGTTACTTTTAGCTCATGTCTTTTCCAGGTGAACACTTTTTCATCTAGAACAAAATGTACATTCAGCAGGGTACAGTTGTCTCTGTTTTGACTGTCAGTTTTAGTCATGTCTGTCGTTTTTTATTTTTCCAACATGAAAAGAGAGGTTTAGAGTAGTCACATTGGAAAAACAAAGAAAATAAGATTAAAATTCCCTCAACTCAGCTTTGGAGCCACTCAAATATTAATGCCTTGACAGCTTAGTCACAATCGCAAAGGGCTGGGAGCCAACGTTTTGCTTTGTATTGCAGAGGTGATGAGAACATATCTTCATTGCTTTAGAAAAAACTAAGTTATACAGACAGAAATGGAACATGGGAGCCAAATTCCACAGGAACACCCTCGAGTTTAAGGCCTTTCCCCCCTATCTTTTGACAATATTTATAAAACCAAAGACTATAAAGTTTTAAAAGGAATCTTGGATGGCTTACAGAGATAGTAAGGTCACCCAAATACTTACAAGATATTGCATTTTTATAAAAGGTTTAAAATTGATGAATATTATTCTCAGAAGTAGCATAAACTTAAGAATCATAAATGCTTACTAAGAGTAAACATATTATGACTAGTTGTCAATTGCTGTCTAATCGGCCCAATTGGCCTAATCCTTCATTTTCAGCACATAAACTTAAATCCTGTCCATATGAAATAAATCAAATGGTTGGAGATGGCCAATGGTCCAATGGTGTGCTCTCAGCTGTTTTAATCGGTGTTTTCTAAATACTCTCAGTTTCTGACACATCACACCTTTAAACTGCCAGATTATGCCTTCTGATGAATCTATTCTTTCTTTCCCGAGTTGGTTATCATTATAGCAAGACTTATTTACAAGAATATGTGCTATGAACTCACTATCAGTAGGATTGATGCATGTTGTTTTTTCCAATAGTTAATATATTTTTGCCCAGCACCCTAAAAACAGTGTGTTCTTAGATGCTTCATGGGGTCAGAAGCTAGTCTGCAACCATTCAACAGGCTAGTGAGAGGATCAAACCATTGACTTCTTCCTGAGTGCTCCCCCTTGTGGTGGAAGGAGGCTTTCTCCTTTCCTGCACCCAAGCGTGTGCCAATTTTTGAAACGACTGTAACAAAATCCAGTTTACTACCTGTGAAGTCTGCCCTGGCCTTCATTCTGTTCTCAGCCTTTGCATGCTCAGCCTGTGAGGGCCTCCCCATTCTCTCTTAGCTGACAGTGCAGCTGGTGGGTGGGTGTAGGCAAGCTTCCTGGGCAGCTCCTGGCCCAGGTAGGAATGACTTATCACCAAGGTTGCATACATATTTCTTCAAGAACTTGCTTGTCAACATGAGGTGTCCAGCTAAGAAGACTGTTTCTTTGGTCTTAGGTGCTCTCCCATTCACTCTCTACTGATTGAAAGTCAATCCACAATTCCAAATTCAACTCACATACCACCACCTCCTCATTGTTTCAGTCAGAATGAATGCTTCTCCTCCTGAGTTCCCACAGCTTGATGTCTGTGTATTATCTCTGATCTTCAGGGTATACTATTATTGCTCCCGCTACTTCCCCACCGGGCAGGAATATAAGCTTCATTAACCTCTGTAGATCCTGTCTTCACTGCCACGCACAACCTCAAGCACAAGGTAGAGGGTCAACAAATGCTGAACTGGATTCAACTAATTGAAGATAGGAATGTTCACTGATACTGTATTAATTTTTCTAATATTACCCTACCTGCCTGGAAATTTTACCTGGGGAGAGGGGTTGCCAAGTACAATCAAAGTTTTCTTTTTTTAAAAAAATATATATTTTATTGATTTTTTTACAGAGAGGAAGAGAGAGGGATAGAGTTAGAAACATCCATGAGAGAGAATCATCAATCAGCTGCCTCTTGCACACCCCCTCCTGGGGATGTGCCCGCAACCAAGGCACATGCCCTTGACCGGAATCGAACCTGAAACCTTTCAGTCTGCAGGCTGATGCTCTATCCACTGAGCCAAACCGGTTTGGGCACAATCAAAGTTTTCTAAACACACAGGCTGATAGAGTGGATTGTTCAAAAAAGTTATTCAGGATGCTCTGGTCGCGCCTCACCAACCCTCATCCCGGTTGAGAACTTTCAAAGAAGTCTCTCCATCCAAGAAACATCATTAAGAACCTTCTATTCATTTTATGAAACCTCATCAAACTAGCCATGGATGCATTTTCATCACACTTGAAGTTTAATTGACTGATAGCTCAGACACGATGGAAATACTTAGGTTATCTTAAATTGCATTTAAACAAAATCATTTATGTGCCATCTATTAAAAAGGGGCTTCTTAGACGGGCTATTTTTAATGTGTCCTAAACATTAAAACTGCAGCGGGCCAATGCTCCCTCTTTGCCTGTCACTCCAGAAGCCCATTTGGACATGTTCTCTCCCTGATCTGGTCTCTCGCCCCACTGGCTACAGAGTAGTGCGTTTTTGTTTGAAAGGGTCAAAACATTCAAAATCTGACATCCAAAATATGTGCTTATTTTTTCCCCTGGAGTCAAAACCCCTGAAGTATAAATTCTTTTTAAATGAAGAAAGCAGTGCCAAAAGGAACGAAATATTTTTGGTCCCTCTCCAAAACAGAGAGATAGCACTGGAACAGGAAGTGGATGATTTAAATATCCACTCGGCATCTTGGCAACATATTTATGTTTCAGGGACTTAAGGTTAGAAGGTTTTAGTCTGGCCTGGGAACACTCTATCTTCCCCTAGGGTTTGGAGCTTTGGGGAAAACTTTCAAGCACTTATTAATATTTGCCATTAACCATTTTCCTGAGACTAGACTGTAACTGAGAATGTCAAAGAACAGTGTTCCTAGCATACTGCATGCCAGCATTATTCTGTTGCTTCTTTTGATTATCGTTTTAGCTTGGTATGGTGGAATGTTGTTTTATTTTCTATAATGAAAAAAAGACTGCAGTCCCCAGTTCTTTTAACTACTTCTCTCAAAGCTGGAACTACACAGAATGACAGAAGAAGCAGAATGCAAACTTGGAGTTTATTTAATTGTGTATATGCTGTTCCTAAGGACCACTTAAGTGCCCATCCTCCAGGAAATTTCCCCTCACTCCTGTCTGCGTTACGTGCCTCTGTGTTCTCATAAGAGCGCATGTCCATACCCAACATCATTTCTTTTCTTTTCCTTACTTTCTTTTTCTTTCCTTCTCCCTTTCCTTCTATTTCTCTTCCTTCCCCTCCCTCCTTTTTTCATTCTTTCAGGTAGTAGCTTGTAGGCCACTTGCTGAACTTTGGATTTTATTCTATACTGGAGGCCGGGTGCATGAAATTCGTGCACAGTTAGGATTCCTAGGGCTGGCCGGTGATCAGGGCTGATTGGGGCTTTCTGCATGCCGGTGGGGCTTTCCTTCCCTGGCTGCCAGCTGCTGGCCAGACCCTTCCTTCATTCTGTGCCACCCCATGGTGATCAGCACATGTGATAGAGAGCAATTGAACTCCCAGTCTCCCAGTCAAAATTCCCGAGTAGACACTTTGCATATTAGCCATATATATATGAATCAGGAAGCAATTGGAAAGTTGTGACTTAGAGTTTACATCTGGCTGCTGTGTTGAAAACAAAATAGCAAGGTGAGGGCGTGGAGGGGGAGCTGATGTAACTGAAAGATAATGATGGCTCAGGCTAGGTGGCACTGGTGGAAGTAGTGAAAAACAATCATAGTCTAGATATGCATTTTGAACATGGGTCATCAGGATTTGCTAATGAATTGGGTTGAAAGAGAAAGAGGCAGTGGTGTTCTGGAGCCAGCTCATTGGGGCTTGTGGGAACTGATAGTTAAATCTTTAGGAATTTGGTGAACCAGTTGTTAAACACAAGCCATATCACAAATTAAATTATGTAAACTTCTAGTTAAATATTATATTAAAACAAAAGGATATACATACTAAAAATTTATCACTCCCTAATTATTTACTACATGTACAATTATTTGTGCCTTTGAAATTATTTATATCCTTTGTTTCTGTGTCATGGAAATATTATGTAATGGTGTGCCACTGTGCATTTCTTTCCAACTCAGTGTTCAACGGTGTGACATGTGTAGCTAGAGATGGATAATGGTGGGAATATTTACACAGGGAAGTTGGGTCTTTCCCTATGACCCACCCTTCAGAACTGAGAGCCTACTGTTGCACGTTTATCAGCACACCACTTGGAAGAGGAGTAAAAAATGAGCTCAAGGTTTTTTAGTTTAAGAAACTAGAAAATGGAGTTTTCATTTACCAAGTTTGGGAAGATAGAGAAGGAGGAGATGTGGGGGTGGAAATCAGTAGTTTGGTTTGATACATTTCAGATTAGATATGACAGTTATGCACCCGATTGGAACTGTTAAACGGGCAGTTGGATGAACAAGTCTGGGGTTCAGGGAGAGGTCCTGGGGGAAGATGTATATTTGAGAGTCACCAGCATTTGCATGATGTTTAATGCCAAGAGACGAGATGAGATCAGGGCAGTTTGGTAGGTAGAGAAACACAGTCCAGGACAATTTCTGGAGTCCTCCAACCTTTAAAGATCTGAGTGAGGACCAGGAACCAGCAGAGGAGACCAAGACAAACAGCTAATAATAGAGGGAGAAGGAAAAGGGTATGATATGCTAGAAGCCTAATGAAGGAAGGGCTTCCAAAAGGAATAAGTGATAGACTGTCAGATGCTAATAGGTTATATAAGATAATAACTGATCATTGATCATTGGATTTAGCAGTGTATAAATATTAATGATATTGGGGGTGGGAGGAGAAGCAGGGGGGGGGGGGAATCCTGCTCAGTAGAGACAACTCTTCCCAGAATTTTTGCTGAAAGAGGAGAGGGCTGGAATAGTTGCTGGTGAGTCATGCGCCTTTAGTTCTTTTCTTAATGTAAGATGAGATATATTTAGGTGTGCTTGTATGATGATGGGAATAATCCAGTGGAATGAGATACACTGATGATGCAGATGGGACAATTGTTAGAACAATAACCTTTGCGTAAGGTGTTAGAGGATGGAAGCCAGATTGTAAGTGGAAAGGTTGGCCTTGGGTAGGAGCTTGGACAAAGAAGGCTTTATTGCAGCAGAAAAGAAGTTTAAATTATCTGAATTCAGCTCTAGACCAATTGGAAAAGATGGGGGTGGGAGCCTGTGAAGTTTTCATCTGTTCACCTCCATTTTTTAAATGAAGTTGATCAGCAAAGCATAGAAAAAGAGGTTGTTTGGGAGGTTTTAGAAGAGAGGATGTTTGAACTTGGGAAACATAGAATTGCCAGATAGCACTAAGGACCCACGTGACATTAATGGTAATGAATCTTAAGTAAAACCAGTCAGTTTGCTGTGAGTTTTCCTGCAGTTGGGTTCAGTTGCTGGCCGCTTTACCCAGTAACATTTAGAGTGATGAATCATCTGATGTTCACTGGAAAAGGAGGTGGATAGCTGAGGTTACATTGAAGGACAAGATCATTAGAGGAAAGGAGCTCAAAAAAACTAAGAAGCCAAGGTATTAGAAGGATCTCGTACATGACTAGTTGAAATTACTGAGAATTATGGCAGACATTGCATTGAAAAAAAGTTACAACCAGGAGGAAAGCCTTCTAGAAATAAAGGGAGTAATGCATGAATCAGTAAATGACTGAAACAAGGAGGGGTAGTGGGTAGTATTTTAGAGAAAAAATAAGGTATGAAAAATGGCAAAGAGGGGTAAAGAGGACATCTCCACCTCCAGGCTCTATGGCCCAAGGGTATGGATGTCAGAGGACTGTAAATTGAAAGGAGATAAAAGAAACATGGAGTTGGACAGAACATTCAAAGAAGGGTTTAGGATACAGGGTCTTGGCTGATGATTGGTCCTGAGTTCTAGAAAAGTCAGGAAGGTGTATGATGTGAGATCAAAGCAGGAGATGCATAGATAGATCCAGTTGAGCATGGGAATATGGGCAATGCAGGAGGATCTGGAAGTCTTGGAAGTCTGCAGAATGTAGGGCATGATACAAGCAGTCCTGACAGTCTCGCATGCTGGCTGTAATCCTGAGAGTGAGACTGTAATGAAGAGGGAGGGATTTCCTTTCAGGAACATGGAGAATTCTGGGTGTGTGCCTTTTCACTCCTGCTGAGAGCTCAGTGGGGGTTTGGGGCGTGGTTGTTTACTGGAGCACACAGGGCTGTAGAGACCACCTTCACTCCTGCATGATAATCATTCCCTCTTTTCAGCACTTATCTCACCACGGTTTAATAACCTCTGTACTTGACAGTCTTCCTCACAACTTGAACTTTATCTGCCTCATGTCTGTATCCCTAGCCCTGGAATTGCACTGCAATAAGCTCAGGAATATAAGTGAATGAATGAATGAATGAATGAATGAGATCTGAATGAATGGTAAATCTGTAATGACTTAGCAATGAGGGGAGGGGGAAAGCAAAATAGCAAACAAAGTGAGAAGCAGTTTCTGCTCTCATCCTAGATCTCTCCTCAAAAGACTTCTCCCTCCTGAATTTTGAACTCACTAGACTCTTGACTCCCACTTGCAGTCTCAGCCCAACCCCTTGCTCTCTGTCTTTCTGACTGGACTTTATTACCATCTATGTCACAGTGTTTCCCAGAGTGTGGCACGAGTACCTCCAGGGGTACGGGAAGAGTTTGGTAAGAGCTACTCCAAATTATTTGAAAGATCTTATGTTGCCATTCCTAGATCATGTGTACATTCTCGGAAACAAAACCATTCCTGAACAGTCTCTTCCTGTTCAGTTAATTTAAGCTAGCAGTTGGCTGTTTTGTATGTACAACATCAATTAGTTTGGAAGATTCATGTTTATGTGGCTGCTTTGACTGAACTGGCATTTTGGAGGATTTATAGAGTCTTCAAATGAATGGGTAAAATTTAGAGAGTAAGGACACTTTGAAGTGAGCGGTGCTGGCATATGATCAATACCTTCAGCCAAAAGACGGGAGAAGACAATCCCAGTGCTTCCAGCACTGGTTACATTGGATCGACAGCTCCATGGCTCAGTCAGAAGGAAGAGCAATGAACTTAAGCTTCTTTGAACTTTTCCGATGGAATCTGTTTTCTTTCTGGCTTTATAAATAGTCATTTACCTTTTGTTTTGGTAAAGTGGCTGTTATAGGAATAGAGGCAGGATTCATTGAGCTGGATTATCTGTTGTAGAGAATGTTAGTGCTAACACCAGAGCAACGAAGTGCTGTTTACATTTGCTAGGAACTTGTGATTGCTTCCGTTTTTTGTTTTATCTTACTGTTTTTTACCTCTAGCATTTTTATGTAGGGTCAAACTTGCCAGGAACGCACCTCTGGAGTAGTAAAAGGTGGGCAAGTTTGCTGGGAGGGGAGGGGGGGAACCTTCCGTAAGACTATGTTAAAGAAGGATTCTATACAGATAGACAGTCCCAACAGACAGACATGTGCTGGCTTGAGCTGGTTAAAAAGGACTTTTTCCTTTATCTGCTCTTTTTGACCGCTGATATTAATTTTAATATTTTTCATTTTTTAACTTTCTATTTTGAAATAATTATAGACTAGCAGGAAGTTACAAAAATAGTACAGAGCAGTCCCAAGAACCCTTCACCCAGTTTTCCCCAGTGCTAATATCTTATGTAACTACAGCCCATTATTAAAACCCAAGAAACTGACATTGGTACAACCCGCCGATCTTCAGATAGGAAGGACTTTTTCAAACAAGATTAATTCAGAACAACCGCAGCCTTTTACAAGGAAGTATCTGGGTTTTGATAATTGGGCAATTTTCCACACTTTGAAGAGACAAGCTCACCTTCGACTGAGCTTTTTAAAAAAATGTTTTTATTGATTTTTAAGAGAGAGGGAGAGAGATAAAAACATGGATGAGAGAGAAACATTGACCAACTGCCTCCTGCACAACTCCTACTAGGAATCAAGCCTGCATCCCAAGCATGTGCCCTGACCAGGAATCTAACCACAAGCTCTCAATGCAGGGATGATGTTCAACCAACTGAGCAACACTGGCCAGGGCTCAACAAAGGTCTTTTTAAAAATTACATTTTTTTCCTAAAAGATTGTCTTCATAAAGTCCAACCTGTTAAGCTCAGAGCACAGACATTGTTCCATTTCACAAAGTATACAAAAGCTAAATGGTCAAACCACATGGAAGGCAGAAATCAGTTGGCAAAAAGTATTTAGGAATTTAAAGGGAGCAGGCATTCTCTTACTAATTCACTATTTAAAAGTCTTTCAAGATAGAAGATACCATTTTTTATTTGCCCGTATAGGATTTGCCTGAAAAGTCACAGGTATGTGGCAGCAAGATTGAAATTTCAAACAATAGTGTTCCTCACAGTAACTTTCAACCATTTAGCTATAATTTCATCTGTAATGAAGCCACAAGAGTTTACCCTTTTCTCCCTTTTCCTCTTAACTGTTTTTGAGTTGTATATGCAAAGATCATGTTCCTTGTAAAAGGAGGCAACACACCCATACCGTGTTTCCCCAAAAATAAGACATCCTCCGAAAATAAGACCTACTTACAGGTTTCCTTCTGAGTGAAATATAAGGCATCAAAAATTAATATAAGACACTGTCTTATTTTCGGGGAAACGGTTTACACACGCATTCACAGAGTTGAGTTGTTTTATTTTATTTTGTTTACTGCTACACAATTACACTATTCTGAGTGCAAACAGCAAAATATTCTGAGGGGAGCACAATATTTCAATTTTCAAGATTACTATTTATTGGTAATGAATTTAGTTTTGCCAAGCAAGGATAGAACACAAATGTGGAAGTACTCCCTTAAGGTCAACAGTCAAGCCGATACCATCTAGATTCTAGACCAGATAGAAGACTGATTTGAAGTTTCAACTAGAATTTCATCTGACCCTTTTTGCTTCTTAGTTCTTAACAGTGGTTGCTAAAAGGAAAAGTAAACTGCTTTCTGATAACTAATTATTGCAGAGGACCTTCTCCTTAAAACATAGATGCATTTTATTCATGTGCTTCTCTTTTTGAGGGGTTCAGTGTTTATTTGAGGGAGGTTTATGTCAATTATCTAATCAGAAGCAGACCCCAGCCTCTGCCAGAGGTATTTTGGAATGTATGGCCTACTTCAAAGGAAGGTTCCATGTCTCCTTCCCCAGATAAACCCAATTTTTCATAGTGAAGAACAAGGTAATTAGATTTTCTTTTTTTCAGAAGAAAAATTATTTTTAGGCTGAATGTAATGGATAGTATTTCTGTGCTCAGTAAATCTTGCAATTGTCACTCCACTCTGGAAAATGTAAGTCAGCGAGCCACCACTGTGCCAGAGCTTCTGTGGGTCACCACAGAAGCAGGTCAGATGGCAGCCGTGCTCCGAGAGGCAGCTGGACACATGTGAACTTGGCATCTGTGACACCCTCCAAGATCGAAACCAAGCGGTCAACCCGTGGCAGGAGTCCACATGCCAACATTTTTGTTTATTTGTCATGGAAAACGTTAGGAGGTAAAAACAGGAGAGTAGGTGCCAGGGGTATGTGGTGGAGATTTCAATCGTGTTTGGTCAGTGAGGAAAGTCCAAACTGGCCGCTCTTCAGAGGGCCTCTCTTTGAAAGGAAAAGACAGCAATCCAAATCCCAAATCCAGATGAATGTCTTCTCCTCCTGTCTTCTCTGCGAGCTCTCCTGATTTTGCACAAAGCAAGAGGGACAGAGAACAAGTATCTGACCACATGGCACAGTGACCCCAGATGAGGCCCAGGAGGAAAAAAAAATCAAGGCCTAGAGTAGAGAACACACTTGAGACATGAGTAACACTCTCTGGGAAATTAAGAATTCTCCACTTTATAAGGATTCTATCTATACCCTCTAACTCAGCTAGCTGAAGTCTCCGCCCAGATATCACTTGCTTGGGAAAGCTTAAAAGACTCAAGTTCAGCTAATTCCCTTTCTCTGTGCTCTGACAATGCCTGATACTTTGTCTAGAGCAAGATTTTTACACTTAATTGTGGTATTTAGTATCCATATCCCTACTAGACTGCAAACTTAGTAGGACTCGGACAATGTCTCTCATATTTACAGTTTTATCTGGTTACCACTTTGGGATATACAAATTATTGGCAGAATGGTTATAGTACAAGGAGAAAGAAATCATTTTTGCTGCTCCTGGAAGATGACGTTTTGACCATATTATCCACTAGAAATGTTTAGATGATCTGAGGATCTACCTTGCACCTTAATTAATATAACTGAGATTCTCTGTGGACACTAGATGTCCATAGCTCCCCCATTTAAAAACAAAACAAAACTCTGCAATACTGACCAAATATTTTCTTCTGGGAGGTGGGGTGGAAAGAAGCAGGAGTGGTGAAGAACTGTGGAAATTTTGACTTTAAAACATATATTTGCATTTTTATTATTTGAACATGTGGACAATGGGATTCATTCCTAGAAAATTTTAAATGCTAACGTAAAACCACAATGACCATTAGAGGTGAGGGGAAGAGAAAAGTGATGCAAACTATTTATTTGCCTTTAGTCACTAGAATGCAATTGTTTTTGATTATTCTACTTAATTTGTTTAAATACAAAATGAGAGCTATACAACTGCTGGTATTATTATATAATGTAAATGTTATATGCTTTAACAGTGTAAAAATAATGATATCACTTAAAATGGGGGAGGGAGAAACTGTAAGAAAAAATGTAAGTATACAAATTTCCTTAAGTTTTGTAGTAAAATAGTAAAATCAAATAATGTCTAAAGATGGCATCTATAGTTCAGATAATAATAACTCCAGCCTGTCTGTCTGTCTATCTATCTATCTATCTATCTATCTGTCTATGTATTCTTTTTCTTTCTATCTATCTGTTTGTCTATCTATAAATTAACTACCCATCTATGTATCATTTCCTTGTTTCCATCAAAGATTTAGCAATTCTTATAAAAATGGGTATACTACGACACACTGAATTCTCCTCTTGGCCAGACACTTATAGGGGGAAAGTCTGAAACTATTAATAAAACTGTTGAGACTATATTCATGAAACAACTGACAACTTTGTGGCTTTTCACCAAATTCTTGCTCACTGCAGTGCCAGTCCTTAGGCAACTCTGTATTATTTTGGGCACAGAACTGCTTGCTAAGTTGAAGTTATACGTTGAAGGGAAATCAGAAATGTTCACTTTTAGAATTGCCTGGTTGGTAAGGTGCCAATAACTGTCTTTTAACTATGCCAATGTCTGGGCTCAAAATAAAGTTTGCCAGATACAGAGGAAAATTTCATATTCCCTTGCTTTCTACTGACAGTTTATTTGGTGAGTGACAATGGGTAACTGGGATGAAGGGAGACTTGTCAGGATTTCTAGAATCACGTATCCGAACAAGACATAAATTTGACCGGTTCCACTGTCAGACTTATTACTCAACAAGGAATAAGCAAAGCATGTGGTAGGCTGACCAAGGTTTTCTTCTTCCATCAAATGTCATAATTTGAGTAAAAAACTTGACAAAATTTGATATTACAAAATGTTTGAAGGAAAATATCAACTTACCTAGCATACTCCTCGATGTTGGAGGTGTTTGATAATTATTGTTGAACGAATGCTGACACTATGAATAATTTATAACATTGATACTTCCAAAGTATTTCAAGTTTCTAAAATATCTCTTCTTACCATCTCCTTTCTCCCTAAATCCTAAAATTTGTCCTGCTTCATTCTATTGCCTTTGTAGTGCCTCGTTTCTCTTTCCTTGGTTGTGTCTGTCTCCCAGACTAGAGAGATCGTAAATTCTTTGAAAGCCAAAACCTTGCCTCAGTTTACCTTTGTTTCCCTTTCTCTGCATTGTGATGAGTATAGTACTTTACATATGAAAGGTCTCTACATAAGTCAATAATTGTTGAGGTGACTTGAGATGAAATTGATGGATGGGTCTATAGAAAACATAACCTATGTAATGGGCCTTTGGTAAGGATCAGATATAATCATAAAGGTGAAAGAAGTATTGATACTGTGAAGTTCTAAGATGGTGTTAGTGATGATTATCATACCCATTCCTAGATTGGAAAGTTTAACTTCAGAGCTCTTAAGCAAAAATTCTAGAAAGTCTCTCCTCATCCCATTTACCTATTATGATTCACCAAATAAACTGATATCCTCTGGAATAGTATAATCTCCATGGATCATCCTGCCCACACAACTGTCCCCTCATCTACCTTCCTTTAAATGCCAGAGTTTCTGAAGGCTTGGGGAAGATTTATTTTTAGCCGTCTCCTTCTATATCTACATAGACATCACCGCAAAAGTAAAATTTGTGCTGAAGCCCGTTTGGCTCAGTGGATGGAGCATCGGCCTTTGGACTGAAAGGTCCCAGGTTTGATTCCGGTCAAGGGCATGTTTCTTGGTTGCTGGTACATCCCCAGTGGGGGGTGTGCAGGAGGCAGTTGGTTGATGTTTCTGACTCTGTCCCTCTCCCTTCCTCTCTGTAAAAAATCAATTAATTTTTTTAAAGTAAAAATTTGTGTAATTTGTACCTAAAAGGTGTTTATGGGAACATAATCAGGCAAGTAGCTGAGAGGCCTTAAGCACTCTATAGAATAAACACAATATCTAGATATTTTCATGTTTCATCGATTCATTTTGACCATAATCATAGGGCAGCAAATAACTACATGAAGACTAAAGAATTCAGCCTCTTAGATGACTGATTCCAAATAGCCAAACATTAGGTATCATGTCATCCACAACTGGTTGATAGAATGTGAATGCCCCCCTTTTTAACCAGATGGCTTCAACCATATATAAAGCATGGAGACTTTTTCACATTTTACATGGCCCTTGGTGTTGTAGAATTCAGCTTTTGTGCTGTTCTTTCCCCCCTTCTTGCTATTGCCTGGATCTCATTAGAAACCATTAGTGATGTAATACTAAACCTATGGAATCTTAAACATGCTTTTAAAACCCTGTGGAATAAAGATGTCTCCTACCAAACCAAAAATGCAGTGGGAATAGACAAAGTTACATTTCTTTAAGGGAAAAAAAAATGACTCATGTCATAGTTTCCAAACTGTTTTGACTAAAGCTTCTCAAAATAAACTTTCTGCAATATGCAGACTTTGATGTCTGACTTTGAAAAAAAAATCATTTCTCAAAGATACAATTCAGTCCTTTTTGGGTGTTCATGTATTTCTGCAGATAACCTGCTTTTATTTCAACCAGTGAATGACACAATATTAAATAGCCATCAGACTAAGAAAGAAAAGTATGTTTGAAGTGGTCTTAACTCCTACATAAACCAAATATAAAGAACATGCCATATAATTTTTTAAATTACCACAAAAATAGAATTTCCAGAACCTTACCAGAAGGGAATTTGGTCCATTAAGAATAACAAAACAGTTTAGATGTCATGAAAGTGGAAGATTAGGAGTGCAGTTAAGCTTAGTAATGATATTTTTGATTCATATGCCATTTCCTAGGCTAAGCAGCATTTTTAATTTTTCACAGTCTTAAACCTTAATCCTTGAAGGGTAATTCAAGTTTCAGAGCTTACATTCTGCAATTTGTTTGGGGTGGCAATTTGCCATTGACTTGCCTCCGGGTTCTTTTGTACTCTTCCAGCTGAGGGACTCAAAGGTGGTCATTTATTAAGTCCAGTTCTACATATGGCCACTGAAACAACTGGTTTTCAATCAAATCTGTTTTTAAAATCCAAACAACCAGCTTTTGTTCAGTTGATCAGATTGATTAAAAGTATTAATGGCTTCTGTTCAAACAATAGTGAATGAAATAACTGGATCTCTGGATTCTCTCTCTCTCTTTCCCTCTCTCTCTCTCTCCCTCTCTCACTCTCTCCCTCTCTCTCCCTCCCTCTCTCCCTCTCTCCCTCCCTCATGACAATTACCCTTTGGAATGGTAGGAAGAGGATAGATTAAGATCTGGGTATTGATTCCAACTCTTTTACCTCTAGATAATGCTTACAAATTTCATAACTATTCAAGTCTCCTTTTTTTTTTCATCTATAATGGAGAAAAAGAACCCTCACCTCATGGGTTTGTTGGAAACATTAAGTAATGTGGCATTTGATACACACTTGGTGCACAATAAATGTAAATTTCTTTCCACTTCTCTCTCAGTTGCACACATGGAGTCTCTGCTTTTCCATTTTCCATTGTGATGGGAACTTCTCAACAAAACAAAACAAAAAAGAAGATAATATTTTACACTTAATCCATTCAACTATTATAAATATTATAATGTAAGGTATATCCCACTTGGTCAGATCTAAATTCTAGAGCCCAGTGTCTCTGATGATGGCAAGAAGTGACTATTGTTGGAATTTCTGTTATTCCCTGAGATTTTCAAAAGCTCCAGAACTTAATGTTATCTTACAGTCATCTTTTCCTTTCCTTTAGAGGCCCTTTTGCGTCTATCATCCAATAATGTCTCTGAACTCCTGAGCCTATATGCTCAATGTATTCCAGTGTTTACTACCTATAATGTAAAGAGGTTATTCTAGTATTTGACCAGAAGATATCATTTCAAAGGTTAAAATTAAGGTAAAGCAGGAATTGCAGGGTGGGAAAAGGAAAAATTGACATCAGTAAGCTGACATCCAAGTTTAATAGAAAATGAATGGGCTCACACTTTCAGGAAGACTTGAACTTCAATTCCGGCTCTGCCTCATTCTAGTGCTTACAGTTACTAAGAGGATGTTATATACCCAGTTGAACCAGATTTGCTTTGCTAACATTTTATGCTACCAAAAAAGTTAATTTTGGATTTCCCCTTTCTAAGCATTTATTTTAATGAGTAAGTAGGGTAGTTCAAGGACTTTAAATTGCTCTAAGACATCTAAGTATTAAAGAGGGAGAAAAATGAGTATATTTTTCCCTGTGTAAGGATAATTTCGTAGCCTAACTTTGAAATTTGCAGAAGACTTATAATAGGTATGTTATTTCAAAACAACAGAAATTTCTCCTTCAGTGAAGTCATTTGGAATTGATTGTTTGTATAATTTACAAAATTATATTCAATTATGCAATTAATGTAAAGACCTCTAATTACAAGACATCCCAAGGTCATTCTATAGTTATAATAAAAAATGATCGTGGTCCTTCCTGTAGATTAATCTCCCAAGTGACTTATTAATCATTAATAGCACAATCCTTAGAACTAGAGTCAGAGTTCAGTGTTGCATCTGGGAGGGGATCCCTCCACAGACTAACCAGAGGAGACTGGGATAAGTTGGTGAGAAATAAATGCACATTTCTAGGTTCTTCATTGACTATTGTTTTCCTCCGAGGTTTTATCTCCATCTTAATTCAGGCTTCAAGAATCTCCAAACTTATTTACATGCCTCTTGGTTGGTCCCCTACTTGCTCTGTCTCATTATATACATTTTGAATCTTCCCAAACTACCATTTATATGAAAAAATCTTAGCCCCTATTGTCGACTCCAAAGATTAAGTGCAAAATTGACATCCGAGTATATAATTAATGTAATCCACTTCCTGGGGTTCTCCCAGGCAGGCTATTGACTGTCACCCATGAGTGCACGCTGCGCCTTTCTGCTCAGATGACTTTGCTCTTTTCCTGAGCAAGAATGGAATAGCCTCACTCTTCCTTCCTAATGATCAGAATATTAGTGTTTCTCTGAGAGCCCATCTTCTTTTTGAAACCTCTCCCGAGTACTGCAACCCATCGAATCATTAAACGACAGAGTTTTTCTGGTCCATTCTTCATCCTTTTGCGGTGGAAGAGACTGAGGCCTGCGGGGTCTGTGACTTGCCCACAGTCACATGGCTGGTTCAGGAGGGTCACCAGAACTTAACATAAAAAAAAAGTACCAGCCAGAACTTTTTAGCACACAACTGTTGACTGACAACTGACATTTTACTTGTAATGTTGTTTTTGTATTGTTGGATAATTGTTCTTAAGTATGTAACCTGGAGATAACCACGTGCTTCCTGGGTTACTCTTTCCTTTTATAGCCAAATAAAGTGATTGGAGCCACCATCTCAATATTTCTGGGAATCCCTGAGCAAGAGACAAAGTGGTGGGAATGCTTGTGCTTTTGTGGCACCTCCCGCTCCAAATCCCTGTCACCTTTTACAGTGGCCCATCTCTCCCAGCCTCTCTGGGATCCCCCCTGAGCATGGAGAAGTTCCTTTTCCCCTCGTTCCCACAAAGCTGCTGTGTTTAACAGACTTTGATGAGTGGTTTGACTGGATCACAGTTGAAAATTAAATATTAGCCAGGGTGGTCAATGGGGTCTACAGGGGAACAGGGCTAAGTGTATATGGCTGAGGGGAAAACAGCATGTTAGCTCTTTGGCTTAATTTCCCCCCAAGCATTTTAGGGGTAAGGTTCACCTTTTACAACCACAAAGGAAGGTTGAACTGCTTACAAAACAAAACCGTCCTCTTACCCTGAGCTTATGCCCTTATTAACTCCAAGAAGCAACATGTGTGTTTTTTTTTTTTTTTACATTAATTTTTCTTTAACTTGGGCCGGATGGTATCTTCAGACAGCGCTCCCATCCGCACTGGCCATCTCATCTCAGGAGTCCATGGGTATCTTTTTCCCTTTCAATTTCTACGTACATGGTTGAAAGAAAAAAATCAAGCAGCAGTGTTGTGCAGAATGCATCAGGGTTAGGAAGAGGAGAGAGGCGGAACATGGAGTTTGGTGCTGTGAACGGAGCTTTGTCTTCATGCCTGGTACCATTCTCCTGCATGTTTCCTCATCTAATCCTCACAGTCGTGGCGCAAGTTTACACTTGAACGGAGAAACTAAACAGTTTGCAAAACTCATCAAATGCGTGGCAGGCCCAGAATTAAAAGTCAGATCTGTCTGACTTGAAAGCCTTTGCCATGCCTCCAAACAGCTAAAGAAATTGCAGTGCCACTCACCAGCTGACAACTGTAATGGCCCAGGTGCAGGAAGGTGTGGGAACGATGGGAATGATAGTGGGAACGGAAGCAAGGAAGCCCTGGTGACCTGAACAGCCCAGGTAGACCCCTCAGGTTTGATTCCTGTCAGTTGTGTTTGTGATGAGAGAAAGGGTGGTGTTTAAGATCATAGTGGCATTTCAAATACATCAGAGTCCTGGGAGTCAGAAGAAATCCGAATGTCAGTCCGAGGTGCTGTTTGAGGAAGATGATGGGAAATCCATGACGGGCCTGAGGTGGGAGACGGAGGAGGTGAATTTCCTTTCAGCCTTGCTGAGGTCGGAAGTTCTTTGATTTCGCACCAACTCTGAGGACCTTGGCATCTGAATTGGGTATCCCCCAGTCACTGAGCCTTCATAACCCAAGAAGGGCAACATGTTCGATAGACTATCCTCAGGAGCCTTTTTGGGCAACTTCTATTTATTCATCTCGCCTGAGAGTGGGCAAAGGGGGCAGGTGTCTGGTTTTCGTTACCGCGCGGAAGTGCAGTTAACGGTTTCGTTGATGCGAAGGGCTAAGCACTGGATCTGAACTGAAGTTATGTCTAAACAATGGACTCGGTGGCACTTTTCTTACAAAAAAAGTTGTTAAGTTTGGCAGTCCTCGCTCTGTTCCAGCCAAACATTTTCTTAGCCATATTAGGTTATGGGGATATAAGCCGATCTCAAGGCTGGTGTGTGAGTAGGTGCCCTGTCCTGAGGCTATTTCCTCCTGGGCCTTTTCTCGCTGTTGTAAAAGGAATAGAGACAAGTGTGGCTCGCAGTATATTTTGAGATACGGCAGGAAGGAAAAATAAAATCTCACCGATCCCCAAAGTATTAGGACTAGCAGTGGAGACCAAAATCAGATTTTTAAGCTCGAAGCCTTGGAAAGACGTGGGTATTTGTTTCTTATTGGAAGGCTGTAGCCATTTATTAAAATCTTTATAGCAGGGGAGGAAGTCTGAACAAAAGCACATCAGCTCTGCTGTGTTTTTCCTCTCTTGCTCTTATTACTTGGTCTCTAGGGTCAGGAGGCCAGCATTTGAGCTCTGAGTCCACTACACTCTGGGTAATTGCAGACACTGAAGTTAATTTCTTTGTCAAATGGAGGTGATGGACTATGTACCTCACAGGGTTCTGTGGGGAGTCAAATGAGATAGAGCATGATTCAGTTACTGCAACACAGAGCATATTTGTGTGCCTTCCATACTTTCTCTTTCAAAGCACATCTTGTGAAGAAAAGCTGTAGCGGCAGAGAAAATAACATTGAGGTTATATAGCTGGCTGCTTTGGTGTACTTGTCTGTCCTTCATTTAGAACTTACCATATTTTGCCCTGACAGCTACAAACATCCATCTACCCATTCATTTATTCAGTTATTACTCAGCAAATGCCAAACTCTCAATAAGTATCTCTCTGCAAATAGATGACAAACTTGTAAAGCTTCACTGTCTTATCCTTAGAGTTTTTGAAGCATTTTGGCTGTTTGTTGGCCACTTAACTTATTCCACGCATATTGTAGAACGACTGCTCTATTTTAGGTATCTGCAGAGCTCTAAGTCAGGGGTGGGGAATATCTGGCCCTTGGGCCATATAAGGCCTGTGATGTCATTTTGTCTGGCCCTGCCAAGGCATGAGGGGTGAGTTAACTAAATGACCAAATATTGCAGGCTAATTTTTTTAAACTTTATTGTTGAAAGTATTACAAATGTCCACCCTCTTCCCCACAATCATGTGATACTTGTCTTTCTCTGACTGGCTTATTTCGCTTAGCATAATACTCTCCAGTTCCCTCCATGCTGTCTCAAAGAGTAAGAGATCCTTCATTTTTATAACTACACTAGAGGCCTGGTGTATGAAATTCATGTACTTCGTGGGGGGGGGGAGGTTCCTCCAGCCTGGCCTGTGCCCTCTCACAGTGCAGGAGTTACGTGATTGATCTCCCCAAAGAGGTAGTCTCTGCCTACCCATCCAGGGTTCCTCAATGGTTTGCCCCAAAAGGTAGGCCGGAGCCAGGGTCCCACGCAGCCTCCTGGTGATGGATTGTTACAGTGTGAGGCCATCACAGCATAAGGGCATGACGACCAGATAGGCTTTTATTAGTATATATAGTATTCCATTGTGTCAATGTACCACAGCTTTTTAATCAACATCATATACTGATGAACACTTTGGGCTGTTTTCAGATCTTAGCTATCATAAATAATGCTAGCAGACTAATTTTTTTTTGTTTGTTTGTTTTTTTTAAATATATTTTATTGATATTTTACAGAGAGGAAGGGAGAGAGATAGAGAGCTAGAAACGTCGATGAGAGAGAAACATCGACCAGCTGACTCTTGCACACCCCCTTCTGGGGATGTGCCCGCAACCAATGTATATGCCCTTCACCGGAATCGAACCTGGGACCTTTCAGTCCCCAGACCGACGCTCTACCACTGAGCCAAACCGGTTTCGGCTAGCAGACTAATTTTTAATGGCCCATGAATGATGTTACAAATATTCAAATGACCCTTGGCAGAAAAAGGTTCCCCACCTCTGCTTTAAGGAATCAGTGGGAAAAAACAATCCAAAACCAGACATGCCATTATGGAGCTTTCAGTCAGTCTGTAGGAAAGACACAAACGTTAAATAGGCACCCAAACATAAATGTCATTATACATTGTAGTGGTACATGAAGATAAATAACAGAGCTAAAGAAACAAATAACATGAAGGTAAATATATTAAAGATCTGTATATCTAACACAACAATTTTTAACTTACTATACCTTGGCAATAAATGGATAGGATGCTTGAAGCCTTTAGCATGTGTGTTATGCTGTAACACAAAAATCAGTGCAAATACTACTTCAACTTTGACTAACAATGTTTTTACATATATTTCTGTATTTTTATAAATAAATGCATAATCGTATATTGTTTACAATATGCAATTATAAAGAGATATATCGGATAGCATTCAGAGATGGGCCTGACTCCATTCATGTGATGATTTGGGACCTTTTGCAAGAAAGTAAAAAGAAACAAAAGTAATCATGAAAACCATCAGTATTTCATTCAGCCAATCAATAATCGTAGTGAGGTGCTCTGGGGATATAAAGCCGTATAAGATGTGGGTGCTCATTCAGGGATCTCATGGTCAAATGCCCACAATTGGCCTCCTTGGGATTCAAACAATCTAAAAACCTAAGAGAGATAGAGATAGAGATAGAGATAGAGAGAGAGAGAGAGAGAGAGAGAGAGAGAGAACACTCCTCAAACAATGTTACTATCTGTGTAGCCTAGATACCATTTAATTCTGGCTAAATGTAATGTTTTCCTCTCTCACTCTTCCAGTATATTTCACATCATGTATTTGTAGTCTGGTCAAGGTTCTGGGATGACATTTGCATATAAGCTTAGATGGTTCAAGTTATTCACAGTCATTTGTTTTTCATTCTTTCCCAGCAATATGTCACAATTACATTTCAATGTTTCAAACATATAAAATTGTTGTCATCTCTGGAAAGGTTGTTTTAGAATTTTTCCTTATGAACCTGCAAAATCTGTTTTACAGTTGTGTGCATAAGCTCTGCTCAGCCTATAACTGTGCCTTCATAATGCCAGAATTGTCATTTCATAAAGGACAGAGAGCTTCCCAATAATTATTTGGAGACAATTCCTCAAAAGGTTTAACAAACTAATTTATCCTTTTTATTTAATTTAATCAACTCAGCTATAAATGTTGGACATGATGAGACTTCCTTTGGTATTTTTGTTGGCATATGAATAGAGGAATTGCTATGTTTAAAAAATGCTATCCTTATTTATTATGGGGTGTCCAATTTTAAATATTAAGTTAATGTGGCCATGGGTTTCATTGACCCATCTGCATTTTCACTCTATCCTCCATTTGGTTAATAACACTTTTTTTTTAAAAAGACATCAGCCTGGATGTAAGTTTGTGGCTACAACAGATTGAAGGTTCACGTTACCATCAACCTTCTATTATAATTGCTAGTTAAAATGTCAGTAGCAGGCCTCAGTGCAATTCTGATTATCTAACTTGTGTCCACTTCCAGCCTGGTCCTGGGGAGAAAGACACTGGACAATGAACCAAGATTTAGAAGTAAAAAAATTTGAACACCTGGCGAGCTCATTTATTTCTTCACTTAGCACATAATTACTGAGAAACCAATGTGCTCAGAATTATGTGAGGCACTGGGGATATAGAAGTGAGTAAAACATCACAGGTTAAGTGTTCTTACCACAATAAAAATTAAAATAAAAAAGAAGTAAATAAGACATAAATAGCCCAATATTTATTTCCCCCTAGGGAGTTAGCTTTGTGAGGACAGACAGCTTGTTGTATCCTTAACAACTTGCATTCAATATACAGAAACAGAATCCCAAATGGAACTGACATTTTGCCTCAAGAGATTGGAATAGTAGAAAGCAAATCTAAATTTTTTTTTCTGAATGTGACATATGTGAGGAATGGTATTCATAGGAAAGACCTGCTCACAGGAATACACATAGGTAGGCCTTTTCCTTTTACTCAAGAAATAGTCCTAGATTGCAGTTGAATGAGGGTCAAGTTTATAGGAATAATTTTCAATCCTTCCTAATACTGAAAAAAATTAAAATAAACCACGTGGAACCTCTAATTTCTGATGACACATATCACTAGCAATAATGCTGTGACTGACACTGTGGAAAGCCACAGTGGTGTGCCACCATGTCCTGACGTGTATTTTGATGTTGAAGTGCTTGAAGGATCTATTATTTGTTAGACTCTCCCCTCTGTGATTACTGCAAAGACGGTCCAAATCCAAGGGCCACAAAGAATCAAATCTCAAAATTGCTGTTTTGAAAATTTTTAACTCTTTTTATTTTATTTTTAAAATATATAGTTTATTGACTTTTTACAGAGAGGAAGGGAGAGGGATAGAGAGTTAGAAACATCGATGAGAGAGAAACATCGATCAGCTGCCTCCTGCACACCCCCTACTGGTTATGTGCCCACAACCAAGGTACATGCCCTTGACCGGAATCGAACCTAGGACCTTTGAGTCCGTAGGCCGACGCTCTATCCACTGAGCCAAACTGGTTTCGGCAAATTTTTATCTCTTGTTAGCAGTTGGGGATCAAACGGTGATTGATCTGATTTTCAAAAAACAAATGTAGTGATTGAATTGTCTTAAAATAAAAATAACCAACCGAAACCGGTTTGGCTCAGTGGATAGAGCGTCGGCCTTCGGATTGAAAGATCCCAGGTTCGATTCCTCAAGGGCACAGACCTTGGTTGCGGGCACATCCCCAGTGGGGGGTGTGCAGGAGTCAGCTGATCGATGATTCTCTCTCATTGATGTTTCTAATTTCTAACTCTCTATTCCTCTCTCTCTCTTCCTCTCTGTAAAAAAATCAATAAAAATATATTTAAAAAATAAATAAATAACCAGCTCCTGTTAAACAAACGTGGTTGTTAAGTAACCAAATCAAGACAGAATGGTGTTCTGGAGAGAAAACAGATTTGGGGACCCAGAGCTCCCGACCACTTAGCTGAGAGGCCTTGGGTGAACCATTTAACCTCTTCAGGCCTCTCGAGGTCCCATTTGTAAAACATTGCCGGTCATATTTGTCCTCCTGACCTCCAGGGTTGCCATGAAAACCGCTTGAGAAAGGGGATGTGAAAGCTCCGTTTACTGTAAAAACCCCGTGTATTTGTACTCTTAACCCATTCGTGATACCACGAGTCACTTGGAAACCAGTTCGCAAAACGGCTGATCTCATTGACGACAGAAGCATAATTGCCATGTGACCAACCCACTTTGTCCCTACCAAGCATTCCAGACATTTTTATTGCGGGACCAGCATCTATGGGAAAAAGTCAAAAGGAGACTGATCAGAGGAATTCCACTGGCCCTTCCCAGGGCCCCGTGCACAAAATGGTCCCCTGTGCATTGTTACTTCGCTGTGTTTGCTGATGTCCACAGTTTCCAAGACAATAACAGACCGATAACTGGGTGATGATAAACAGACAGTGAGTGTGAGGATAGCCCAGTTTTCTAAGAGCAAAGGCCTCTGTATCTCGTCCCTGGGATTGCAGCCCTCCCTGGCTCCTCTTCCCACTGGAAGTGTAAATAGAGAATGCGGAGGGGGACTTTCTTCCCAAAGCTGAGGAATGATATCAACCAGGGAATTTCTTCAGAGCAGCACACACACTGATGGTTTTGCTTTTTGTTACATGGGCAGGGCAAGGTGATTCTGGATTCTGACCTGAGCCCTGAGCCCCATCGCTGCCCAAATTCCCTGTGTCAGAGTTTTGTGCTTCACAGTGGCCAACCTTGAGGCTCTGGATTAGGCCTTGGCTCACAGCTCTGGGGAGGGGGGAGGAGAGGTGGGCAGAAGAGGAATAGGATCATTCCACTTCGGGTGTTATTTTGCTCTGTGTTTTTGCTCATATTAAGCAACTGGCCATAAAAGAAATATAATATACGGCTCTGCCCTTGGGTAGTTAAATTTTAATCGGTAGCCGAAACTAACACTAGAAAAAGGTTTGAGAATACTTTAAACAAACAAGTACATATCAGATAACAAGATTATGAAAATAAGTTCGCTAAATCAATAACGTATGCTTAAATTTTCCACTGGGTTGATTGAATTGGGGAAAAAAAAATAATTCAATTGCTTTGTTGACCTGGACTCTCAAACAGAAAGTACTGAATTAGGACATTGCTTTTTGGGAATATGCAGAATTCCTGAGTCCCAATTTCATCGATGAGATTGTAAATAAATTGAGGATATACCAAAATAAAAGGGACGTAATTGAGTTAAACCAATCATTATTAAACTTATTTTATACTAGAGGCCCGGTGCATGAGATTCGTGCACTTGGGGGGGGGGGGTTGTCCCCTCAGCCCAGCCTGCTCGCTCTTGCAGTGCGGGACCCTTTGGGGGCCCAATCTTCTCCCCCTTCCCACACCCAGGATTGGGCCTAAGCCAGCAGGCGGACATCCCTCTCCCAGTCCCAGACACCTTGCTCCTTACTGCCTGCCTTCAGCGGAGGCAGGACAGGCTCCTGCCACCACCACTGCACTGGCCAGCTGTGAGCCAGCCTCACTGCTCCTTAGCGCTGCGTTGGAGGTGGGAGAGGCTCCCGCCACCACCACTGTGCTCGCCAGCCATCAGCTCAGCTTCTGGCTGAGTGGTGCTCCCCCTGTGAGAGCACACTGACCACCAGGGGGCAGCTCCTGCGTTGAGCATTTGCCCTCTGGTGGTCAGTGTGCATCATAGCAACAGGTTGTTCCGCTATTGGGTCAATTTGCATATTATGCTCTTATTATATAGGATGCCTGAAGTTATGCTGGGTAGTAGATCTCTCCAATTTATTCATCTGTATATATATATATATATATATATATATATATATATATATATATATCCATATGAATAATATGAATATATATGCATGCCCCGGCCCGTGGGGCAACAACAAGGGCACACAGGAACCACCTAAGAGAATGAAACAAACAAGGGGCACGAAGAACGGAGGCAAGACAGGGTTCTGATTAAGCCTCGTTTCTTTATTTGAGCATTGCGGTATATAACCACTCAGGAGGGGAGGGGTAGGATAAGGAGTTGCCATAAGGTGATTGGTTGGGGACTGGGTATCTGTCCTTAGCTGATTGGTTATTCTGATGTGGGAGGTTCTTCTGGCCCTTGGCGCATGCACGGGCTTTCTTTGTTCTTGCTCAATCAGGAAGTAGGGCTGACCAGGAAGTGAGACCGAACTCTGTCTTTATGGCTCCCGGCATAGATATATATATATATATATATATATATATATATATATATATCCATCCATATGCATAATTCTATAGTAACATGAAAAATGCATTCCATGAATATCAAGAAATTTTCCCACAGCATAAAAATTTACCCTAAAATATAAGCAGACTATGGACAATTTTAGTCAGGATACACAGGCAAAGACTTAAATGGAAATACACAATTTAAAATATAAAGAGGGCTTGATGTCCATATGAGTCACTGAAGACACATTTTGGAAAGTGTGTGGTGGAAAGTAAGGAGCAAAAGTGTGGCTAGCAAGCAAGGGGTGAATGCATTGTGAAGTTTCCCAGCATCTTAAGATGATAAGTAGTCCTGTGTTTGAATTGTTTTAGTATGGGCCACTTGCGAAAACATTCAATATTTCCCTTTTAAGATATAGTAAGCCAAAATATATATATGGAAAGTTCACTAAGTCATTGGTAAATAATCCAGTGTTGACTTTTAATCTAGAAATAACTGACCAAATTGATCCCAGCCTTCCCGACTATAATTTCCCCCTGCAGAGTACATTGATTTGTGTTACCTTATTGCTTTCTCTCATTGTTTGTCTTTCTTTCTTTCTTTTTCTTTTTTTGTTATTTTATTTTCCTGCTGGTATAATATATGACCGGGGATATTGAACTTTTATGATTTTATGTATTTTGAGCTCATAAATTCCCTTTACTTGTCACCTTTCCAGAGTGGGGCTTTATCTTTTTCTATTCATAGTAGAGGCCCAGTGCATGAAATTCATGCACTGGTAGTGGCCCTAGCAGCTGCTGCCACTGGCCAGGGTCTCCCTCCCTTCCCCGCCCAGCCCACCCTCTGGTCGAACTCCTAGAAGAACCCCGGTTGAGGGGACAGTTTGCATAGTATGCTTTTATTAGATAGGATGCTATAAAAACAAACAAACAAAAAAACAATGCTTGTATTGATGTAGAACATACAAAAGAGTATACAAATCATAATTCTATATTATGATGAATGTTCACAAAATGAATACCTTGGTTAGTCAGCACCCAGATTAGAAATAGAACATTATTAGTACCCTGAAACCCCACCCCCTCTCAGTCATGTCTCCTCCCTCCCTACCACTGCATCAGGATAGCCATTATTCTGATTTCTAATACCAAACATTAGTTTTGTCTTGTTTTTGAATTTCATATTAATGGAACATTATAGTGTGTGTGTGTGTGTGTGTGTGTGTGTGTGTGACTTCTGTTATTTAACATTATGCTTCTGAGATTTACTGATTAAGTGGTATTTTGATCATTCTAATTGCTACGTAGTATTTCATTGTTTGCCTCCCATGATTTATGCATTTTACTACTGATAAGCATTGAAGTGATTTCCAGTTTGTGGCTATTATGAATACTGCTGTCTTTGAGCACTGTAGATCATGTTATTTGATAAACGGCAGTACAAGTAATGTTTCTGGAGCACAGGGTCTGCACATATTCAGCTTTAGCAAATATCACCAAACATATCTCCTAAGTGATTATACTAATTTACATTTTCACAGCAGTGCGTGAGAGTTCTAGTTGCATATCAACACTTGGAATTGTCAGTTTTTTAAATTTTAGCTGTTATAGTAGTGTGTAGTTTAAATTTGAATTTTTCTAGTGAGTAATAAGAGTGAGCACTTTTCATATACTTATTGGCCATTTTAATATCTTCTTTTGTGAATGCTTATTAACGTCTATCATTCTCTTTTTTAGTCGTCTCTCTTTTCATTATTGATTTATGAAAATTCTTTTTATATTCTGAATACAAGTCCTTTGTCAGATATATGTAGTACTAATATTTTTTTCTCAACCTGTGGCTTGCCTTTTCACTTTATTGTTCTTAATTTTAATGCAGTACAATTTCTCAATTTTAGTCCTTATAAAGGACTAGAGTTAGTGGTTTGTAGGTCCTGTTTACAAAATCTTTGCCTATCCCAAGATTTTTTACTTTATTCTAAAATTTCTAGTATATAAGTTTTCACATTTACATGTATAATCAAGTTGGGATGTGGGAGGTTGGGGAGGGATAGTGTTAAATAGAAGTCAAGGTTTTGTTTCCTTTTTTTCTATATGGATATTCAGTTGATGTACTGGATTACATTACTTCCTCCAATAAGGTTACCCTATCTTCTGGTAGTTTATTAATAGAGTTGGGGAAGCTCATTTTAGTTAGACTCAGGTTGAGATTATTTGAACCTCTGCCAGTTCTTCCCCTTAATTTCTTTATTTATACACATTTGTGTCCAGGATCAGTATATTATATTTTTTGAGTGCTTTACGTTTTAGGACAATATTGTGATGTACATCTTGTTCTGTTTCTTCTCCTTTATATTTTCTTTTGTCTTCTTACTAAGCATTGTGTTTTAAGATTCTATTCTGCTTTAATATGTGAGGTTGAATTTAAAACACAGTATTTGGTGAATGAGTTCAGTTTTATCTACATATACCCTATGTTCATTTCACCATCTCTTTATCACATAAGATTCCCCCCTCCCCCACCCCCACCCCAGTTCTTTGCTGCAGTGAGTGTCCTTGAATGTGTCATTTTATGTATCCTTTGCAGGATTATTTTTGTAATGTATTCCTAAAGTGGAACTGGATTATGGACTATAATACACATATTCAATGTTACCAAGCACTTCTAAATTGCTCTACAAAATCAAATTTTTTTGTATGAGGCTATGAACCTTTCATTTGCTCCCTTTCTGTGGATGAACTCTCCAAAGGTCCTATCTGAGATTATATCCCAAAATGCATTCTTTGTTTTCTCTTTCTTGCTTCCATTTTTTAAATCAAAGTATGATTTACATAGAATAAAACTTACTCTTTTGGTTGTACATTTCTACAAGTTTTAACAAATGCATACAATTGTATAGCTACAACCACAGTTAGATATAAACAGCTCTTCCAACTTCAAAATAGTTCTTCCTTCTTGAACTCCAGAGATGTTGAAAACTCTGCTGTGTGTTTCATGGACTTGATGCTTCGTTTCCTATTTTCTCTCATCATCCACTTGTCCTTTGTATCGTAAGAATTCAGCAAATGCCTTGAGGGAGAAATCACTGAATGTGAGGCCACTTTTCCAGGCATTTTTTTCTCTCCCGAAGTCATCCCCTGAAACTCCACTTACTGCAGCAGATCTTTGATGCCTTTAGAGTTTGGTTTTTTTTGGAATTTCATCCAGACTTTCTAGTTGCTCTCATTGAGAGCATTGGACTGCCACAAACTATGACATTGTAGGCAAATACCTAAGTCAGTCTATCTACATTAAACAGACTCATTAAGATCCTCTTCCAAATTTTTTCATTGGTATAGGTCTCAGCGGGTAAAAGAAATGTCATTGTTGGCAGCTATTATTTCTCCAAGTGCTCAGTCATAGAAAGAGCTTTGTAGTTAAACAATAATGGATTCCAATTCCAACTCTGCTACTTATTACTTATATGACAGGGAATCTGAACCTGTTTCCTTTCTTTCCAATGGAGATGATAAAAAAAACAACTGGCTTTGCAGTTTTCTTTTGAAGATTAATGAGATAACAGATCAACTGGCCTGCACATAGTAGGCATTCAGTAACTTATAGATATTACTATGTAATATGTTATCACTTCTCTCAGAGCTTACACTCATCTCTTAGAGATGATGGAAAAGGGGTGGGAAAGCAATGCCCTTCTCTGAGCACCCTGTCAGATGCTGCAAACGGTGAACTTGATTGAACTGGCTTTATTCACAACTGTAACAAGACATACACAATACTTTTCTTCCTTGAAAGATCATAGAATTATACACAAACCATCTGAGTTGGCGGGGATCTTGAAAAATCTATTCCAAATGCTTCATGTTACAGATGAAAGAATTGAGGGGCCAAGAGTCGTTAAATGACTTTGTCAAGGTCAATTCATTCGTTAGTATTTATTTAAGTGACCCAAATTCCCTCAGACCGCATATTTCTTCCCCTTCTAAAATACTCCTTGCTCCCATATTCAACTGTAAATGTAAAACAGAGACAGTTCTCAAGAGACAATTATTAATGTTTTATTGTTACTGGCTCATTCTAAAACCCATAGATCTATTTTTAAATATTTTATTTTAATTTCTATCCACACAAATTATGTGACTTCCTGCCAACTGAGACTGAAATAGCTACTTACCATTCCTTTCCCATTCCAATGATATATCCCGTGGCTTTTCTCTCTCTCTCTATTATTAAGAAATAGTCTGCCTTACCCTCCAATGCACGAGGCAGAAAAGAGCTCACAAAACCCCACAGAAAGCAGCTGTTTTCAAGTTTGCCACCTGAAAGGGGGCTCAGGACCGCTACCTGGGCACTGGCCGCACAGGTGGCCACGGGCAGCCCCGGCCTCTCTCTGTGGGAAGGGCAGGTTACCAGCCTCGCCCTCACCCTCACGCTTCCCAGCAAAAGCAGCACCCAGAGAATCATTTTTTTTTTTTTGGTAAGCCCTTTTGTGTAGCACACATTTTCGCAGCATGCATTCTACTAAAGGACAAATAAGCCTGAATCCCATGTGGGACGAAGAACTTAGGAGGATTTCGTGATCACAGAGCACAGAGTCAATTTTATAAAAGCCTCTACTTCCCACCAGGATCCCCACGGGCTCCTCTTGGGACACCCTTTCCTCGGATCTTCCCATGGGTTGCTCTTTCTTAGAAATGATGTCTCCTCTTCATAGAGACCACCCCTCACCATCCAACCCCCGGTGGCCCTCTAGCCTCCCTCTAGCACAGCACGCGGGCGCATTCACTCTCTGTCGGAAAGGTGTGTCGTCTGTCCCCCACCGGAATGTACGCTCTGTGAAGGCAGAGTGCTTGCTCATCCCAGTGCGTCCCGGTCTGGCTTAGAAGAAGTGAATGCGGGCACGTGCCCTTCCAATACAACCGGCAGGCTGGCCTTCATTCGTGGCCTCGCTACTTACTTGCTGAGTGAATTAGCAGATGACTTCAATACGAGGAGCTCCTCGGTGCTTATCCCAGGATAAAAGTGTGCATATGTCCATATGTTATAGTGCTCACATGAGATAGACGTGTGCCGTGTGCTTAGAACAGGACTTGAATGACAGCAGTTATTGCTATGTCCATAATTAAACTAGAGCATATTATTAAAAAAAGAGTCATGAAGGTATATACCAGTAAATATTAAAGTTGAAAGCAAAGGGTCCTAATTCGATCACATAAGGTACATTTTTTAATTAATTAAAATCGGGTTTTCCTGTTGGCTGTACAAAGTTATTCGCTCTTACAAAGGATCCCTAATTCAAGGATCAGAATTTTAACGTAGAATTGTGAACACTTCTTACAACTACGTCTGTAGTGGCAAGGTTTTTCCATTTGTGTCATCCAAGAAGGTGCTGCTTTCTGTTTCTTGGGCTACTGGGTGGCTTTGGCTGGAGGCATCCTGAGGGTTTTCAGAAGATCACAGCTCTTGGAGGACTAGGAATCTAATTGGGAGGAGAGAGAGAGTCCTCCTTTCCTTTATTAGACCTCGATTCTCCCACGGTGAGTGAATGCTCATACAAAACCCACATTTTCCCACATACTGCTGCCTCAAGCAAAGGAGGCAGCAGTATGTGGGAGCCTCTAGCCCCTGGCTGTTTGCTGCTGGCTGGGAAGGAAGACCCACTCATGTGCCTAATTTAGTGCTCGCTTGAGCTCTCTCTCTCTCTCTCCCTTCCTCCCTCCCTCTCCCCTCTCTCTCTTCCCCCTTCCTCTCTTCCTCCATAGAGGTCTTTCCTTCCTTACCGTGTCCAGCCTTGCCTGCAGAGAATTTTAGCAACTACCTCTGAGCCAGGTCAGCCACAGTCCGTGTTGGCCGGTGAATTAAACGCTGTGGGTTAAGGATCAGTGGGTAATGGTTCACCCAGGCATCTATTTGAAGTTGCAAGCTAACTGGCGGTAGAGAAAGAACTTAAAGCAAGGGGTGAGAGTTTTATCAACTTCCTGGCCCTTTGATCCTAAATCTGAAAATAGAAAGGAAAGTGTATCTGAAGACAAACTCCTCTCTTAGTCGCTGCCATTCACTTTATGGTTTCTCTTAAAAAGCCTTTCAAGCTTTGTCTCACTAACAAGATAGTTCCTGAACATATACACAGACTCTCTATAGACCCCCCCCCCAAAAAAAAAAATGTTTTTCTACTGATACCATTTTCTTCCTCCATATTTTTTTTTGCATTCATCCCCACATTTTAAAATAAAAATGTTGAGGAAATAGAAAGCAGGGAAAGGGAAATTGGGCAAATATATACTGACACGCTCACAGTGTTTGGGGAAGGTGACACCAGAAAAGTTGTCATTTGTGCTACCTGTCACTGCCAGACCAATAAGTAGAGACAAGGATTGAATCTTTTTGTTTTGTTTTGTTTTGTTTTTTCCTTTATTGATTAAAGTATTACATCCTTCCCCCGACCCCCTCCACTCTTGCCCTCACTCCCCTGGTGTCTGTGTCCATTGGTTAGGCTTATGTGCATGCATACACGTCCTTTGGTTGATCTCTCCCTTTTACCCCCACCCTCTCCCTTACCTTCCCTCTGAGGTTTGACAGTCTGACCGATGCTTCTCTTGTCTTGGATCTGTTTTTGTTCATCAATTTATGTTGTTTATTATATTCCACAAATAAGTGAGATCATGTGATATTTATCTTTCTCTGACTGGCTTATTTCACTTAGCATAATACTTTGCAGTTCCATCCATGCTGTTGCAAATGGTAAGAATTCCTTATTTTTTACTGCAGCATAATATTCCTTCATGTAGACGTACCACAAATTTTTTAATCCACTTATCTGCTGATGGGCACTTAGGCTGTTTCCAAATCTTAGCTATGGTAAATTGTGCTGCTATGAACATAGGGGTGCATATATCCTTTCTGATTGGTGTTTCTAGTTTCTTGGGATATATTTCTAGAATTGATCTTTATGGGTACTTAATTCAAATGGCTGGAGATCTGAGAAGGCGGAGGATTATGTAGCCTAAAGATCATCTTAAATCTAATTTCAAGCCAACCTTTTCTGTAGGGAGAAAGGTGTAGGTAAAGGGTTTGGAATTCAGAAGAAAAGTAAGTAAGGGGGTTGGAATTCAGGGAAAAAGGTTAATCAGATAAAAGCTGCAGTCTGGCAATTTTCCTAGCATCCCTTCATCTGCTGACTGGTGATTCTTTATCTGTGTCCTGTGCTGCTGACTGGACGCTCTCTCCCTGGAGCACACTGACTTAGATACCATCTTGCTTGCTTGCAGTCCTCCTGGGGCACAAAGGTTGCTAGGACAATGGCTTTTTAGTGCATTAACTACCAAGCCTATTAACTGTTTGGCCAAAGCTTAAAAAAAATGTTAACTTTTTGAGTTCCCCATCAAAGGTACTGTGAATTTTTTCTTTGCAAATGTCAGTGTCTTTCTGGGTGTTCCTTTACAATCCATACAGGTGGCTCCTTGCTTTCTTCTGATCTCCTGGCCTTCACTGCAGTCTGAGGGTCAAGGGTGGGAGGCCTCGTGGGGTGGGTGGTATCATCGGCACCGGCATTTCAATGTAGGGAATTTTTTAAGGTGCCAATTCCTGGGTCCCTCTGATGTGTGTCCATATATTTTGGTGGGGGTTTTTTTGTTTTGTTTTTTTAAAGAAATGTCCCCAGGAGATGCTGATATGCAACCAATCTGAGAATCCCCCGTTAGGGTGATAGCACAGCATAAGTGCTACAAGGCCAAGTCCAAGGGCTAATTGCTCCTTGATGTATGCCCTTTCCTTGGCACATAGAGGGCACTAAATCCGCATTTGTTTATAAAGTTATTCATAGGAACACTCTTAGTAATTTGTCTCATCTAAATTCCATCCTCTGCTACTCTTCAGATCACTGAGCAAGAGGTTCTTAGTTGGGGGAGGGGAAAGGGGGGAGGGAAGGAGCTGAGACTGCTTTGGGAAGTCAGCAAAAGCTAATGAAAACTCAAACACACAAAATTTGGCCTACAGTTTCGGGGAATTCACAATCTTCCCTGAAACCCCTTTCATGGTTTCTGTTTATTCATTCACTCAATATCCATTTTGTAATGCCCGACTGGGCGCTCGCAGGGGGCTCAGAGCTGGAAGGAACCAGATTATGAACCAGGTTTGGGAAAGCTTTCCAGTTGGGGATGGTGCAGGGTTTTCTTGTCCCCTTCTCGGATTTATAGAAAAGGCCTCCAGAATTTGGCCCGCGGTAGAAGAAAAGGAATTTAAATGGGATTTGGATCTCTTACTACTTTCTGGCTTTGTAACTCAGAAGTATAATTATACGTTTTATCACTCTAACTAGATTCCTGGCTCTGTTAAGGCAGGACCCACATCCCTGTATGCTAAGCAAGGTACATTAGCTGTATGGACAACACAATAATTGGTGCATGCATTTGGGATGAGTAAGAAGAGATGGAGGTATTCAGGGAAGGGAGCTAAAGGGAGCCCGAGTGACTCCTCAGAGTAAGGAAAGGGTGGCACCTGGTTTTGCTGACTACCTTAGGAGCCCCGATCCCTAGTTTGCAGATCAGCCTTCCTCAGATACATACAAACCATAGGTAACACACTAGGCAGGTTTTTGTTTGATTTGTTGTTTGTTTGTTTACCTGTGAAGCCTGAAATGAGAGTCTAATGATCCAGGACCAATTTCTAGCTGTACTATTTCAAGCCAATCCCTTGACCTCTGTGAATTTTTATTTTCTCCCAATGCAAAATGACAGAGGTAGGGGAGAGGGAAAGCAAGGTATGTTCTTAAGATCCAGTTGAGACTCATTATTCTACTGAATGAAGGGCAAGCATTAGAAGGCCAAAGCTGCCGTTCCCGCACCCATACTCATTTGCACCCCTTGTAGTATCATGTTGGGGCAGGTTTAGGAGTGTGATGGTGACTTGTTGTCATGGTTATTAATTCTTTGGTCTAATGTTAAATATTTATTGCTGTGTTTCAAGTTGCAAGAGAGTTAATTCTCTATTGATTATCTACTACCATATTTCTTCATATTTCATAATTATTTGTAACCCTCGGTGCCTCCTTTTCTACCAATGGGTCAAGTCCCTAACCATCAACCGCAGAAGACCTTGGGCAAAGCAAAGGGTCTTTGAAGTCTGAAGCTTAGAAGGCTTGAAGGTTGAGCCTAGAGAGGGGATGTCCTTGACCTTGTTCTAAGGCATTTACCTTGGACTATTGGCATGTGTAGTACTCTCTGTTTTGTATTAACTATAACACCTTCTCTGCCCTATTATTTAGAATAATTTAGGGATTGATTCTGTAATGCTTGTATTTACTTTCTTTAAAATGCACAATGTATATTTATATCTATGCCTCACTTTTCCCCTTTAAGTTCTAGCTAACACTAGTACATGAGGAAAAGTGATATCTTATAACATATAGTCTATGTTAACAAATTCATTTCGCTTAATTGTGTTTCCAATTTTCCTTTATGTCAGGTATCATTAAAACATTCCACGTACACCCAATCGAAGTCCACAGGGATTGGTGATCAATAAGAAGGCTCAGACGTGGATATCTGAATCCTTAACTGTGAGTAGAGCTTTGTGATTGGGGGCAGGGTTGGTATTCTGCTCTTAGCAATTATGTAGCCTCCCTGCCTGATTCCTGCACCTCACGATGCACTGCAAGAAGCCAAGCTTTCTGCAGTGCCCCCTCACTTATTTACCAGGCAATCTATTGAGTTCAGAAGAAATTGTTTTGTTATATATATATATATATATATATATATATATATATATATATAATCTTAAGCAAAACAGTCCCCTTTCAATAATGAAGTCCTTACTTCCTGCAAAGAATGCCGATGACTTGAGGTAATGAGGAGAAGATGAGTCAGTCTTCCGGGGGGGGGATATCTCCCTTTGCACAAACACTGATGATGTCAGAAGCATTAAGTACCCCTCGCTTTCGACAAATTCTTCTCAGCTGAGGGAGAACTTCTACCAGCAGAAAGTCTACCTGGGGAGCAGGAAGAGGCGATTTTAGAAGATAAGGGATGGAGAAACTAAAGGAAACTTCACTTGTTAACAAAGTGGGCATCAGTAGGATGAGGTTTTCTAAGGAATTTAGCATGGCTCTCAGGCAATTATTGTTTCAGGATTATATCAGTTACACCCTGTATTAGTTTGCTATGGCTACCATAGCAAAATACCACAGACTGGGTGGCTGAAACAACAGGGATTTATTTTCTCAGAGTTCTGGAGGCTAGAAGTCCAAGATCAAGATGTCAGCAGCCCTAGCTGGGAGGTGACTCAGTTGGTGGGAGAGTCATCCCATACACCAAAAGGATGTGGGTTTCATTCCCAGTCATGGCACATACCTAGTTTGTGGGTTCCATACACAGTTAGCATGTGTATGGGGAGGCAACTGATCCATGTTTCTCACATCAGTGTTTCTCCCTCTCCCTTCCTATCTCTCTCAAAATCAACATAAATATATCCTCAAGTGAGGATTTTTTTTTAATGTCAGCAGGTTTGTTTTCTTGTGAGAGCTCTGTCCTTGACTTACAGGCGGCCATCTTCTCCCTGTGCCTTCACCTGACCATCCCACTGCATGTATATGTCAGACATCTCTCTCTCCAAATTTCCTCTTCTTAAAGGACACCAGCCGTATCAGGTTAGGGCCCACCCTAATTGCCTAATTTTAACATAATCACTTCTTTAAAGACCTGATCTCCAAATACAGTCCGGTTCTCAGCTGCTGGGGATTAAGACGTCAACACGTGGATCTGGGAGGAACACAGTTCTGTCCATAACATCCCATTATCATTTTTTTTTCATGAGTATGCTGGTATTTAGCTTATTGCACACAAACTCTCTCTAATTCTCCTCAGCTGAACTCCCTTAGCATTTATGTAACTCTCAGAGCATTTGTCTTTTCTGCAGTTTGTTATAGTCCTTTGTATGTAAAGCTGTCATTCCCATTGACATTTCATAATTTTTGAAATTGGAAGAGTGTGCCTTTTGCATTTCTCAGAGCACCAGAAGAAGGTTGGTATACAATAGATATTTAATAATATTTATTAAACGACTGACTGAATGAATAAATGAATGGATTAGATGAAGTCTTTGAACCACAACTTACATGCTTTAAGACTATCTCTAAATGATTATTAGTGGTGCTTTCTCTTCACTTGCTGCCCTTCTGTTCCCACAACAGGTAGAAATAGTCAAGGTCAAGGCTGGAGAGGGCTGAAAGAAAATTGATTAACTGATGGCAGGAGAGTTACTGCTCTCCTCAGAGAGGTAGGCAAGGAACAGAAAATAGCATGAATCTGCCCAGATAAGGTCATTTTCCATGAGGACACCACGTAAGAACCAAGAGGAAAGGACAGTGAGTTTTCACTGAGACTCATTGAGCTTGAAGGGACACCCAAGGACATATGAGTAGAACATAAGAGATATGCAAGTCTGAAGTTCAGGTGAGAACTAGAGACAGAGATGTCCACAGTCATAACCTATACTTGGGAATTAAAATCATGACAGTGGGTGAGGCCACCCACAGAGAATATGTGGAGGGAGAAGAGCTGTGGTTTAAAAAATGCCACCAAAAATGGTACATAGGAAGTTTCACTGATAAATGACAGAAGAAAGAAATCTTATTTTTTTATTTTTACTTTTTATTGATTTCAGAGAGGAAGGGAGAGGGGGAGAGAGATAGAAACATCAATGATGAGAGAGAGTCATTGATTGGCTGCCTCCTGCATGTCCCCTACTGGGGATTGAGCCTGAAATCCAGGCATGTGCCCTTGACTGGAATCGAACTCAGGATCCTTCAGTCTGCAGGCCGATGTGCTATCCACTGAGCCAAACCAGCTAGGGCAGGAGAAAGAAATCTTCATGCTACTTCTAATGAGGGTTTGTAAGAATATATATATACTAGCTAATATATATGTCTACCTATTTCTCTCTCCTCTAATGTCTTGGTCCTGTTTTATTCCTTTTTCTTTCCTCACTTCTGTGGGATATGCCTCAAACCATTCTGGAGGCTTACCCTACCCAACTTAGCTCCCCTCTAGCTAACTCCACTCTTGAGCATGTGTTTGGCTCCCCAGCTTCCTGTCCAGGAGTCTCACACATCGATACCTTCCTTTGGGACCATTTTCTTCATCAGCCAACGAGAACTGACCAGACTGGACAGTGGGAGAGGCCCAGGACTAGCCCTTTAATGTCCAAAAGACAGAAGAGTCAGGTCCTTTTCAGAGTCAGGTGCCATGGAATATTGTCTTGTCCAGACAGTAAAGAGGCAAGTTGGGGGGAATGTACCTCTTTTACTCCCTGAACTCCCTCCTTAGTTCATTGGTCCCTGCTAGTCTCCCCGTAGTACACATGCTTTAGAGGAAGCATTGGAAATATCTTAGGGTTCACAGCATGGCTAGAATGGGGGCTAGTGAGTATAGATGGGCCATGGCTCATGACAGCCATAACAAACTTCTCTCTGGGCTCCACCATCTATTGGGGTCATGTTTACCCCAGCACTGAATCTCCCTAATTTTTTCTCCTTCCTGTGATGCAAGTAAAAAGGGAAAAGATATTTGCTTCTCTTTTATTTTCTAAAGTGTTATTTTCCTTTAAGTTCCCTCCTTGATTTTTTTTCTTTTTCTTTTTCTCTCCCCCTTAGTTCTCTTTTGTTAGCAGAAACTGTTCATCTTCCTTTGGTTTATCTGATTACTAGCAAAAGAGGCTATCAGAAATCTGGAAGCTTCCTCCTCCTCCTTGGCATACCCCCACCCATTTTTAAAATAATGAACTTGGAGATATCAGCTTGTTCAGGTACCTTCTTCTCTATTTCCTTCTTGGTGTTCTTTGAAGTAGCCAGGAAAAAGATGCCTGTTTTCTCATAGCTACCCAAAATGTCAATGACACCCGAGTCAGTGATTTTTATGAAAATTGTTATTTACCTGTAAGGAGAAAGGAGAAGCTTTGAAGTCAAGAGAAAACAGTTCTGCAATCTATGAATGGCCTAGGTGAGGCGATCCAAATGAATGGTGGCCAGTGGCCAGCATAGGTGCCTCCCGACTGTGTTTCATTAATTTCAGGCAGCTAAAGGACTTGGAGAGAAAGATGATTTTCCTACGAACCTTTGAAAGAAGTGCTTCGAGTTGTGTGCAGGCTTTGCCCTTGTTTTGGAATAGCATAGATGGGAAATTTTTATGATCACTGTGGGCCCATATTTGTGGAGTCCCTTGAAACTCCAAATGGAGTGGAAAGAGGGTTTTTTTCTTCCCTTTTCCTTGAGTTTTGCTGAACAAGCCTCCCTGGACACCCTTGACAAAGTGTTGGGTCTTCTGGTTAGTTCAAGTGTGCCAACACTTGTTAGAATGAGATGTAAAGGGGTCTTTCTCACACTGGGAGTCTTTTCTGTGGGTTTCTGATTGTGGCTGTAGATCAAGGTTCATAGGTGAGAAAGCCTTGAAGCCACTACTCCCTTAAGGGTCTTACCCCGAGGGGACTGCTTTCAGCTCTTTGCCATGAGGCAAAAGGAGGAAAATATACAGTGGGCTCATTTGAGGGATTGAGAGGAAATGAGGAACATCCCCAAAGTTTTCTGACATTCTGGAGACCTTCATAATAAAGAGGGTAAGCCCTAACCCGTTTGGCTCAGTGGATAGAGCATCGGCCTGTGAACTCCAGGGTCCCGGGTTCGATTCCGGTTAAGGGCATGCACCTTGGTTGCGGGCACATCCCCAGTGGGGAGTGTACAGGAGGCAGCTGATTGATGTTTCTCTCTCATCAATGTTTCTAACTCTTCTGCCCTCTCTCTTCCTCTCTGTAAAAAAATCAATACAATATATATTTAATATAAAAAAATTAAAAAATAAAGAGCGTCACCACATATCGATTTTTAAACTTTGGCCAAATGATGGCATTTTCCTAGCCAGGGACTCACACCTGGCCTTAAGAGGCATCTCCAGAGCTGAAACCGGTTTGGCTCAGTGGTAGAGCGTCGGTCTGCGGACTGAAGGGTCCCCAGGTTCGATTCCGGTCAAGGCCATGTACATTGGCTGCGGGCACATCCCTGGTGGGGGGTGTGCAAGAGGCAGCTGGTCGATGTTTCTCTCTCATTGACATTTCTAGCTCTCTATCTCTCTCCCTTCCTCTCTGTAAAATATCAATAAAAAAATATTTTTTAAAAAAGAGGCATCTCCATGAAAGCACACACCCCTGCCTAGCGTGGCTACTGATGGAGAGAGGCTGTGCCTTGGTAGACACGCCGAGATGGGAGGCAAAGATAGCAGGGAGGAAAACAGGCAATGGTGCCAGGAGTCTTTCTAGAACTTCCAGCCTTAGGTTCCAGTAAGCACGAGTGAGAGTGCTGTAAAGAGAGACAGAATGATTGTGCTCTGTAGCTGTCAACCCAAACTATCAAGTCTTATCCAAGGTTCCCACTGCGAAGAGTTTGTACAGGTAAAAAAACAAAAACAAAAAACATAGACCCTACTGCTCCCAAACTCTGCTTTGGGATGTTCAGCAAAGCAAAGCTGCGAACCTCTTGCACTTGCATGCAGCAGACCTCCGGCGAGATGAAGTAGAGCAAGCACTCACTCCGGGTAGGGGGAAAATCTGAGACGTTTTCCTCCCCACTATTCTCTCTAGCTCAGGTCCAACTTAATGTCAAATTAAAGGTAGATTTTTAAAATTAAGATTTACTAGAGAAGATGGCAGAGCTGCATTCCCTGAAATAGATATTTTAGACCAAACTTATTACTTAGGGGTTTTTTTTTCCCCCTCCTCCTTCTTGCTAATTCAAAACAAAATGTCTATCATTCACTCTAACACCAGCCTTTAAGAGCTGGAGACAAATGGAGTCTGAATATTCACGCCCATGTGGTACAAATGAACTGTGATTTCAGGATGCTGGCTGTTTCTCTGACAGGCGAAAAGAGCGGTTGACTAGTTTAATATTTTTGGCTGAACACACTTCGTTCAAGAGGGATGGAAAAGGCCAACATTAATATTGAGTCCTGTTATTTAATGACCCCAAATGATATACCATGGAATGGAGCATCCTGAGTTTGGGGAAAAGTGTGTTGATCATATCCAGAGATTCAGGGGCGGGGATGAGGGTGGGGGTGGGGGACGGGAGGAAAGAGTGCTTCTAAAAGCATTTTCTCCCGGTTTTTCAAAGAATTCCACTTGTACGTATATTATGTCCGTGATTGTGAATCTGATTCCTTCACAGACTTACCAACTTTATAAACATGAAGACATTTGTTACAATGAGAGACTCCGGGGACACATCTGTCTCCCCCAGATTGCTTGCTAATGGTTTGGAAATAAAAGACGCATTTGTAAGTTGGGGTTGTCAGGGAGACTTGGAACCACTATTAGCACCATCTGTCTTTTTTTTTCTCGTTCTTCAAACATATATTCAGCCACTCATTAATTTATTCGCCCTGCATTGAACTGGACCTCCTCCAACCCAGGTGTTATATTAGGTCTGGGCTGCATTAGCAATTCTAGCGTTCCTTCGTCCTCTCCCCTCAAATGGACTCTTGTTTTGTTCAATTGCAATGGAAAATTTGGTGAATCCAATAATGCATTCACTGACGTAAATTGTGATTTTTGATACTCTTATTTGTTTTTCACTGGCCTCATCTTGGCGAAGAGTCATAATATTTTAAATTTCTCTGCCCCCTCATCTACCTATCACACTTAATTATGTGGTTTGCAGGCAAAACCCTGCAGTGCACTGGCTGTATCTGTAATTCTACTTTTCTGAAAATCGCTTTGAAGAAGGATGCATAATTGCCCCTGATGTTAGGTTTCCTAAATTCTGGTTTTCATGAAATATTTATTTTTAAAGGGGGGGGGGGAGATAACTGGAGTTTTGAAGTAATTGAAAATTAAGGGTGCTGTGATAGTTTTATGGAATGCTCATAAGAATCAAAGGTGAGAGACCCCAAGTGGATTTGCCCTGAATCCAATGGAGCATGAGCTGTGAGGCCTGTCCCTTGGACAGACTGCTGCTGCCTAACTTTTCACATTTCATACGTGTTCTCTTTCTTAAAGAAGGCCTCCCAAGTAACCTTCAGGTCCCACAAAACCTCAGTCTTCCCTGAGACGGACACAAACAGATACACTTAGATGACTCAGCATAATGTCTGAATTAAATAAGTTTAAAAAAAAATTGGCCAACACTGTGAAGTGTTGTAAATTGATTTTTTTTTAAGGTGAATTTGACTTGCCTTCTAAAGCAAAACCCACTTAAATGAAATAGTAACTCAGTTTGCCAAAGCACGAGTGGACATAAACAAGACACTAATTTTTACTTCATTTATAAACATCAACTATGAACTCACCCTAACGTGGAGCAGGCCACACCCTCCGGGCAGGAAATGGCTCCTAGGAAGGGGCATTCGTAGAGGAGCAGGAATCCTTCCAGGCGGCCACCATCATTTCTTCCTTGCGCTTCTAGCACCGTCTGCCCTGTATTATGTATTTGCGGGTCTTGTGAGATGGAGTATAGTACTCTGATTAGAAGCACAGACTGTGGGGCCAGACTGCCCGGATGTAAATCCTGGCTCTACCATTTACTATATCTGTGGTCTCGAGCAAAGACTCGCCTTCTCTGGGCCTCAGTCTTTTTATCTGTAAAATGGAAACAGTAAGATTGTTGTAAAGATTTAAAATAGGATTCATCAAGTTGTTAGGAGTGGGCTCAGTAAATGGTAAGTGCTACATGACCTTTGCATGAATAAGTAAACTTCTACATCTGGACTGTAACCCGATTATGTGTTCACTGTGTTAGCCTCTAGAAAAATGGATGGCAAGTGCAGGAGTGGAGGGCCCGTTGGGTTACCTAAGAGAGAAAGCAGGAACAAAGGCCCAGAGGCAGACATGAGGGCTAGGTTATTGCAGGACTAAGGACTTGTCCTGGCTTGTGTCTGCATGTGACGGCGGGGTAGGGAGAGGACCCAGGTGATGGATACAGCGGGGGAGGACCTCTGAGGTCTACGGAGAAACAGGATGGTGGCGTGTGGAAGAAAGACCATCTTTCGTCTCTAAAACCGAACCAAGAGCCCCAGATGCCCGGTAGCTTCCCAGACCCACAAGGCAGTCACTGAATGGAGACAGTAGTAAGCCTGGGGTTGCTCCTGATTCCAGTTTTAAGCTTCTTTGATCGCTTCTCCTGCTAAGAAAGAATATTCAAGTTCAAGTGAAATAGCCTCTCATGGCTGGGGTCAGTTCAGCCCTTTTACTGTTTCACATCTGTTTTTGAAATTCAGCTGAGACCCTGACTTAAATCTGTTTAACTTAAAAAGCAGCAAGGGAACATCTTGTTTTCATGAATGTCCAGAGGCTGTGTGTCAACAAATAAAAGGTCTGTTTGCGGCATTCAAAGTAGAAGAGCTGGTTGTGAGACGTTCTGCCACTGGGGGTTGGGGGGGGGGTATTGTGGACTATTTGTTTCTTGGAATCATGAACCAAAGTTTCAAAAAAATATGTGGACCAGCTTCACTTAAATCAGCAAATTTCTGTTTGATGGTGGGTGAGAAACACGCTTGTACTGTCAGGAGGTCCCTGAGCTGGATGGCTTCTAGAAAGATGCCCCACTCTGCCTCCTACTTGAGCTACGTGAAGATCAGGCCTAACGTGTATTCGCTGCGTCAGTATAAATTCCAGCCGGCAGCAACTGATAAATCATTGCTTTTGTATTACTCACAGGGGACCTGAGGTGGGAAGGAAGGGGTGCGAATAGTTCGCCATCCCGCAAACCTGACTAACTACTTCACTCCTCACCCACTTCTTTAGGAGAGGAAGGTGGAGAGGAGTTTGATTTATCAGCACCTAGAAGAGTGAGCGTCTGGCACATAACAGAGTCGATATGTATTTGCTTAATGAGTACAGACTCTGGTCTTCATGCTCCCTGTATGAATGCACATCTGTCTGTGTGTGGATATCATTCCTGAAAGCTATTGCTATGTCTGTCTTATGCTTGCCCCCCAAAAAAACTATTAGGTCATTCCTGTCATTCACTTTCATCGAAGTTTATGTTTTTCCTTATGTAACATTTATCCCAATGTGTCTGTTATTTGTTGCCTGTCTCTACCATCAGACTACCAGCATGATTGGGGCAGGGTAGTCATAGTTACATCTTATATGCCCCACCAAACAATATGGCTACTACATGAGTGGCATTTCAAAACACTTGTTGAATGTTTTTTGGAAGTTTTCGGTATGAAACTACGAAGTTTTCATGGTTGTAGAGCCTTAACCACTCTTAACTATACATGAGTTTAAACACACCAAGGAGGACAATAGGGCTCATAATGCACTTGAATATACAGGGCCGTCTGTGTGATGACATACTCACATTCATAGGACCATACACTCTCCTGAAGGTCATGGTGGGATGGGTTGGTCTAACCATCTCTATGTTCTCAAAGTTGTCAGGCCACATCTGCCATTCTAGCTGGCCCGGATTCATGTCATAACACTTGGCAATTTAGGATTTATTTTCTCTCAAATAGTTAACTAAGTCTTAGTGGAATTAAACCTATGGCTTTAGCCATATTAGTTAAATTCCAGCCCACCAAACCAGCCGGTAAAGGCAGTACAAGGATCTTTGGTCAGATGTTTGGGGTACCTGGGCAGGGGGTCGGGGAGGAGTAGGGCCAAGTGGCTTAATGTGTACATTCATTTGTCTAGTGGTCCCTGTAGACCTTTTTGGAGGTCACACAAAATACAAACATTTCACCTTGAGTGGAAACAAACTGGATTCACTTGCTCCGTTTTTGCTCTGGCTGTCTGTGTAGACGGAGTTGAAATGGGAATGATTTGTGAGTTCCAAAGGCTCTCTAGAGAAATGCTCATTCGTTTACAAGCGGTGCTATCCCACAATAGTTTCTTGCTTTGTATACTTGAAAACATTCCCAAAGAAACAAAGTTGGATGCAGAAAAAATAATGAGAGAAAAGAAAAATAATACTCTGAATTCTGAACAATTCTACTTTAATAGGTTGATCTGCCTGCCAGCTGGCCACAGCGTTGACTACTTGTAATATATACTTTTGGTAGGCCACATTTAGTTCTTGGAACTGTTTATATTAGACTGCAGAAACTTAATTATTCTAAAATTGGCAGAACTCACTTTGGTTACTTAATGCAAAATTGCTTAGTCATCCTTATACATAGTGTGGACAGCATTGTTTAAGTGTGAAAAATTGGGAAATGCAAATGTGCTCCAAAGAGATTTTAGGTCAGGTAGAAAAACAAGAAGGTGACATTTTTCTCAAGATGCTTAACAGGTGGTTGCCACATGTTTTAATTTGACAGACTAGGTGACTGCTGAAGTCCTTGATTACAGTATTTTTCTGTTTTCTTTGTGGATTTTGTCAGAAGTAAAATGCTGCTGCTGCTGCTGCTTCTTAGACTGTATTCTAATCCTAGATTTTTCAAGGTCATAGTTTTCCAGCAAGAGTGTTAGGAACTCTAGCCTCAGCCGTCAGAACAGCTTTCTTGTTCTCAGAAGCAAACAAGGATGTCATTTCAAGCCAGTTGTCACAAAGATCCCCCTTTTGTCTCTTTTGATTTGAATATGTGTCTTACCATACTTGAACTATCTGCCTTCCAAATATAATGCAGATTTATAGAGCTTCAGCAAGAAGTGGGCAGGCAAAATGAGTTTCTTTCTTGTATTTTCAACTCTGAAGTGGCGCCAGAGGTCTCCAGTTTTCCCAGGAATGCCCGTGGCCTCATACTCTTCCTGTGACCTGGGCTTGGGCTCCTAAGAGAGATGGTGAGAAAAGATAAAATTCCTATAGCCAATGGGTAGTGACACAGCCTGCGAAGGGTAGGTTCCCAAGCAGACATCCAGAACGGAGCCTTATGTTTCTAATTACTGGGCATGGTTAGAGAGCCAAATCAGGCAACACTTCTTTTGAGACTGATGGAAGCATTTAAATCAGCTCTGAATGTCAGTATTTTCTAATTATGATGGAGGAGTGGCAAGGAATCTCCAAAGGCCTTGGAAATTTGGAGTGTTTCAGATCAACCCTGATTCTTTCAGTTTCTTATTCATCATCCGTCTGCTTTGTCCTTCCTTCTCTTTGAACGTCTCAGAACAAACATATTCCCCCAGTCAGTAATGGCTAATACCCCTCTTCCTGAAACCGGAATGTCTTTCTAGGTCAAGGTCCTTTCCCACTAGAGGGAAACAGCAATTCCAAATCACTGTATAAAATGGAGCTCCATTAGAGAGCAACCAAAGGACTTGTATGCATACATATTAGAATAACCAATGGTCACAGACACTGGGGCGATGGAAGCTTGCCTGGGGTGGGAATGGCTGGTTGGGGGTGGGGGGTGAGGGGGTAGTCAATTGGGAAAAAGGGAGACATATGTAAAACTTTAGACAATAAAATAAATAAATAAAAAATGGAGCTCCATAGCAAATCAGCACCATCCCCAAGGTTACTAAGAGCTCAAATGGAGACGTGGCATTTTGATAATGTGTTAGCAGAGTTTGTCTGTTTGCCAGCCAAGTCCATTGAATAAGGACTGCCCTGGAGTCCATTTCAGTTCAATAAATGTGAACCGATGCTGACTATAAGACAGAACAGTCAGGTCTTTGAAGGATTACAATCTTCCAGGAAAGACAGCTATATCCTTAGTAATTAAAATACAAGCCACTGACTAAGTATTGCAATCAACTTATAATGTGAGTATCAGGGCGAACTCATGTCAGAGAGTCTTAAGCCTATACTGTGAGCCATTCCTTACATGAAGAATTGTCCAAGAATCCCCAAACAAACTGCTGAAACTACCACCTAAATGATTCATGTGAAAACAAAAAGGGAGCAGTCTAGGAGCCTTTCAGTTTATGATTTGACTGCTGTATAAATGTATGTGTTTAAATTATGTATCTATTATGTCCAACGGCCATAATGGATAATGTCTCTCGGTTTTGTTTCAAAGCTTTTCATCTTAGATTATAAAGGTATTTTTAAAAGGGCACAGAAGGAACTGTGTTCCAAATTGTCATTTCTCCTCCCTCTTCTAGGAAAACCCTTCAGTTGATTTAGAGATCAATCCAAATAGCAATCCTGGTTTCCCACCAATTGGCTGTAGTTAAGGAGCTGATGCCAAAGTTCTGTATGTGTTAGTCGCCTTTCTTTAAATGGCGATAAATCTATTTTTCTTACAATGATAGCCATGGTGTTTTTGAACAATATAAAATGCTCTGAATAAGGTGGCTGTATTTGTGATAAAATTTTAAGATGCAGCTACAATTTCTAAATGTGTTGTCTTCCCAAGTATTGAAGTCAGTATACTTAAACACGATCATTTTACAAATCTAAAATGCCTGAAGTATTACGTGGCCAGTGTGGCTCAGTGGTTGAGCATCAACCCATGAACCAGGATGTCACAGTTTGATTCCTGGTCAGGGCACATGTCTGGATTACAGGCTTGATGCCCAGTAGGGCATAGTCTCTCTCATCATTAATGTTTCTATCTCTCTCCCTCTTCATTCCTCTTTTTGAAATTAATAAAAAACATATTTAAAAAAATCAAAATGCCTGAAGTGTCCACTAAATAGGACAAAAAAAGCACAGAGACATTGGTTTTAGTAACGTAAGTCTGTCAGTTCTGGTGTTTTACAAATGGAAAATATAGAGAGAATTTAATGATAAAAGGATCAGTAAGGAAAGAAAGAAGAAACGGGACATCACCTTTTAGTTTTTAGTAGGGCTTTGTGTTCTAGATTCCACCGATTAGAGAAAAGAAACGACTGAAGAGGGAAAAGTTCCTCAGATTGATCTCATTCACTCTTATTTCTATGTTGCTGGACTTCACAGATGTGCCTTGATGATTTCATGTATTTTTTTTTAAGTAGCACAGATTTTTGGAACAAGATGGTGAAGGTTGAGCTCAAGTTAAGTCCAAACTATATGTTAGAATCCATGTATTTATTTGGTTTTTGAGTCCCAAATGAACCATTTGGTTCAGAAAAGAGCAAAGCAGGTTGATAAATTGAATTTTTTTAAAAGGACAAAAGTTCATTTTCTACAGTCAGAAAGAAAACACTGCCAGATTTACTGTGTAACTACTGCAAATGTGGGTTTATTCAACTTTGAGAGTCATATTTAATCTCTTACCAAGGTCTTTAATTTTTTTTGTAAACACTGATCAATCAATAAAATACAGAGATGAATCAGCTTGAGTTACATTTTTTATACTCAGAATGATAAAATCTATAATAAAAGTCTAATGGTTCAAATCAGCTATAATTCCTGAGTGCCTATCATGTTTCAATAGGGAAAAGATTTTTTAAAGACTATATCTATTCATAAATGGACTTAAGAAAAAAAGCATGTAGAAAATAAAATATCAATAAAATATTTAAATACCAGCTAAAGCAACTGAGGAGCAATGGCAAGTGGGTATCTTATTAATTACCCAAATGAATCATAAGTGTTCAAGGAGGGAGCTATCACTTCTAAGCTAAAGTCCTCAGAAAAGGCATCATGAAGGAAGTGAATCTGAGCCAAAAAATCATGTTTTGAATATGAACAGGGAAGACAATAGGAAGCCCATTCCTTTGCTGGAATAGTATCAATAATGAAAGCACAGAGGTGAACAATTGTATGACACATTTGAGAGGCAATAAAATATTTTTACCTATGATGCCATCAGATGATCTGCTTAGTTAATGCTTTCTAAATCAGAAATGAGAAAAGAATGCACTTAGATATCAAAGCATTTAGGCCTGGAAAGGAGGAAACATGGACATGCCCTGTTTGCTGCAGCCATCTTTGCTGGATTAGATAGTAGGTATAGACCATACTATTACATGGGGTCAAATGAAACCTTGGGCATCTTCTGGTCCAATCATCTCATTTTCCGGAGAAGAAAAGCTTAAAGAGGGTCAGTAGGCCTCCTAACTCTAAGTCTAGGTCATTGATTGCCAGGGATTTGTAGAGGAGCTCAATGGAAGTATTTGGGGTGAGTAAAGATAATTTGAAAAGCAGAGGTTGCAGAATGTGATGGAGTATGTTACACCCAAAAATTACACAGTGCATATAGTATGAAGAGAAACATCACTGAGTTACAATGATGACCCAACTAAAACTATCTCAAACCTTTAGGTGAGACAAAATATGGTCCCTGGTTTTCCTACCCAAGCCCCTGAATCTCATGAACAAAACACAAACAGCAGGTAATGGGTGTGGCCCAAGGTGGGAGATGTGTCTGATAAGCCTGGTAGAAGCTTAAAGAAGCAAGAAAACTGTTGACTGATTTCTCAACAGAAATACATCAGGCCAGAAGAGAATGGAATGAAATATACAAAGCAAGGGTCTGAATCCAAGAATACAGTACCCAACAAGGCTATCAATCAAAATTGAAGGTGATATCAGGAGCTTCACAGACAAAAAAAAGGACTAAGGGAGTTTATTACCACCAAATCAGCAATGCAAGAAATGCCAAAGGGTTTGCTATAAAAAGAAGAAATAGGAAGGGAAGAAGGAACACAGGCATAAAGAATAAAAATGGCTACAAACAAGTACCTATCAATAATAACTTTAAATGTAAATGGATTAAATGTCCCAATCAAAAGGCATAAGGTAGCTGAGTGGGTAAGAAAACATGACCTATATATCTGTCTACAGGAAACCCACCTCAGAACAAAGGACTCACACAGACTGATGGCGAAGGGATGGAAAAAGGTTTCTCAGGCGAATGAAAATGAAAAAAAAAAAAAAAAAAAAAAACAACTGGGGTAGCAATATTTTTATCTGACAAATTAGACCTCAAAGTGAAGGCCATAACAAGAGATAAGGATATCCACTTCATAATACTAAAGGAAGCAATTCAACAAGAAGATATAACTCTGGTAAATATATATACACTCACACAGGAGCACCCAAATACATAAAAAAATCTTTTGAAGGATATCAAGGGAGAGATTGATAGCAATACAGTCATACTAGGGGACTTAAATAGTCTACTAACACCACTGGACAAATCTTCTAAATAAAAATATCAGCAAAGAAACATCAATCCTAAATAAGTCACTAGACCAGATGGAATTGACATCTTCAGAACATTTCACCCCAAAGCCACAGAATATACATTCTTCTCAAGTGCACATGGGTAATTTTCAAAGATAGACCACATATTGGGACACAGGCAAAGTCTCTTCAAATTCAAGAAGATAGAAATCATATCAAGCATCTTCTCAGATCACAATAGCATAAAACTAGAAATCAACTACAATAAAAACAATCCAAAAAAAATCAAACACATGGAGACTAAACAGCATAATATTAAACAATGATTGGGTTACCAAAGAGATCAAAGAAGAAATAAAAAGCATCCTGGCAACAAATGACAATTAAAACACAACAAACCAAAATCTATTGGACATAGTGAAAGCAGTCTTGAGATAGAAGTTCATAGCTCTACGGGCTTACCTCAAAAACCAAGAAAAAATGGTAATAAATTAACCCTACAACTCAAAAGGTTAGAGAGGGGGAAAAACGCCCAGCATAAGCAGAAGGAAGGAAATAATAAAGATCAGAGTGGAGATAAACGATATAGAGACCAAAAAAACAATACAAAAGATCAACAAAACTAAGAGCTGGTTCTTTGAAAGGATAAACAAGATTGATGAACCTCTAGCCAGGCTCAACAAAGAAAGAGGACCCAAATAAACAAAACCAGAAATAAAAGAGGTGAAATAACAACCGATCCCACAGAAACACAAATGATTATGAAAAAATACTATGGACAACTCTATTCCAACAAAATAGACAACCTAGATGAAATGGACATATTCTTAGAAAAATACAAGCTCCCAAAACTCAATCAAGAAGAATAAAAAAACTTGAATAAGCCAATAACTACTAAAAAAATTGAAGCAGTGATCAAAAAATCTTCCAGCAAACCAAAGCCCTGGTCCAGACAGCTTTACATGGGAGTTCTACCAAACATTCAAAGAACTAAAATCTATCCTCCTCAAACTATTCCAAAAAATTCAAAAGGAAGGCATACTTCCAAGCTCTTTCTATGAAGCCTGCATTACCCTAATTCCAAAACCAGATAAAGACAACACAAAAAAAGAGAACTACAGGCCAATATCCTTGATGAACATAGATGCTAAAATCCTCAACAAAATTCTAGCAAATCAGATTCAGGAGTACATTAGAAAGATCATACACCATGACCAAGTGGGATTTATTCCAGGGATGTAAGGATGGTACAATATCCGCAAATCAATAAATGTGAGACATCACATAACAAACTGAGAGACAAAAATCACAAAAGCACATCAATCGATGCAGAAAAAGCATATGACAAAATCCAACACCCTTTCTTGATCCAAAACTCTCAGCAAAGTAGAAATAGAGGGATCGTAACTCAACATAATAAAAGCCTTATATGACAAACCTACAGCCAACATCATACTTAATGGGGAAAAACTAAATTCATTTCCCCTTAGAACAGGAACAAAACAGGGATGCCCACTTTTACCACACCTGTTCACTATAGTCCTGGAAGAGCTAGCCATAATGATCAGACAAGAAGAATAAATAAAACTGTCCTTATTTACAGATGACATGATATTATCCATAGAAAATCCCAAAGACTCCATCAAAAAACTACTAGACCTAATAAATGAATTTGGCAATGTAGCAGGATATGATATAAAATTAACACCCAGAAATCTATAGCCTTTTAATACACCAATAATGAACTCACAAAAAGAGAAAGGAAAAAACTATCTCATTTATCAATCCAAAAATTAAGATTCCTAGGAATAAACTTAACTAAGGAGATAAAAGACCTGTACTCGGAAAAGTACAGGACATTGAAAAAAGAGATAGAGGAAGACATAAACAAATGGAAGAACATACCATGTTCATGGATTAATAGAATCAACATCATTAAAATGTCCATATTACCCAAAGGAATCTACAGATTCAATGCAATCCCCATTAAAATACCAATGGCATATTTCAAAGATCTAGAATAAACTCTCCAAAAATTCATCTGGAATAAAAATTTAAAAAAGACTTTGAATAGCCACAGCAATCCTAAGAAAGAAGAACAAAGTTGGAGCGATCACAATACCAGATTATATTACCAATCCAAGGTTCTCAAAATGGCCTGGTACTGGCACAAGAACAACATATAGACCAATGGAACAGAACAGAGAACCCAGAAATCGACCTAAGTCATTATGCTCAATTGATATTTGACAAAGAGGCAAGAGCATACAATGGAGTCAAGACATTCTTTTCAATAAATGGTGTTGGAAAACTTGGTCAGATACATGCAAAAAATTGGAACTAGGTCACCAACTTATACCATACACAAAAACAAACTCAAATGGCTAAAGGACTTAAACGTAAGATGGGAACCATAAAAATCTTACAAGACTTCATAAGCAGCAAAATAGCAGACATATGTCATAGCAATATCTTTACAGACACAGCTCCTAGGGCAATGGAGACTTAGGAAAAAATAAACAAATGGGACTACATCAAAATAAAAAGTTTCTGCACAGCAAAAGAAACCATCAACCAAACAAGAAAGCCCACTTCATGGCAATATTTCCAATAAGGGTTTAATCTCCAAAATTTATAGAGAACTCATACAACTTAACAAAAGGAAGATAAATGATACAATCAAAAAATGGGCAAAGGATCTAAATAGTCATTTTTCAAAAGAGGACATACAGAAGGACCAGAGACATATGAAAACATGCTCAAAGTCACTAACCATCTGAGAGATGCAAATCAAAACAACAATGATATATCATCTCATACCTGTCAGAATGGCTTACATCAACAAATCAACAAACGACAAGTGCTGGCAAGGATGTGGAAAAAAAGGAACCCTCTTGCACTGCTGGTAGGAATGCAGATTGGTGCAGTCACTGTGGAAGACAGTATGGCATTTCCTCAAAAAGTTAAAAATGAAATTCCCATTTGGCCCAGTTGTCCCACTTCTAGGACTATATCCCAAGAAACCAGAAACACCAATCAGAAAGGATATATGCATCCCTATGTTCATAGCAGCACAATTTACAACAGCTAAGACTTGGAAACAGCCTAAGTACCCATCAGCAAATGAGTCGATTAAAAACCTGGTACATCTACACAATGGAATATTGCGCTGCTATAAAGAAGGAACTTTTACCATATGCAACAGCATGGATGGAACTGGAGAGCATTATGCTAAGCGAAATAAGCCAGTTGGAGAAAGAAATATCACATGGTCTCACTCTTATGGGGGATATAATGATCAACATAATTTGATGAACAAGAATAGATCCAGAGACAAATGTTAGTGGGGGGAGGGGTAAGAGAACAACCAAAGGACCTGTATGCATGCATATTAGCATAACCAATAGACACAGACACTGAGATGGTGGGGGCTTTCCCAGCGTAGGAATGGCGGGGAGAGGGTCAGTCAATTGGGGGAAAAGGGACATGTAAAACTTTAGACAATAAGAAGAAATAAAAGCAAGAAAGTCTGAAATATAAGTTCCAGAAAGGCAGGGACCTTTTCAGTCTTGTTCACTGTTGAATCCCTAGTGCCTAGAGCTTCAGAATCTAGTACATAATAAATGTTCAGTAATAGTCATTGAACATTGAAGGTATACATATTTTCATGAGGTTTCATTGAGGTAGTTGGACCATGCAATTTATAGTAGACCCAGTACGATGAATAGTCAGAAAGGATCTGCCTAATAATGGTTAGGAGTATTGAAAGACTAGATTCCTTGAAATAACAGAGAAATAGTAATGCTGATATAGTGGGTCAGAGGAGAAAGGCATGTATTGAGGAAGGTGCAATCCAAGAGAAAAAATCTCTAACATCTCAAAAAAAAGTATGCAAGGATGCTCTCCAGGAATGGCTATCCTAATTTATGAATCTTACAAAAAAAAAAAAAAAAAAAAAAAAACTAACAATGGGGGTGTGGCAATGGTGGGAAAAGGGCCATATATGATACCTTAATAAAGAAATAAAAGAAGTAGCAATAAAATTATAAGTGCTTAATACATATTTGCAAGGTTTAATTTAATTAATGCCTCTGAAACATGATAATTTCATCAGTTCCATATGGGTTTGAAATTAAAGAGACATGGGTAATTTTAAAGATCACTTCATACCCGGGTTTATGTGATCAAATGAATTAAACCAGAGATCACTGACAATAATATTCTCAGGACTTCCCTATAGTGCTCTTACTTATTTCTCTAAAGGAAAAACAGTTCCCAAAAGGAAATAGTGGCTTTGTACAAGAATATTATCATGGTTAAGAGCACATACAGTAAAATAGGGATTATAATAGCTACCGCACAGGTTTACTGGTATTATAAAGATAAAATAAGATAACATATTTTAAAATGGCTCTACAAGCTATTAAGCCACACACACACACACCAAAAACAAAAACAAAACAAATAAGAACAACAAAAACACCATGGAGGAAACTTAAATGCATATTGCTAAGTGGGGAAAAAACCAGTCTGGAAAGGCTACATGCTGTATGATTCCAGCTATATGCCATCCTGGAAAAGGCAAATATATAGAAACGATGACAAGATCAATGGTTGCCACGGTGGGAGAGGAGGGGAAGGATGAATGAATGGAGGGGCTATCCCAGTCAGATGGGATTAGAGCCCATACCTCCTCTTAATTTGACTGCATGTGCCAAGACCCTCTATCCAAATAAGGTCACATTTGGAGATACTGGGATTTAGGAATAGAACCCTAACTGGGAGTACACAATTCAATGCAAATATGGAAGAAATTGTAGGCAGAGGTGAAGGAAAGGGAATATATGGGAACTTGGTACTTTCTGTTCATATTTTTTAAAGCCTAAATCTACTCTAAGAAATAAAACTCATTGATTTAAATAAAAGTTTTTTTAAAAAGTCCCAGCACATGGTACATGTTCAATAAATGTTAGTTATTTTAGAACTCAATTAACTTATTCAAAGTCCCGGACACTACAGGTTTTATTCTTGATGTATTTCAAAACCAATATTGGTGCTTCCCCCAAAGACTTTTTCCCCCACCCACTCACCAGTCAGATTATGATAATTTGAGGGTAGATAAGACTTAGTTTTCATCACATGATTCTCCCTGAGTTTGAGTGATCACATGATTCACTCAGATAACTGAGTACTTACGGCGTCCATTACCAAAAGGAAGGACAGCGTGTTTAAGTGATTTGAAAACTGTAACACTGACCTATTTCTTAATTACAGCAGCATGGGTGTGCCCTGGTTGTTTTTGTTGTTGCTGCTGTTAATCCTCACCTGAGGATATTTTCCCATTGCTTTTTAGAGTGGAAGGGAGTGAAAGAGATGATGTGAGAGAGACATGTCTATTGGTTGCCTCCCACACATGCCCTTGACTGGAATTGAACCCAGGACCTTTCAGTCCACAGGCCAACGTTCTATCCACTGAGCCAAACCGACCAGGGCTGGCATGCCCAGTTTTAAGGGGATCCCATATTTGAGAACCCATATTGAAAAGACAGATATATCTATAGGTAATGGTTCATTTGCCTTTGTAAAGTGCTTTTTCCCCTTTACAAAAGGAAGTCACGTCAGAGTTCTTTCAGTAGCATGACTACTATTCCCCCATGCCCCCAGCACAAAAATCTAGCTTTTCATGAAACTTTTCAAGAACCCATCTGTCCCGTTCATTGGCATGTCCCCCCCCCCCCCATTAGCCCGCATGTCTCTTTCGGGCTGCTCTGTCCAATCTTGGCACTCAGGATGTCCACAGTTTACAGAATCTCTCTGCCTCGACATTTCATCACCTCATTGGTTGAGGATCTGTTTCCTAATCAATGTTGCTGGAAGGAATTCTGCATTGACTGGGGCTGGGGAAGGAAATGAGAAATTACTAGCTGGGGACACGGAAGCTACTGCTCTCAGGAGAGGGAGGGGCAGTTCTACCCAGACGTGGCTCCCCTCATATAAGAGCATGCCAGCGATGTTCACAAGTTCTGAGATATAGGGTGTAAGGATTAAGAAAGATCTTCAACTCCATGCTGGGGTGAGACCAACCAAGAGTCATTTTCTCATACACACACACACACACACACACACACACACACACACACGTGCACACACCAATGGAGAGTCACATCGCAGGGTACATTCCCCTCTCCCTCAGATAGACTCATCACATGTCCACAAAGGGTAACACAGAAAGGCACTTGTCTATGTAGACTCCCTCTCTGTCTCTCTATCTCCCTACCCCTGAAGTGCCGTGTATATATAAAATCAGCAGTATTTAAATGAGTAAATAACTAGATAGGAATAGAATTTTTCTCTAGTTGGAAAAGAAGGAGAAAAAAAGACACTTAAGTAATGAAAGGTGAGGAGCAGGAGGAAAGGATGGGGAGGAGAAAAGAATGTGTGCGAGAAGAAAGCCAGGGAGCTGCCCAGCCAAAGTGCCCACGTGAGGTGGTCAGTCTCCCTTCCTTTAGGGCTCTCCAAGGCGGGCCACCGCGTGCATCTTCCCGGGCTGGACTCCTCTCTGCCCGTTAGCACCTCCCCGAGGTACCGGCAGAGAGGCGGAACCCCTGTGGCTCCCAAAGGCTGGCGGGCTGCTTAGCTCGGATAAGGGAGGAGCGGAGGCTCCTCGGAGGATGCTCTTCAAGCTACTTGGATAAATTAAGAAAAGTTAAATTGTTTGCCTCCGGACAGGCCTCCTTCCCCATTTCTGTTTGCTGTTGCCATAGTTATTGAGAAGTGGCTTATAGACAACAAAAGGCTTTACTGAAGAGAGGAAAGAGCGGAGTTGACTCTCACTGCACTGCGCTCGGATCAGGAGCCCATGACCTGCAGCTCACTTCTTTTTTTTTTCCCCCATTCTGATTCCTATGATGAGACCAGGCTGCAAAAATGTAGAGAAACTTCTTTAAGGTCAATGAAATATTTTTTTTTTTTATAAAAAGGAAAATGGATTCTTTCCTTCATAACAAGCAACATTTTGGAAAGTACTCCTGGTTAGGAGTAAGATAGAAAAGCACCTTCCCATGTAAAAACCCCACATAAACACCAGAATTCAAATTTCTAAAAGATTTATAAGCAGTATAAGTAATACCCCTGGGGGAGGAGAAAGGGGAAACCTCCAAACATTGGATCGTTTTGTTTTTGTTGGCTGAGGTTTTATTTTTGTTTGTGTGGGGTTTTTGAAGGGGGGTGGGGGAGTGGGGGCGGGGAGAGGAATGCTTGAAAAGAAAACCTGACCATTTATTTAAGAGGGGCTCTGACTCGGCTTCTTAAATCTAAGTTTTGCTTTTTTGCTCCCTCCGACCAAGTTGCTCTCGGGGATGGCTCCCGGCTTTGCAAGGCTGCTTGTGTGCCTGCGCAGAGCAAATGGCTCGTCTCAGGCGCGCAGAGAGGCTGGAAAATATTTTTTTGTGATCTGAGTGCAGCCGCGGAGAGTCTAGGATTCCAGAGGAAGTGGAGGCCTCCCGCTCCACACAGGAAACAATCTTCAAGCAGGCCTTAAATGCCAGATTCCAGGCCGAGTTTAACTAACCACTGACAGCTCTGTAAACAAAGCAAGGACAAAAAGAGCCCGCTTCCCCTTTTCTGGTAGTCATTTTGGGTTCGGGGGCTGCAGGGGAATTCTGGAATACTTGACTCCATGGCACAGACGCGCAGGGGAAGAGCTGGAAAGGGAGGATCTTTCTGGGATTAAAGCCGTCACGGAGGAGGTAGGAGAGGATAAAACCGAGCCTTTTACCGGGAGCCCGGCCTTTTAAGCTCTGGACACAGCTTGATCCTAAGGAAACCGCTTTTAAAAAAACAAAACAAAACGCTGCTGTGTTATGTTTACTCTTGGTACTGTGGCTGCGCTCTCTCTCATCAGCCTGATGCTAATATTCTTGTAGGCTATGCAAATTATGCCTGGATAGTCGTATTCATTTGTGTTGTCTTTTCTTTTCTCTCTTATCTCCTACCTGTTCCCTTTCTTGCCACTTTTCTGTTTTCCCTCTTTGCTTTTTCTTTTGCTCTTTGTTCGCTCTTTTCATAACTTGTGTGTGTGTGTGTGTGTGTGTGTGTGTGTGTGTGTGTGTGTGGCTCAGCGAGTCACAAAGAACAGAACCTTTCAGAAGCTCTTAAGTGGCCCCATCAATATTTCTGGTCTTCAAAACCTCTCTGACTCCAGAGGTCTTTTTCTTTTTCTTTTTCTTTTAAACTGGAATCTTACTTATTTGCCTCAAATAATTTCATGAATGAGACTGAACTTAACACAGAAAGGACTCAGCTCAGGAGTCAGGAATTGATCCGTGGCTACCGGATCAGCCTTCGGAGGTGTTTTTCATAAGAGTAAAGAAAAAATGGTGGCTAAAGCAATTCATAGGAGATAATAGCTCAGACTCATCGATGATACTGATTCCACCTCCTCCCCCCTAGATCCAGACACCATCTGGCCCCCCTAACCCAGAACCCACGCCATGGATGACTTTGAACGTCGCAGAGAACTGAGGAGACAAAAGCGGGAAGAGATGCGCCTGGAAGCGGAAAGGTAAGGACCTAGGGCGGCTGAAAGATATTTTTGTATTGCGTTGTTGACCGTGTTGGGGGCAGGCCTCACAGAGCATCACGCTGGAGGGCCAAGTGTGGCACACTAACCCGCTGGCAGCAGTAGTTGCGGAAAGTTTTCCTGTGAGGCCTCCAAATGCTGCCTTAACAAACAAACATCAAGAAGAAGAGAGACTGCAGAAGAACCAAATGGTCGCATTCACCCAGGGCCTTTCAGAGTGGCATTTTTAACTGACAAAGGCAGCGTGTGGAGAAAAGTTTCAGAAGCAGTGATACTATTAAAGTGACATGAAAATGACAACTACTGAATATTGAAACCATTTAGGAAATGGGAGTCTCTGGTTTAAAAAAGTAAAGGCAGCAAATACCAGATGGGTCTTGTGGCACATTTTTATTCTTATTAGAAAAGCATGCACATGCAGGCATCTGTGTATGAGGGGTTCGTAGCCGGTGGGTGTGTGACCGCGCAGATTCTGAGTCTCCTTGAAAGCGGCTGCCTAGTGTGGGGCCTCCGTTGTGATGGCTTTAGGGGCAGGTTGGGGAAATGAAACAACGACATGGGAAGCACAGAATATAAATGCATATTTCAAATTTTTGACCTCAGAGCCAAGGACAGTGGCATTAAAAGTGGCTTAAGCCGGAGGGTCTTTAGAGAAAGCGGAGTTGACATTCACAGGAAGGAAAATGTTAAACAGTGATCTTAAAATCAAATCAGTGTTGCCTCACAGTAATTCCAGGGCACAAATGACAAGGTGCGAGTTAGGGGATCCCTTAGTGCTTCTGTAGGAGGGAACTGGAACTTAACACCTACAACAAAACGTTTTGGGGTCCACAGGCTCTACATATTTGTCCGGAGAATGCAAAAGAAGGAGGTGAATTACCGCCTTTGATTGACTTGGTCAGAGTAGGTCATGTATGTGCATAAACATTCATGAAATGTTTATGCACATACATGCATGGTACCCGGGCTCTCGTGGGTTCAAATCCCAGCTCTGCCACTTCTGAGCTGTGTGAGCAAGAATGAGCAAGGGACTTCTCTCTCAGTCACAGTTGCCTTATTTGCCAGATAGGCATACTATCTGCATAGTTTGTGTGCTTGTGAAGATTATCGAACTTCATAAATGACCTAGCTCAGTCCCTGGCACATAGGAGGCTTCTCTGTATGGTAGTTATTAATTTTTTTAACCAGTAGCATTAGCTAAATATGTAAGAAACAAACTATCAGTATAGCCAGAACTAAACGTGAACTCCAGGAGAAGAAAACGCAGTCCTCATCCTGTGATGAAACTAGCCAGGCAACGCTCTTGGGAAGTGGTAAGCCACGGAGAAAGCCAGGGCGGAGGCAGAGTGCATAGGGAGCCATGTAGGGGAGGGAATCACACCAGCAAAAGCCCAGAGGTGGGACTATGAATGCTGGTGCCCGAAACCCGCTGAGTACTTGGGAAAGAGTAAGTGGGACTTGTACCTATTGGATGTTTCTATTTCACATGAAGAGCAATAGACATAGACTTAGCAGGGAAGCAGTGTGTGGTGAAAATGTTGGAAAACGTTATCTACAGTGGGCTAGAGTATGGTGATATCAGCACTGGAAAGCTAGTATTGGACATATAGTAATGAGAGTCTGAATCAGAGCAGTATGGTGATACCAACACTGAAGAGCTAGTATTGGACATATAGTAATGAGAGTCTGAAGCAGGGCAGTGAATATGAAAACAAAGATCGAATTAGCAGGAGAATTAGCTAACCAATCAGGAGAGGGAGAAACTCAAAGACAGTTCCAAGGAATATAAGTCCGAGGAGCTGGAAAGGTCTCTGCATTGTTCCAGTTGGGAAACTGGGACGGGTTCCATTCTTGGATGGGTATCAGGGGCGAGTGTTTAATTCAGCTAGAAACTACACACAAGTGGGGATTTCCTACAGGCCTTTGGAGATAGAAACTTTCAAGGTCTGTCCAGAAAAGGAGAGAGATTTCTGTTAGAGAAATAAGTTTGGGCACACTTAGTATGGCAGCAATAGTACGAAAGCTGAAGGCGGATGACAGTGATGCTGATGAGAAAACAAGCATAGAGAGAGTCAGAGGCCATAACGACATAATGGATGCCATCCAAGAAGACCCAACACAATCAAGGAAGTAGGGAGAGCATGGGGGCACCAGCTCTGAGAGGACATTGAGGCCATGGAGGCAGCATCCAGACCCAGTGGAGCACACCTCTTGTTTTCTCCAACGATGTGGTATTTGGCCTCTGGTTCTCCTGCAAGTCCACAAAACATCTTTACCCAACAAATATTTATTAAGCACCAACCAAGTTTCAGTGTCTTGGTTGGGGCCAGGGAAAATAAATGGTGAGGTATTAATAGATATGCTTTCTGCCTTTATGTCCCTTGTGGTAAGCTAGGAAACCAAAGCACAGCAGGGTCAGAAATCAGGCCGGGCCAGGACGGGGGTGAGAGGGCCTCAGGAATGAGGGCAGGAAATTGGACATCAGGCTAGATCAGTGTCATCCGTTTCTTTGCTTCCTATGTGAATAGGGAGACAGGGAATCCATGTGAGAGGAATGTTAGAACTAACTTGCTGTGGTTAGAGCCATACTGTGATTAGAGTGAATACGCCAGGGCTCTTTAGAACTAGGATTTTGCCTAAGAATTTTCCACACAGCTGCATGGTTCATTCCTTCCAGTTTTTTGTTTTGTTTTGTTTTGTTGTCTGTGGAAGGATATGTCTTCCTGTCTTTCTTTAATATCAATCTTAAAAGGAATGTACTTGAGGAATCTTAGTTGGTAGATGCTCTTAATAACCTAAAATAAATTTACCACGAATGTATCCTAACCTTGTTTAACTGTCTGTATTAATTCTTTTGGGGTGTTATATTCCATCTGATTTCTTCTCTTTCTTTTTTTATAGAAGTACTTCAATAAGGTCTTATATTGGTACTTAGTTTATTATTTCGTGTTTCAAGGTGAACCTTCTCATTCTGATATATCAGGTTCTGGTAGGTAAGCCCATGTTTACCTTTTAGGATTTTGTAAAATCTGATCATTTATGGGAATAGTAAAGGTCAGGCTTTGTGGTCCAGCCAACTTTGAGGGGAAAGCTTAGGGTGTGTACAGGAAACAGATGGCCAGAACCAGAAGTCAAGGGCTGCCTAAAATCATGGTTTTGATCTGAAGATAAAGGGCATGTAAGACCTTGGGCAAGTCCCTTTTCCTTTAACTTTAGACCTTGGCTTTCTCATCTGTAGTCGGGGTCGGTGTTTTCTTTGGGGGATTGGTGGTAATTTTTACTTTCCTTTTACTTTTGGTATTATCTAAATTTCTTTTACAACGATCCTATACTACTCCAGTTAAAAACAATAAGGCAATTTTTTTTCAAAAATGTGATTCTATGATTCTACAGATTATGCTTAAGGAGATTTAACTTTCCTTTGGATTTATGGAAATAAAGAAAGAACTCAACCCCAATCAGGAATGGTGGTGGAATAAATTAGCAAAAATAGAGTGCCCCCCCCCCCAAGCTCAGAGCTGCAGGTTCATTTATTCACACACTCATTCAACAAATTTTTATTGGACATCTACTTGGCTCCAAGTTCTGTTTTGAGCACTGAGGACAGAGCAACAGAATGACAGAATTGGGAAGCATGTGCATAATGCTTTTCAACCTTTAGAGAACCAAGTGGTGATCAAGAAAGTACATTTTTATGTCTTCAAATATAATATGGCCCTGGCCAGTGTGCTCAGTTGGTTGAGTGTCACTTTGTGTACTGAGAGGTTGCATGTTCCATTCCCATACTTGAGTTGTGGGTTTGACCCCCTAAAGGGGGTGTGCAGGAGGTGGTCGATGGATGTTTCTCTCTCCCCCTCCCCCTTCCTCTAAAATCAATAAAACCATATATATGTGCTGTGCCCCTGTAAACTGCGGGGGGGGGGGGGGGGGGAGCCTGTGATTTTCCATCTGTTGCCCACAAAGGCTTTCCAAATAAAAAATGCCCTGTTATTTTAATTAGTTGTTATTGAGTGTGACTAGCAGGTGCAGTTGTACTTTGCAATGATAAATAATTTAAAACTTGTACTCTCACCAGATGTTACAACCACAAGTTAAAAAAAGCCAGACTCTCATACATGTTAGTCCTCAGAAACAGATCTTCATGCCATGCTGGCTTTCATGTGCTTGGCAACTACTCACCGCATCACGGCTGCCCCGAGAGTGGTGTACACACACCTCATTCTGAGGGCTCCAGCCCAGTCCATTTCAAATCATCCAGGTTTCCATAACCTAGACTGCAAACCTAGTTATTAAAACCATCTTCCCTTCTTTGTCCTGAGCCTTAGCCTGTGCACCTTTCTGCTATTCGTCTTGTCCTGTCCTGTCCTTCATTTGGTTCTCCCGCTGAGTTCTTCAGATGAGGATTTTAGATTGGTAGGAGGTACTTAATTCGGTCGCCAAAAATATGTAAATTGAATACCTATAAAGTACAAGAGGCTGTGCTGACCCATAGGGATGGGTGGATAGTCCAGGCAATGTCCTCGTAGACACCAAGCTCATATTCTAGGTGGGTCAGAACTTTGTAGCAGTGATTTTCAACCTTTTTAATCTCACGGCACACATTAACTAACTGCTAAAGTTCTGTGGCACACCAGTAAATATTTTTTTTTTCTGATCTGACAAAAAAAAATGGTATTGTTTAGCTGTTGTCATATTTTCTATTAATAAACAATCTAAGGGAAAAGAATTTAGTAACCCTGCCTAAGTAGTCAGGTATTGCATTTTTTTGTATTTTTTAAAATATATTTTATTTTATTGATATTTTACAGAGAGGAAGGGAGAGAGATAGAGAGCTAGAAACGTCGATGAGAGAGAAACATTGACCAGCTGCCTCTTGCACACCCCCTACTGGGGATGTGCCCGCAACCAATGTACATGCCCTTGACCGGAATCGAACCCGGGACCTTTCAGTCCGCAGGCCGACGCTCTACCACTGAGCCAAACCAGTTTTGGCAGGTATTGCATTTTTTAAAAATTCTTGTGGCACACCAGTTGGAAATCACTGCTTTAGAGCAATCTTTACCAAGATAATGAAGAAGAAAATGGCAAAAAGACACTTTGTACTCATCTCAAATTGAACTATATTTTTTAATCAATTACATATTTGAAGATACAAAGAGCTAACTAGTTTTGCTGTTTATTATTCTTCACCTATCTCATGGGAAGGAAAAAATAGTAAGTATATTCTGCTGCCCTTTCTGTTACTGTGCTTTATCTAAATTCCCCTCCACCTTTGTCTCTGTATTTCTCAGTGCATCTTAATGTATGTTGCTCTGGTCCATGTGCGTCTTCAACACTTGGGTGACTTGTTTTCATATGTCCTCCCGTCCATGCACCTAATCTGTCTGCTCTGGATTATATAGGCACATGCTTTTGTATCCTCAAGGAATACTTTTGGTAAGGGAAGGAGGAACAATTTCAGAGGGCTCAAATTCACCTCTCTTCCTAGTCAACAAGTACAAAAGCATGATAGGCCTTTTATGTGTATCTGCAAAGATGAACTGATCACAGCACCAACAATAGGTATGTCTGAATAGAACATATATGTTCTATATGATTGAAGGAACACAGAGAATCATAATGGTGGGAAGTAGTAAAAAGCTTACTATTAAAAGCATGGGCTATAGCATTAGGAGCTATGCTCTCAAATACCACCAGGTCTGCAATTTCCTCATCTATAAGATGGGTGAAAATAATAGTACCCATCTCATAGGAGTTCTGTGAGAATAAAATACATGAAAGTAGTAACAGTGCTAATCATCTAGTATTTATTAGGTAATTATTATATATTATATAACATATGTAATATATTATATATGATCTATTATATAATGTATATTATACAATTATTATTGAATTATTACTGTTATTCATTATTTATTTACTAGAGGCCCAGTGCATGAAATTCGTGCACGGGTAGGGTCCCTAGGCCTGGCCGGTGATCAAGGCCAATCTGCAGGGCAATTGGGGGGGCCCCACTGACAACCACCTTGGCTGGCCTTGTGCAGCCCATCCACCGGCCCCGCCCTCTGTTGCCACTGCTGGTAGGGGCCTGTGGGCTGGGGGCAGCTCCTGCATTGAGCATCTGCCCCCTCATTGTCAGTGCGTGTCATAGCAACTTGTCATTCTGCCATTTGGTCGATCTGCATATTAGGGTTTTATGATATAGGATTTACTAAATCTCACTATTAATTATTACTATAACCTATTTTGATTCCCTGCAACACACGAAGAATTAAAGATACGTTTTTCTATTTGTCATAAAACAAAACAAAACATGAAGGTTTTCACCCTGGCCAGTTTTTCCCAGTGGTTAGAGCATCAGCCCTCTGACCAAGGGGTCATGGGTTAGATTCCTGGTCAAGGGCACAAACTTCTGTTGCAGCTTTGATCCCTGGCCCTGGTCAGAGCACACACAGGAGGCAACCAGTAGATGTATCTCTCTCACATTGATGTTTCTCTCTTCCTCTTCCCCCTTCCTAGCTCCCTTTCACTCTCTAAAGATCAATGAAAAAAAAAAATCCTCCTGTAAGGATTAAAAAAAAAAAAAAAAAAAAACATGAAGCTTTTCTTTCTATATGTATCAGAGATGAAGAGCAGATGAAGAGCAGGAATTTGCTATCTAGGGAAGTTTTGAGTGGCCGTGATTGGTAATCAGTCTGAGGAAGGACTGCAATGTCTCCGCTAGAAGAGTTCACACCATTTTAAGTTCACACCTTCTTTTACATTTGGCCAAAGAGATATGTGAGCCCTGGCGTATCTGCTGGGAGCCTGCAGTGCCGTTTTATCCATGAAGAGATCTTGAGTCACACATGCTACTGCTCCCACTGCTGGGTTTGCTTTCACAACAAGCAGCTCTCTCACTTTTCAAGATGGGAACTCATTGCATTCCCAGCTCGTGCTCTCCACACCCAATGCGAGTTCCGCTTTCTGATCAGAAGAAAGAGCCCCATTGTAGAATTGGGTTATCTGATTCAGAGGCTCACAGACATAAATCAAGAGAATGAAAACACTCTTGCTGTTGTCATCGTTCATACATTTTTATGGGCCTCTGAAATACTGATGGTTAGACATTCAAAAGTAAACATTTATACTACACTAGAAAAACAACAATTTTCAAAAATCCATTGGGTCTAAGTTGTTCTTTCCCAGAATGCTATCACCGAAAATTTTTACATGATTTAATAGCATGGCCAAGCAATGATGAGGCAGCATGCATGCACACACAAAAACATTTAGAGACTGTGACCTTGAAACTGTAAATCAAAGTCTTTTCACGTGCAATGTTTTGTTATTCTGTAATCAGAAAATCATTTGCCATTAGGAAGTTAATAAAATGTTCCTTTAAAACTGTCTAAATTATTAGAGTAGCTAAATGTGTTCAAAACTTGCCTTCAGACCAGTTTTCACTGACCTAACAATTCCTCTGGTTCTAAAAGCACCCTCTTTATGGCGATCATGGAGCACCAGGAGTCCAGGACCCACCCAAGGTGACCTTCATTTAATAAAAATTGAAAGTCTAGCTGAAACCGGTTTGGCTCAGTGGTGGAGCATCGGTCTGTAGACTGAAGGGTCTGGGGTTCGATTCCGGTCAGGGGCATGTACCTTGGTTGCGGGCACATCCCCGGTGGGGGGTGTGCAGGAGGTGGCTGGTTGATGTTTCTCTCTCATCGATGTTTCTAGCTCTCTGTCTCTCTCCCTTCCTCTCTGTACAGAATCAATTATATATATATATATATATATATATATATATATATATATATTAAAAATTGAAAGTCTAGATTAAGTACCTCACATTCTGACCCATAACTTCATTCCTAGCTGAAAAAAATGTGGCGTACCTATGAATTAACACACTTACAGTTAGAAGCAGCAGTGAACTTTTTTTTACAGTCTGTATATGTGACCCTTATAATTATCAATCTTCCATCACCTGAAGAAAGGCGGGATGATGTGTTGTGTGTGGATGGCAAAGTCTAACAGACCTGAATTTGAATCCTGCATTTGGCAACCTACTGGTTGGTTGGCCTTGTGTCAAATTACATAAACATCTCTTGCTTCTATTTCTTTATGTAAAATAATGTAAATAATTATTCTTCCTCACAAAGTCATTGTAAAAGTTAAGATAGTTAACACAGAGAGAGAAATTAACCCAATGGCTGGCACATAGTACATGCTCAACAAATGTTTCATGTTATTATTAAAACCATATTTGGTACAAAATAATATTTTACAGACTTTGGATTTTTATTCATTTGTCAATTCAGTCATTATAATTTGCTGTATCCTCGCTACAAAGCTTCTTTCCTACATCGATCTTGATACATACTAAGATGTTTCTATTAAGGTTGGGAAAGAGTTAAATCTCTTGGTCACATCTAAGTGGACCACACCAATGTAATTGGCATATGCGGATTTTACAATCACATATTGTAACCATGTGGTTAATGTCTAATTCATCAATGATATATCATTTACTTTAAATATAGTATAAACGTAAATCAGAATTTCACCTGAAGAGTGCATTTCATCAAAAATAGTTCGTTCTTAAGTGGAAAAAAAGTATCGGACAGATTTTTTTCATCTAGAGTTGGAAAGTTTAGGAACCATTGTTTGCTTAGCATCAACCAAGTGCTGGAAGAGGTGATGCACTTTATATCATTTAATTGTCAAGACAACCCCATGCCTTTATGTTCGTCTCCTCAGGCTCCTCTGACAGAATGCCACAGACTGAGTGACTTATAAATAACAGAAATGTCTTCCTCATGCTTCTGGCGGCTGGGAAGTCCAAGTCCAAGGTGCTGACAGACTCAGTGTCTGGTGAGGGTCCACTAACTGGTGCCTAGACAGCTATCTTGTCACGGTGTCCTTTCTTGGCTGAGACAAAAGGGAACTCTCTGGGGTCTCTTTGATAAGGGCACTTGTATTCCACCTCATCACCTCCCAAAAGGTCACACCTCCTGGTACCATCTCATTGGGGGTCTGTTTTTAACATATGAACTTGAGGGGACTCAAACATTCAGTCCACAGCAGACATGGCTATTTTTAACCCTGTTGTACAGCTGAGGAATCTACAGGTCTGAAAGATTAATTAACAAATCTACCTTCGTATCTCTAAGGGAGTGCAATCTGGTTTGCCTAACCCAAATCTAAAAACCTTTCTGTTATAATAAATTGATCAACAGAAATTTTCCTTGGTTTTCTTGGTTAAAGGTTCCAAGTAACTCCCTAAGATGATGGGGAAAAAATAACTTAAAGCAATTTTTGTGGCCACAGACTAAATGAAGCTATTGGGCTTAATTGAACTGTTCTTTATGCTCATTCAGGTAAATTGCTTGCATGTGTAGACGCGGTCATTGTTGTGTCTACCCTCAAAAAATCTCCCATGATATTCCCATTTCACAGAAAAACAGAAACAGAGATCAGGTTTCCCCCTCCAGCCGAAGAAGGCTGTTGGCATTCGCTGTTCTTGGCTTTCCTCTGGATTTCTCTCAGTAAGACTGGATTCACCATTAGGACAGGGACTTAGTCACATCATCACTCATAAAGGATTAAGGCTGTCAATGACCTTACAGATAATCGTCTGCAGTGGAGTGCTGCTTTTTCATTTTGGGACCACACATTACTGTGAGCCTCTGATGGAAGCCATAGACTCTCCTCCAAGAAACACGCACACGTGCACCCACAAAACCTGGCCCTTATTTTCAGTGATGTCATGGACCTCCATCCGCAGACCTTTGGGGGGCCCATGAACTCTGGGCCAAGAATCCTTGATCTAATGAATTTTAAAAGTTTCATTTCACATATGAAGAAACTTAAGTCTAGGGATGGTGACCTGTTCAAGATAAGCAGAGGCAGCTAGACTGAGGCAGAGCCTGCCTGCACAGAGCAGACCCCGGATGAATGGATCTGTCTATAAAGAATAAAAAAATAAAAAATATGCCATGGCTATTGATTAGGAAAATAGAGCACGTTTTTAGGGAAAATAGTGCATACTACGGTGTATTGCCTGTAGAATTTTTTTTATTTAAAAAGCTTATGGATAATATTTCTAAATAACAGGAGGTTAGTTCAGATTACTTCATGGTGAATAAAATGAAAAGCAAAGAAAGATAATGAGACATGCAGAATGAAAACAGTTAACTGGTAGGAAACTGGGCATTAGACTTTGCCCTCTGAGTCAAGAAGGGGGGAAAAACTGTGATCCTTTTGCAAATAAAACCTGATTTGCCATCAATTTTGGAAGTCTTTTATGTGATCTATGTGGTCTTGGCACAGTTTCTTTAAACAAAACTTAATTATGATACTTAGTTATTATGTAGGATTTCTTCATCCTTCCCAGTTTCATTTTAGCAAATCAAAGGATAATTTCCTCTAAATATGAAAGAAATAAAAACTGGTTTGAATCCCAAGAGGATTTGCTATATTACCTTTACCGCTACTGTCTTTTGAGGGTAGGGCAGATGGGAAGGGACACAGGCATGTTTCCTTCCAGAAAGCAGGATCATTCAGACCTGGGTTTGAATCCCGGCTGGGTCACCAAGGGTAACTCTGCTTAGCCTTTCTAAGCCTATTTCCTCCATCAGGAAAATGGCCATTAGAACAGTTCTTCTTCATACAGTTTTATGTAGACTATAAATATGACACGGAGAAATAAATGGATGGGTGAGTGGCTGGCTGGCTGGATGATTAGGTAATATGTGATACTAGAGGCCTGATGCATGAAATTAGTGCAAGAGTAGGCCTTCTCAGCCCCAGCTGCCTCAGCCACCCTCACAGCCCGGGTTTCATCCGGAAGGTCCTCTGGACGGTTGTTCTGCTGTTCAGCCATTTGGTCGATTTGCATATTATGCTTTTATTATTGTAGATATGTATGAATATATGATTAGTGCTCATTAATGTTACCTGCTCTCGCTATTTTCAGCTGGCTAGAGGACACGGTAAGGAAGGTGCTATCAGAAAAGCTCTCTCCAGTGTCATCCCCTCAGAAACTCGGCTCCTCAGCAGCTACCCCCTGGGGTTTCTGAATCTCTGAGCACGTGCCCAGTCCCCAGATTTCAGACAGTCTGATGTCTAAGCTCTACTTTGTTTCAAACCTGTCTTAGTAGCTACCTTGAAAGTGATGGGAGAATAATGGATATGAAGTCTCTGTACTGAAAAGAAAATCTATTTCTTATTTTTAATACTCTTTCTTTATTTCCTCTCCTGGTTTTAAATCAAGATAAAAATGCAAGACAGTTTGGTATCTAACATATCAAGGCCTTTTTATCAATAATATATATATCTATCATTCAATTAATATATTTCAAATAGTTTATTTGTCTTGTAGAATTATATCTTTTTTCATATTACATAATTATGAAATTCAGTACCACAAAAACAGTAACCAAAAGCCTCTCAACAATTTATATATTTTTAAAATATATTTTATTGATTTTTTTTTACAGAGAGGAAGGGAAGGGATAGAGTTAGAAACATGGGTGAGAGAGAAACATCGATCAGCTGCCTCTTGCACACCTCCTACTGGGGATGTGCCTGCAACCAAGGTACATGCCCTTGACCGGAATCGAACCTGGGACCCTTCAGTCCACAGGCCGACGCTCTATCCACCAAGCCAAATCGGCTAGGGCTCGACAATTTATATTTAAGCACTAATAAAGAAAGATGTGCCTAGTTTTTGCAAAACGACTTTTAGGTATTTTAGTCTACATTACTGATTTTATTCATTCTAATAATGAAAAGGCCAATACAGATTATATGTAATGTATATGGAAGTTATAAATCATTAAACTGCATACCCTGTAAACTTACCACTTATCTTAAGAACTAGAGCATTTTCAACACCAGTGGACCTCCCTGCAGTGGGAACCAGGCACACAACTTTCTCTGTATTATTAGTACGCGTTTATAAATACTGTTGAGAGACTTCCGTTGCTGCGTCAGAGAGGACAAGAAGCCTGCCTTTCTAAACACCCCGGCCAGAGCGGTCCTTCTGCCGTCTCAAGCTGGGAAATCTGGAGAAGTATTAGAAGAAGTCTCACGAGCAAAGAATTCTCATCAAAACCAAATAAAAATGGAACGAATACTATCAACTATGTCTGCTGACCATATCTGCCCTGCCTGTTGGGGTTCTCACTGATAAGCCAGGTGGAAGAGGTCTGCATCTGGAGCCATCCTGTGGCCCGGTGGGAATGGCAGGCAGGAGTAATTAGTCTATTTCAAATTCTTAGTCAAGGGAAATCTACCTCAATTGCCTTCTGGGGAAGTTCTTGATCTTTAACATCCCAAAGGTCCTTAACAGTGTCACAAGCAAGTACCACTGATGCCCTAGCTGGTTTGGTTTAGTGCATAAAACGCCGGCCTACAGACTGAAGGGTCCTGGGTGCGATTCCGACCAAGGGCACATGCCTGGGTGGCAGGCTTGATCCCCAGGAGGGGGCATGCAGGAGGCAGCCGATTAATGATTGATCTCTCATCGTTGATGTTTCTGTCTCTTTCTCCCTCTTCCTTCCTCTCTGAAATTAATAAAAATTTACTAAAAAAGAAAAAGTACCACTGGGCATAGACATGAGCTTGTTGGGATGGTTTAGTGGCTATGTAAATAGATTCTCCTTCATCTGAAATGAGGTTCAAGGGGAAGCATATGCATACTTTGGGTCTAAAGTCAGTTCTTTTCAATGGTTTGCTGTCTATAGCAGTGCTCGTCAACAGTTGGAAAACTAGTTTCAGTAATTCAGAGTCCTCCATTTTTTTATATCATTTATTCTAGGACCATAGAAAAGTATAACTTTGCACTATTTGTAAGTAAAGAATTTGATTAGCATGTTAACTATCTAAGCTACATTCCACGGTGTTAGTTTTTAAACGCTTGAATTTAAAAAAAAAAAAACACTTAGTTTTTAAAACTTTTTTTTAAACTTTGGAAGCATACACATTTACATCGAAAAGCCTCATTTGCTCATTATAAATCCATTTTCTCTATGCAGTTTTTAAACACATTTTTAATGTTTTGCTAGCCTGCCAGAAGTGGCCAGGTAGGCTGAACGTATTTTCAAAACGGAATTTCATTGAACATATTTCGTAATGAGCCCGGCCTTCCTCCCAGCTAGCTGAGATGAGTGAACAGTGACGTGGTATTTGAGATTAGTACCAATTGACTACGCTAAAAAACATGAGGGTTTATTTTCCGTTTGAATAGTTCCCTGCATCACATACAGTTCCTTTGTTGGAATAAGAATCTCGGTAGAGCACACACCAGCCACTATAAATAGCAGCCACTATAAATTGTGCATTCAGGAGCGTCTCCGGAGAGTGTGTTTTAAACGGCACGTTGTTTAGAATAGGACATTCTTTCGATGTTCACATTTTCCACTGTGGGTGACACGCACTATCCCGGGTCACATCTTCCCCGCACCGGCTTCCATCTCCCTGGGCTGCCCGGGAATCCAGCCAAGAGATGCCAGAGGTGGCTCAGTGTGTGCGCTTGCTTCCCGGCTCTTGCTGCCCAGTGGGAATTTTGCGTATTTCCGGGGCTCTCCAAATGAAAGCCTGGCGACTCCCAGAGCCAGCACCAGCCACTGGGGAATCAAAGAGTCCTTTTTTTTCCGGAGCTGGTTGCTCTCCTGTGCTTACTTAGAATAACAGCAGCTGCCCATTTTCTTTCTTCCTTCCTTTCTTTCTTTCTTTCTTTCTTTTTAAAAAAATATATTTTATTGATTTTTTACAGAGAGGAAGGGAGAGGGATAGAGATCTAGAAACATCTATGAGAGAGAAACATCTGTCTCCTGCACACTCCCCACTGGGTGTGTGCCCGCAACCAAGGTACATGCCCTTGACCGGAATCGAACCTGGGACCCTTCAGTCCACAGGCTGTGGCTCTATCCACTCAGCCAAACCAGTTAGGGCAGCCCACGCATTTTTCGATTCCCACAGAAAACCTTGCATGGCTTGGCCAGTCTTTCTGGACAACTCCAGGGACTAATATGGGAAATCACTAAACAGGAAGCGAACAAACAGACGCGCAGGATGGGCTGTCGTGCTGGTTCGGAGACGAGCAACCTCAGCAACTATAATCCCACCGCATCCTTCCCAAGGCACCCTTGCAACTGCAGTGGATGTGCGCCTCTGCCCACTCCTTCCTTGAGCGGCCCTTCTGTTTCTCTCATCAGTGCTGTTGTGTACTTCTTGACTTTTCTATTTTTATTTTCTAGTGGGGACCCGCTAGGGAGGGTCTAATACTCCCTCACCCCTTCTCTTCCCGTTATGAAGAAGATGAGAAACTACCGTGAAGGGGCCTCGGACAAAAATTGTGATCCAGAATGTGTTGCTATCTGGTGCTCTTCCTTCCCGCTACCCCCTTTGAAGACTCTTTCATTCTTCCCACGTAATCATGAAAGCCAGACATCCCAAATGTATGTCTTCTGAGTCAGCATCCTCAGAAGCATCGTGAATACAGAAGTTCCATAGTTTATCAGAGTTTGTAAACTGAACGGGATGAAGTGTTTGTAAAACTCAAGGCTGAGGCAGGATGGAAATTCCTAATTCTTTATGAACATGAATTCTATCTCATTAAGGCATTTGTCAGGGCTATGGTAGAGCTGAACTGGGAGGGCATACCCTCCAGAAAGGAGCTCGTTTGCCGTGGGAACTCTGCCTGATTTTCAGAATTCCTGCCAGGAGACAAACGCTGGTATCCTGTTGGGTTGTGTGGGCAGAAATGAAGGCGCGCTCTCTCCCACTTCTCTGAAAAGCATTTGGAAGCCCATCACGGGGCCCAGCCTTGTAAAGGAACACACCCAGGAAGGCACAGTAGCGAGGTTAAACCTGGAAACCGCGTCTTTTACTCTGGCTTTGGGTAGAGGTTTAGCAGATCTGGGATTCCTCAGTGTGAAATAGGACTAGCACTTCTCAGGGTAGCGGAGAAAATTAAATGAGATGTGGACAGATGCCACCGAAAGGGTAAAGGGTGGTGCACGGGAATCGTGTAGGGGTTCCTGTCCGATTCATGTAAATCAGATTCACTCCTATCTAAATCTCCATGGAGCTGCACATTGCATTCCAGCCCTGGCCTGTGTTTTCACACCCCTCCCTCTACCTCATGCTCGGGCACTCCAGGCTTTCAAAAGTCGGGCAGAAAAAAATGCTGTAAAATGCTACCTGTCACTCTCCCTGGAGGCTGTCACCCCTGGAGAGGACTTGGGGTGCCAACTGCAGATTAGAAGAAGCAAAGCCATTTTATCTTCTCTTTCCCTGTGGTCATAAATGAGGAGAAAATTCAAAAGATTTTAAATGATGGCTTTTTTTTCTCTCACCCCAAAAGCCCAGCTCAGTAGTCATCCTCTAGAAAATACCTCCCAGAGGCCCCCACACAAAGCAACTGATTTCCCACCTTGGATTTCCCATAGCACCTTTCATTGATGTTAATTATTATCACTTATTTTATATATTTATTTGTTCACAGGTCTGTTTTCCCTATCAAATGGAAGGCAACTCTAGATTAAAACACACACACACAAAAAAAACAAAAACAACCCTACATTTTAATTCACTGTTCTTTCCCTAAAGGCCAGTATGCAATGTTGACTGAAGGAATGAACAGATACTTCAGACCCTCTCTGTGTACCAAGGCGGAGCTTTGCTCTATTTGCTAAGCGGGTTACGGGCAGGCAGAAATGTTATCAGCCTTGGTGGAATTCCCCATGCACTGACACTACCCACCCCTTCCCTGGAATTCCATCCTCCCCCTGCTGAGCCACTGGGATTTTGACTTCATCTCTCTTTCTCTAGAGATATGGAGAAACTCATCGCTTGTGTTTCTCTGGTTGTTAAGGACGAGAGGCTGGATGCACAGTATTTGTGCAAGGGTAGGCCTGGCGGCCCCGGCTTCCTCAGGAAGGTCGTCTGGAAGAATGTCCGGACAGTCAGCCATCCGGTCAATTTGCATATTCTGCTGTTATTATTATTGATCATTGGACTTCTACATCAGATAATTTTGACCATTCTGCTTATTTAGTTGCACGATGAAGGCAAACGATGTTCCTGTGGTGACTCAGTTCCCTTTAGTTGGCCGACTTGCTCGAATACTCAAGTCCCCAGTGTTATTTGCAATTAACATGGGCATTGTAAGACCAGATAATCACCAAATTACAGGGTTTATACCAAGCTCTCAGAAGTCCAACGTGAACAAGCTATATAATAGAAAATTTCTCTAATGAAAGACCAAGCTTGTGGTCTGGAGGAGTAAACTTCTTCAGTTAATCCCAGGATGGTCAACCTCAGACCAGTATTTTTTTTTTTTCTGAAATAGAGAATGCTTAACATACAACTTGTGTCTCAGGTTTAAACTCTAACTAGTGGATTGTTTTCTAGTACTACTAGATCAGTTTTTTTAAAAAGGAGAAAAGGAAAGTATTAGGACCCAAGATTTTTTTAAAATCCTCACCTGAAGCCGAAACCGGTTTGGCTCAGTGGATAGAGCATCGGCCTGCGGACTGAAAGGTCCCAGGCTCGATTCTGGTCAAGGGCATGTACCTTGGTTGCGGGCACATCCCCAGTAGGGGGTGTGCAAGAGGCAGCTGATGGATGATTCTCTCTCATTGATGATTCTTTTTCTAGCTCTCTATCCCTCTCTCTTCCTCTCTGTAAAAAATCAATAAAAATATATATTTTTTTAATAAAATAAAATAAAATCCTCACCTGAAGATATGTTTGTATTGATTTTAGGGAGAGAAGAAGGGAGAGAGACAGAGAAACATCAGTTGGTTGCTTCCTATCCACTCTCCGACTAGGATGGTATGTGCTCTGGCCTGGAATTGAACCTGCAACCTTTTGGTGTGTGGGACTATGCTCCAACCAACTGAGCCACCTGGCCAGGGAAGAACCCAGAATTTTTTAACCAAGATATGGGGGTTTGATTTTTTTTTCTGGTAAAATGGAGCAATTTCTTTTTTTTTTCTTTTTTTTCTTTTTTTTTTTTTTTTTTGCTTTTATAGAGTTGATAAACCTCAAAAAGTACTGTTTAGAAGAAAAGGGAGTATTTCTAAGTAACTGTTAGTCAAATCTCTAAATTAAAATTCAGATTAATTCAGCTAACATTGACTATGTATGATAGGCATTGGGTTTCTTAATTATATGAGTATACTCTTTGGTTAATTTATTACCCTAAAATTTGTAATTAAAATAAATTCGGTGAACTGAAACATCTAGAAACGCTGTAAAAAAAAAAGCCTTGGAATTCAAGCTTTTCATTTTTAATTCTTTTACCCACTGGGAAAGAGTCAGAAGGAAAGATGATTTGAAGTTATCCTAGGAGGACTCGGAATTCTAAAATACCTCGGAGAATCTCGAATTACATCAGCCCTCGCTACTTTGCAACATGTTTTAGAAAGCTGAATGCATATTTCAGGTCCCTGGCTTTCAAATTAGAAGGGACGGTCTGCTACTTTTTGTATAAGTATCATCTATTTTACTTTCTTTGCAGTCTTCATGAGGTTTTTAAATTAAAAAGCTTTCCAGATGGCTTTTAAATAAGAAAAACGAAACTGATTTTTCTAATTAAACGTTTTCACTAGAAAACCTTCCTGGTTCTATTCTATAAATTAATGAGCATTTGCTTTTCCTTCCTTGATCCTAATAATAGCTTGGTTTCATTGCTCAGTAACTTCAGACTAAAGCGGCATCCTAAAGCGGAAGAGCTTTCTCCTAGTCTATTTCTATTCTCTTCTTAAGCTGCCACCGTAAAAGCATCCAAGAATTCTACCAAAAAAAAACATTTCAAATAAATTCAGCACATACGTGTCCTATCGTGGTAGGTCTCCCAGATGTTAGCAAGTGGGTATAACTGAAATCTGTTGTCTTAGTTTGGGCCGCTAAACAGAATACCATAGCCGGGGTGGCTTAAAAAAGAAACACTCAGTTCCTAGAGTTGCAGAGGCTGGGAAATTGAGGATCGAGGTCCTGGCAGGTCCCAGTGTCTGATGAGGGCCGACTTCCTCCTTTGCAGTTGGCTGTCTTCGTGTAACCTCACATGGTGCGGAGAGGAAAAGCAACATTTCACGTGTCTCTTATTATAGGGACATCAATCCCATTCTTGAGGATTTCACCCTCGTGACCTAATTGCATCCCAAAGGCCCCACCTCCTATTATTAACGCATTGGGGGTTAGGATTTGAACCTATGAATTTGGGGGGGGACTCAAACATTCAGTCCAAATCATCTATGTCACTAGTAAACCCGAAGAATGAATGGGCCAGTACACGAGGTCTGTATTAAAGCCAACTCTAAGTCCAGGGTTGGCTCTGGGCATCCAGGAATATCCAGATTAGATGGACAGGCCTTGCTCCTCAGGGCATACTCAGTCCTGTGACGTGGTAAGTGTGCTCCCCACTAAGGGAGGTGTTTCCTCGCCTCCTTAGCTTAAGGCAAGATTTCACCTCCCTTTTCTCTGACTCATACTCCTGTTGCAGTCTCTGATGACTGTGAGTCTTCCTGACATTCTGGCGTGGGGAACGGTGGTGCCTGATTGGGAACTGAAAACTCTCCGAGCACGGAAGAACGATCTACTTTATAATTAACTGGCGTTTATCGGCATTATTTGTCATTCTGATGTATACATCAGTCTCTGAGGCGTCTGTGAGCCAATCAGTGTCAACTTTAAGAACGCCCAAATCCCAGTTGCTGGTGCAGCAGAGCTTCTACGTCCTGTGCCATGATAAACGTTCCAAAAAAGGCCGCTCCATGGAGCCTCTGGGAGCGCCAGCCAGCTGGCCTTCTTGGGCATCCCTATCCATAGTTATAATAACTACCGTATTTGCCGACATATAAGACGATGTTTTGGCCCTGAAAAAATACGTATTTGCCGGTGTATAAGACGACTGGGCATATAAGACGACCCCCTAACATTTCCACTCAAAATACAGAGTTTGTTATATACTCGCCGTATAAGACTACGCCCCACTTGGAGGCATATTTTTCAGGGCCAAAAAATCGTCTTATACGCTGGCAAATACGGTATACATAGTTATTACAATATTATTGACTAGACTCTCTATGCTGAGCTTTACATCCCCATGACTGTTTTGGTAACCAGTTTATAGTTCTCAGTCCCTTCACCGTTCCACCCAGCCCTGTCTGGCAGCCTTCAGTTTGTTCTCTGCATCTATGAGGCTGTTTCAGTTTTATTTGTTCATTTATTTCGTTCTTTAGATTCCCCATGTAAGTGACATCGTAAGGTATTTGTCTTTGATTTATTTCACTCAGTATAATACTCTCTATTATACATAGTTCCATCTACGTTGTTAACAAATGGTAAGATTTCATTCTTTTTTATGACCGAGTGATATACATCTTTCTTGTCCACTCATCTATTGATGGGCACCTGGGTTACTTCCATATCTTGGCTATTGTAAATGATGCTACAATAAACAAAGGGGAGGGTATATCTTTTCAAATTAGTGTTTTAGACTTTTTTCGAATATATGCCCAAATGTGGAACTGCTGAGTCATAAGGTAGTAAGTTTTTTTTTAATTTTTTGAAGAACCTCCACCCTGCTTTCCATAGTGACTCCACCAATTTATAATCCCACAAAGAGTGAACAAGAGCTCTTTTCACATCCTCGCCGATACTTACTGTTTGTTGATTTATTGGTGATAGCCATTCTGACAAGTGTGAGGTGATTTCTCATTGTTTTAATTTATATTTCTCTGACAGTTACTGAAATTCGGGATCTTTTTATATGTCTGTTGGCCATGTGTAGGTCCTTTTGAAGAAGTGTCTTTTAAGGTCCTCTGTTTATTTTTTTAATTGGATTGTTTGATTTTTGGGTGTTGAGTCCTATGGATTCTTTATAAACTTTGGATATTAACCCCTTACCAGGTGCATCATTGAGTAGATTGGCTTTTTGTTTTGTTAATGGTTTCCTTTGCTGTGCAAAATTTTTTTGTTTGATATAGTCCCATTTGTTTCTTTTTCTTTTGTTTGCCTCACCCTAGAATGGGAGTGGGGAACCTTTTTCCTGCCAAGGGCCATTTGGATATTTGTAACATCATTCATGGGCCATACAAAAATATCCCCCATGCCTGCGCTAGACTAGAATCAGAGAAATGTCCAAAAGTTTGCTGCATATCTTTTTTTCTAGAAGTTTTATGATTTTGGGTCTTATATCCATTTTGAGTTTATTCTTCTATGTGGTATAAGAAGGTGATCTAGTTTCATTTTCTTTTTTGCATATATCTGTCCAATTTTCTTAACATTTATTTCATAGACTGTCTTTACCCCATTGTATGTTCTTGCCTCCTTTGCCATAGATAAATTGACCTTATTGGTGTAGGTTTATTTCTGGGCTCTCTATTCTGTTAAATTGATCTATGAATATTTTTATGCCAATATGATGCTGTTTTGTGGCTGTTGCCACACAGTTAACCGAGGCCAACTGCTGGGGTATTGCACCTCGGATAGGTCAGCAAAAGCCAAAGGCACATTGAGATCTGCCACTGCCTGCCAGTGCTCCATAAGCCTCATCTGCTGAACAGAGCCCTGGGCAAAATGTGAGTTAAATGAGTCAGGGTCTCATGGAGCCACCAAGGTTGGGTGAATGGTGTTCACCAAGTTAATACAGATTCAGATTTGATACCAGTTCTGGGCCTGAGGCCACTCATCAGAAGTTTCAAGGTAGCCCTGACAAGTGTGACTCAGTTGGTTGAAGTATTGTCCCGTACACTAAAAGATGGAAGGTTCGATTCCCAGTCAGGGCACATACCCAGTTTGTGGGTTCAATCCTTAGTCGAGGTGCATGTAAGAGGCAAGTGATGGATGTTTCTCTCTTACATCAATGTTTCTCCCTCTCCCTTTCTATCGCTCAATGGGGGGAAAAGAAAAGAGACACCCGTAATACTTGCAACAATAAAGACAAATTTTAAAAATAATGAAACAATAAATTTCAAAAAAAACTAAAAGGAAAAAAAATGTTGCAGGGTACATTGATGCCAGCCGCCACTTGCCTGGGACCTGCCACCCTTTGTGGTGGGGTGGTGTCTCCAGGAGCCTCCAGGGTGGAGCTCGTGGCATTTATCAGGCTGGTGCAGACTTATATTTGGTCACACGGGAGGAGAGCTCAACATAGGGACAATGGCAGCTGTCCCTCCAGCCCTCACCCTGAAGCCACACAACTGAGTTTCTTTCTCCCTGCATGTGCCTGACACCCCCTGTGCTTGTCAGAATTCCTTGAGTGTTTTTTTAAGAAAGGCTGCAATGCGGGCCCAGGCCTGTTACTGCCGAAAGAACCTGGGGCTATGTGCAAGTTGGGTAGGCTGGGTCTCAGGCAGTCCTCAGGGTGGAGCTAGTGGGATTCGCAAAGTTGATGCAGACTCAGATCTGGCTGCCCCGGAGAGCAGCTCAGTACAGCGACAATGGCAGCCCTCACCCCGAAGTCACACAGCACAGTTTCTCCCTGTGTGTCTCAGGCGCCCCTGGAGCCACTGCCCCTCCGCCTCCGCCGGAGCCTGAGGTGAGTGCCTGGGAGCGGCAGTTCGTGTGCTGGTGTTTTCAGAGGAACCTGGGGTCCCAGCAGCCTTCTGTTCCTATTGATTCTAGACCGAGGGGAAGGGAAAGGGAGAGAGAGATAGAAACATCGATGAGGGAGAAGCATCGATCGTCTGCCTCCTGCCTGCACACCCCTACTGGGGATCGAGCCCACAACGCCGGCATGTGCTCTGACCTGGAATCAAAAGGTTGACCTCTTGGTCACCGCTCAGCCCCTAAGCCTCACGGGTCGGGCCTCCCTACCAGTCTCGGTGTGACTTTCTCTTTATATCCTTGGTTTGGGGACTTCTGCTCAGATGGTTATCCAGGTTGATGTTTTTATAACTTCGTCATTTTCAATGTGTCATGGGAGGAGGTGAGTGCAGTGTCCACTTACTCCACCATCTTGACTGGGACTCAGAATCTATTTCTGTTTCATTGTATTGAAGATGTGCTTCCAGCGGAGGGCACAGGGGAGTTGGAGGTATGCTCCTTTAAGAGAGAGACTTTTCTCTCCAGAAAAAGAAAACAGTTCAGCTGCTTAAAAAAAAAAACAACAACAAAAACCCAGATTTTAAAGAGCTTAGACAGTAGACCTAAATAATTGTCACAAGAGTTTAAACAGAAATGAGTGTGCTCACGGCAAGTTAGTTGGAGGGCCCGATTCATACATGACAACATAACTATTTGTCAAATGCAGGCAAACAAGAGCGGCTCAAACCTTCTCCTCTGTCCTCCTAAGATGATAAATTGCAAAGAAATACCATCAAACCTAGTAAGACTTCACGAAGGTGGGGCCAGATACTGGTTCTTTTAGAATTTACTATAGTTCAGAGAAGCAAAGGAGCTTGGCAAAAAAGAGGACTACCTTCGTCGCATGAGGAAGGGCAGAGAGCTTCAAATGGTGGCAAATGCAGTGAACCTTTCCCTGAACAAACGTTCCCTGTAGGTAGATATTAGGGTGTATTGCACTGATTGAAGATGTGTGTTCGATGGCCAGTGGGGATATAACGGAGATCAGGGTATTGCTAAGGGGAAGAATGAGCAAAGGAATGCTGGGATTCAAAGTTTAGCCTGGGAAAGGGAAAAAATGTCTTTTTTTTTTTTTGCCTGAATGGTAGTATCATGATCAGGGAACCTGCATTTCGCCATGAAAAATACAAAAGCATCAAGACAGGGCGAAAGGACACCTCACTCCCACACGTCCATCCCATCTCACCCCAGAGCCAAATCCACACTCTGGTGGTCCCCTGGGGTGAGAGCAGAGGTGGGAGGGGCAGCGGAGGGGAAGAAGCGGTCAAAGAAAGCGGGCCGGGCAGGAAGCAGACTCAGAAGAACAGCTACCCCCAGCTGGGCCTCGGGAAGTGCTGGCCTAGAAGAGCACACTGGGCTCAGTTACAGTGAACAGTGTTTTCTCAGGCTGGATGGTGATGTTTGTTATAGTCTCCTCATTCCTTTGAGTTTGTTTAAAAGACTTCAAAACCAAATCTCATTTTAAAAAGGTACCGCAATCTAATAGCTGTCACCCATGTATCTTCCATTAGAATCTGCCCCTGGCTATCAGTAGAACCCCATGTGATTCCATAAATAATATAACTCTGAGCGCTACCAGCTCCTGGAAGACTACCACCCCGACCCCAGTAAAAAGGCTTTTGGACAAGTCCCCTCCGATTGCTTCTGGGAGTCTGTCTGGCACAAGCTCACCAATGGCACACTCCGCCACCCTGTGTCATCTCCACAGCTTCCCGCTGCTGGGCTTCCCCCCCCCCATCACCCCCGCGCCTGTGAGGCCCCGCCCACTTCCATGACGTCATATGCACAGGACCCTCAGTGCCACTGCCCTGGGGCCCACCTGAGCCTGGGCCTCTGAGTCACTCTGTCTCGTGCCCTGGAGGCAGATACAATCTCTCAAGATTCCACAGCGGCAGTGCATTCCTTTGGGTCCTGCTCAATCCTGAAACCTTGCTATGCTTGCTCTGCGGGGAAGCAGCACTTAGTGACTCCCTCCTCTGCTCCGTGCCTCTTGGTCACCTGCACATGGACGCTTGGTCTGGGCTCAGAAAACAGCCTCCGCTTCTCTGGAGCCTACGTTTCCTGGAGGCACAGACAAATGGCAATGGGGCCGGGCTGAGGGGCCAATGCCAAGGCAAATAACTCCCTGGGCCCCCCTGCGAGTGGTCTCCCGAGGCCCACCCACCACTCAGACGTACAGTTCCAGTGCTGGGCACGGCTAAACGTGAGGGGAGGCCGCCATTCACATCACTTTACCTCAGTCACGGAAGAGAATACATTAACTTGGCCAAGGCCATTATTTGCATGAAGCCATGTGCATTAATCCCTTGAGGCAGCACATCTAGTACAGACCTGTTCTGTACCAGACGCTGTGCTAACAGGGGTGAGAGAGGGTCTCTCAGATGGGTAAGATATGGTCGCCCTCCTCCAAGAGCTCCGGCCTGTGGGGAGACGAAAATACATAAGCACAGTGTCAGTGCCGTCTAGAAACTTGAACTCTGTGTTGCCTCAAATAGATCATTGGACTTCCCACGGATTGAAATTCAGGGAGCGGCTCTTAAAAAGGTTTGTCCTCCCTCTTTGGAACCAGGGTATGTGCTCCTCCGTTTTCTATTTTTGTTACCAGGAGCTTAGTCAGACGAGACAAATGCAGTACAGAGTGTCGTGGAAGAGTGGGAAAACTGGGCCGCTAAACAGTAGGATGTTCTCTGTTCTTAAAGACAAATAATAACAACAAAAACTGCTTTAAGATAAATACTGGAAATAGACTAATTAAGTAGGGGGGGGGCTGGATTTAGCACAAAAGTGAATGTATGACCTCTGTAAGGACGCCGTGGTCAGTAGGAAACGATGTTGGGCTGTGTTCACAGGACCGGGGCAGGCCGTGCTGGGACTTCGTCCGGGCACAGGCAACCTTGGTCAACCTTCGTTGGGTCCAGTTTTGGTTTCTCGCTGGAAGAGTTGCTATCTTTCAGGCTGGTATTAAAAGAATGGAGAATCGGCATGGGCATCGAGCCTGGAAACGATGCGACTGAAGGATGACTTCATACCTGTGGCCGTCATGGAGATGAGTGGGTTTCTGTTTCGGCAATGGGAAGTCCAGCTCCATAGCAGAATACATTAGCGTAAAGGTGGTTGAACACCGGCCCCTTGGTAACGGGATGTCACCTTTGAAGTGTAGCCCTTCAGCGCTCCTGCTTTCAGAGTGTGGCCACTTGCTGCCTTGTATTAAAATGTGTGTGTCCATATGTCCGTTTGGGTCTGACCTCATCATCGGATCCTCCACGGCACTTATCTAGATGACTTGCCGGGGGAGCATGCTGGGACAAAACCACGGACACCATTGCAGGGGAGATAGGGCAGCGGAGCAACTGCAGACATGTTACGGGCCTAGACAAAGACCAGGGAAAGAATGATTCAGAGAATTTGTCCGCAGACGCCTTAAGGACTCTAGCCAAGGACAGGGGGCGGCACAGGAACATTAAGATGAGGAATAAGCAATGACTTTCCATACATTCATTCCTCCACCCCTCCCAACCCACCACGTATTCCTAAAGGGACACGCAGTGAGACCACGAAGACAGTAGCAGAGAAGACGGGGGAGGAGAGGAAGGAAAGAAGAAAGAGATGCGTCTGTCCTCCTGCACAGGGAGATGGGGAAAGGGAGGAGGAGTTTATGAGAAGACTTGTTAGGAGGACCCATTGGAAAAGCAATATCACAGGACACCACAGTATAGTTTCAATGATTATGTCCAGTGCGTGAGGCAGGGGAGGAGGGAGAGAGAGGGAGGGCAACGTCTTCAGCCGTGGAGGATGACGATTAAGAGCCAAGGAAAGGAAGAAAGAGGTTCTGCCGCCATTATGTATAGTAGTTAGCCCCTCACCGCCATCTCTATTCAGCCCATGGGGAGCAGCTGTCTGGGCAAGGTCTTTTGCCTCATGCTAAGAGTATAAAGTCTATGAATTTCTTTATAAGAAAATTTTTCCTTAAGAGTCTTTTTACAAAATGCCTCTAAATTACTTGAACTGTTGAATAGATTTTCTTTGGGTGTAAGTTGAGTTTCTGTAGGAGGTGAGTGTGTGCGTGTGCGTGTTCGTGCGTGTGTGTGTGTGTGTGTGTGTGTGTGTGTGTGTGTGTGTGAAATGCAAGAGGGCACTTCCCACATACCTCTCTTCTCCCTGGGGAATTGCTCCAAGGTGGAAGCCGTTCTCCACCACTGCAGACGGTAAAGTCTGGAACAGATCATGTGGCCCAGACTCCTACCTCCATGAAGGAAAGTTATTTTTTCATCATATTTTATTAATGAAGGACCACCCCGTGGTGGGAGCTATTCCTTTCTATTTCACTGACCTCCCTTGAAACATTCCTAGTTCAGAATCTCTTTGATGAGAAATTAGACAAAATATCCAGAAAGGAAGGGAGCTGTGAGTCATCTGAGAGTGGCCCAGACGCCCGTCTCCCCTTCAGTCAGTCCTGGAAGGTCACACGTGTGACGCCTTCCGTCCTGCTGAAGGATGATGGGCCCGTTGTTCATGGTGCAGTACCTGGTCATTAACCAGGTTCTCAGAGACAGTTCTGGAAGCTGGACTCTGAGCACCCACCCATCTGTGCTACACAGTGAAAGCACATATGCCTGTCGGTCTCTGCAGGATCTGAACGCTGTTCACAGATTACCTTCTGGGATGTCCTTCCTAATTTCTCTCGCCTTGCCTCTCCGCCACAGCCAGTGGGCCTCAGGGGCTCCTTAGAAGCCGTGGCCCACTCCAGCCTGCTCTCATCCTCTTTCTTTCCAGTGTAGCTGCCTCCTGCTCGCCCCACACTGGGAATCGAGCCCACAACCCGGGCATGTGCCTTTGACTGGAATCAAACCCAGGACCCCTCAGTTCGAAGCTAGAGGTTCTCTCTCCACTCTTGTTATGTTGGTTCCCTGACAGGTAGCGTGAGTTTGGACACCCATGAGTTTTGCTATCTCAGACTAAAGGCAGACAGCTACTTCCCAGGTGCATTCATTCCCTTGATGACAAGGACCCAACTAAGGGCGCCTGGGACTTCCCTCTCCCTATCCTTACATGGACCGTCGCTTGGTGGGTGACTTTATACAGCTGGCCATGGGCATACTTGTAGCACCTGGATGCCTGCACAGTAGCAGAAGTTACTAAAAGATTGCCCTCCTCTGTGATGAGTTAAGAAGTGTGTATGTGTGGTGGTGGTGGTGGTGGTGGTGGTGGTGGTGGTGGTGGTGAAGGTTGGGAGGTGGAAAATCTGACTGCCCTGAAAGAACCACAGAATTTTTGACATGATCTTATGGGCTTATTTTGAATGTGCCCAAACTACATTTGTCACCTCGGGATTGGAAGGGGCTGGGGGATCGGAGATGAAGTGTGTTCCGTACTCAAATGAGCCCCATAAGCAAATATATTCGTTTTCTATAGCTCCTGGAACAAGTCACCGCAACCTCGGTGACTGCAAACAGCACCAACTTGTTATCCCCTGCTGTAAAGGTTACAAGTCCAGCACAGGTCTGCTGGCCGTAATCAAGGTGTGGGCGGGGCCGCATTCCTCTTTGGAGGCTCTAGGGGAGAACCATTCCCTTGCCTTTGCAGCTTCTAGAAAGATCTTGCCACACTCCTGGACTCTTGGCCTCTTCCTCCGCCTTCAGCGCCAGCGAGGGGTGAATCTCTCTGGCCATTCTTCTATCCGGGTAGTCCTATCTGCCTCAGACCACGCCCAAAGGTTCTCTGACTCTGAAGACTCTTTGTGATTAGATTGAGCACATCTGGATCAATCCAAGATAAATTCTCCATCTCAAAGCCTTTGACTTCATCACGTCTAAAGTCTCTGGCCATGTAAAGTAACATATTCACACACTCTGGGGGTTAGGACACGAATGTCTTTGGGAGAACATTAGTCTGTCTGCCCCAGGAAGCCCCTGAGGTTTTTTGAAGGGAAAAAAATGAAATGGGCAAAATTCGGTAGAATGGAGAGTAGCAAGATGCCTTGACACGTGTTTCTAGCTCAGCTTTGGAGCGATAAACTCACGCCAAGTCAGTGAGTGTGAGTGTCTCCTTTACGTTACGTAGTCAGTAGATGTTGAATGACAACATACATAAGCAAAAAGATATGTAAATGTGTATGTGCATCGTGATATCTTGAAACAGTTAACTCTGAGGTTCATTAAACTGTGTTTCCTCTATAAATTATGACTGTGATGACAGCCTAGTATTTAAGTAGGAAGACAACCAAAATCTTCTAGGTCGTTGAAGTGAGGAGAGCGTTTCACCTAATTAAGTTAAACTTCTTTATGCTGAGCACGGAGGAGCTACTGGAGTTCTCCCCACCATGCAGCAAATGGTCTAATGCTCTGTGCTTCTGGGTCCTTGTTTGTGACACAGAGCTGTAGCCCTCGAAGAGGTTTTTCATCCCGTGAAGGGGCCCTCCATGTGTGAAGCTGATCGCTTCTCCGGCTATTTCCCAAAAGGACCATCTCAACCTTCCGTTGTGAGGATCTGAGTCTTTCTCCTTTGACAGAAAGCCAGACCCATCAGCAGCTCGGTGCCCCGGCACCCATCTGTTCATTGCTTGTTTGAGATAAAGAAATGTAGTCATGACTCGGGCAGAGATGCGTGTCATCTCCAGGTAGAGCCACCACCACCCCATCCTCAGGGGCTCAAATGTGGCTGCTTTCTGAGCTGTTGCTGACCAGGCTCCCTTGCCCGGCGCGGCTGGTGAGATCACTAGTGGAGCGCCATGGTGCAGACGGGGCTGCTGTTGCAACACATGCTAGGCAGGCTGCCGCCCTCATTTCACCGAGGGGTGTGAGCACCCCACGTCCTAAATAATCCAGCTTATCACGGATGGGCAGTCTCTCTTCTTCCCTTCGCCTTTGCTTTGGATTCTTATATCGTGCATCTTTCCCTGGAAAAAAAGGGGATAAGAGGAGTTTCTCAGATTTGATTTCTCAGTGGGAACTGTTTGCTTTGGAAGCCACCTACACCAATGCTAATTGAGAACAGAGCTCAGAATGAGGGCCTGGGAACTGCACCCCGTGAACTTTCCGGTGGGCTGACTTCCGTTGATCTCTTCAGCTCTGGATCCTGTATGCAAGTGACACCGTGGTCCCTGTTTTCCACGTGGATCGGCGTCTTTTCCTTTAAGCAGCTCTCTGCCTTGGGATAATTCACTGGTCTTTAATCATAGAAAGTCTTCCTCATGAAAGCTGCTGGGGATGCTGGCCCCTGCTACCCCGTCCTAACGTTTTGGAAATCCCCCGAGCAGTCGGCGCCCTTTACCAGCTAAACGTGATGGGCTTCTATTAGGGAGATTACAGTAAAAAATAACAATCAGCTCTCTGATGATCCTATGCTGAGGGAAGGGTGGGGAGGAGTAGATTTGGCAGAGGACAAGCCCAGACTTTCGTCACAGGGACAGACCAAAAAAGTGTTAACACAAAGGGAAAGACACGGGAGCATCCTGCACGCGGCACGTCAGCCCCAGATAACATGGCACCTCACGGGGCCCGGCCCCCAGCCTGAGCGCCACAGGGTCTCCGCACCTCCAGCTCCTCCGCCCCTTCCAGCTGCAGACATGCTCAGGGGATCCGGTCCGAGGGGAAGACGCAGCCTGGCCGCGCTCTCCCAGTGAGTGTTCACTCGCCTCTCTGGTTTAACTTTCTCCCTCTTTTTAAAAATCTGTTGTTTTTTTTTACAAAGGAATTGTTGTTGTAAAAGAAAAAGTTGTGTTTAATTGTGGGAGTGGGGGAAGGGGGAGGGAGAAATCCGCAGGCAAAGGGAGGCAGCGTGTATGTAAGTTTCAGACCCGTCTGAGACTACTTTCTGGTCTAAACTTTGCAGCTGTTCTGATTGGTTTCCATCTTTACAGGGGTTTGTAGACCTTCACAGGGGTCTTTTCCTAGGCACAGGGTCTCTCTCCGCCAGAGACTGGCCCACAAAAGCATTGTGTGTCTGAAGATCTGCTGTTAATTTAGACCCGAGCCCTCTCTGCTCAGAATGATCCATTTGCAGGACTCGGATTTGGCTAAAGCACACATTGCCCAATCCTTAAAGTCAACAGCCCAAAGCCTTTAATATACTGACCATCTGACTGTGACAGAGAGAGATGGGGAGCACATGCGATTGATCTGGGAATTGCTCAGATAAGAGGCTCCGAGGTTTAGGATCGTGAAATCCTGGAATGTTGGGGCTGGAAGGGGGCCTCTAGGACTGTTTGCTGCGAGGCTCTCTCATTCTACGGGCAAGGAAACGGAACCCGGGGCAGTAACTCAGCTTCCCCGGAGCCCGACAGCAGTCGGTGGGGAGGCCGTGTGTTTGTACTCGTAGGCATGGCACCTCCTCACACTGGCGCTTGTGAGGTTTGGAAAACGTACCGTGTCTTGGAAAAAGGTACCAAGCGCGAGAGTCAGAACACCCAGTGGCCTTTCGGTAACTCTTCCCCGTTTCTGAGAGTTTTGGCACCGAGTCAGCATGACAATTGCTGTTCCAGTTGTTTCCAGCATTTGTGCAGCAGTTAATCAAATAAACAGAGGAACACACATGGGGTCTTAAAAACGAGGCCCGCATCGACTGTGTGAGCAGATCTTTGGATAACCAGGTGCTGGGGTCAGCAGGTGAGAGGTCATCTGTGTCGTTCAGTGGTTATCCAACTAGTTGTGCTTTATTTGTTTGTTCGGGGGTTTCTGTTAGAAATGTAATGTTACGAGGAATCCTGTTCCAAACAGGAGATGTTCTGTTAAATAGGTGGTTTAGGGATCTAGAGCTCCTCAGTCCCACTCCGCTCTCCAATCCTTGCTCACCCCCCACACTCCCTGGGGACCCTTTCTCTATCCACCCACCCTACCCACGGCATCAGAACTTGCTGGGAATCCTAGTTCTTCATGGAACAGTTCAAGAACCACTGATCTTGTTTAATGCCTCCATGTCCAATGAGGAAACTGAGGCACATGGCACATGAAAGGCTTTCCCGGTGCTACCCCGCTGGTAAACAACAGAGCCTGGGATTCTAGGGAAAGATCTCTCTCTCTCTCTCTCTCTCTCTCTCTCTCTCTCTCTCTCTCTCCTGGTCCCAATTTCCCCCCCACCCCATCATGCCCGTGGTTCCGTGCTTATGTCACTGTACTTTCTCCGTGTCTCTCTCACTCTTCTCGGCTCACTCTGCCATTTTCTGAATTTCAGCAGCCACTGCCTCCCATCTGGACAACTGCAGTTGCCTCTCATCTGGTCCCAGCCTCCGTCTGGCTCCCTTTTCAGATCCTGCCCCTGCTGCCCCCGCCTCCTCCTACCTTTGAGGATACAGCCCATTCTTCTTAGTATGGTAGTCATAGTTCTCCACAATCTGCCTTTAATGTTTCTTCCCGTTCTGGCCACCCCGTCCTCTGGCCAAATCGGACCGCTCATTGTTCCCCAAACGCATCATGTACAAGCCAACTCCATTCCTTGGCTCCCTCAGTCCCCTACACGAGGAGCGCCCCATGTGCCTCGGTTTCTTCATTGGAAATAGGGACATCAAACAAGATTAGGTTCTGAACTGTTTCAATGCAGCCCTTGGATTCTAAGGAAGTTTTGTGGAGTGGGTAGGGTGGATGGGAGTGAAGAGATGGGGAGTGTGTGTGTCGGGGGGGGGGGGGGGGCGCGGGGGATGGGGGAGAGGATGAAAAGCTCTATCTACCTCTTCTGCTTCTGACTTCCTTCCTGTCCTTCAAGGCCCTGATCAAATGCTACCTTCCTCCGCAGGCCTTCTTCAGTTCCTCTTTTCTCTCCATGCTGATAAGCCTTGTCCATCCTCCTAGTATTAGCCTTGCACCGAAGTTAGTGGTGAGCTTGCCTGTTCTCTCCATAATAGATGGTAATTCATTTGCGGGCAGGAACCTTTTCAAATCTTTGAACCTTCAGTTTCCAGCATGGTGCTGATGCTCAAAATACCTTCTTTAAGTTTTCTGTTATTAGATAAACAAAACAGCTCATCTGAGGTCACACTTTTCATTTGAGTCATTTGAACACACACAGCCTCTGTACCTTTTGCTTTGAAAGCAGTAGTAGGTTAAATGCCAAAGCAGGTGCCAACAAAATGAATTATAAGTCCCTTTGCATTTGCATCAGATAATTATCAGTGTCATTACCTACAACTGCAGGATTGACAATGGTGTGTGTGTGTGTGTGTGTGTGTGTGTTTAATGAGGCGCATTAAAATTCCTTCATGTCAAAACCTACACAGAGCCATGCTATCTTTGGGAGCAGGTGTGAATGGCTCTTCAGTTCTTTAGAATTCAAAGATGCTGCTTAATTAGTTTCTAGTAAGATTATTGAGTGATCCTGTCACTTGTAGTCTAATATTATCACCACTACCTTTCTCATTTTCTCAAAGCCCTAGTAAGACTTCTTGAGTCAATATTTTGGGTTTCTTGTTAATATTCATGCTTTATAGTCCATTAGCAGTTAAACTCATAAACAAGTATGCTCTGATGTATCCTGAGAATGAAAAGGTTTTGTTTTTGTGCAGTACTTTGTAACAAATGTGGAAGGGTGTGTAAATTTTAAAACCATGGAATCAAAGAAACATAGGGAATTAATTCATCCCACTGTTTTCCAAGGAAACTAAGATAAAAACATGGCAGGGAACTAAGTGATTGGCATCTATACTAATAATTGCGTAGGTCAGTGGTCAGCAAACTCATTAGTCAACAGAGCCAAACATCAACAGTACAATGATTGAAATTTATTTTAAAAGCCAAATTTTTTGAACTTTTTCTAATGCCACTTCTTCAAAACAGACTCACCCAGGCCGTGTTATTATGTGGAAGAGCCACACTCAAGGGGTCAAAGAGCCGCATGTGGCTCACGAGCCACAGTTTGCCAACCACGGGCCTAGGTGGTCGTTACGCCCTGATGCTGTGATGCCCTCATGCCATCACAAGATGGCTGCTAGCAGAGAGGAGCTCAGGCCCTGCAGCTGCTCCACACTGCCAGGCCGTCTCCACTGCCTCACGTGGAGGAGTCCCTGCAGCCTCACACCGGGGAGGTGGGTCCCGGCAGCTGCTCCAGGTGCCCACCATGAAGGCGGGACCCTGCTCCCGCCTGCCTCTTTGGGGGCAATCCATCGAGGAGCCCCGGATGGGTAGGCAGGGCCTGTCTCTTTGGGGCAGTCACAGGACTGCCGCCCTGTGAGAGGGCACAGGCCAGGCTGGGGGGACCCCCCACCCCCACCCCAGTGCAGGAATTTTGTGCACTGGGCCACTAGTGATTATATAAGGTTCAGCAGAACTGATGGAAGAATTGTACATAAAAATGTTCAGATCTGTAAAACGTATAGGAATGCCTAGATTATCCAATCTTATTGGGGAATATGAAGGGCAAATTTCCAGACTGCTAATTTCTATAACAAAAAAAGCAACATTAGCTTCCTTTCGACCCAGAACTGCCATCTTCCAGTAATTCGCCAAAATGACTAACGAAAGGAAAAGAGGAGAGGCATCCGCCATATGTTCTCTAGGCCTTTTAGAAAACATGGAGTTGTTCCTTTGGCCACAGACACGTGAGTCTACAAGAAAGGTGATATTGTGGGCATCGAGGGAACAGGCACTGCCCCAAAAGGAAGGCCCTACAGTGTTACCACGGCAAAACTGGAGGAGTCTGCAGTGTCGCCCAGCATGCAGTGGGCATTGTTGTGACAAGCAAGCTAAGGGCTAGCTTCTTCCCAAGAGAATGAATGTACGTATTGAGCATATTAAGCACTCTCAGAGCCAAGACAGCTTCCTGAATTGTGTGAAGGAAAATGATCAGAAAAAGAAGGAAGCCAAAGAGAAAGATACTTGGGTTCAACTGAAGAAGCGTCAGCCTGCTCCACCCAGAGAAGCACTCTGTGTGAGGACCAATGGGAAGGAGCCTGAGCTGCCGGAACCCATTCCCTACGGATTCATGGCATGATAAGTGGGGGAAAATTTAAAAAAATAAATTAAAAAAAGGACTTCTGTGCTGATTTAAAAAAAAAAAAGGCAATGTTTAATAGAAACTCCCTCATTCCCTTCTTTAAATTAGATATTACAACCCATTTGAAACACTCTCCAATTGGTGCGGATGGTCATTGTGAATATAGTGTGCTTAGTCGTGCTATGCAGCAGTGATGCCTCCTTGGATAACAAGACTCCCATCCCTAAGAGGATGCCGTCATTAAGGGTTCTCCCCCCTCTTGTCATTGTGTCTTTTATTTCTTCTAATTGCTGGGGAAGCGTCCACCTCCGGGACCCCACTCTCCGATCTGCTGCAGCCAAGGAATCCGTAAAGCCCGTTCGTTAGATTTATGTCCAAAGTATAAGCCAATAGTCTAGAATCTAGACTAGGAGGAGCAGGGAAGGGCCTTCTCTCCCACAAAGTGAAGGGCAGGTGAGTTTTGTGGCTCTTGGTTTACTCACCAAACAGGCCAGTGTTGCTCACTTTGAGGTTCAATGGCTGGTTTTAAGTGATCGGCTTTTCTGGGTCTCTTGCCTGGTGAAGAGTGAGATCATTACCTGCTGTTTATGGATGAAAAAAAATAAGAAAGGCTGTGAGAGAAACAGGTAATTGTGCTTTCTGTGGGCATTCTATCAACAGTATCATTGCATTGCTTGTGTGATGGCAACCCCAACGCGTTATGGAGGCGCCTCCGCTGTCTCCATGTGTCTTCCTGGCCGCCAGGCCACAGTCACACGGGCGCGGTGGTCGGTGGCCCCTCGTCTTTTCCCTCCTTGTTGCTGCGATTGGCACTGCTCCTTTCTCTTTCCCTCTCCTTACCTTTGACTTATGCCTGTCCTTGAAATGAGCCCTCACTTCCTGCCGCTTCTCACATTTCTCCCAGCCCATCATAAATGGCTTTGCAGCTGGAGGTCTGACCACAGCGAGAGGACTGGGGGTGGAGAGTGCTCCTCTGCCATCTGGAGGCTAATCTGCGCCTGGCCTCCCTGACGGGACCCGTGAGGCTGTGCTTTTCCCATTGACAGAGTAGCTTTGGTCCTCATACCAGCCTGAGGTATAACTTGGGTCTAGAAAGGTGGCTGCGGGCTGGCCTGAGATCCCAGCTGCCCTGTGTAACGATGTTGGACGTTCCAAAAACTAATTTGCAAATTAAGGTCCTTGAAACAAACCTTTCATAAATGCAGGACTGCCTGAATTCATTTCCAAGCTAACTGAATTCGCAAGAGAAGCCTGAAAAAAAAATCTAAACCTCACTCCTTTCTATGCATTTACTCAACAAATATTCATGAAGGCTTTCCTTGTGCCATTGGTGCTGCTGGCCGAGGCACTAAGAACACAAGAGGATAAAGCACAGGCTCCAGCTCTCAGATGGTCCAATCTTTTCACCTCCCACCCACCGCAGGCATCTTTCTTCTGACCTCCCCCCACACCCACCTTGGACTTAAATTAAATTATATATATAATTTATATACCGTATTATAATAATTTATAATAATTTATATAATTTATTATAATAAATTATATATATAAATTATATATATAAATTATATATATAAATTATATATTTTTTTTAAAAAAATGGTGGTCACAACCTACTAAAGATATTTTGGGAGCTGCAGTTGGAAAACCACTGAGCATCCTGCGGAATCTTGGTGCCCTTGGCCCGCCTTCCGAGCAGCGGAGGAAGCTCCGCTGGCCGGTGAGCAGACTGCCTGCTCCGGGCCAGCCGGCTCAGGGGTCAGCCCAGAGCTGAGGAGAGGCTTTGCGTGTGGGAATCAGAGGGTCTGGATTCTGGCCTAGCTCCTTTAATGGTTAGCTCTGAGATCTCTGGGAAGTCACTTCATCTCCTGCGGCACAGCTACAAACGGACCGGCTCGTCCTGCTTGTGTAACATGCAGCGTGTCAAGGCCGTCCGTTAAAACGACATGCATTCAAGGGGACGGGAAGACATTAAGTGTAAGACAAATGCACATCATTATTAAAAAGCCTTCCTTTTCCCAAATAAAATTTAAGATCAGAGGAACCACTTAGACCACTTGTTTTTGTCGAGTTGGGCAAAGATTCCTGCACGGGCTATAACATTATGCAACTTCATAAATAAAAACCTCAGGGTGGCATTTGTTCATGATGTCGTAACTAGGTTTGCATTTAAGAAGCTCAGCCAGGTCACCCTCACTCCTCTGCCCTTACATACTTTTCCTGGTTGTAAACTCAAGGAAGCAGCTGGGTGGCTGGTGGGTTTTCCACTCATGAGCCAGGTGGGAAGGAGTATGCTTGGCCTGTATCTGCTCTTGCCCACTGGATTTGTAAACACGAGTTCCCCCTGTTTTAAAATGGCTTTTTATTAAAAACAACTGACAAAAGTAACCAGTAAAGGAGATACTTTTACTAAGACGTATAAATTGCTAGAGAAAATATGGCACTTTTTCTCATTCATGTTTTACTTTTTCTTTAGAACTTTATTGTAAACTTCATGTCACACAGACATTGATTAGAATATTCCTGAACTTCCTATATAGGGCCTGGTATCTTTCTTTCTTTCTTTCTTCCTTTCTTCCTTTCTTTCTTTCTTTCTTTCTTTCTTTCTTTCTTTCTTTCTTTCTTTCTTTAATTTAAAGATGGATCAACTGCCTCCCGCATGCACCCTGACCAGGGATCGAGCCCGCAGCCAGGGCATGTGCCCTGACGGGGAATCGAACTATGGGGCACAGGATGATGCTCAACCCACTGGGCCACACCGGCCAGGGTGGATCTGGTATTTTTGTCTGATATTTTTTATGCCATTGAACTCCTTTTAGGGCCTAACCCACACTGGACATTTGTCTCTTAGAGGCTAGCTTTGCCTGCTCTTTGTGTCTTTTCTTTACCTTTCTTTCTATGACTTTCTGATCTTTTCAAGGAATGTCTACAGTGCACTCACCTTTTCTAGAACTCGATTCTCCAGATCACTCCCTTTGTATGTAACAGAGGTCATGTGAAATAATAATATAATAAAAGAAGGACTATATTCACCCCAAAGAGAAGGAAATAAACTTTGCGCAGATCAGCAATACCCCACCAAAGACCACAGCTCATAGCTACCCTGCATAGTTTCCAGAGAAAAATACATAAAATGTGCAAAATTCAAGGAGGTTTTTTTTTTAACACCTCATATTAATGTGATTCACGACCTTTGTAGCTTTTGTGTAGATAAGTTTCACAGCTGTTTAGCAAATTGTGATGACATGCCTGAGGATTCAATTGACAAAGACCGTGTTCCTGCAGCTTTTGAAGGAGTGGGCGAGGCCCAGGGCTCAGGTACCTGGCACCTCGGGAGCAGAAGGGAGGGCTTTAGCCAGGAGCCAGCGCTCCCCTCTGCCCTCTGGGAGGCTGCCTTTCTGGAGTGCAGTCGCCCTGCTGGTTGGAAAAGGGGTTCAGAACTCCCAGGGACAGACACCCACCTTTCAGAGCAGGAAGCAGGCGCTTCCTCCAGGATGAGAAACCAGAGCCAGATCCCCTGCCTCCCGCGCCGCCCGCTGTACCGAGGTTGGAGCCTCGAGCGGGTCGTTTAATTTCCCTGCGCCTGAGGTTCTTCATCTGTCAAACACCGGTGTAACGCCTGTCCTGCAGGTGGAAATTGAAGGAACGAGCCACGTGGACGTGTGCAAACCACAGTGGTTGCCTAGTCAGTGTCGCATGTCCCACCTTTTCCTTGCTTCTTCACTCCCCTTTCTACGGACCCCGGAGAGGACAATGAAACCACTGATGCCGGGGCGGGAGGCAGCTCAGTCCAGTTTGTGACTGACGTGTGTTCATGGAAACGTCCTTTAGAAGGATCAGAGACGTCATCATCGCGATGCTGGTTGTTGCACTCCCGTACTGCTTAGAAAGGATGACCTACAGCTGCACTTCGGCTAACTCTGAAGTTGAATGACACTTGCTGAACATGGACTTTGGGGGCAAAATACAGAATTACTACTCTTCGTAGTTGTCCTAAACCAGATCCATGGTGAAGGAGGGTGTACTAAGAAGTAAGGGTTTGTTTGCCAGAGATTTGGATGCCACCAATCTTGAAGGAATCTTCACAGATGAGGAAGGTATAAATTCAGAATTCCAAGTCCAGATAAACTCGGATTCTGATTTTATTTGCATCATCCTATTGATCACACACCCTTGAGCAGATTACTAATTCCCACTGGGTTTCTTACTTTACTTCTCTACAAGAAGAGGAAAACGAGGTAAAGTGGCTAGCACGGTGCCTGGCATTGAGTAAGCACGCAGAGGGGTGATTGGGGGGGGGGGGTGTTGATGAACAGTGGTAACTGCTGGCATGAACTGGGTGCCAGGGGGATGGATCCGAGGTAGCTCTCGGGTCACCACAGAAGGATGAAGGGCTGCGGAGAGGCGTGCTCGTTTCCTAGGGCTGCCATAACCAATGACCGCCAACTGGGAGCAACAGACGCGCACTGTCTCACCATTCTAGATGCTGCGAGCCTGAGGTCGAGGTGTCGCCAGGGCCAGGTCCCTCTGAGTCCTGTAAGGAGAGGAGCCTTTCCCGCCACTTCCAGGTCCTGGGAATCCTCACCGCCCCTTGGTTTGTGGCAGCACGGCGCCTGTGCTCCCATTACTTCACGTGACATTCCCCCTGCTTCCTTCCACATCATCTGCCCTCTGTGTCCTCTCTGTGTCCAAATTCCCCCCTTTTTTTAAGAACACCGCTCCTATTGGATCAGGCTCCACCCTAACATCCTCATTTTAACACCACGACATCTATAAAGATCTTATTTCCAAATAAGGTCACATCCTGAGGTACTAGAGGTTAGAGGGGTGGGCAAACTTTTTGACTCGAGGGCCACAATGGGTTCTTAAACTGGACCGGAGGGCCAGAACAAAAGCAACCTGACCATGCTGGCACTCTCATCTTGGGCTGCTGGTGAAGGAATGAAGGGGAGAGCAAGAGAACCCTCCACTCTTTCGGCTCCACGGGCCGGATAGAACAGCCGAATGAGCTGGATTCGGCCCGCGGGCCATAGTTAACTCACGGCTGGGTTAGAACCTCAACATATTTTTGGAGAGGGTACAGTTCCGCCCGTCATATGAGCACAGAGACCTCCTAGAATTCAGTGCAACACACCTGGCCCTCGCCTCTACATTTTCGTTTGCTGAGGTCTCCACAAGTTGGGCAAACCCTATACACCCCGGGGAAGCCTGATGCGAAATGAATGGTGTTCTGATGTCAGTCAGATAGGAGTGAACACTTCCTATCGGTAGTTACAAAAGGACAAAAGCTCCTTAGACTCAAGCACAGACAGACTATGCTTTAACCTCACGGAGTGAAGGGTACCCAGGAAGTATGTACAATCTCTACACATTCCAAGGGGAACAGCCTTGAGCTCATCGATGGAAGCGCCCCAGGTCTGTAAGGAATTAGTATCATGCGGAAGATTTGTTTCCCACTTAGTGTACTCTCCCTTCCCTACACACGTTTTACATTTTCTGATGTTACTTGACGTGGGGAAGTATTCTGAATCTGCCTCTCCCAGCGATTTATGGGCTGGGCGGGAGATCCTATGAAATATTCCCCTGGGGGCTCTGTCCCCGGCTGCCCCAGGAGCCTGAGAAGGCTAGAGGTTTATGAGCCCACCTCAGAGCTACGGGTAAATCTCTAACCAAGATCCCACGTACCAGAGAAGCAACGGAACACAGCAAAGGTGAAAACTGAGCATAGGAGAGAACACATGTGCAAGTTGCTCAGAAGGCATCTTCATAGATCAGATGGCTGCTGGCTCAACGTGATGAACCACTCACCTAAATAGGCAGTAGAAAGTGCTAGAAATTGTCGGGGGAGGGGAATGTATTGATAAAGTAGAGCCATTCGATCCTTAAACTGAGAACTGTATTAGTTTTCTACATACTAGATATCAAAGACCTACATAAGATACCTAGGTATCTTAAAGTAACAGGCAGGGTTGGTCCATGCCTCTCTCCTAGTTCCTAGTGGTTTGCTAGCCATGGTTAGTGGCTTTGTGTGTAGATTCATCACTCCACTCCTCAGCCTCAGCCTTCACAAGGCACTTTCTCTGTGTTTCTTCACATAGTCTACCTTCCATGTATGTCTGTGCCTATGTCCAAAGTTCCTCCTTTCTATAAGGACACAAGTCACATTGGAAGAGGGCCTACCCTTACAACCTCATCATAACTTAATTACCTCCACAAAGGCCTTATGTCCAAGTAAGGTCACATTCTGAGGTACTGAGAGTTAGGGGGTCAACATATCATTTTTTAGAGGACCCAACTCAACCCATAACAAGTACGGAAAGATTCTAAGTACCTTAAAATCACATTTTGTAGTTGAATTCATAAGCAGGGAGTAGGGTAATTTTCGAGTGCAATTAGAATGCCTGCTGGCTGGAAGGTGGTGGGACAGTGGGGACATGGGGACGCTCTGCTGCCAGGCAGTGTCTAAAGCCGCTCCAAGAGTCAGACCAGCCTCCACGCCTCGAGCTCTGACCCACCAGTTCTCCGCTACGTGTGGGTGTTAAGCCCGCCCCAAAGAAGAACAGGAAAGGGGATTATCCTCTTCCACCAGGAGACGTGCCTTTTCTGGCACGGGAAGATGAGGCTGTCTGATGATAAATTTCCCTTTGCATTTAATGAGAGGTGACATGGGGTAAGAGAGAGACAGAGAAAATGAAAGATAAAAGGCATTTTTGGATGTTTTAGCTACAACACCCTCCCCCTCCCCTCTGCTCAAAAAAGAGACAGGTACCCCCAGCTGGATGGCTCAGCTGGTTGTAGTGTCTTCCCATGCACCAAAGGGGTGCGGATTCCGTTCCCAGACAGGGCCCATACCTCGGTTGCTAGTTCGATCCTGAGTTAGAGGCACGTACAGGAGGCAACCGATCAATGTTTCTCTCACATCGATGTCTCTCTCTCTCTCTCTCTCTCTCTCTCTCTCTCTATATATATATATATATATATATATATATATATATATATCACCCCCTCCCTCCCTCTCTAAAACTCAATTGGGTGAGAATAAGGGAGGGAAGGAGGGAGGAAGAATAAGGGACTATCAACAAAAGATAAGAATTTCCCCTACATTTATTCTCCATTTCTCAGTATTCTCTGGTGTTAATATTTTCAATGAAAAGGAATTTATAATCCTGAATCAGAAATATGTTTAGTGCCCAGTTCTCCCCTTCATGTTTGGAAAGAGCAGCATACCGTGGAAGACCTATTTCCCATAGAATGAGGAGGAGGGAGAGAAGGAGGATCATAGCAATAAATAAAACAATAGAAACGGTTAACACTGGTATTGCTTACCATGTGCCAAATGCTGTTCTAAGTTCACAGTAAATATTAGTTCATTTAACCCTTCAACCACACTACAAGGATCACCACCTCCATCTTACAGATGAGGAAAATGAGGCCGGAGAGGTTGATTGACTGGCCCACCTCCGCCCTGCCTGGGGGTGTGCGTGTTGACTGTCTCCTGGCTCCAGGCCTCTGCTGCTTCTGGTAGCTCCTCACTTTCTCCAGCTTAACACTTAACGGATGTGCTTCCCCGCCTGTGCTTTCACAGCTCTCACCTCTGGTCTTTGAGTGGGAGAATCTGGCAGCAATTATAATATGACATCAGATCCTGCTTGATGAGCAAGCTTCTCCTCCTGGCAGAGCAGGCCAAGAGAGGGTGAGAGGAGGGTCTGGAGAGGGTCTTTGAACTTCATGACGCATTACCTTACATAGCCAGTCCAGGGGACAAAATACTGCCTCACGGGCCCTGTGAAGAGGCAGTGAGGGTACCTCCTCCTCCCCTCCCCCCCCCCTCCGTGGCAGAGCTGGACTTCCATACAACTAGCAACTCCTCTCATCTCATTGTTAATAATGTCGCATGACTTTCTTATGTCAACTAAAAGAAACTAAACTCTTCGAATAACTTTCAACTTCTCCATATCTTAACTGGTAAATCTTATCCTGTCAAAGTCAAAAAACTGAGACCTAAGAAAAAATAGACATGCTATATTGTAGCGGTACAAACATCCTAGACCAGTGGTCGGCGAACTGCGGCTCTCGAGCCACATGCAGTTTTTTGGCCCCTTGAGTGTGTCTCTTCCACAGAATACCACGTGTGGGCACACAGGTACAATGCAGTGTGATCGAAACTTCGTGACCCATGCGCAGAAGTCGGTTTTCAGCTCTCAAAAAAAATGTCAATCGTTGTACTATTGATATTTGGCTCTGTTGACTAATGAGTTTGCCGACTACTGGCCTAGACTTTTGGGTCAGCTAAAATCCTACATATATAATCCTGGGCAAGTGATTTGTGCCATGTTTGCTCATCTAGACTTAAAATAAGAATAATCATGTCTAAAAAGGGAGCCAAGAAGGAAGTGGTTGATCCATTTTCTAAGGAAGACTGGCATGATGTGAAAGCACTGGCTGGGTTCAACATAAGGAACACTGGAAAAGCACCAGTCAGGGGAATTCACGGAACCAAAATTACATCTGATGGCATCAAGGGTCATGTTTTTGAAGTGAGCCTAGCTGATCTGCAGAATGATTAAGCTGCACTTGGAAAATTCAGGCTAAATACTGACGATGTTCAGGGCAAAAACTGCCTGAGTAATTTCCATGACATGGATCTTTCCGGTGGAGACAAATGTGCTCCATGGTCAAAAAATGGCAGACCATGATTGAAGCTCATGTTAATGTCAAGGCCACCAATGGTTATTTGCTTCATCTATTCCATGTGGGTTTTACTAAAAAAAACCCACAACCATCAGATTCAGATGACCTCTTATGCTCAACATCAACAGGCCCGCCAAATCGGGAAGAGGATGATGGAAATCGTGGCCCGAGAGTTGTAGACAAATGACTTGAAATTCGGATAGCGTTGGAAAAGACACAAAAAAGGCTTGCCAATCTGCTGTCAGCTCTCTGATGTCTTTGTTAGAAAAGTCAGAAGGCTGAAGAAGCCCGCGTTGGAACTAGGAAAACTCAGGGAGCTTCATGGTGAAGGTGGCAGTTCTAGAAAAGTTACTGGGGATGAGACAGGTGCTAAAGTTGAAAGAGTTGATGGATAGGAGTCCTCAGTCCAAGCATCTGTTTAAAATTCAGACTTTTAATGGTAACGAATAAAAAATTCTGTGTGGGGGGTGGGGGTGGGGTGGGGAGGAGAATAATCATGTCTATTCAATGCTATTGTAAGGATTCGATGGAATCCCGTCTACTGCCTGGCAGGTAAGAAGTACTGCACAAGTGGGAATTAATCACCATTAAATAAGTAGCCTCATCCTTTTAAACAATTTGTTCATTTGCTTCACTCATTCGAAGTCAAGGTTGGCTGGTCTATACGTTCCTCTTTTATTTTATTTTTTTAATCACCAAGTTACTGTTTATTTTTAAATAGACATGCTCTTGTGTTCAACTTTTTAGCATTAGAAGTGTTACTACAACTTGATCAAGGGTTCAATTTTAGCAGCAAGCAGCCCAACCCGAGAGGAGTAATGTAAGTCCTAGGGCCTCCCACAATCTCCCACGGACCTGAGCACCCTTCATTCAGAGGAACCTGGGGAACTTGAAGATGTAAATTCTCTCTGGTAGTTTCAGAGCTCCTTGTCTGAGCAGAACCACATGCTTATGACATCCCTGAGATGGGTTAGAGCACCAGTCAGAAAAGCCCCAAGTTCTCTTGTTGTCCTGGCTGACTGCAAATCACCCAGCTCTGCCAAGCCTACTTCTTCAGATGTGAAGTAGGAATAACAGTGTCTGTCTCACTGGTACTCTAGCAATCATATCGGAGCATGCCCACGATGGACGTGTTTTGTAAATTCTAGAGAGTTAGAATTGTCATCTGTTACTGCTTGAATGGAGGTGAGCTCATGAGTTGGCTCTGGAAACAGCTTAGCCACTACACAGGATGGGATTAACAGGACAGCCCTGCTGACACAGATCATAACAGGGAGACTTCTTATTTTGATTCGGAAGCTACTCAAATATCATGGGGGGGGGGGGGGCTGGTGTGAATGGTGCTACATTGTGAGAAGAAAAGAGGTGGTAAGCTAAGACAAGAGTCAGAACCTGGAGAGAGGACCCCTTAGACATATGAGAAGCAGAAATACACAAGGGAACAGGGCTTTCATTTTGTTACAGGGTTTAAAATAATAAAATAAAATAAGCAAATGACACTTGTAGGTACAGGTGTGTGCTCTAGAATTTGAGAGACCGTCCAAGCCCGGCCCTTCTAGAAGGGTAAGACCAGGTACTCAGTGATTGCGTAGTCAACTCCAGGAAGCATTCAACTTGGAATTCCTTGACTGCATTTCTAAGGCAAAACCTTTTTTTTTAAAAAAAAAAAAAAAAAAAAAAAAGTGCATTTAAAAAAATTAGGATTGAGTTTTTTTTGGTTTGGCCTTCAAAAAAAATTTTTTTTAATCCAAAACCATAATTATGGCCTACCGAGATGGATTGTCCTCCATGCAGCGAGGATGTAATTTTTCCAGTCTCCTCCCTCGGTGGCTGTTACCCTCTCCTCGTCTTTGATGAGCTGCACATGTTGTGGAAGCCGCTCCTGGGCCTCAGACAGAGCAGCCTGGCCCCGCTGCCAGTGTCCTAATAAGGAAATGAATGAGCTCCCATTGGTGAGGTAAGAGGAGTCAGGCGGCCGATGATATTTTTGCTGATTGAGGAGGATAAGGTGTGGTTTGGCAGGTACCCTGTTGGTTTGGCTGGGTCCTGACCTCATTTTTTTTCCTCTTTTTTTTTTACAGTTCAAATTCCATGAAACAGACTCGAACAGTTGTTTTCTCACGGATCCTTAGCTGAGCTTTGAGGATAGCATCCTAACACAAATTACCCAGGATGGGGGAAAGATAGCAATTGAGGGTTATAGGATGTTTTCATCACAAAAGGAGGTTGAAGTTGTGAGTTAAACCCGCCCAGGCACCAGGCCTGCCCCTCCAGGGGCTGCCACCAGCGAAGGAAGGTGGTGTCAGACTCAGTCAAATTTGGTCATGGAGCCGAAACCGGTTTGGCTCAGTGGTAGAGCGTCGGTCTGCGGACTGAAAGGTCCCAGGTTCAATTCCGGTCAAGGGCAAGTACCTTGGCTGCGGGCACATCCCCAGTAGGGGTGTGCAAGAGGCAGCTGGTCGATGTTTCTCTCTCATTGACGTTTCTAGCTCTCTATCTCTCTCCCTTCCTCTCCGTAAAGTATCAATAAAAATATATATTTTTTAAAAATGGTCATGGAGAGAACAAGGGAAATACCACACAGTGTATTTAACCAACATTTAATAAGTTTAAATTTTTTTATCTGAACAACAATATTACTTTCTGCTGGTAAATATTTATATACCCAATTAAAAAATAAATAAAAGCCGAAACCGGTTTGGCTCAGTGGTAGAGCGTCGGTCTGCGGACTAAAAGGTCCCGGGTTCGATTCTGGTCAAGGGCATGTACATTGGTTGTGGGTACATCCCCAGTAGGGGGTGTGAAGGAGGCAGCTGGTTGATGTTTCTCTCTCATCAACGTTTCTAGCTCTCTATCTCTCTCCCTTCCTCTCTGTAAAATATCAATAAAATATATATTTTTTAAATAAATAAAAGAAGCAAAAAGAGTCCACCATTTAGGACCATAAGGGAGAGTTTCCTCATCTACTTTTACTTGCCCATGACTGCTCTCTGCACTCTGTGTTCTGAATGACTCCACACTGCCTTTGCCATAGCTGCCTCTGGCTGGGACGGTTCACTCATTATGAATCAGTGTGTCTCATCCTGGCTGCAGACCGGAATCATGTGGGGAGTCTTAATGCCTGGGTCATACCCCCAGTGGGCCTGGTTTAATTGGTCTGGGACACAGCCCGGGCAGAGGGATTTTTAAAAGCTCCCCCAGGTGATTCTACTGTGCAGCCAATGTTGGCGGCCGCTGCTCTGAATGCATCTTCTATTATATTCCCAGCTCCCAGGCTCCTCTTCTTCCTGAGCTTTTGAAACCTTTGAAGAGCATACACTATATGTATGAAACGAGTTAGACGGGTTTCTTCCCAGGTTCATAGGTTCAATCCAGTTGTTTAAAACCTAACAGTAGAGAATCGGCTTTCAACCAAAATCAACTTCTAGGCACATACACATTGGAATTGTTTAAACTTTATTTCCCATGCAGGTCAGGGGTAAAAATTCTCAGCCAAGTAATTGAAAAGACAGTGTACCCGTTTCAAATTCAGAAATAATGAAGATGTATTTTTAATATTTTCTCTGTGTTTATGCAAGTTATTCATCCTTCAGTATTTAGTTAATAAATACTTCTTTATTTTGCTTTGCTTTTCTTTTATATTTTTTTTAATTACAGTTTACTTTCAACATTATTTTGTATTGGTTTCAGATGTTCATAGACAGTTCATGTACTTTACAAAGTGTTCCCCCAATATTTTGGCTTTTCTTTTCATATTAAGCCGTGTTCCCATCCTAAAATGTGAAATTGCTATCTGTTGCAAGGATAGGATGATATGACCGAGAATTTTCTTTCCAACTAGAAAGCTAATTTATTAACAGTAAATATAACTGGCAAAATTACTATCTTCATCATTTATACAGGTCCTCCCTGTCGAGAGAATAGGGGTGGAGGAAGAGAGACAGGTTCGGTCAAAGAAAAAGACCCAGGTATAGGTTATCATAAATCTTTGATGAATAGAGAAATGGAGTGAAGGGAGTCAGGATACCCTTAAAATGTATTCCTTTAAGAATGCGATGGTAGTATTCCAGGCCTCAGCATGGGTGTGTGTTAATATACATAGCTAACCAGTACTGCTCATGAGAATTATAGCATGAGAACCATGCAATGGGAAAGGCATAGTAACAAATGCTCACTTTGTGTATTCTTTGTCTAGAATGTATGTAGAACAATAAAGAAACCTTATTACCTCAGACAGGTTATTAATTGATGGGTTATCTTGGTTCCATTACAGTCTTCTTAAGCAGACTTTATTCTACAGGTTGTACTGTTGATATTTACTAGCTCTGTTGACTATCAAGTTTGCCATCTGTTTATTTTTTCTGTTGTTGCCTTGCCTGAGGAGATGTATCAGAAAACATATTACTGAGGGAATGTCTGAGAGTTTACTGCCTATATTTTCTTCTATGAGTTCCATGGTTTCAGTTCCTTTGTTATATATTAATTTGCCATGTCGGCATGGAATTATTTCTGGGCTTCCTGTTCTGTTCCATTGGTCGATGTGCCTGTTTTTATGCCAGTCCATGCTGAAGCCCTGATGTATATTTTGATATCATGCAGTGTGCTAGCTCCAAATTTGTTCTTCTTTCTCAAGATAGCTGTGGCCATTTGGGGTCTTTTATGGTTCCATAAAAATTTTAGGATTATTTGTCCTAGTTCTGTGAAGAGTGCCATTTGTATTTTGATAGGGGGTTGCAGTGAATTTATAGATTGCTTCGGTTAGTATGGACATTTTAATGATATTCATTCTTCCTATTCATGAATTTAGTGTATGCTTTCATTTATTTGTATCTTCTTCAGTTTCTTTCTTCAATGTCTTCTAATTTTTCAAGTACAGTTCTTTAGTTAAATTTATTCCTATGTATTTTATTTTTTGATGCAATTGTAAATTGAATTGTTTCTCTTTCTGATAGTTCATTATTGATGTTTAACCAGTTAACTGCCACAATATTTTTAGTTTTATTAGAAAAGGTCCGCTGCTTGTGTCTATAGATGCTTATGGCGTACAAATGGATAAAAATGCAACTAGTTTCTGAATATTAATTTTGTATCCTGCTGCTTTACTGAATTCATTTATCTGTTCTAGTAGGTTTTTTTATGGAATCTTTAGGTTTGATTAAGAATTGTTTTTATTTCTGATTCAATTGTGGAGTTAGTAATTGGTCGTTCAGATTTTCTGTTTCTTCTTGATTCACTCTTGAAAGGTGTGTTTCTAAGAATTTACCCATTTCTCCCAGATTGTCCAGTTTGTTGGCATATAATTATTACTAGTATTTTACTACAATCCTTTGTATTTCTGTGGTATCAGTTGTCACTTCTCTTTAATTCTGATTTTATTTGGGGGGAGGTCTTCTCTTTTTTTCTTGATGAGTCTGGTTAATAGTTTATTAATTGTGTTTATCTTTTCAAAGAACTGGGTTTGGTTTCATTGATCTTATGTATTTCTTTAGAGTATTTTGTTCTACTCACTTTGGGCTTTGTTAATTGACATTTTACAAGGTTGTGGTTTTTTTAGGTGTAGAGTTAGATTGTTTATTTGAGAATTTTCTTGTTTCTTGCGGTAGACTTGTATTGTTATGAATTTCCATCTTATAACTGCCTTTGCTGTTTTCCATAGACTTGGGGTGGTTGTATTTTCATTTTCATTTGTCTCAGGGTATCTTTATTTCTGATTTGATCTCATTGTTCACCCATTCATTATTTAGTAATAGGTTATTTGGCTTCCATATATTTTTGTGTTTTTTAGTTTTTTGCTTTAGGGTAAAATGCTCTAAAAATATCAAATAAATCCATCCAGTTTAAGGTGTTATATAAGGCTGCTGTTTCCTTCTTGATTGTCTGTCTGGCAAATCTATCCATTGATGTCAGTGGTATGTTAAAGTCCTCTACTGTGACTAATACTGTAGCTCTCTCCCTTTATGTATATTAATATTTGCTTTGTATATTTAGGTGCTAATATGTTGCATGCATAAACATTTACAAGGGTTATATCCTCTCATTGGATTAACCCTTTTATCATTATGTAATGTCCTTTACCTCTTAGTATAGCCTTTGTTTTAAAGGCTATTTTGTCTGATGTAACTATTGCTCCCCCAGTTGTTGTTTTTTCTCTTTTCATTTGTTTACTTTTAGTCTGTGTGTCTTTCTATCTGAAGTAGATCTCTTCTAGACAAGATATATATGAGTTTTGTTTTCTTTTTATTGTATTAATTTTTTTAGAGAGAGAGAAAGAGAGGATAGACTACAATTGGTCTCCTCTCATACACTCGCTGATTGAGGATCAAACCCACACTTGGGTGTGTGCCCTGACCAGGAATTGAACTCAAGACCTTTCAGTCCACAGGACAATGCTCCATCCAAATGAGTCACCCTGGCCATGGCTTGGGTCTGTTTTCTTATCCATTCAGCTACCCTATGTCTTTTGACTGGCATATTTAACCTATTTGCATTTAAAGTAACTATTGATATATATGTATTTATTTCCATTTTATTATTCATATATTTGATCTTTTTTCTCTCTCTTCTTAAAGAGAATTTAATCTTTAACATTACTTGTAATTCTGGTTTAGTAGTGATGAAATTCTTTAGGTTTTTCTTGTCTAGGAAGCTCTTTATCTGTCCTTCAATTCTAAATGATAGCTTTGCTGGGTAGAGTAATCTTGGTTATAGGTCCTTGCTTTTCATCATTTTGAATATTTTGTTTCACTCCCGTCTGGCTTGACATGTTTCTGTTTAAAAATCAGCTGACAGTTTTATGTGAGCTCCCTTGTGGGTAACTAACGTTTTTCTCTTGCTGCTTTTAAGATTCTCTCTTTGTCTTTGCCATTTTAATTTCCATGTGCCTCGGTGCAGACTGCTTTGGGTTCATCTTGTCTAGGACTCTCTGTGCTACCTAGATGAGTATATCTTTTCCTTTACCAGTTTAGGGAAGTTTTCAGTCATTATTTCTTTGAATAGGTTCTCAATCGCTAGCTTCTCTCTTTGGTACCCCATGATGAAAATATTGTTATGCTCAATATTGTCTCAGTGGTCCCTTAAACTAACCTCTTTATTTTTTTTAATTCTTTTTTCTTTTTGCTGTTCTGATTGGGTGTTTTCTGCTACCTTGTCTTCCAAATTGTTATTTCAGTCCTCTGCTTCATCTAATCTGCTATTGACTTATTCTAGTGTATTCTTCAATTTGTTATTGTATTCTTTATTTCTGATTGCTTCTTTTTTTATGGTTTCTATGTGCTTTTTTATGTTTAACATCTCTTTGTTGAAGTCCTCAGTGAGTTTCTCTATTCTTCCCCTAGTGTTTCTACAGCATCCCTATAACCTGTGGTTTTAATTCAGTTTCTGATAGATTTCTTGCTTCCATTTCATTTAGTTTGTTTTCCAGATATGTATTTTGTTTTTCATTTGGACATTTTTCTTTGTCTCTTCATTTTGGTTGCTCTCTGTGTCTGTTTCTATGTTCTAGAAACAAACTAGATGCATATCTGCTATGGCTCCCAGTCTTAGCAGTGCACTCTTACTTATATAATGGTTGTCCTGTGAGACCCAGTGGCAGAGTCTCCCTGATCACCTTAGTTGGATGCGTCAGAGGTGTCTCTTATGTGGGTTTTATGTGCCTTCTTGTTGTAGTTGAGCCTTGATTACTGTTGCTACATCAGTTAATGTGATTAACCCTTTCGTTAGCTGTGAGGATTAGCCACAACCACAGCATATGAGCTGCTCTGGAGGGCCTGACATGCAATGGGATTTGTCCCATTAGGTTCTGGTGTCTGCCAAGACCTCTCTTCAGGAGCGCCGCAATGGAATTAATTAGGTGGTATGCTGTTGTGGTCTGAAGCCTGCCAGCAGGTGTATTGATTCTGGTGCCCTTTGAGAGGGACCCCCTTGCAGGTCAATGTCAGACATTGTCTGTGAGCAGCCCAAGGTTACCTGTTAGTAGGTGCAAAGTAATCTACAGTTGGTAGGTGCCTATGCAGGATCTGGATGCACTTGGAAAGGGTCATGCTGAGAACAAAGGGCCTAGGGCCAGTCAGCAAAAGGACCAACGCACCATGAGACCTACCAACCCCGCCAGCTGCCTAAAAAGCTCAGTCAATGAAAGAGCTCCAGGTGGCATATGAATTGGCTGAGACAAGGTCTCAGGGAGTCACCAGTGAGGGATGAATATTGTTCACCAGGTTAATACTGATTCGGATTTGGTGCCAGTGTAGGCAGAGACACTCAGCAAAAAAGTCTCAGCATACAGCAAGGCCAGCGGCCACCGCCTGAAAAGGTCTCAGGGAATGGTCAGGGCGGAGCTAGTGGAGTTCACTAGATTAATGCAGATTCAGACTTGGCCATGTGCGGGGAGGGTTCAACAAAGGCACAGTGGTATGTGTCCCTCCAACCCTCGCGCTGAAGCCACACAACTCAGTTTCTCCCTGTATGTCTCTGTCATCCCCTGACCTGGACAGAATTCCTCGAGAGTTTTTTTTTTTAAGAAAGACTGCAACGCGAGCCCAGGCTGGTGGCTGCCAAAAGAGCGGCAGTTCTTGTGTCATTTGGGTGGGGCATGGTCTCAGGCAGTCTTCAGGGTGTTCAGTAGCCTAATGCAGAATCACATCTGACCAGTGTGGGAGGCGCAATAGTTGACACCCCTCCGGCCCTTGCCCTGAAGCCACACAGCTCAGTTTTTCCCTGTTGGTCTCCGGCATCCCGTGGTCTGGAAGGAATTCCTCAGGAGTTTTCTAAGAAAACCTGCGAAGCAGGCCTGAACTGGTTGCTGCTGAAGGAACCTCGGGCCATGTTCGTGTTTGCTAGGGCAGGGTCTCAGGTCGTCGTCAGGGTGGGGCTAGAGGAGTTCAGAGTTGCTCTGTGTTGGGAGAGCTCAGCACTGGGAAGATGGCATCCATCCGCAGCAGGGGCGGAAGACTCAGCAGCACAGGGGCAATGGCGGCTGCTCCTCCGGCTCTTGCCTCTAAGCCACACCACTCGGCTTTTCCCTGTGTGTCCCTGGCACCCCTCGAGCCTCTATCCCTTTGCCGGAGCCCGAGGTAAGTGCCTGTGAGTGTGCGTTTGTGTGCTGACTCTTTAAGACAGCGATTCCCAACCGGTGTGCTGCAAGGACTTTTAAAACATGCAGTACCTGACGGTTTAGTCAGGGGCACTGATCTCTTTTCCCTTAGGTTGTCAAATTAAAAAAAAAATGACATCAGGCAACACAACAATAGCCATGAATGAATAAAAATTATACTTTTTTTTCAGATAGGCAAAAATATATATATGCTTGTGTTCCCAGCAACTGTTTGTCTCATCCAGATGGACAGAAATCCCTGCTGATTTTCACAGTCAGATGTTAAGGGGCTCTTCTTCTCAGCAATGGTGTTCCATCCAGGCTGGGGAGCCAGGCATGGAGCTGCAACCCCTCACTCTTCAAGGGGAACCACTGCAGCTGAGGTAGCCCTTGGGGCTCTCCATGGTCCCATAAGGATGTGGGGACCAGCCTGTTTCATATCTTGATGTGGCTTCTTCCTTATCTCCTCAGTTATAGGACTTCTGTTCGGCTGGTCTCACGTGGTTATTCAGGAGGATCGCTCTATAATTTAGTTGTAATTTTCTTGTGGTCATGGAGGAAGTAAGTGCAGCATTCTCCTATTCCACCACCTTGACTGGAACCATCATCACTGAGGAATTTTTTTTAAAAAAAGGTGTTTTTTTTTTAACCATCCATCTTAAAAATAAAATAATTTGAGAGTGCAGTAACAGAACAGGGAGAATTTTTGAATTTTAGAAGAGTTATGGATTAATTAAATGTCCAGAATAAGTCATTACTCTCTACTTCCTCACAGGAAAGTTTTATTACCAAGAAAGAAAAGTCATTTAGAAATTCAGGAGATCAGCCAGAGGTAGGAATAGAAATTAGAAAATCATCACCTTAAAACTAACAAGTTATGAGCACAGATGGGATTGCCCAGAGTGAGTATGCTGAGTTAGAAAAGAATAGAGCTGAGGAAGAAGGCACAGAGGAAACTACAAAGTAAATGGTAGACAGAGAGTTTCAATAAGGCAGTGTGATCATCATTGTCAGAACTGTTCTTTTGGCGTAGCCACTCAACTGAGCAAGTGATTACCATATCTAGAGGAAAAATAAAATAATATCACTTCACTGGCCCCAGGCAGATACACCCCTGTAATGAGATTAGCTATAAGTAAATTAAGCTATTTTGTAAGCCTAACTGAAATTAAACATAAAAATGATAAGATAGCCCATGACACCATGGAATTAGCTATGTTTGGCTCTCTTAATGATTTATCCAAGGTATTACAGAATCCATCTTGACTAGAGCACATGAAAATATTGCTAAGACTAGTAAATCAGATTTGCTTAGTTTACCTACTTATTCTGAATTATTTTTACTTTCCACTGTAAACACAAAAGGCTAAAACTAACACTAGACTTAATAGTCCAGAGAGAGAGAGAATATGGAGGGATATAAGAAATTTATAAGGGAAGGTGACCCAGAAGGAGTATGGATGGGAAGGGGGAGAGCATGTAATGGGAAAATATTGAACTTCTGCTCTGTTCATGAGCCATGTCAAGGCCAATCATCTGACAAAAGCAGAGACAGGAGGTCAGCAGGTGTACTTGAGCACACACACATATAAGCTCTGAAGCAGGTGAGAGTCCACAATCAGACTGGAAAACACCAGTTGACTCAGTTTGACATTAGTCTCTGCCTACTGACTAGTTTCAGAAGTAAAATGTCACCCAGCCAATGTGGCTCAGTGGTTGAGCATCGACCTATAAATCAGGAGGTCACAGTTCGATTCCCATTAGGCAACATGCAGGAGGCAGCCAGTCAATGATTCTCTCTCATCATTGATGTTTCTGTCTCTCTATTCCTCTCCCTTTCTCTCTCTGAACTCAATAAAAACATATTTTTTCAAAAGTCAGATATCTTATCTATAACATTTGGTTCTTTTTAATAAGGAAAACATACATTTTCTAGCTCTGAACTCAAGGGAACTTTCAGTATGTAGTTGCAACATAATGCCATCTCCAAAGAAAGTAGAGTAAGAATGAGAAACAAATTTATAATAGGTGCGTTTTGGACCAATGAGTACAGTTCTCCACGTGCTGGCAAGAAGGCTTGGACTAGTAGTTCCTTCCAACTTCGGGCAGGAAAGAAGCAGGAGAAATGCGAAGTGTTGGGGATCTACCTCCAATATTTTTGGCTAACACCCTTCCGTCTTCAAGTGTAGCCTTGAAGCTGCCACTGTCACTCTTAGGTTGGTTTAATATGGCTCTTCCCATCACTTCCTAGTGCTGAGTTTAACCTGAGAAACTATTTCTTCCCTTGGCGAGTGATCAGGCTTCAGCTTCAGGAACTCAGAAGCAGAGAGCAAGCCCAATGGCCCCTGCACTGTGGCAGCGGGCAGAGCTGGCTTTCCCGGTTCATACTCACACACGTGCCTTTGGAACATGCTTTGGGGGTGGCCTCTGACCCACTCATAAAGCCCTAATACCTTTCACCATCCCCCCCCCCCAGTAAATATTCATGAGTCCAGTACAGAATTGTTAGCCTTTCCCTATTCATGAAACTGCTTTACATTTCATCAAATCTGCCATTGTAGAAAGCATTGTTGCCCTGCATTTGCCACTAACACTTGTAAGGGCTTTGTGTTGGTCTGTTTGCCCTTTCCATGTCTGATCCAGATAAATCCATATGAACTTGGCAATTTTCTTCATATTCAGGGAACAGAATTTGCCTTCATCATTGTTAATCAGACTCCCTAATTGCCATTGCTAAGTGTCTAAAAATACTTAATAAATGCCTTATTGATGGAAGGTACATTGGGAAGAAGAGCTGAAAAAAAAGGCATAAAGCATATTGCTTTCAACAAACATGACATAATATGGGAGACAAAATGATAACACCCATAACAAGATTAAGGCGGCCATATATGACAAATATGTGGAACACAGGAAAAGAGCTCCTTCCATTTGACCTTCATCATATCTGATAAGACATCATGGAAGAGTGTAGCATTTGAGCTGGCCTTCTGAGTACAGAAGATTCCTCTAGGTAAAAATGGAGAGGATAGAAGAGCATGCCTACCTTTTTTCAACTGATAGTAGTACAATATAAAAAAATATAGGGACATTGGCTTAGATCAGGAACCAGCAAACTTTTTTTTACCTGCGGTCATAATTACTGGCATGTGGCAGTGGAGTGTGAAAGCAGCCATACACGATCTGGGCATGGCTGTGTTCCAATAAAAGTTTATTTACAAAAACAGGATGTGGGCTGGATTTGGCCCTTGAACCAGATCCCTGACCCAGAAGACTGAAGCTCTTTGTTAACCCACAGAGCACCCTAAGAAAGCTCATGCAGGGGCATAGTTCAGAAAGCAAACAGGTATGAGACCTAAAGACCTGGGTCTGGTCCTGACTGTGTGGGTCACTTCACCTCTTGGCCCCAGGTCACCATGGATGACAGGTAAAGCTTGGATTGAAAATAACGTCCAAAATCCCTTCTCGTTTCATTATTTCGTAGTTCTGATATCACCACAGTGCAGATTTCACCTGGGATCTGATTTATAAGCAAACTAAGTGAAAAATCCGGTTTGCTTCTCGGTGGGGACAGTGAGTACAAGAAAGTGGAGGAGACGGTAAGAATAGGGAAGGCTGTACGTGCGGTTCTGAAAAATGAGAAGTCGTAGTGCCTGCTCCCGAAGGATCCTCTGCAGCGCTTCTGTTCTACATGGTGGCAGGATTTGCTCCACTGAAGTCTCCTCTGGCAGCTGGGATTTATGGAGCCCTTGAGATTGGGTAGCTGGCCCTTTATTTCATGGGGAAAGCTGCAGAGTGAAATGAAACACCTGGAGTAAGAGACCGAAACTAGAAAATCCTGCCTGTGTACTTGCTGGGGCCACCGCCTCGGAAGGAGCCTCTCTCCTTCCGCTGAGTGAAACGGTTGGTTTCCTCTCCATTTAGTAGAGGCGGGCTGCCTGCGTGTGCCAAGCACAACTGCCGCTTTCCTCGCGCCCTTCGTGCACTCCACGCCCCGGCCAGACTGCACTGTTTGCTTTTCCATGTCCATATTTCCTGACTCTGCAGCCTTGCTCTGTGAGCTCTCTGAATGTGGAAAAGTCCTCTTCTCTCCCCCTCGTCCCCCTCCCCCCGCCACCGCCTTACCCCCTCTCCTAGCCCAGAATCCTCAAAGATCCAGCTCAAAGACCACTTTCTCCATGAAGTCTCCTCCGATCCCGTAGCTGGAATTGTCTTCTTCCTCCTCTGAACTTTAAATCACGTTACCAATAAGTCTCCTGTGGTATTTACCACGTGTCTTAGCTTCCCTACCAGATTATAAATGCCTTTCAGGAGTCTAATTCATCTTGATTTTCACCCTCAGCGGGCGAATATTGTAAATGCTCCTCAAATAGCGGCTGCACGGATGTGCTAATTCCGGCCACCTGAGTGTCAGCTTGCATGTTGGCATGGCATTGCCCACCGGCACCCCGCGATCCACCGCAAGTTAAGACCCCCACCTTCATTGCCCACCGCCTCGTCCTCAGAACCTATGCCACTGATGCAGCCCCCAGTGCTGCCCAGAGTTCTCCACTCTGATATCCCACTTGAATTGAACTGACCTCCCCTCAGAGACTAGGAGCTTCGGTGGGTTGGGTGGGGAGAGGAAGGTGCCTAAGATTAGAAGCCCTTCAGCCAATGCCAGTGCTGTAACTTTGTAATTTGTAATGAGAAGATATGGCATTTTCAGAATAATGTAGGCTGTCTCCCCTACAGAAGCTGGGTCTCCTGTCCAGGTAACAATTCTAAGAAACTAGTGACTGCACTGTTATCTGGTCAGGAGACACATGAGCCTCGGTGGTTAATAATCTCGTGTTGGGATAGAAATCTGCGGGTGTAGACAGCCCAGCTCCTCCCTCTCGGAGCCCTGGCTGTCTGGCTCTTAAGCTGTTGGTGATCCTCATTCAGTGAACATACACAAATGTAAGTGCTCATTACATTTCACATTACTCTAGCTGCTAAAATATCCCCATTTTTACGGGGGTCTCCTATTAATTCAAGGGGAGTCTTAAGTGTGCAAGGTTTCTATTTGGTTTGGTTTGGGCAGGCTGGCTTTCTACCACGTCACCACCAGTGGGTGTCTGCTTGTCCCCCTCGCACAGAGTGGCCCCGTCTTAGGGAAGGTTTCCGTGGACTTGGGAGACTTCTTGACTTCCTTTCCCAACAGTAGGGAGGTTGGACCCAATCGCAGTGGTTGGTCTGCAAGAATAAATGCTGTTTCCAAAGAGCCAAATGTCCCGGATTTGGCCCTTCAGTTTTCATTTCCTGTCTCCACTCAAGGTTTGTCTTTCTATTTGCTACTGCTTGTAAACAAACTCTGCCTGCAGTTCTAGCGCGTGGGGGGAGCTGGGAGCCAGCTGGGTATTAGGGAAGTTTGCCGTAATACCTCTCAAGCCAGGGAGGTAGTTCTCACCCCAAACTGTGCTTTCCTGTTAGGATGGCCGTCACTTCTTTTTCCAGAGGTGCTGGACACAAAACTCCAGTGTCATCCTATCAGTATATCTGAGCTGAGGTGCAGACCTGCGGTGGGGTGAAGTTGGATAGAGGAGGGAAGGTGGGGGGGGGGACGGGGCACGGGGGGGGGACAGGGAATAGGGGCCATCTGTAATATTGTCAACAACAACAAATAAACTAAAAAACCAACACAGGCTGCTAGACTTTACCCATGAAACTGAAAATAAAATAAAATAAAGTAAAATAAAATAGAAAAAGGCAAAAAAGGGAGGGAAAGATGGGAAGCTATGCCACCCGAACAGCAAGAAATGGAGCCAACAGAGGAAGAGGAAATGAACAGTAAATCTTTTTCCAATTAAGAAAAATGAGAGTGGAAGCAGGAAAGCTCCAGAGGGCACTTTGGTGGGGGGGATCATAAAAAGCCTGTTATGAAAATCCATTACCCATAAATTTCCTTGCATCAGGCACTGCTTGTCTACAGAGGCCGCGGAGAATCCTCCCGGCTGACGCGGGACATGCGACTTTAGTTAGCGGTCTCCGCGTGCCGTGTACTTTCCCATCCGCTTGTCTGCAATACCGCTCTCCCTTCGCAGGGATCCTGTAATTAGTCACAGGTTCGTGATCCCCACTTACGGACATCTTGTTTTCATTTTTCCAATCACTTCCTTTCTTTCTCTACATGTTTACCAGTGCGACAGGGGTCCCCCAATGCGAAGCTTCACCACCTGAAATTATGGACCGTTGTGCTGCATTGCGCAATACTTCCAATTTGGTGTCAAGACTTGCATTTCTAGATCACACTAGGTGTAAGGCTCATCTAAAATGAGTTCACGCTTTTAGATTTAAAGAGAGAAATGGAAATTTCTGCTTCTAGGAGACTGTCTTGGACTATGAAAAGACTGTTTATTCATCTGTGGTCAGAGGCAGTTGCATCTAAATGGGCCAGTAGGAAATGTGGGGGTTTCCCTGCACCCTACTCTGGGACAGTTGCTAAGCTAGTTGTATATCCAGGTCCAGACCTATATGAGAGATGAGAGAGAGAGAGAGAGAGAGAGAGAGAGAGAGAGAGAGAGAGAGAGAAGTATAGTATTGGCAAATTATTGACACCTGGGTCTGAATTATTTTATCATGTTTCACTTTTTTAAAAAAAAATTTTAAAAAGCCCAAGGTTTATTGTCCACATCTACAACCTGCATTAAAGCAACATTGTCCTTTAGTAGCTACAACAGTCAGAAAATAACCCCAATTCAGATTTTCCTTTTGATTCAAAGCATTTTTTAAAGTTCAAGTTTACTGGTGATAATATTTATTTGATTCTTATTAAACAAAACAAAAAACCCTAGGTTGGAGATGAAGAAAAGTAATGTTTATGAAAACTCAGGTAGTAATTGAGTTTATCGCTATTAGCCACATTTTTTTACCGGTTGAATCTTAAATAAGGGTTGAAAGAGAAGAGAGTTTGATTGCTTTATTTTAATTATCTTACTGGCCACTTAAACATTTCTCTCACTTCTTTTCATTCATTTCAACCAAAGTTTAATGTGAATAATCAAGTGAAAGGGAAGATATGATTTTTTCCAACATTAACCTTCTCTTTCCATACCACCCCTTTCTAAACATTTATAAATTAAAAAGTCAACTGTTTCTATCTGGCCACACTTACTGCTTTTATGGGGTGGAATAGCAGGGGTTGTACAAATCCAGTCCTATCATGGCAAAACAAATAGATTTTAGTTTATCTCGGGAATCGGTCATGGACTTAACCCTCCAAAATCTGTATTTAATAGGTTTGGCAGATGCATTATTCTTTTTTAAAAATAAATTGGGAAAATGTAGTAATTCAATTAAGAAAGTAAATCCAAAAGTATATTCGTTTTATTCTACCAAATATCACAAACTATCTATGGATATTTAAAAACAAACAAACAAACAAAAAACCATGGGACCAGTTAAGTAAAAAGTTAGACATTTATCTTATCCAAACTATAATCTCAAGAAATGTAGGAGATAGTAAAGGGTACAGGGAGGATAAATGGAAATGGAAGGAGACTTGACTTGGGATGGTGAATACACAATACAGTATGCAAATGATGTATTATAGAATTAAACACCTGAAACCTAAGTATTTATTAACCAATGTCACCCCAACATATTCAATTTAAAAATAGAAAGGAAACTAGAGGATTATTGTTTTAAAAAAATGCTTGGAAATCCTGTGCCTCATCTATTATTATGCACTACAGCTATTTATTTAAACATGGAGAATCTCAGAAATATAATGCATACAGTATGATTATGTAAAGTTCTGAGAAGGCAAATCTAAAAATTGAATCATTTAAGGATGCATACCTTGGGGGTAAAACTAAAAAGGAAATCAAGAGAATAATTAAAATAATACCAAATTCAGGCTAGAGGTTATTTAGTGGCATAAAAAGAAATAGGGATGGGATTGAAAGGGGCACATAAGAATCTCCAAGGTGCTGACACTATTTAAGTTGGGTAGTAGGGACCTAGATATTATTATTTAAAATAATAATAAACAGCTCATACCTCGACTGGGAGTTTGACCAGGTGGCAGGGCCAGCTGGCCAATTGCCCACAGCCCCTCCCCACAGCCAACCCAGTCCAGTCAGCCTGATTGGGGCAGGCTGGCCTGTCCCCACCCATGCACAAATTTCCACTGGGCCTCTAGTTATTTAAAATGGTCGTGTACTATACCTTCATTTATAGGTACAATATATTCCATGCTAAACATCTTTTTAATGTAAAATATTGACCCCAAACAATTAGAATCCATTGTTTAAAAAAGTTTTCTGTGGCCCTAGCCAGTTTGGCTCAGTGGGTAGAGCATCAGCCTACAGACTAAAAGGTCCCAGGTTCGATTCCTGCCGGGGGCATATGCCTGGGTTGTGGACTCAATCTGCCCCCATAGGGGGCATGTGTGAGACAGCCAATCAATGATTCTCTCTCATCATTGATGTTTTATCTATCACTCTCCATTCCTCTCAGAAATCAATTTAAAAAAATTTTTAAATAAATAAATCCTATATAATAAAAGCCTAATATGCTAAGTGTCCAGTCATCCATTCAACCAATCAAAGTGTAATATGCTAATTATATGCTAAGGCTGCTCAAACTGCTGGCTATGACATGCACTGACCACCAGGGGGGCAGACAGTTGACCGGTTGACCAGTTGATATGACATGCACTGACCCTCAGGTGGCAGATGCTCTGACCAATAGGTTAGCTTGTTGCTGGGGTCCAGCCAATCCGGACTGAGCAGGTGGGGGCCAGACACACCCTGGAGCCCTCCCATGGTCCATCCCTGGCTGGCCAACCTCCCGCATTCCTCCCCAGACACGATCGTGCACCGGTAGGATCCCTTGGCCTGGCCTGCACCCTCTTGCAATCTGGGACCCCTCAGGGGATGTCGGAGAGCCAGTTTCAGCCCCATCCCACAGGCCATGCCAAGGGACCCCACTGGTGCACGAATTCATACACCGAGACTTTATCAAATAAGTAAATAAATAAAAGTTTCCTGTGACCACCTGCACATTTTGGAAATGAGTCACGAGGTTCAGGGCTCTGCCCGCCCTAGAGCAAGATCATTGGGAGAACTGTGTTCCAGTAAACCTTAGAAAGCCACTCTGCCTGGAGTCAGAATCAGAACTCACAGAACTCTTCTCGCCTCCCATGATCAGTCAGACCTGATCTATTAGTTCAACAGGGCACTGCAATCATAAAGACGCTAAGAACCAGCCTGCTGTGAGAGTGTACAGAGGCGAGAGGGTTTTTCTTCCACTGTCTGAAGTTTCTGTATCCTCTGCTCTGAGCACATGTTTACCCAGCATGGTCTGTGGTTATAGAAACTCAAGTGATTATGGGATGACACCATTGTATAAAGCATATGGTAGGCTGATGGTGAAAACTTGTGGTGACAGCATATAAGAGAACACCAACATGTGCAATCACACAGTCTCTTACTACTGAGAACCATAAATGTATGGTTGGCTTGCAACTTTAGTAATTCTCAGATGTGTGTGTGTACGGGGAGATGGGATGGCAGAAGGGGAAATAGATGAAGTGAGGCATGCCTCTCTCTTCCTACGTAAATTTCTTCATAATAATGTATCACCTCGCATGTCTTCACCAGGTAAAAAGCACACCTTTGATGCAGGAACACATACAGCAACACATCCTACAGTGAAATTCAGCATATTTTGACCTTTGTTCCCCAATTAAATATCCTAATATATAAAAACCCAGGGTCCATAACGTCCAGAACAACCGAAGGCTTGACCAAACACCAGGCTGCGCATGCAGCGGGCTCTGGTGGACAGGGACTGGCGAGCAGGCTGAACTGCTGACCTCTCGGGGAGAGAGAGAGGCAGGGCTGGTCAACAGCCACCCCAGGCTGCTGGTGAGTGGGCTAAACTGCTGATCTCTCGGAGAGAGAGAAAGAGAGGTACAGCTGCTGGTGAGGTCTGGAGAGAGAGAGAGAAGCAGGGTCTGATCCACAGCTTCACAGAGAGAGAGAAAGAGAGAGAGAGAGAGAGAGAGAGAGAGAGAGAGAGAGAGAGAGGAGAGAGAAGCAGGGTCCAGAGAGAGAGAGAGAGAGAGAGAAGCAGGGTCCCTCTTCAGGCCTTGCCAGCAACCGCACCTCTCTCTCTCCGAGAGATCAGCAGTTTAGCCCGCTTGCCAGCAGCCTGGAGTGGCTGCACTTCCCTGATCAGGCCTGGAGATAGGCCCGAGGACACTGACTGACATAGAAACTGACCAATCAGAACCTAATCTGGGTGAACTCTGAAGGCAGAACCTAAGGTGGGGCCTGAGGAGGAGTTTTAAGGGCAACAGCTGTTTGGTGTAAGAAAGCCATTCAATTTTTTAATGACCGGTTTGGCAGTATAGTGCATATGGCCAATCCAGATATAGGGATTATGTATTTTTGTCTGCCAAGAGCATCTCCTTGTAAGCAATCCTAGCCTATGTAATTTATCTATACTAATAAAAGGGTAATGTGCTAATTAAACCGGATCAACCGGCCATCTTCTGGACATCCAACTTCCTTCCATACAAAGCCATGGTGGTGGGGGCCAAGGCAAAGGCAGTTAGGGACAATCAGGCTAGCAGAGGAGGGCAGTTGGGGGTGAGATTAGGTTGTCAGGGATGGGCCATTGGGAGCAAGATCAGGCCAGCAGGGGAGGGCAGTTAGGGGTGATCAGGCAGGCAGGTAGGTGAACGGTTAGGAGCCAGCAGTCCCAGATTGCGAGGGGTCCCTGATTGGAGAGGTTGCAGGCTGGACTGAGGGGAAACCCCCTCCTCGTGTACAAATTCCGTGCACCAGGCCACTAGTGTATGCGTGTGTGTGTGTGTGTGTGTGTGTGTGTATAAAATCAGGAGGTTTTTCTTTCATTCTACATTATATTAATTACTAACAGATCAATTGCTAATTGGCTGCCAATCTATTTCTAAACATTATCTGAAAAATATTTTTATTTTCTGGATTTTTTTTCTCCATTATAATTTTTAATGCCTTTTTTTTTTAAGGAATCCAAGGGGAAAACATTCAGATTTGAGCCTCATGTGCATTAAATGAGACCACAACATTTTGCAGATACCATACATAAACAAAATTATAGTTAAGAACCTTGAATGTTTCTATAAACTTATTTTAATTTTCAAACACACAGTAAATCTATGGGGCAAATATGACTCATTTCAGTAGCTCAGGATTTTCCCTCCTGAGCACAGCATGGCCTGAGATTTTGCTGAGAGTGTGTGAGCAATTCACAGAACTGACTGGATATGTTTGGAGAATCTGCTTACATTTCATATTTTGAAAGAAGATTACTGGGGGGGTTTGGTACATGAAAAGGAATAATGCAAGTACATGAGTCACTTTGCCTCCAACAGTGGACCAGCACATTTTCAGCCCATGTGATACGTTAACTCTTGTGTGTTTCTAGAGAAACACGTGTGTGCACAAGAAGGTGTTTTGTCACTGTATATGGTAGAGAAAAGTTGGGGAAAACCCAAATGCTATCAATAGGAGAACGGTAACATTAACTGTGGGATCCTCTACAGAAAGTGACAGAAAGAAGTGATGTCTTGGTGAACTGATTTTGAAAAATCATCAAACATGTTATTAAATTTTTTAATTGTAAAATAATTATGTCATATATATATGTAAAAAATAGAATAGCAAGATTACAAATCCAAACTTGATGAACAATTTGGCTATCCAAGTAATTACTCCGAGTAGTACTGTGAATGTCAACATAAAATAAATAAATTTGTACTCCGTATAAACAACCATTTTTCTCCCCTATTCTCTCTGGGTCTTTAATGCTCTTAAACATGTAATAAAATCAGTCCTCCTCATGAAAATGGCTATTACTGCCCAGCCAGTGTGGCTCAGTGGTCGAGTATCAATCCATGGGTCAAGAGGTCACTGGTTCAGTTCCTGGTCAGGGTGCATGCCCGGGTTGTGGGCTTGATGTTTCTATCACTCTATTCCTCCCCCTTCCTCGCTCTCTAAAAATAAATAAAAACATTTTTAAATGGCTATTACTTTTTCTTATTCTACTTTTAAACATGGTTTCCTGATAAGAAATCTTGTTTTGTTAATAAAATACTGTTGCCAGCATTTTTACTTGAAAAGCTTAAGGATCCAGTGCTGTCGTCTCGAATCAGAAAACAGCAAAATGCAAAGAAGACAAAATGAAATAAGGACAGCATTCTTCAAACCCTGGGGCGCATGAGGGAAAACCACCTTTATTGTAAATGACATGCTGCCAGGGTTGCACAGTCTTAATAAATCTGTGATGGGAGGAAAGAGGGAGTGAGGAGCACACAGGCAAGATGACAGGGGTGCCCGCTCCGACGTCTTACCTGTGGAAGCTCCTGTTACTGCCTCTTCCTCTCATCGCTATACATTTAGATCCTGGCCCATCCAGACATAAAGACACCAATTCCTCAGAGATTCCCTTCTTTGCCATCTCTGCAATACCTTCCCCCCCACCCCCCATATCTGCAATACTTTTATTTTATTTGAACTTTCTATCTAAAAGACACAGCGTGTAGCATGACAGTCTTGTTACTTGAATATACTGAGTCTGTAGCACCCTGGTGGTAGAGTATGTCTTTGGTGTGAAAGCCACAGCATTCCGAGAGAGTTTTCCCAACGTGTAGGTCTGTGTTTTCTTATAATTCAGCACCAGAGCCTTCTAGCAGTGCTTCTGGGAATGGGAGAAAAGCCAGTTCTCTCTACTTTGTTCATATCGCTGACAGTCAAGTGACATCGTGTGATTATTAGGGACTTTGAGGTTGATTAATACTTATTCATGCACACACACACACACACACCATTTCTCTTTATTTCCCCTGAATACTAGTATTTGATGAGCCACAGCAGTAAGAGAAATGCCGAATGTATAATTGCAATGGTTTATAAGAGGCAGCATTGGCCTCCTGCAGTAAGCTCGATCGTACCTTTCTCCAAGTGTTCGTGCCTCCACAGATAAGCAAAGGCAGCTACCAAAAAACACAGCCCGGTACTCCATCCTAACGCTGCTAACACCCAGAATGGACCGGGGAAGTCATGGATTCGTGTCAGTCAAACTTTTTTTTTAGAGAGAGGTGCTTTACATATCAGTTGGGGTTACCTTTTCTCAAATAAAATGCGTTCAGTTAAAACTCTAATAAACATGGTTTCGTCTTTCCCAGATGATTCAGAGGAAGTTCGGGCCCACACGGCCTCTGAGTCATCTGGGAACATCAGCTCTCTGTAGCGGAGAGCACCATATCCTGGCTAACGCCGCGTCTGCTGACGTTCCTCAGAAGGAACGAATGGACTGTTGTGCTTTTATTACCATCCAGTGGGTGGTAAGGTATGATGTTTACTCGTCAGCAGCCTTTCAAATACATTTTCCTCTGGTGTGTGGGAGGTTAGAAATGGTAACATTTTGTCTTTAACAGGAGCATAAACTAGATGTTGAGCCAGCCTTTGGATGCCTTTTTGAAAAAGTTCTGCTTATAGTGAAATTAGCACGCACGTACATTGCTGGTGTTGCATACCTTTCTGGAGGGCACGCTGTCAGTGTGTATCCAAAGTCTTTAAAGTGAGCATATTTTTAAACACAGAAATCCTAAGAGAATTTTTCCTGGGTGAGTAATGGAACAAGTGCTAAAAGTATAGCTATAATGATGTCCTTCTCAGCATTTTTTATAAGAACATAAATTTGGAAAAATCTTAACTATCAGGAGAAAATGGGTTAAATAGGTTATAATACATCTATATAATTACTGTGTACATCTATACATAGAATATTGTGAAAATTACATTTTACTTGTATGTTAAAATAATCATAAATGAGGTAAATTTAGAACTATATTTACCTCAGTAAATATAAAATTTCATATATATATATATATATATATATATATATATTTATATATATCCTGCTTCCCCGAAAATAAGACAGTGTCTTATATTAATTTTTGCTCCCAAAGATGCACTAGGTCTTATTTTCAGGGGATGTCTTATATTTCCATGAAGTAGGTCTTAATTTCGGAGGATGTCTTATTTTCAGGAAAACACGGTTATATATTTTCTCCACTTTGTAAAAAAAAACACAACAACAACAACATCTATAATACATGGGAAAATGTCTGTTAGGATGCATCAAGTATTCATCATTTTGCCCTGACTGGTTTGGCTCAGTGGATAGAGTGTCAGCCTGCAGAATGAAGTATTAATCATTTTTATGCCTGAGTTGTGTGATTAAGTGAACTAATTGTCACTTTCTCTTTTATATACTTTATATTGTCTGATTTAAGAAAATAAATGTATGTTACTTTTAGAATCAGAAGAAATGAACAATTAAGTTCTTTTTAATTTTGAAGGAAAAAAAATATAAACCATGTAGTTCTGTGAAAGGCAGGTTGCTGTGGGTCACACCTAAAAGCAAGAAACTACCTGGCTTGGCACACCAAGGACTAATGCAGGGAGTCTCACATCTGAAGAATTCCCACACATGTCAAGTCATTTGGTATGGGCACAACTTAACTTACAAAGTCAGCCGATAGGGTATTGAGCCGGCAACTGGGCATGTTATGATTCAAAATACCATGAAGTCCTTTTGCCTCTCTTTTGTTCTTTGAAACAATTTTAATTTGCATATTCATCAGTCGTAATAAAAGATCCTTAAAAATCTAGTTCTGGTAACTGTACATCCTAGGCAAGGGGCTTCTACTGATGGAGAGTGGTGGACTGTACATTTCAGGCTCTACCACGTGAGAAGAGTTACAGGAGACTGGGTATCATCTGGTTGTTCAGGCCTCTCCTCCAATGAGAAATCTAAGATGAAGAGAGGCCGAGTGGGATTTGTCCTCGGTGGCAAATCAAGTTTGTGTCAGAACTAAAAGCCAACCACAGCCAGCTGCGAAGCACATGGGTAGGTGGGAGGAAGACAGAAACATCTCACATTGTTCAAGCATGGTGGGAAATTAAGGGCTAAAAATGAACTTGCATTCAGGAAAGGGGGGGGGGGTTGTTCTGTTTGTAGCATAGGATGGCCCATATGGAACTTTTATGCCTCTTGCTTATCTTGGAAAAGGAAGTCCCCGTAATAGCCAAGACCTCGGCCGATCCAGAGACGCAGAGGAACATATTAAGGCTTTGTGTTTGATTGGCTTGGGAAGCAGTCATTAAGGACCCTGCTGTGGTTAAAGCTGTCTGCTGAGAAATAAGCCAGAGGAACATTAGGCCAAGAATCTGAAGCCAAACCACTGGGAATGTCACTGCAAACTACAATGTGATTGAATTAGAAGGGAACATTCAAATCGTGTCATGTTGTCACCTCAAGTTCAACGAGTCTAAAATTGAACTCATCTTTCCTCATAAAGCAGCTCCTCAACTGCACTTTCCTGAGAGCAATAAAATACTCTGCTGGAGAATGCCTTACCACAACTCCCATGATTTCATTAGACTCGCACACGCTTTCAGAGATGGCCATTTAACTCCAGAAAATCAAGGATGGCCCGTTCTAGAAACCAGGTTTTCTGAGTACTAACCTAGTTATCTTTTAACTATATCACACTGCTCTTGCCACCACATTTGCAGAAATAAACCAGCCACTGACATTTTTATTTATATTGGAATTTGAGTATTGCACACTAGCAGATTTTAGTAAGTATGAAGCCAGATTTTTCTAAAGTAGCAAAGAACCAACCAACCAACCTTAGGTTTTGTTCATTTCATGTTTTATAAGCTATCTAGGTGAGGGGGGGGGAAATCATAGTGTTTGTATTACTGAACACTTCGGATCTACGCCTAACCATGCCTGGTTTGTAAATCTAACCACAGCAAACCAGTCTCAGTTATTAGGTTCATGGTGTTGGTATAAATTGTATGGCTCCACATACAGTTTATATTTTTGTTTTCTTTCGTTTGTACTTTAGTTTTGTTGTTCTATAAGAATTACAAGCATGAAACTTTTGTGTGTCAGGATACCTATTTGTAATAAGTAATCTATAATAATAAAAGCATAACACGCTAATTAAACAGGATGTCCAATGCCGCGGCAGGTGGGGGCCAAGGCCCTTGCACAAACTTCATGCATTGGGCTTCTAATACTGTAATAAAAGCACTTCAATGTAAAAAGCAGCTTTCTGCCCAGTGCATCTCCATCCCAACCCATGGACCCATCAGGCCAGCGTGTTCCTGGGCCAGCACGTCCATCCTTCTTTGCACTGTGTGTCTCCATACACATTAATCTCTCAAATGTATCCAAGTTAACCATTCAGGTCAATTCCTCCTGAGTCTGGGCATCTGTAGTTCCTAGCTCCGGAGGTTCTTTATTGGGGAATAAGGAAAACATATCTAGCATTGATGATATTGATTGTATAATTTTCCTACATAGGCATTTGCTTCCGCTGAAACTATGAAAGCTAAGTGAAACAGATGCACGTGTAGCCCTCTGTGCCTCTTCTCCTGCCCTAGCCCTGAACTGTCTACGTCAATGCATACGTGTGGGCATCCATGATGTGCCTGGCATGTGTTTTCAGAACAAAAGAGGAGCCTCAGAAGGAACTGCACTGACTTGGAAGCCTCCTTTCAGTTGTCACCTCTCTCCTGTGAAAAGGAACTAAAAGGAAAATATAAAATCCAAACAAAGAGGATATTCTGTTCTCGATTTTAATTAGGGATTTGGGCTTTTTAATGTCTAAGTCCTGGTTTGGTTACTTAACTTGATTCTTTTTCTGACCTTGTGACAATGTCTCTACAAATAATGAGTACAACATGCTTTGAGTCTTTTTAATAAGTGTTTTGATTATTTTCAGCTTGATGCTTTGGGTTTCTGTTTCTAAAGTTCACACGCTGGTCCTCAGCTTAGTAAAGGCATCTAAATGTGCTAATGTGGTCTCTGAAGGCAGCCTGCTTTTGTGTAGGTTTTTTGATTTAAGCTGTCTATTTGATCATCCCAAATTATCTTCTGTAGATATTGGGTTAGTGCTTTTCAGATACCTTAGAGTTTGAAAACGAGAGATTGAGTCTCTAAACTTCAGGAACAGAACCTTCCTTGTAGAACTCTGTGGTTCAGGAGGAGTCCGGTTTAGAAAAGGACTCAGGGCTGGTCCTGCCGGGAAGACGGTGAAGACGGTTGGCGGCGGGCATGCTCAAAGGGTTGTTTCTGTGATGTTGCAGAATCGCCTACCAGAGGAATGACGACGATGAGGAAGAGGCCGCCCGGGAACGGCGCCGGCGGGCCCGACAGGAAAGGCTGCGGCAGAAGCAAGAGGAAGAGTCCCTGGGGCAGGTGACCGACCAGGTGGAGGTTCACGCCCAGAACAGGTACCGTCCTCTTCAGAATGGAAACTGTCTGCCTTGCTTCTCAGCCTGTCTGATGAACGGAATGTGTTGGGCAAAGCATCCCCTTCTCGGCCCAACTCAACTCTTTTCAGTCTACTTTGTTTAATTATCTCATAGCCATTTTAGGCAACTAATCAGATGGAACAGTAAACTGGTTTCGACTCTAGGACACCACTATTCTTTTCTCTCCCCCCCCCCAAACATACCCCAGTAGAATGACTTTATTTTATAATCTAGTAATTTTTTATTTACCAAATATGGTGAGTTATAGCTTTAAATAAGGGGACCTATTTACATTCACTCTTTAGGCTATTATATCTGTTTTGAACTAAAGATTTGTTAGTTTTCTGCGCCTATCAATAGCAAATAATACTTCAGTTTTAAAAATAGGCATGAATGTCTTGGTTTTCCTGATCTATAGCCTGGATCAATGTTCTGTGCTCACTACGATATTCAGCAAAGTGCAAAATCCTGTTTAATCTAATGTAATTATTCCAACAAGCTTATGAGTTTACCTCTACATTTTTCCTATACATGCCCTGGCAGAAATGAAGAAAGCTGAGAGCACTTAAGACATTCAGCTTCTTCCAAAGGGACCTTTACAAGTTCACACATACAAGGTCACACAGTCCATTATGCTAATGATTAGTGTACGCCATTTATTTGCCATAGGTGTGGAAAAGATGAGAATGGAAAAAGGAAGGAAACAAGTTAATATTAATGTATAATTATGGACTGATTAAATATAATGAAACCACCATATAAGATATTGTATGTGGCTTTGGTTTTAGTTTGTTTTATTTTTTGTGTGTTTAAGGGGGCTGTTGATGGTTTCTTTAATTCAGTCTATCTAGAAAATTCTGAATGGAAAGAGTTCTGGCCTCTTTAGCCCAAATTTGAGTGGGCACAGGAGGTTTCTGAAGGCAGTCTTACCATGCTGGTAGGCAGAATGAATTCAGTAAGAAAACCTAACGGTTAGGTAGAGAAATAGAGACCATGTCTCTTGAGAAGTAAATCCTAAATAGGAGAGAATATAGCAAAGGGGTTGGAGGGATATTCTCTGAGGTTCACTACTTGGCTTTGAATCTGAACTTGGCCTTTCACTAACTGCATTTCTTCAGTTAAATAAATAGAAATGAGCATTATTCCTTTCCCTTAGGAGCTGAATGCTTTGCCCAACACATTCCATTAAATTGCTGAATTTAAATTCGCTACTAGCACATGTGAAATGCACAGTGCTTTGCACAGAGTAAGCACCTAGCTTTAATTATTATTAGGAAGATGGTGTCAGAGTCTTATCGAGGAGGGCTGCCTTTCCTTCTTTTGCCATTCACTGCCTTTCCTATTTTTGAGCTGAGGATGGAAGGGGAGAAAGGGTTTAAAAATAGCTCTTGCCTGAATCTGGTTATCAGTGAATGATCAATAATGGCTGAAAGAGTTACTCACAGTCTGTAGTTTTTCTTACTTTACAAATCTTGCTTCTACTTGAGTTTCTCTCCTTTTTCACATTTTACTAATAACAGTTATTTCATACCATTGGTTGAACACAAAAACCTTTTCTTTTTTTCAATGAAGCATATGTGATTTACCTCTAAAATATAAACAACCCTAACTGGTACCTAACTCCTGGTGATTGCCATCGTGATTTATAAACAGGCGAAGAAAGGTTCAGCAGAATCTGTTGGTTCCTTAACTCCAGAGTACTTTCATCTGGCTAGCACTTTACAACTTGGGGTACCTTTTAAATATTATTTAAATTCCGTTGATCCAAATGCCTATGTATATAGACTTTTCCCCTTAAATTCTAAACTATTTGTGTTTCCAGGGACATGTAATCCTTATATGTCTAATTCACGGAGACAGTGTCCTGTAGCAACAGCTAAGGCCAAGAAAGTTTAAAATCTAGCCTTTACTCTGCCGTTTCTTGTTGTTAAATGTGAAACATGTTTTTCCAAAATTAAGTGAACTTGAACTTCAAAGGGGCCAAGTTCAGTATGAACCATGACATTTGATGGAGTTTCTAAACATTGCAAGACATAGTCTTCCAACTCTGGCCACAGTTCCTGGTATCACATGGCTGGTTGTTTCCTGCCAGCAGAGACCAACACCCCTGGCTCAGGCAGTGTCCAGCATCCTGCAAGAGGGAGTGAGATGATGGACATGGTACCATGTGATTTTTAGAGATTTTTCTTTTTCTTTTTTTAATAAGCATCACGTTTAACTGTTCTTTGTCTACTGTGGAAAGAAGGGCAAAAGACCCCGGATTCATGAAAATCTTAACAAAAAACATAGATGGTGTGTATATAAGTTAGGGTAATGTCAGCTGCTAAAACAATGAACCCACAAATTTTAGGAGTTTAATTCAATAGTATATACCAGTCTGGTGTGGTTGCTTCTGACGAATAGGTAGAACTGGTCACCTACTTTCTTTCCTCTTGTGGCTCTGTCAGTTCCTGGGGCTTCGGAGTCCTGATCTAGCCGGCAGAGAGAGAGGGGGTAGAGAATGCACCCTTGCTTCCTAATTATCTTGGTCTGGACACATCACTTTTGCTCACATTCAGCTGGACATTATTGGTCACATGGCTCAACCTAGGTGCAAGGGAGAGGGGAGGGGAGGGAATATAATGTTTGACTGACACCCTCTTCCTGTGACTGTGGAAGGAAGAGCATGAATTGTGGTGGACAGTTACATGTCTCTACCACGGGAGTCGCCAGTGTGAGTCTAACACAGCCATGGGCAAACTACGGCCTGCGGGCCAGATCCGGCCTGTTCGGCTGTTCTATCCGGCCCGTGGAGCTGAAAAGCAGAGGGTTCTCTTGCTCTCCCCTCCGCTCCTTCACCAGCAGCCCAAGAGGAGAGTGCCAGCATGGTCAGGTTGCTTTTGTTCCGGCCCTCCGGTCCAGTTTTAGAACCCATGGTGGCCCTCGAGTCCAAAAGTTTGCCCACCCCTGGTAACATGCCCACGCCCTCACACACACCCCCTCCCTCTCCGAGTTCTGTGTGTCCCACAAATCCAGGTCAAGAATTCTAGACGACTTGGTGACATATGAAAATACTAATGTGATGCTAGAGGAACTCACTTATTATTTCAGTTTGGTCCTTGCCTTCCTTTGAGTTCCCCGAGACGCAGATCCTGAGACAAAGATTTGACCACACATCATTTATTAGTAAAATAACCCCAGAAAAGACTGGGGGCGGTGTGGGCCAGTGACACCGGGAAGGAAAGGCAACCAAGCAAAGGTTTCATTGCCAAGCAGGTGGCCACTGTGGGCACCTGGAGGTGACCTCCCCCGGGCAGCTCTAGGATCTAGGCAGCACAGGCACTCAGAATTCCCCACCCCAAACGGTGTGGGGAGCTGAGGCCTGGACACACCAAGGCTCACCCCTGTTTGTGTGACCTCTGCTCCCTGGAAACCTTCATATCCAAAGCACGTCTGGCCTGTCGAGTAGACAGGCAGTGGCCAGAGAAAGACCAGGGGGCACAGAGACTTGCACGCGCAGAGACTGATTAACCAGCAGCATGCTTTTCTTTCTGTCTCCGGTGTTGTCTCTGCCGTGCAGTGTGCCGGACGAGGAGGCCAAGGCCGCCGCCGCCACCACCGCCAACACCCAGGTGGAGGGCGACGAGGAGGCGGCGCTGCTGGAGCGCCTGGCGCGGCGGGAGGAGCGGCGCCAGAAGCGCCTGCAGGAGGCGCTGGAGCGGCAGAGGGAGCTGGACCCCACCGTCCCCGTCCCCGACGGCGGCGGGAGGATGCGCAACGACGCCGCCGCCGCCGAGGACGAGAAGGAAGGAAGAGGCGAAAGCCGCCGAGCAAGACACGAGGCGGAGGAAGCCGAGGCGGCCGCCAAGCCCTCCTACCAGAAGAACGACTGGAGGGATGCGGAGGAGAGGAAGAACGAGGAGCAGCAAGGAAAGGAGGAGCAGCAGGAGCAGGAGGAGCAGGAGAAGCCGAAGCGGGGGAGCGTCAGAGAGAATCAGGTAGAGGCGCCGGAGGTGGCGGAGGAGGCGGTGGCGGCGCCCGGAGAGGACACGGCGCCTCTGAGGAACGGGCAGCAGGAGCCCGGCCTAGCGGACGGGAGGGAGGAGGCGGCCCTGGACCAAAGGGCGGAGGAGGAGGAAGAGGAGAGGGAGAGGGCGGAGGAGGAGGCGAGGAGAAAGGCTGCAGAGGAGGAGGAGGCGAGGAGGAAGGCTGCAGAGGAGGAGGAGGCGAGGAGGAAGGCTGCAGAGGAGGAGGAGGCGAGGAGAAAGGCTGCAGAGGAGGAGGAGGCGAGGAGAAAGGCTGCAGAGGAGGAGGAGGCGAGGAGAAAGGCTGCAGAGGAGGAGGAGGCGAGGAGAAAGGCTGCAGAGGAGGAGGCCAGGCAGAGAGCAAAGGCAGAGGAGGAGGAGGCCAGGCGGAGAGCAAAGGCAGAGGAAGCCCAGAAGGCTAGGCTGGAGGAGCAGCCAGGAGAGAGAGAGACCCCACGGGGGAAGGCAGAGGAGGACGCAGACGGGAAGCGGGTCAGGGAAAAGAAAGGCCAAGAGGAGAAACCTCAGACAGCTGCCCAGAGGAAACAGGTACCGTACGCATTTTTTTTTGCACCGTGTGTGTCCATGTGTGGTGCCTGCGACTTGTGAGACATGGAATGCACATCAGGTTTGGGGCTGAGGCCACGCGCTCGGTCATTTGGCAGGCTGTTCGGGTTGTTGCTGTTTTTTAGGCTGTAGCAATCTGCAAGCATGAGGCCGTTGATTGCTGGCGGATCCGCCAGCCAGCCACACTTGCCGAGACCACCAGAGAGACACGTGTGGCTCTGGGCTTGCTTGTTATGAACACACACCAGAACAGTGAATGGGCCCCAAGAGGGGGTAGCTATGTTGACCTGTGGTTCTGCACCAGCATCTAAATCGCTTTCCTTTTCACACCTCTGCTTCTACCCATAGGTCTGCATGAGGCCAGGGCATCCTAACGCCTCACCCTACCCGTGGGTGCGGCATTTAATAAAAAATTCTAAACGTTGGGGTGGGAAACTGACCCAAAAAAAGAAATCGTGATCAGAAATAGCATCTTAAGACGGCAAAATATACCTGGTACAACCCTCGAAATCAACTGGTAATAAAGGAGGGAAAGAAGTCAGTTTTGAGGATCTTTTAAAAAAAAAATGTCAAAACCATGGTTTGGCATCATGTAGACCTGAGCTTCATGTAAACTTGCAGAAAGCCAGTCCTCTGGGGTGGCATCCGTTTATCACTGACTGGTAGTTAAAAGCATACGTGTTGCTTCTTTTGCCATCTGAACGACATATATACACGGGCATAGCCCGAGGAAGGGTGGAAATTGAGGGGAGGGGTGTATGAGCTACAAGAGATTTTTTTTTTCTGACTGCAAGTCTGCATTCAAAGCGCTGTGCTTCTCCACCACCTGCTCGCGTGCTGGCCTTCCGGGAGAAGGCTCTGTCACTAAGTATGCATGGCACTGAGGTGGTCTTTCACTCCTGCTTGTGACGAGGGGCTCGTGAGCACAGCCGCTGCTGAGAGGATTAGGAACAAAATGCACCAAACCACTCACGAGGTTTGTAAAGGAGCATCGTGGCCCGATAGATGTCAATGAGCACAAGGGCAGGCACACTGGGGGCAGGAAGAACATACCCAGGCTGCTGTCTGTGACCACTGGGGGCATCGTGAGCACTGACACAGCGGAAGAGCAGGCAGCCTGTGCCACATGCCTGTGACCCGAGCACCTTCTCACTGGGGTAGAGCTGCAAGGGCTGCTTTTACATGCGTGATCTTGCCATTCTTGAAAATGAAAAGGAAGAAGAAAAGGGGGCTAAAGGGCAACTTAAAAGAGAAAAGTCCCAAGAAGACAAGCCTGCCTTCAAAAAGGAAGAGGTAAATGTCATTGGGAAATCCCCTCCTTTCTGATACAGCAGCAGAGAGAGTGTGCCGTGGCGTGGCAGGTCAGATGTTTTCCAAGCCCTGGCTTAACGATTCGTCGCATGGTGAAATCGGCTTAGAGCATTTAAAAAGTAGTTAAATGTGCCAATCGGCATTTTCTTTCTTTTCTTTTTTTTAAAGGCCCTTGATTCTTTTTTTTTTTTTTTAATGTATTTTATTGATTTTTTTACAGAGAGGACGGGAGAGAGATAGAAAGTTAGAAACATCAATCAGCTGCCTCCTGCACACTCCTTACTGGGGATGTGCCCGCAACCAAGGTACATGCCCTTGACCGGAATCGAACTTGGGACCTTTCAGGTTGACGCTCTATCCACTGAGCCAAACCGGTTTCGGCCAATCAGCATTTTCAAAGAAGAAATAGACGATATCAGAGGGCATTGTAGGCAGCAAGCACTGCATAGTGACATACATTATCATTCTTGCTGTGAAAAGCTTGAAAAAATGCTTCTCTGCTGAATCTTCCCCGCTCTCTATTCTTCCAAGTGCTGTCTCTCCTCCCCTCTCCCCCCGCCCCCCCGAGCCATCCTGCTGTCATTCCCATCAGAGGAAATATTTCCAACTGGCTTTGATGAATGATTTAACTTCTCAAAGGACAAACACCCCCACATCTCAGTAGAAAATCTGATGCACGGAAGATGCTGATAACTGGAAAACCGAATTTGGCTCCAGAGAGGCAGCTAAGGAAATGGTTGACCGTGTGGGAAAGCAGTGTTCTCATTCTGTAACAGAAGAACGCTACAAAAAAAAAAAGTTACCTCGGAACTAAACTCCAGCAGAAACGTCCCACAGGGTTCTTCTCTAGAGCTAGCGTTCGGTGAGAAAATCTCTCCCGGAAGGAGAGGGCATGGAACCGTAGCTCAGTGATTAAGTTTATGTTGGGGATGGGGAGCTGGAAAAGCACGTTAGGACGCTGTGCTCTAAATTGAACTCATTTCAGTAGGCTCTGGTGGGCTTTCCCATCGGATCCGAGCATTCTGGTCTGCGTGCCGTGTGGGAGCCGCTCACACAGCCATCGGATCCTCCTCTGCCTCTTCAGATAAGGCCCCCGTGCAACGAGGCCCCGCGCCCACTGACTTCAGAGCCGCCTCTTCCCCAGTTTGCTCTACGGCACATTCTCCTGACCCAAAACCTGAGACACCCCCTATATATATATATATATATATATATATATATATATATATATATAAAAGGCCAGATTAGCTCCTCCGCACAGGATTAAAAAAAGAATTTTTTTGTTAATCTGCCATTCCTATTTTAACGTTGCATACATAAATTACTAGTTGGATGACTAGGTTTCCACCTCTCCAGCTAGCTGTGTGGTTGCTCTATATAAATGACTTTAAATCATATTTTACGGGATTTGGCCATTTTAAACACCCTTCCCCTTTTTTAAATTTCCTTTTTGTTAATAAATAAATAAATAAATAAATAAGAGGCCTTTTCTTTCTTTTTTAAAAAATATATTTTATTGATTGTTTACAGAGAGGAATAGAGAGGGATAGAGAGTTAGAAACATCGATGAGAGAATCATCGATCAGCTGCCTCTTGCACACCCCCTACTGGGGATGTGCCCGCAACCAAGGTACATGCCCTTGACTGGAATCGAACCCGGGACCTTTCAGTCCGCAGGCCAACGCTCTATCCACTGAGCCAAACCGGTTTCAGCAAGAAGCCTTTTCTTTCAAGGAGCAATGCAGGATCAGTCAACCAGGGTAAACACAAACATCATGTCAGCCTTCTTAGATAAAACATTTTCAGAAGTGGCTCCAACACCTTACAGAGCATCTTCTTTCTCCCCTGGGGTTTCACTCTTCTTTTTAAGTGTAGAAAACATTTGATTGCTTGTGGCAATGGATGGCAGATGATCACCAACCTTGAAATTTAATGTAGCTTTTTGTTCTCCTCTCCAACCATAAAATGTCTCTTTTTAGTTCTTCACCCTAAAGCTCTCCCCCTTTCTCCTTACCCCCAACCACTCTCCCCCCCCCACACACACACACACAGCCTTCTCCCACCTCTAACGGAAAAACAGCTTCTGGGGAGTTGTTCCTACAATGTGGAAACTGACACTAATGCATCTAGTCCAAATCTCCCCAAAGCCAGTGTGCATGCACAACACCAGGAGACCTTAGGGGACGCAGGACCTGACTGGCGGCTCTGGGTAGAGTCTGAGCTTCTGGTGAGGTCTGTGTTGTCCGCGGTCCAGACTTTCAGTAGCGAAGACATTCATGAGTTATATACTGGGACCCAAAGAAGGAACTGAGGCTTCTGAGTCTAACCAACGTGCATTAAAACCTAATCTGAAAAGAACGGTAACTTGCACCCGCTCTTATCACTATTCTGGAACCAAATAATTCAAAAACGATAAACTACAAAGACTGACGTAGCAGTCCTTTATGGCCTGGGCACTTGACATTTTGAAGGTCTCTGGCATGTGTTCATGTCGCTGGAATTCCCGCCCCACACCCACCCATATGTTATCCCATTGGATATGCCAAATATCCAATTTTAGCCAAGATGATCATATTTGGCCAGCCTTCCATTTGCTAATGTTATCTGTTCATGAAGCCCATTAACATTTTCAGGATACTTGGCTACCCATTAATCCATCAGCACAGATTTCCTGAATGGTAACATTCTGACCTAGATCTGATGCTTTTCCCAAATGACTCAGAATCCCATGAGCTTGGGTTAAATCTGCTATGGAGTCCAATCTGCTGTGCTCCTTAAAGTAAAATGTAAAGGCATTGTGGAATTGCTTTACTTATTCAATTCCCAAAAAGATAAAATAATTTGCAAACTCAAATTTTCATGCTTTCACTGGGAATTTTCCCAAAGAAGTCTTCCAAAGGGAATATGCACATAACATCTACCATAGCCTTTGCCAATAAAGGCAGAGCTTGAAGGAAACATGTATTGTTTTACAAATCTATTTTACATACATTCTTGGTCAGTAAATTAGAAAATGTAGTTAGGAAGTATGGAAATATCTCTGACTCCAAAATAGGAAATGTTAGTTAAAGGGCATTTCATCTATTTCACAAACCATGAGATTTGACTCCTGAGTTTGTTTCATGCGTTTTCTAAAATGGGACCCCTTCGTCCCCAAATTTATATCCCCAGATACTTCTTAGCCAAGATATATAATCCAGTCCATGGTTTCTGGGGCTGATTCCAGCAATGGTAGACTAAGACCAGAAGAGACCCTGCCAGTTCCTGCCTGCCCATAGGACGGGTTTATGATTGGGCAAGGACAGCCAGCACGTTGTAGAACAAGTCAGGAGCTTCCTGACAAAAGAGAGTATGAGAGGGAAATGAAAGGATGAAGGATTGGGAAGGGATCATCCGGCCTAACCTTCACTTTTTGTGTATGTGGAGTCAACAGCTCAGAGAAGTTAGGTGACTTAATCAAAGGAACATGGCTAATTTGTCAATAGCACTGGAGCCAAAATTCAGGTTTCCTGACTTCCAGACAAAGCTCTCAGAGAGAATGGCAAGACAAATAGCTCCCTTCTTCAGCATGTGCAAGGGATGTCATCTCCCAGCTGGCTACCCCTTGGAGCAAGGTTAAAGTCTTAACCAAGGAGGGCAACATGATAGCTGCCCATTAAATTACTATAGAATAGTCCATCCATAGTAATTTAGCCAGCTAATACCCAAAGAAGGAAATCAGGGGAAGGACTATGGAAGGCTCATCAGGAAAGATTATTTTTTAAAAAGTGCTTTCCTTAGTAAAACATGCACTTTAATACCAAATGTTCAGAGGGTGTCTGAAGACTAACTGGACAGAAGTGAGTTCTCAGGGAAGGGGAGACCATCTAGGCAGCATCTAAAATCGTAAGGTCTTATCCCCACCCTTGCGCCATAGGCTCCTTTAGAACATTAGTGCTCCCTCTGTTTGTCTTGGAAAGAGCAGCATGGAGCCTCCCTTGTTTTTACACTCATCTTTTAAGGATGGGTGAGATGATGTAGGTAAAGTAATTTGTACTCCTTTACCCCTCCCCCCCAAAAAAAGCTATGTATCTTTGAAATATTCTCTTATGTTCCATGAGGAACTTGTAACGTGAAACCCACAAAATGTTACAGTTAACACCTGTTCTTCACGTATGACATTTTGTGACCCACAAGAATCACAAAACCACTTCTGGAGACTAGATAATTGCCTACTCTGGAAGTCAAGGTAAACCCTGGAATTTTTCCCATTGCATTCTAACTTAGAGCTTTGGATGACTGACTACAAACATGATCCCATAGACCTCTGAGTCATCCCCTTAAAGGCAGGGTTATTGTGTCCTCTATCCTGAAGATCCTCGTTACTTTTTTTAAGATGTTTTTTTATTGGTTTCAGAGAGGAAGAGGGGGGGGGGGAGAGAGAATCATTGATCAGCTGCCTCCTGCATGCCCCCTATTGGAATACAAGCCCGCAACCAGAATTGCCCTTAACCAGAATTGAACCAGGACCCTTCAGTCCGCAGGCCGGCGCTCTATCCATGGAGCCAAACAAGCCAAGGCCCTAGTTAACTTTTTTAGTAGGATACTAGGGTCTCCTCCTCTGATGTCAGCTAAAACTGGCTTGGCAGATCTGGTTAACCTGTCAGGTTTCCTCTTCTTTCCTTCTCAACGCATCTGTGCTCTTCATCCAAGAAGAAACCTGTCCAAGCAACCTGGCATTTCCCGTCAAGGCCACCCCAATAGTCATTCTTTCTACTGGGAACTGCAAACAACCACTCATGTGGATGGAGTTCCAAGAATGTAATAGTTTTTAATGGCAACACCTCCGGTGATTTCTAAAATAAAGCCCCCAGTGAAATCAGGAATGATCTTGACCTCCTAAAACTGTGGTCAAGGTCTTTGCTCAGAGGCTAGAGAACCATAGCTCATGCTCCAAGTATTTCCTCTGGCCCCATCTCTACCACATTGTTCTACGGTGGTTTGTTTTACTTCTGAGGTTTCTGGCTTAACAATTTGGGGTCTTATTTGGTGATACCAACCAAAACCTAATACGATTTTTATTGTTATGTTTCTTCCTGATGTGTACCGTTGGTTAGGTCAAAGATGAGAAGATTAAAAAAGACAAAGAGCCCAGAGAAGAAGTGAAGAGCTTCTTGGATGGAAAGAAGGGATTTACAGAAGTGAAGTCGCAGAATGGAGAATTCATGACCCACAAGCTTAAGCACACCGAGAATTCCTTCAGGTAGGACGTAGAGACTAGCAGTGACTATGTTCACATGTGAAAAACAAATCAGCCTCCTCTCCTGTGCCTCGGGACAGGGAGTGCTGAACAGGCAACATGCTTTTGTTGTGAGGTCATTGGCCATTGTCTCAGGGATACTCAGTCAGCAAGCAGGGCTATCAGTCACTAACAGAAGACCACGGTCATTGCGCAGGCAAAGTCTAATCCACCTTTCCCATAATTTAGCAACGTAGATTAGGCCTGGCACCCAAGCTTTTGTCCCTGACCTAACATGCTCATCTAAGATCAGTGTAGTAGAAAGCAGTAGGCCTGGAGTTAATATCTTTGATTCATTCTCTATGAGGTCCAGGCAACTTTATGAGACCTTCTCAATACCACTTTCAAAACTGTATTTTCTAAAGGTTGTCGATAAATACTGCATAAAACTAGGGTTATTCTGTGGCCAAATATTTGGGAAATATTCGGTTAAACTGAGTTAATCATTTCTCTTTGCCACAGGACTTGGAAAGCACTTGGTGTTAGTTTGTATTGGGAACCTCTGAGAGGGAGGAAGAAGACATCTGACTAATATTCCATTTAGTACCATTTGGCAATCCCTCTTGCATAACTTCGGCTTCTCCTCCTCATCCCATTATGTTGAAAATCTGGGCAACTGATTTTAGGACAAGTAAATGAATACTTAAGAGTTCCCAGCCAATTTTGTAGAAGGACTTAAGTTTCAGATGCCTACTATGGACAATTCCCTGGGCACCATTCCTACCTCTGGGCCCCCTTCCTGTTGTGCCCCATGTTCTTGGAAGAGACTGGGTCCCTATAACATGGATTTCCACGCAGCCTTGCCTGTAGACCCTGTATTTCTGAACACTTCAAATAAGGAAGTCCCCAAGCAGCTGTTGTGTAGAAGTCAGACATGGCCTCACAGTGAAGCTTTTGACACATACAGAAGCAAGCACAGCTACTGGGGATGGAGGTGTCCAGCCCCTCTAATGAGGCTAACATGGCTCAACATAATCGCCCCCACAGAGTTTTTCTAATAAAACTTTGAGCAGAAACTGCATCACATTTAGCCAATAGAAAGCCTAAATTGTCAGGAAAGTAGATACGAAAAAATTACAAGAGTTTTTCAGGAATTTATGGAAAATCTAGAAAGCGAGTTGATTCAGGCAAGTAAGCCGAGCCCAGAGCTTGCTGAAGTGTCAGCAGGTTAATGTTTTAAAAGCCCTAGAACAGCATCATGAGACATGGGCAATGCACATTACCTAACAATATTAGTGTTTTGCTGTTGGATAGTTTAAAATCTGTTTTGTGGGTATGAATACATTTTTGTTGTTGTTGTTGTTAAGAGAAATAATGCTGTAAAAAAAAAATCTGTCAGTAGAAAGTTTGGTTAACAATTAGCAAGCTTGCCAACCAGCTTTAGCCAAATTCAAATTAATAATTAACATCTCCGTTGTGTGGCAATCTAGGGAGTTGAGTAATTCCACGGAGAGAAAAGTCAACAGGGATGCCAGCGGGTTGCACACTGAGGACCCTTTCCTGTGACTCTTTAATTTTCATCTTTGGGCAGACAAAAACGACAGAAACAGAAAGTTTTTGTGTCGCTGCCAAGGTGTGTTAGTTTTAGTTTCAGTAGAAATCGGTGATGATAGAAGCGGAAATGCCTGGTTTTGCTCCATGAAGTGAGGAGCTGGGGAGGAAGAGCCTCTGTTTAGATTGGCATAGTGTCTACCAGCCTCACTGAAAACAAGCTGGGTGCTTTTTGAAAATGTATTTATTTATTTTTGTTAATCCTCACCTGAGGATATTTTTCCCATTGGTTTTTAGAGAGAGTGGAAGGGAGGGAGGGGGGAAGAGAGGGAGAAAAACATCTATGCGGTTGCCTCCTACAGGCTGGGGAGTGGGAGTAAACCTGCCACCCGGGCACATGCCCTTGACCGGGAATCAAACTTACAGCCTTTTCAGCATGCAGTCCGATACTCTACCACTGAGCCACACCCGCCAGGACACAGCTGTGTTCTTAATGGTGAAAGGTCTGGTATTCTTGACTTAAAACCCAAAGAAGCCAAGGATAGCAGAGAGAGCATTCTAGAGGAAGTTTTCATATTATTCATGACACCCTAATGCATGGCAGCACATCTGAGCAGAGGTAATATGGACAAAACTCTTATTCCTGTTTTAAGCATAATTCCTTGTGTTTGATTTAGTTACTGTCCCCTTTGATATTTCTGTTTTCTTATAACTAGATCATGTTCTCTAAGAAATGACATAAAAATCTCAATTCAAGGAACAAGTTTATAGAGCAAGGAACGTTTTATAGATACTATAGAACAAAAGTTTGTTTTGCTTTCTTTTTATTTTTTTATTTGGGAATTAAAGTTTTTTCTGATTATCATAAAAATTGTACCCATTATAGAACATTCAGAAAATAGAAGTACAAAAATAAGTACCCACACCCAAAGATAACATTAGTAATATTTTTACAGATTATAGGCAGCATGTATACGTGTGGGTATACTTATAAATCTACATTTTAAATTGATTCTTACGTTATGCATAGCAATGCACCTTAGCTAGCCTTCTGTACCAATGAACATAAGTCTACAGCGAATGATCTTAGCCTGTTCCACTGGATGGAAGGATCACGATGTATTTAACCAGTCCCCAGTGGTGGCATTCTGAATGTCCAAAATGAAGACTGAGCGACATCTAGTGGAATCTAGAGAAGTTTCTGCAAGGCGTGTGTTTTGCTCGTCCAAATGAACACTAACATGATGAACACGAGAGAGTAAATGTCTCTGAAGATGGAAAGACCTTAAATTAACTGATTTCCTCTCTATAGTCACAAGTCTGTAAACCTAGAACACCCTGAAAGAGCAACATCAAGTTTTAAGGGGCCGTCTAACTTTGATTGAGTTTAAAATAAAAGAATTCACTTTTAACCATCAAGTACCTAGAATAAGTGTTTTTTTTAATTGAATTTTAGAGAAGAAGGGAGAGTGAAAGAAAGGGAGAAGCATCTATGTAAGAGTGAAACATCGATTGGCTGCCTCCTGCACATCTCCCACTAGGGATTGAGTTGGCAGCCGGCATGTGTCCTGACCAGGTAGCAAACCAGAGACCTTTCCTATATATGGGACGCTGCCCAACCAACTGAGCCACACCAGCCAGGGCTAGAATACAATTTTTAAACTTTTTAATCTCAGCTCTTAATAAGAAATAAATTTTACATCATGACCCAGTGACGCCTATATGTGTAACTGAAACCAGCATGTCAAGAAATGGTCGGTTGCTTTGCTCTCTGAAATGCACTCTGATGTTTCCTAGTTCTTTAAAAAAAAAAAAAAAAAATACTGGTTACAGTCCACTGAATTGATTTTCTGACTTGCAGCTTGAAAAGCATTGTTCTAAAGGACACAGTATATTCAGAACCTCAGTGTTTTGAAAGCATCTGATCTACACATAAGATCAATATTAGTAACTGTGTCATCCTGAACTATTTTCTGTTTTATTCTCCCTCTTGCTCTATAGCCAGAAACACTGTGCCATTCTCCACAAGGATTAATGGTGCTAGACGGTGTAATCCATCTGTTACTCCGACAAAAATGTTGGACACGGGCTGCCTATGTTCAGATCCAGTTAAGCTTGCCCTCACTACTTGTTAATTAGTATTTAAATAAGATTTTTTTATTTTTATGGCTAAATAATATTCCACTGTAAATACATACCACTTTTTCTTTACCCGTTCACCTATCAGTGAACACTTAGGCTGTTTCCATATCTCGGCTGTTGTAATTGATGCTGCAGTGAACGTGGGGGTGTAGATATAGTTTGGAATCAGTGTTTTCCTTAATTGTGGGATCATATGGGAGTCCTGTTTTTAATGTTCTGAGGAACCTCCCTGCTGTTTTTCATAGAGGTTGCACCATTTTACAATCCCATTTGCCCCTGGTGTATAACTGAGGAAACCTAGGGTAAGTGGCAGAGCGGGCACTCAGATTCAGACCTGGAGATGCCAGCTGGGCCCCCGCCTGCCCCTTGGGTTGGTGTGAGGATCTGCTGCCCAGGGACGGGCAGTGGAGATTTCTGTGTGGGAGGCCAAGCCTGCAGACGCACATCTACACCTTCCAGGAAAGGCGGCAGGCGGACACGTGTCAACCTCTTTTGCGTCCCTTTCTCTCCCCCCCCCCCCCAGCCGCTCCGGAGGGAGGGCCAGCGAGGCCAAGGAGGTGGAAGGGGCTTCCCAAGTGGAAGCTGGCAAGCGCCTGGAGGAGCTGCGCCGCCGTCGCGGGGAGACTGAGAGCGAAGAGTTCGAGAAGCTCAAGCAGAAGCAGCAAGAGGCCGCCCAGGAGCTTGAGGAGCTGAAGAAGAAGAGGGAGGAGCGAAGGAAGGTCCTGGAGGAGGAAGAGCAGAGGAGGAAGCAGGAGGAAGCAGAGCGGAAAGTCAGAGAGGAGGTAAGGAGAGCCCAGCCCACCCAGCCATCGGCACCCCAACTTACTCAAGCCCCTGCACACCTATCTCTGCTGGCCCTTCTGGCCCAGAGGATAATGTCTTCCCGGTGAAATGCTGCTGCTCTTTTGAGCATGGACTCCAGGAATACATTTTAAGGGTGATAAACTTAACGGTGTGCTAAGTAAGCATGGTTCCAAAGCCTTTATACATCTTCATTTCTCCACTTCTCGTAAGAACAGGCAGCCTTGTCCCCATTTTACAGATGAGGAAATTGAGGCACAGAGAAGTGTTTTTTGTTTGTTTTGTCATTTTCCCAAGGCCCCACTTGTCTTTTTTTTTAATATATATATTTAATATTTTTTATTGACTTTTTACAGAGAGGAAGGGAGATAGAGAGCTAGAAACGTCTATGAGAAACATCGACCAGCTGCCTCTTACACACCCCCTTCTGGGGATGTGCCTGCAACCAAGGTACATGCCCTTGACCGGAGTCGAACCCGGGACCTTTCAGTCCGCAGGTCGAAGCTCTATCCACTGAGCCAAACCGGTCTCAGCCCCGCTTGTCTTAATCCGTTACCTTATATGGTTCCTCCATAAAGAACAGTAGAGAGCAGAGGAGAATCAAGAGTCACATGATGTTTTTTTGTTTTTTGGTGTTTGTTTGGACATTTGAAGAGTTTTTATAGAGAGGATTTTTAAAAATAGGTTTTGGGCTTTTTTAGTGGAAGAATCTTAACTTTTCACAGCCAGGGGACACTTTGTGCTCTGTTCACCGCTGTGTACCCAGGACACACACCCAGCGCCAGGCTTGCAGCAGGAACCCAGTCATTAGAGCCCATGGATTTGTTCCATATTTTAAGACAGAACTGAAAGCAGCAAATAAAGTTACCAAAAGGCTATTTTGAAAACAGAGAAGGGGCTTAACCATCCACAACGTGCACTGCTACTTTTTCCAAGGTGCATACTTTTCTTTCATCCCGAGGCACATTATTATTATTCTCATTTTATGAGCAAAGAAATGGAAATCCAATAGTTTTGTTATCGGTGGGGTGCTCTTTGTGTCCCCACTGGTTGCCAAAGGAAATGGGCTTGTTGGGGTGCTGCTGGGATAAGAATTTCCGGAGGCCCCCTGGGCGGAGGGGGTATCGTGGAAAGTTTTCTTTCTGTGGAGTTAAACCCCCGAGTTTCCAAGGCCCGCCTCCCTCCATCCGACAAGGAAGAGGTCCCGCCTCGTCCTCAGCAGAGCGAGGACTAACGCCGGCGTCCAGAGTTTCCGTCCCCTCTTCCCACAGCCCCGGCCAGCAGGAGGCTGGCTCAGCTCGTGTTCCCAGCTGCAGCCACTGCATGTGGGGTTCGCATGTTTGTGGGCCACGCATGTGGCTTCCAGGGTCACGTGAATATGGAGGGAACGTGGGTGAGTGCAAACTAGCAGGAGCAAAGCAAGAGAAACAAGAGAGAGAGAGAGTCCCTTTGTCTCAGGGTTTTAACCTAGGATTTCACACTTAAAGTCGCTCCAGCCCGTTAGCCAATCCTCTCTGTCTCCAGGTTAGACGGCCAGACAAGCACCTTCCTTGCAGCACCCTGACCTGACTGCACATGCTTCCTCCTCCTCCTTTGTCCCCCAGTGGTCTGCAGGGAATAGACCGGTGTTCACTGTGGAGCCTGATGGCCACGCTTATAATGCCCGGCCTCCCCTTTGCACCTTTCCTGTTATTAATATCAATGATTAGCTAGTTGCAGTGGAAATGGTTTGAGTGACTTGAGTGAAGTTCCTTGACTAACCCGGGGTAGGATCAGCATGGGGACCCAGCTTCTCCAAATTGGCCTGGAACTCTTCTCACCAATCTTGGGGAGCACTGATCTCCCATCGTTCAAAAAATGCAGAAAGACTTCATTTCCTTCTGACTTGGATCCTATGTAAACACTTCCTAAACTGTGTGGAACGTTTGGACAAATGGCCCCAAAATCTCTTCCAAGTCCAGCTGTCCACGCACCAGTGAGCTCTGGCTGGGAGGTAATGGGGATGAAAGGGCGTTAGAACCAAACGTACCTGGGCTTGTGTCTGACAGCCGCTTGCCAGCTGGGACCTTGGGAAAGTTACTGGATGACTCTGAGACGTCTCTTCCTTATCCGTGAAACACCTACCTCCAGGGTCGTGGTGATGATTAAATACATCATTGTATTCACAGTGCCTGGTACATCATAGGCACTGAGGAAGCGGCCGTTATAATCATTGTTATCATCGTTATTACTAGTTAGCGGAGATCACCAGGGAAGGCAGAATGAATTCTTAGTATTGGACTGAGTTGGAAATTGTTTCATCTCACCTCCCAATAAAATGTAGACTGCGCAGCTTAAAAGCAACAGGAATTACTTCTCACAGTTCTGGAGGCTGAGAAGCCCAAGAACAAGGCCTGCAGACTCTGTGCCTGATGAGGGGGGAGCTTCTGGGTCACAGACGGCCATTATCTCCCTGTGTCCTTACATGGGGGAAGGAGCCAGGGAGCTCTCTGGGGTCCTTTTTTTTAAGGCACTAATCCCACTTGTGGGAGCTTCACCCTCAAGACTTGATCACCTGTCAATGTTGTCACACTGGGGGGTTAGAATTTCAACCTATGAATGTGGGGGAGACACAAACATATCGTCTATGACACACAGGATCCTTCTGCAACATCCTCTGACAGGTGGGCATCAATTCTCCTCTTGAGAATATCCAGTGATACAGATCTCACAATTGGAAAATTACAAAACACAACATCAGTCTCTCAAAATCGTTCGCAGAGGATGTGCGACTTAATCAGAGATCTGGAGTTGCTGCCTGAGAGAGAAGCAGGGGACAATATTTTAGGCCAGGAACGAAGGCACAGGGGGGTAATGAGACAAGTTGTGAATATCTGTGATTTCACTACTACGGTGCAATTGCCTGCCTCATTTCAGGTTTGTCAAACCATCTAAAATAACCTACTCTGTTGAGGTGGGCACAACCATAAAATCGTCTCTTGTACAATTTGACAAACGTAGTACCCTAGATTTATAGAACTTTGCACGTAAGTTGTCTCACTTGTCTTCACGCTCTCCTAGGAACTAGGAAGATACTTATATGAATTTCACACAATTCAGAGATGAAAGCTCAATGCTAAATGACCTGACAGGATGATGATAATGATGATGACCATACTGAGCACCAGTCTACGCATTTTACATGGGCTCATTACAGCCCCGTTCAGTGGGTTCTGTTATCATTACCCCCATTTTACAGATGAAGAGACGGAGGCCCAGAGCAGATAAGCGATGTGGTCAAGGTCGCAGTTGGGAAGTGGCAGCACAAGGCCTAACCTCTAGTGACCACCCTTGAGGACCCAGTGCACTCACTCTAGAACCTGGGTCTTTTCTCTCTGGGACCTGTGCCCTTTCTTCCACAGCCCCCATCCCCTGGGCTTGAACCTGATGTTGACGTCCTTGTTACTTGTTCCTTCCCTCTTAAGGAAGAGAAGAGGAGGCTAAAGGAGGAGATTGAAAGGCGAAGGGCAGAAGCTGCTGAGAAACGGCAGAAGATGCCAGAAGATGGCTTAGCAGATGACAAGAAACCATTCAAATGTTTCACTCCCAAAGGCTCATCTCTCAAGGTATTCCCCCCCCCAGAAATCCTCCTTATATACTGCTACTATAATAGCTTAGAAACTTTATTGTAGCCTTTAAGTTCTTGATTATCCAAAGCCTTTACTCCATTTATCTTTTCGCTCCTTCGTTCAGCCATTTCACAACTTTCCTTTGTTTTCAACTTACGCAAAAGAGAGAAATGACATGGGGAAATGTGTATTCGTTGTTTATTAGATGCTTTGGTAACATTAAAAAAGCAATCAGCGATTGTCTCTGGATCTCCCTGACCCATGCTCCGCGGCTGCCTCATTGCTTCGAACAGTTGGGAAGGGAAACATTTATAAAGTGGGCAAGTACATTGTAAAGGGTGTGCTGCTTTTCACACTTGCCAATCATTTCTCCTTTGTCATTATTAAAAGCAGGGCAGCCGGAAATGGAACCGTTCAAGTTTGAAAGCTATTATAGGGGAGGAGACGAAACGCGACTTGGAAGGGTCCTTTGCCAGGATGAGTTTGGTCTTGCTACTGCCTTCATGGAGCATAGCTCCTAACTGACGTCAGGCAGAAGCACTGACAGGCGAAAACGAGCAGGAAAAACTGACTTAGGGAATGATGGGTTCAGATGGGAAAAGAGCACAGACTCAAGAAAGTACTGTGATCTACATTCAATCTGCCATTACTTTTAAATGTGTTTTCTGTACATGAGAGTTAACATGTATTGAGCTCTTGGCACAGTTAATATACTCAGTGAGTACATGGATATATGAATGAATGGATATATGAATGAATGACTCTTCAGAGATAGGAACTTTTAACCTTTTTATTTCATCTTTATTCCCCATCAACCTTATTAGGTTACAGAGCATTGACAATGGGCAAAGCCAGTACAGAATCACAGCCAGGCTCCAGCTAGTCAAAGTGTGTGTGTGTGTGTGTGTGTGTGTGTGTGTGTGTGTGTGTGTGGTTTTAGCACTTGGCACACAAAAATAACAAAACAAAACAACAACAATTTCATTTTATAGTTATTATCTGTTTCACATGAAAATCAGCATGCTTTCTCCCTAAATAACCTCACTTACTCTTTATGTTCTTTTGGGACCCTTCATAGTTCTGATACATCTCACAGACACTACTTATGGGCAAGGTCTTTTTGAGGGGGAATCCAAAGGAAGCCACCAGGGAATGTTATTATTTAATAGGACTGCCACAGAAGTGAGACCTCAGAGCCGACAGAATGAGGAGCGGGCAGCTTTGTAGAGTAAGTGAGCTTACTTAAGGACACCAACATTTGAATTTCACAGAATTTTTCTGTGTCACAAAATATTACCCTTCTTTTGATTTTTTTTTCAACCATTTGACAATATAAAACATTCTTAGTTTGAGGGCTATGCGAAAAGCAAGGGCTGCGTGTGTCCCGGGGCAAATGGGCTGTCATTTACAGGCTCTGCTGTGGAAGAAAGAGCAGAAAGTCAACACAGCTACCTCCGTGCAGCCACTGGTGTCCTTTCTGTTCCCAGTCCAGGTCCTTTTGTTCCTGACTCATCAATATTGAAAGAAAACCACATTTTAAAAAAATAGCCTGGAGTTGGAAATCATAAGGAGTCAACAATATTTGGATTTAAATGGTGCCATTTCAGTAAAATATATTTTTGATTTAGTAGCTTTAGTTTTAGCAAAAAAAAGTTTCTAGCTTTTTTTTTTAAAAAAAAAAGGGAATATATAAAAGACTAATGAACTGCCCACCTAGTGTATATCTATCACAGTTTCTCTGGGTTTATTTTCTTGTTTCCCACTTGGGCTAATGGGGGCTCTGTGGGAGGCCTCAGCCATCACTGTTGAGCTGTGCCCGTCTCACTCCCCCCCACCCATCCCATCTTCTACTTTCAGGGCAAATTAAGTTTAACAATAGGCTCGACAGCTATCAAATCAGGAAACCAGGCTAAGCCCTGAGTTTAGTGAATAGTTCCCATCCCCTGGTTCTCTTTCCTATTTGACCCTCATGGTCAAAACATTGTGGAAATTTTTCTTAATCAAGAGCCCGGTACATCTGTACTCATAAAAACAAGTCCTAAAGGGTAACAGCATGTACTGTTTTTTAAATTGCTGCTAAGAAAGTAGATCTTAAAAGTTCTCATCACAAAAAGCAAAAAACAATGTTGTTGGGTGGTGGATATTAACCAAACTTATTGCAATGATCATTTTGCAATATATTCAAATATTGAATTATTATGTGTACACCTGAAACTAATACAATGTTACATATCAATTATACCTTAATAAAGAAATAAGTGGAAAAATTCTTAAAGTATGCCAGGAGGCAAAAAATAAATTATTGCTATGGTCTTGAAAGGCAATTATTTTGCCATTGATTTAAATTATTTCAAAGGCATTTTTACTCCATCTCTGTCTAGTCTTCAGTTTGCCTCCAGAACTTCATATTTCTCTACACACTTTCTCTGTCTTCTGCCAATCTTACCTTCATCTCTCATCTCGCACTATCAAACACGTGACATGCATGTTCCTCTCCGGCAGAGCTGCTACGCACAGCACCCTCATTAAAACTCTCGGACACTCTTTGGTGCTTTCCTTCACCAAGGTCAGGGACACTGTTGATGAGCTGAAAATATTAACTGTTGTTGTTTTTTAATTCCTAGATAGAAGAGCGAGCAGAATTTTTGAATAAGTCTGTGCAGAAAAGGTAAATATGGTTGATTGTTCACTGGAGCATCACCAGCCATCATATGTATGGGAAGATTTTCTCTCACATCTTTACATATGTGTGTGTTTATTTACTTAACAGTGGTGTCAAGTCAACTCATCAAGCGGC